>CM053028.1:177367212-177974712 GCA_028564925.1 Lithobates sylvaticus | reverse complement strand
GGGTATCTATGGAATCAAACTCCTCCAAAGGTATCAAGCCAGGGAACCATACACTCTCAGCATGTGGATAGATAAGAATAAGGGATGCTCCCATAGTGTGAAACCATATTAAAATTTTATTATATCAGATAAAAGTTCTACTTACATCAACTCAAAATAATGCTTGCAGAGTACACATAAAAAACGCCGCCGGCCGGCTAGCAGAACACCCGCTCACAATGGAACGTGATGACGTCAGTGCGTCAGCCTCCCGATGTGGAACTCGAAGATTGGTTCAAGTATTTTAACTCAGCTGGGGTTAGTTTCCTTAAATTTCTCATTGAAAGAAAGGCGTCCAAACTCACGAGATTAGATGAGGAGATTAAGACTATTAAAGAAAAGCTTAATCCCCTGAAGGATACTAATGAGTATAAAGACAGATCCACAGTACTTCTTAAAATCCTTGAGAAGGAAGACAGAGAACAAAAATTAAAGAAAAAAAAGAAATACAACAGGGATCTTAGTGACTACCAGGGTGGTATAGTTTTGGCAAAAGAAACTTTTAAATGAGCAAGCCAACACGGGGAATATTAATATGGAGGTGGCTCCCGGCCAAGGGGATTCTACTCCAAAAATTTCTAAACCAACACCAAACAAACCAATTAGAGTTGGAGCTAGCCACCCGGGTCCGTCACGTAACATGGGACAAGGTAGCTATCCATCCTCCAACCGACAGGGCAATGGTGGAGGTAATGGTTCATTATTTAACCATGTTCCACCATTTCCACGACGCTCCCGTGGAGCCAATAATTACAATAAGGGCCCAAGGGGCCGGGGCAATGTATATAATGGGAATGGATATGGGTTTCCCCCACCTCCTAACATGAGATCCTTTGATCAGCTCAACTATAATTCACAGGTATTGGGGAGTTCTTTTCCACCTAATTTTGGGCCTCCTTATGGGAATAATCCCTTTATAGGTTATGGTCCCAATCCCAATTTTGGGACCGACCAGTACAAACCATCACCCCTAGCATTTCAACATTTCGACACCACTGGGGTTCATGACAACAGAAATGATAATGGTTATAATATTAGCACTCAAAACAATTTTTACCCCCTCCAAGACCTAGAGGGTCCGCTCAACGAATATGAGGATGGGGTTGATAGAGGGTTGCCTAACCCTACCCAATATCCAGGCTCCAGCTTGCCCAACCAACATTGGGGTTTTCTCAGACCAAACCAGGGTGTAAAAAGGCCTATGGACCAAAAAGAGGAACCAGAGGGGGGAGGAAGCGTCGAATTAAAGAGAAAAAGACAGTTTTAGATGATGGCATTTTTAATTTGAGTTCCACCATTTTGAATGACTCTGAAAAGTTGGTCCTGAGTAGGGGTTTAAAATTTGCACCCCCAAGAGGACTTAACAAGTTCCAGACATATATGGATGTCCATAAATTCATATGTAAGATCAGTATTAAACGGCATATGGCCATTAATCCCATTAGTGTCAATAACAACGTCACCACTGGTTTTTGCCATTCTGGTTTATCAAATGCCTCTCTCTTCAACCCACCTGGGGCTTTGGCACCTGCTGTGAAGGTGTTCAGAGATCTGGTGCTGGCTGACTTGGAACAAATACCCATCAAAAGAGTTAAAACCGATAAAGAGATTGTTAATGGCCTTAATTCCTTATGTCGCAATAAGGATTTAATAATTAGACCTGCGGACAAGGGGGGTGGGATTATTATACTTGATAAAAAGGATTATCTTAACGAAATGCATAGAATATTAGGAGATTCCGAAACATACATGCCTCTTCGGTCCGACCCTAAGTCTAAGTATTTATCTGAATTACAGGGGTTAGTCCAAAGTGGGTTTGAGGCGGGGGTTCTCAATAAGAAGGAACGTCTCTTTCTAGTCCCCAAATCACCGAGGACACCCACTATCTATTATTTGCCAAAAATACATAAACATCCTACCTGCCCCCCGGGACGCCCCATAGTCAGTGGGATTGACTCTGTCACGTCCCGGGTGGGCAGGTACATTGATCATTTTCTTCAACCTTTGGTTAGAAATATGGCATCATTTGTTAAGGACTCCCGGTCCGTTATTAATTCACTAGACTCTCTTACACCTGCACCCGGCCTATGGCTGGTAACGGCTGATGTTACGTCCCTATATATGGTTATTCCGCACCATTTGGGCTTACTCGCCGTAGAATATTTTCTTAGGCGGGACTCTGGTTTGTTCGATGAACAGATTTGTTTTATTTTACAGCTACTCAGATTTGCTGCATCTAGTAGTTATTTTTGGTTTGGAGGCAGTTTTTTTAAACAGATTAGGGGGGTTGCCATGGGGGCAAAGTATGCCCCCAGTTTGGCAAATCTGTTTATGGCCCTATGGGAGGAGGATGTCGTCTATGCCCAACATAGACCCCAGGTGGTCTTGTGGGCCAGGTATATAGACGACATCCTCCTCCTATGGGATGGCCACAAGGAGGACTTAGACATCTTCCTTAACCAACTCAATGCCAACCAGAGGGGCATTGTCCTAAACTATGAGGCTAGTCAGATCTCCGTTAATTTTTTGGACCTCAAAATAGGGGTTAATAATGGTGAGTTCACTACTGCTACCCATTTTAAAGATACTGACCGCAATTCCTATATCCCCATTGGGAGTTGCCATCGTGAAGCTTGGTTAAAATCAGTACCCAAGAGTCAGTACTTGCGGCTTAGAAGAAACTGTTCTGATCCAATAGAGTTTTCTACCCAAGCTGAGATTCTCACTAGACGCTTTCTGAAGAAGGGGTATACAGCCCCCTCCTTAAAAGCTGTTCTTGATGAGGTAACTCTGACCAATAGGACAGATTTGCTCAAAGAGAAACCCACTAAAGAGAGTGGTACGGCCATGGTTCCTTTTATAACTACCTATTCCACCCAGCATAGGAATATAGGAAGGTTGATTAAAAAACACTGGCATATCCTCACCAGTGATTCCACTCTCAATACAGTCCTTCCTCTCAGACCACAAATTGTCTATAGAGGGGTTCCCTCCCTTAAAACTAGAATATCTCCCAACGTTCTAGATCCACCAACAGTTAGAACATACTTTTTTGACAATCTAACGGGTTTTTATCAGTGTAGGCGGTGTAGGATCTGCTCACTGAGTGGGTGTGGCCACAGGAGGACCCACAAATTTATTTCCAACAGCAATGGAGTGGAATTCGAAATTAGACTGTTCATCACATGTTCCACCGAGGGTGTCGTTTATATGCTCCAATGCCCATATGGGCTCCAATATGTGGGCAGGACTAAGCGCCCCCTTAAGGTCAGGCTTAATGAGCATGTCACTAATATTCTAGGTGGTTTCCCTAAACACCCAGTGTCTAGGCACTACTCAGAAGTACATAGGAAGGATCCATCTAAAACGATCTTCCTGGGGATTGATAAGTACACCCCACCATGGAGGGGAGGTTCCCTTGTCCGTGGGATCTCTAGATTAGAGATGTCATGGATATATAAGATCAAGAGCTATGCCCCTTTTGGGTTGAACGTTGACATTGATGCCAACGCATTCATTGATAATGCGTGAATGATAATTCCGTTCGTCACTATCCCCATAGTCATAGCTCCGGGTATTTGTATCCCTCCCATCCTACCTATATGACACATTGGTCTCTTTGGTAGGGATATGCTGCCTCTATATTTGTTCACAACTCAGTTTATATTTTTGTAAGGGGTGAGACCCTCAATGACGGATTTCTACTTTTTTTTTGTCTTTTTTGTATGATTAATATACATCTAGACCTACTCATATTAGGGGTAGATACTAGCCCCCCCCCCCCTTCTCCCCCCCCTGTTATGGCATCTAGGATATTCATCATTTAATATTCCTATAGAGTATCCTGGACTCAGAGGCCCATTAACCTTTGTGGCTACAATATCAAGGTTTGATGGTGCTTTTTGTTATAACTGGTATATAGGGAATTTGTACGGCCCCACTCTTTAAGAGTGTGGCCTTCCCTCCTTTTTTTCCCCCCTTTTCTTCTTCCCCTTTTTTTATTGCCATAATATGGTGCCAACTGAGTCAGTTCAGTTTGGTAGTTGCCCACAAGATGGAGCTGTTGGTTTGTTCCCCCCTTTACTGACGGTGAACATGTAGTTTGAGGATATTCTTATATATATTTTCAATATTTTTTATTCAAGTTATAACATCAGTATATTTCCCCCATTGGGGTTTAATTTCTCCTTTTCTGATTATTATATAATGGCCATTATGGGTCTTTACCTGTAGGTTTATTTGCCATGAGACTTATGTTTATCCGTCCTTGTGTGTTCATTCCAAGGCGTGTCTGTTAAGTCCTGTATAAAGTTGCGATGATTCAGTGCGTCGCCCGTTCCCCAGAAGACGTCAATTAGACGAAACGGACGTAGGGAGGCTGACGCACTGACGTCATCACGTTCCGCATTGTGAGCGGGTGTTCTGCTAGCCGGCCGGTGGCGTTTTTTATGTGTACTCTGCGAGCATTATTTTGAGTTGATGTAAGTAGAACTTTTATCTGATATAATAAAATTTTAATATGGTTTCACACTATGGGAGCATCCCTTATTCTTATCTATCCACATGCTGAGAGTGTATGGTTCCCTGGCTTGATACCTTTGGAGGAGTTTGATTCCATAGATACCCCACATATTAAAAGGAACCGTCTGGGGTCACAAACGCAGTCTTCTCTTTGGCGCTACCAGTTAGGGGTATTTGCCAATACCCTTTTGTCAAGTCCAAAGTGGTAAGATAGCGAGCCTTGCCAAGTCGGTCTAAAAGGTTGGTCTACTCTGGGCATTGGGTATGTGTCAAACTTTGTCACCGCATTAAGTTTCCTGAAGTCGTTACAGAACCTCCACGTGCCATCCGGTTTTGGGACTAACACGATGGGGCTAGACCAGTCACTATTGGATTCCTCAATGACATCCAGCTCCAACATTTTTTTAACTTCCTTGCTGATGTCCTTTTCCTCGCTTCAGGAATTCGGTAAGGTTTGAGCTTGACACGTACCCCAGGTTCAGTAACAATATCATGCTGAACTGCTGAAGTCGTGCCAGGTAACTCTGAAAACTTCTCTCTATTCCTTATCAGGAATTCTCTAGTGTCCTGTTTTTGGGAATATGAGAGGGTGTCTGGAATCGTGACCTCAGGGATGAGAGGGGACTCAGTACCCGTAGGCGTTACTGGGAGAGGCCTCGCAGTTAACGCCATTCTATCCTTCCAGGGTTTTAACAGGTTTATATGGTAAACCTGTTCGGGCTTCCTTTTTCCTGGTTGATAAACCTTGTAGTTGACCTCCCCAACTCTCTCAATTACTTCAAAGGGACCCTGCCACTTAGCCAGGAACTTGCTCTCAACAGTGGGAACTAACACCAGGACCCTGTCACCAGGTGAGAAAACACAGAGTTGGGCCCCCCTGTTGTATATTCTCTGTTGGGCTGCCTGGGCCTGCAGTAAGTGTTCTTTTACCACTGGCATGATTGCTGCAATCCTCTCCTGCATTTGGGCAATATGCTCAATGACACTTTTATGGGGTGTTTGTTCTCCCTCCCAAGTTTCTTTGGCTATGTCTAAGAGTCCCCGAGGGTGTCTCCCATAAAGCAACTCAAATGGGGAGTACCCCGTAGAGGACTGGGGAACCTCCCTGATGGCAAATATCAAGTATGGTATCAGGAAGTCCCAGTTTTTCCCATCCTTGTCCACAACCTTTTTTAACATGCTTTTTAACGTCTTATTGAAGCGTTCCACTAAGCCATCCGTTTGAGGATGATACACTGAGGTTCGCAGCTGCGTCACTTTAAATAACTTGCAGAGCTCCCTAGTTATTCGCGACATAAACGGGGTGCCCTGGTCTGTAAGGATTTCTTTCGGGATGCCAACCCGACTGAACACCATAAACAGTTCTTTGGCAATGTTTTTAGCAGACGCGGCACGTAAGGGAACTGCTTCAGGGTAACGGGTAGCATAATCCATGATTACGAGGATATGCTGATGACCCCGGGCAGACTTGGGAAGTGGGCCCACAAGGTCCATGGCAATCCTCTCAAAGGGCACTTCAATGATAGGCAAGGGCACTAAAGGACTTCGGAAATGGGATAGTGGGGCTGACATCTGACACACAGGACAGGATTGACAGTAATTCTTAACATCTTTCTGTATCCCGGGCCAGTAAAACCTGCGCAACACCCTTTCAGTAGTTTTTTCAACCCCTAAATGGCCTCCTAGCAAGTGCCCATGGGCAAGTTCTAACACCAGCCGTCTGTATGGCTTAGGGACCACCAACTGCTCAACCACTTCATCATTCATTTTACATACACGATACAGTAAATCCTCATTGCTGCTGAAATAAGGAAAACAGGGCCTGTCCCCGGGTTCGACAGGTACATCATTAATCACTATTACATTTTCCCAGGCCCTGGAAAGGGTATGGTCTTTTCTCTGCTCAGTACCAAAATGTTCCTTATGCACATTAAGGTCATCAAACTCTAACATAGGCTCGGTGTCAGCAGACGGCTGTCCGGCTCTACTGGTAGTGGGGACCTCCTCAGGGTCCTCCAGCTCTCCTGCCCTAACCGATAGAGGAAAAGCTGGGGAGCCTTGAGAAGAGTCCCCTGAACCCACATTGTCAGTAGTGGCCAGAAATTCTGGCTCTGCGACTGAGTCAGGTACTGCGACCGAGTTGGGATGATCCCACAGTTCCCAAAACTTAGGGAAGTCCCTACCAATGATGGCCTCATGCACTAAGTGGGGAACAAGTCCAACCGGATGGGTCACTGTACCTAAACCAGTTTTAAACTGAACAGTGGTTACAGGATACTCCCGGGTATTCCCATGTATAAAGATCACAGCAATATTTTTTGCATGATAATTCACAGGTTCAATCATTTCAGCTGTAACCAAAGTCACTAGACTTCCAGAGTCCAGCAAGGCTGTAATAGGCTTATCATTCACAGTCATTTGGCACATTGGATTTCTCATATTTGGGGTTGCAGTACATGAAACCGCTGCAAACATAGACTGCCTTCTAATAGATAAATCACACTGCATTGGTTCATCTGTCAATGGACAATTTGCCGCAACATGTCCCATTTCTTGGCAACGAAAACACCTGACGTTTCCCCAGTTTGGTTTGCTGACAGGCACTGGCTTCCCTTGTTTGGTATGCCAAGCTTCAGTCCTGGCACCAAAAATCCTCCCCCCTACTTCCTTGCCATGCTTACCACCCACTTCCCCTGGAACAGTCTTACCGGTTGCCTGGGGAGACCGTGGCTTTGGGCGGAAAGTCCGTGCGGCTGTAGGGGTGGTGACCAGGTTCTTTGCAGCAAAATACCTCTCAACAAGTTCCACCAGGTGAATTAGGTCGAACATCTGCGATCTTGGGTCTTCTCGTCTTGGAAGGACCAGCTGTGGACCCGCTGTGCTCGAACTGCCAAAGTGACACCAAGTCGTGCCAGTATTTCCTGTTTGACCTTTTCATAGTCTGCTGCTTCTGCTGACTCCAAATCATAGAAGGCCTGCCCACTGGGTTTTAGGCCAACCTTCCCTCTCAGCGGTCCGTTCAAACGTTAGCAGAAAGGCCTCTGGATCATCATCTGTAGTCATCTTAGACAGAAAGCGGGCCACATGGATGGCTGAAGGCTTGTCTCCAACATTATCAACGTTAGCAGGTGACCACTGTGCTATTGTCTCCACAACCTCAGACAAGGTTTTTTCTATCTGCTTTTGCATCAGTGGCTAGCTGTTCAAACAGCCTCTGCGATTGCTCCTGTGCGATAGCATTAGCTTGCTGTTGTGCAGCATTAGCTTGCTGTAGTGCAGCATTTGTTTTCTGCTGTTCAGCAGTTGCTTGCTGATGTGCAGCGTTTGCTTGCTGTTGTGCAGCGTGGAGTGAAGCGTTTGTTTTCTGCTGTTCAGCGCTTGCTTGCCGTTGTGCAGCGTGGAGTGCAGCGTTTGTTTTTTGCAGTGCAGCGTTTGTTTGCTGTTGCGCAGCGTTGGATATCATTAACTGTTTTAGGATTTCCTCCATGTTTAGTCACTCTAGGTACTGGCCTTTTAAGTAGTAACTTACTACAGCTGCCCGCATTCTCCACCATATGTAACCTGGGGGACAGGTAGCAGGTATAAAGCTCCCTGGGATGAGCTGTTTATTTAGGCACAGATACCAAATCCACTTGAGGTAGTGAAAACAGTGCTGGGTTTATTTGTTTTAAATACAAGTCCATACACAGGTGCTGCACAGTCTTCCAGAAAACATATCACAACAGAAATAACAAAACCAAAGTCCTAGCCGTGTCTCGGCTCTAACTATACCATACACCGTCCCTAACTATCAGGCTGAGCAAGCCTACCGCTTGTCAGTTTCTGTAAAGAAGGGGTTATTAAGCTACAAACGCAGGTGCTGAGTCTGCGTCCAATGAGCTAATCGCCCACAAGACTTTTGGGGAAAAGAGAAGGAAATTTGACTATCTCGGTACTTGTAGTAAGTGAAAGAAAATAGGAATAGGAATGATATTAACAAAAACAAGTTTTAATAGAAAAGACAATTACATGAATAAAAAATGTACATTGTACAATTCAATTCAATAAAATCAAAATAGTAACCACTCCTGAACGAATATAAAACAAGACAGATGAATGCTGGACTTGGCCTGCAAACTTTGCGTTTGTTTAAACGTGAGGAGGTGGTTTCTCGACCGGTTTCGCGGCCTAGCCGCTTCTTCAGGAGAAAGATCTAGAATAGATTGTATATTTAAATATATAATATGAATACAGCCAAATAAATTCATTAGATATACAGGTTAATACATCTTTACACAATAAAGTGGATCAACTCACCAATGCATGTAGAGACACTTCCCAACTGAATCCAATAAATGCCTCCCCCGGCGGATATGTTTTTTTTTTATGGAATAAGCTATGACAATAGAGGGAGTTTTATTACTATAATACTATTAATTGGTAATCACCTCACACCACCGGGTGTGACAGGTTTGAGTAATGGTGTGAAGGAGAGTATCCCAGAGTGATAGAGTATAAGATAAATATAGGTGAAAGTAAGAGGTTAAAAAGGTTAAAATAAATAATTAAAAAGAGCTGGGGGGAAAAATAGAAGGAAAGTATACAAAAGGAAGGTAGGGAGGGGAAGAAAGGGGCAAGAAGGGAGGAGGGGGGGAAGAGGGGGGAGAAGAGGAAAAGAGGGGGGAAGGGAGGGGGGAAAAAGAGGGGGGGATGAGGGGTAAAAGGAATGGACAGGGAAATGATGAGGAAAAGAGTGAGGGGGGGGGGAAAGTTAGGTATGGGAATGGGGGCTGTAGGAAAGGAGAAAGAGAAGGAAGGCTATAGGGAAAAGAGGGAGTGCTTGAGAGTCATCTATTAGCTCAACACCATAGAATATAGAGATTTTAATTGTAAAATAACTTACAAAAGATTATGTCAAGCCGGACAATGATGCAAGAGCTTCGGGGGATCAGCTGCCTGGTATGGTGTTTAGATTTCTCATAAAATATGGTTATAACGAAATTGAGCAGACACCGGCCTGCAGAGACGTGGTGTTTACTACCCAATTGGGTTTAAAGTATCTGAGAGATAAATAATAGGGATAAATTGAGTAACTCTTCCTCTGATATTGAAAGGAAGTGGTATTACGGAGTAAATTGGTTAAGCACCTACCTTGCAGCTAGATATCCCGGGGTTAGCTCCGCATCTGTGTCATTCCATCTTGCTTACTGGCGGTGTATCAACCACCATCATATAAGCACCCCAACCGATGACGTCAGCTCCGGCCACAGGTGTGGCCTATGCTGGCGTCAGGGGTCAGCCCATCTACGTGGTGGCAAGGAGGGGGGCCGAGTCGGACCAGGGGTGCGCACCGAATGTGGCCATCGTAGGTGGAACAACGTGGCTCACTAGAGTGACACCACGAACGCGACAGTTCCGTACCCGCGCATGCGTCAAAGGGGGTTGAATGTGCATGCGTCGGGGACGGTGAGCGTGGATGGCAACCATGGTAACCACCAAGCGTCACCGCCAAAGGTATCACGCACAGCGGACACCCGTGATGGTGCTGCCGTGCGCGATTGGCAAAGTCGCTCGCGCATGCGCCAGGGAGGTCTGCATGCGCGCATAGAATAGATGACTGAGCAATGGTGCCCCACCGTGGGGCGACTGGACCCCAAGGCCACCACGCACCAGAGCAACAGCCCAAAGTGCAGGCTAGGGCTGTGTCTGGTAAGAGGGATATGGTAGTCCCTCCAAGATGGGCACATATCCGCCAGGAGAGGCCCCGATTCGGGATAGACTCTAGTGGTTAGTCTCATTAATACCTGCAACGGTGAAACAATCCACCTTGTACAGCAACCAAGTACAAATAAAAATAATACACAAAATAAATATACATACAAAAAATATAATATACAATTACAATATAGAGATAAGAGTATTTTTTGGAATCCATATGTATTTTTTGCACACCATGAGCAACATTTTGAGGTCATTCAATTCCCGGGGTAAAGAGTGTGACCGATGGATGATAGGATGCAGATAACCAAAGGGACACAGTTGGGAAATTGGTTAAATTAAACATGTGGTGGAAAGAAACGGTGATAAGGGGTATAGTGGGGGGGGGGGGAGGGGAGTTGGTTTGGGAAATGACAGTAAAGGGATTATGGCGGGATAGGAACAAAGAATAATTGTTGTCTAAGAAGGTTAAGGGAGGCTTAATATGAACCCAGTCTACAGGAATGGCTTGTAAGATATCGTCTCGTTCAGACCTGGATATTGGGTGGCATTTAATTTTTCAATCCAAAGGGTCTCCCTTTGTAGGATTAAGCGATCCCAATCCCCCCCTCTAGGGTTTGGGGGTATCACCTCCAATACCCGGAAGTTTAACACTGACGTATCATAACGGTGGTATAGTCCGATATGACGTCCTAGGATTGCGGGGACAAATTTTCCCCACCATCAAAGATCCTTCTGTGAATTTCAAAAAAACGTGGGAGAATATTCTTACCAACTGTAGCATAGACCTAATGAGATCTCTCATCACACAATACTCAGACGACATGAATACACTTAATTCAGAAATTGAACGCCTCAATTCCGCCTACCTACACTTGGTAGACAGCCCAATGTTTAGTACCAAGTGGAAGGAACTGACAGACCGTTTAGAAATTATGAATAGAGACATCATAGTTAAAAAACAAAACAAATTTGGCAAAGACCAAATTGCTTTCTCTGAGGGCTATGCCTACCGTTGGTCAGAGAGAAGTTCAGGCAGAAAGGGACCTACAAGAACAAATATCCCGAGACTTCCAAATATGGAGGTTGAATCGGACTCTTCCCTTTCCTCCACCCTTTCACTTCAAAGTAGTGTACAACCCACACCCGGAAGAAATTCCACACGGAAACGTTTGAGATATGGAGGAGGTACTCCTCCAACTAATCCCAAGAAGAACAAAAAAGTCCCTAAAAATACTAAACCTGCCGGTAAACCCACGGCGCCCACTACTACTGACCCTCTAGTTGAGGGTGCAGTAGGCAACATGACCTTTCACAATACCATTCCCAAAATATTAAATTCAGGCATTATGACTAATAAATACACCAAAGTAAATGAAGATCTATTTTTTTTAGACCTGAAGAAACAACAACAAGGGAACCTCAACACATTTGTGGTCAAACCCACACAAACAGCACCCAGTACACTACCACCACCCAACACCCCTCCCATCACTCAGACCTAAATATTATTAATTTGACACCCGTTCACCTAACCAATGAAGAAATCTCAGTTCTACAGCTGGGATTGGGCTTTTGCCCCTATGACACCCTTAAAGTCAACGAAACTATTAAGGATTTGTACCTCTTTGCACGTAATCTCACCTTCAAGTTCATGTTTGATAAGGACCGAGCCAATGTTAATTTAGAACGGGAATTAGCAGAACGCACTAAGCACTTTAGTATACAAGAATTTCGGGCACTTCGGGACTTAATGCTCCTTTACGATGAAGGAGCTATAGAGGATCCCCAAAACACACAAACCACTGTACACACGGTTATATCGAACACTGTTTTAGGCAATTATGAACCTAAACTGAAATCTTTTCGGCTACGCTCACGTCGCTTCCCAGATTTGATGACCTGTCCCACAATCTGGTCTTTTGTACAGGCCACCATAAGAGACCTAAAAAATATCCCCTAACCTAGATCAGAGACAGATGCAGGCCCTTAAAAACCTACAGGGTCGCTCAGATATTGTCATCAAACAGTCAGACAAGGGTGGCAATATTGTGGTAATGACGCATCAACAGTACCAGGCGATGTGCCTTAAAATATTGGGCAATCGCAGCTGGTACCGCCCTATCACTGCATCCCTAGCCTCCTCGTTCACCCAGGAACTGGGTGTCCTTTGCGGTGAGGCCTTTCATCTGGGCCTCATCGACAAGGACACTTTCGAGTTCCTGGTCCCTAAATTCCCTCGTATCCCCACGTTTTATTCACTTCCTAAAACTCATAAAAATGTACGCATCCCTCCCGGGAGACCAATTGTCTCGGGAATAGGCTCTTTGACTGACAATGCCAGTAAATTTGTCGATGCATTCCTAATGCCCCATGTCCGCAGCCTCCCATCCTACATTCAAGACACTGCCGACTTGCTGCAACAACTTGAGGGGATCCAGATGCCTCCGGGCTCCCTGCTCGTGGCGATTTACATCGAAGCATTATATTCGAGCATTCCCCACGAGCAGGGGGTCCTGACGGCTGGATCCTTCCTCTTTGAGCAAGATACTAAAACTTGGCCACTCAATGAATTTATACTTACTCTCTTGAAATTTATCTTAACTGAAAATTACTTTACTTTCAATGAACAGTTATTTTTGCAGACTCAAGGAGTCGCTATGGGGACTTCATGTGCCCCTGCTTATGCGAACTTATACCTGGGAGGTTGGGAACGCTCGGTACAATCAGATGAAAGATATGCGGAATATCTACTAGAGGTACTGTTATGGTATCGATATATCGATGACCTGTTCCTAGTTTGGACAGGAACCAAAGAGAAACTCATTGAATTCATAGACAGACTAGGCCAAAATACGTTCAACCTTAGCTTTACCTTTGATGTGGATGATGGTCAGATCCCATTTTTGGATCTGTCCATCATCAAACAACCAGACAGCAGTTTAGGGACCAAACTTTATCGAAAACCCACAGCGGGGAATACGCTGCTCTTCGCCACCAGTGCTCATCCGAAACCACTGGTGCGAAGTATACCGTTTGCGCAGTATCTATGACTGCACAGAAATTGTACCTTTGAGGAAGATTTTAGAATGCAGGCTAATGCGCTTCGTGAACGTTTACTCACTAGAGGATACTCCTCCTCTAATCTCAGAAAGGCGTTTAACAAAGCCCTTCAGAGATCAAGAAGCTCTCTCCTAGTTAAACGTCCTAAACCTACCTCTGCTATAGAATCAGTTAGATTCATTACCACTTATTCCGCTCATCACCAAACACAGAGATATCCTAACAAAAGACTGGCACATATTGACAGATCATCAGACCCTAAACAAACACGTACGCTCTAACCCAGAACTGGTATTTCGGAGAGCTTGTTCTCTCCGTGATCGTTTGACCAGCAGCCACTACGTCGCTGCAAAACCCCCAAAGAACAGGCCTTATGGGACTTTCAAATGCGGCCAATGTCCTCGTTGCCCATGGGTCAGGGAGGTCAAACGTTTCACCTTACCAAACGGAGAGACTTTTGTTCCTCACTGCCATGCAGACTGTGGTACTAGAGGAGTGATTTATCTCATGATGTGCAAATGCAATTCATTCTACGTGGGGAAAACTATTAGGGCGTTGAGACAAAGGATTGGGGACCACCTCTACTATTCCGGGAGTGGCCAATTGACCACAATTGGACGTCATATCGGACTATACCACCGTTATGATACGTCAGTGGTAAACTTCCGGGTATTGGAGGTGATACCCCCAAACCCTAGAGGGGGGATTGGGATCGCTTAATCCTACAAAGGGAGACCCTTTGGAATGAAAAATTAAATGCCACCCAATATCCAGGTCTGAACGAGACCATATCTTACAAGCCATTCCTGTAGACTGGGTTCATATTAAGCCTCCCTTAACCTTCTTAGACAACAATTATTCTTTGTTCCTATCCCGCCATAATCCCTTTACTGTAATTTCCCAAACCAACTCCCCCCCCCCCACTATACCCCTTATCACCGTTTCTTTCCACCACATGTTTAATTTAACCAATTTCCCAACTGTGTCCCTTTGGTTATCTGCATCCTATCATCCATCGGTCACACTCTTTACCCCGGGAATTGAATGACCTCAAAATGTTGCTCATGGTGTGCAAAAAATACATATGGATTCCAAAAAATACTCTTATCTCTATATTGTAATTGTATATTATATTTTTTGTATGTATATTATTTTTATTTGTACTTGGTTGCTGTACAAGGTGGATTGTTTCACCGTTGCAGGTATTAATGAGACTAACCACTAGAGTCTATCCCGAATCGGGGCCTCTCCTGGCGGATATGTGCCCATCTTGGAGGGACTACCATATCCCTCTTACCAGACACAGCCCTAGCCTGCACTTTGGGCTGTTGCTCTGGTGCGTGGTGGCCTTGGGGTCCAGTCGCCCCACGGTGGGGCACCATTGCTCAGTCATCTATTCTATGCGCGCATGCAGACCTCCCTGGCGCATGTGCGAGCGACTTTGCGTATCGCGCACGGCGGCACCATCACAGGTACCTTGGGGGTTACGCTTGGTGGTTACCATGGTTGCCATCCACGCTCACCGTCCCCGACGCATGCGCATTCAACCCCCTTTGACGAATGCGCGGGTACGGGACTGTCGCGTTCGTGGCGTCACTCTAGGGAGCCACGTTGTTCCACCTACGATGGCCACATTCGGTGAGCACCGCTGGTCCGACTCGGCCCCCCTCCTTGCCACCACGTAGATGGGCTGACCCCTGACGCCAGCATAGGCCACACCTGTGGCCGGAGCTGACGTCATCGGCTGGGGTGCTTGTATGACGGTGGTTAATACACCGCCAGTAAGCAAGATGGAATGACACAGATGCGGAGCTAACCTCGGGATATCTAGCTGCAAGGTAGGTGCTTAACCAATTTACTCCGTAATACCACTTCCTTTCAATATCAGAGGAAGAGTTACTCAATTTATCCCTATTATTTATCTCTCAGATACTTTAAACCCAATTGGGTAGTAAACGCCACATCTCTGCAGGCCGGTGTCTGCTCAATTTCGTTATAACCATATTTTATGAGAAATCTAAACACCATACCAGGCAGCTGATCCCCCAAAGCTCTTGCATCATTGTCCGGCTTGACATAATCTTTTGTAAGTTATTTTACAATTAAAATCTCTATATTCTATGGTGTTGAGCTAATAGATGACTCTCAAGCACTCCCTCTTTTCCCTATAGCCTTCCTTCTTTTTCTCCTTTCCTACAGCCCCCATTCCCATACCTAACTTTCCCCTTCCCCCCCCCTCACTCTTTTCCTCATCATTTCCCTGTCCATTCCTTTTACCCCTCATCCCCCCCCTCCCCCCCCCTCCCTTCCCCCCCTCTCTTTTCCTCTTCTCCCCCCTCTTCCCCCCCCCCCTCCTCCCTTCTTGCCCCTTTTTTCCCTTTCTTTCCTTCCGATACATCCCTCTTCCCCTCCCCCCCCCCTTTCTTCCCCTCCCTACCTTCCTTTTGTATACTTTCCTTCTATTTTTCCCCCCAGCTCTTTTTAATTATTTATTTTAACCAACTTTGGTCCCTTTTTAACCTCTTACTTTCACCTATATTTATCTTATACTCTATCACTCTGGGATACTCTCCTTCACACCATTACTCAAACCTGTCACACCCGGTGGTGTGAGGTGATTACCAATTAATAGAATTATAGTAATAAAACTCCCTCTATTGTCATAGCCTATTCCATAAAAAAAAAAACATATCCGCCGGGGGAGGCATTTATTGGATTTAGTTGGGAAGTGTCTCTACATGCATTGGTGAGTTGATCCACTTTATTGTGTAAAGATGTATTAACCTGTATATCTAATGAATTTATTTGGCTGTATTCATATTATATATTTAAATATACAATCTATTCTAGATCTTTCTCCTGAAGAAGCGGCTAGGCCGCGAAACTGGTCGAGAAACCACCTCCTCACGTTTAAACAAACGCAAAGTTTGCAGGCCAAGTCCAGCATTCATCTGTCTTGTTTTATATTCGTTCAGGAGTGGTTACTATTTTGATTTTATTGAATTGAATTGTACAATGTACATTTTTTATTCATGTAATTGTCTTTTCTATTAAAACTTGTTTTTGTTAATATCATTCCTATTCCTATTTTCTTTCACTTACTACAAGTACCGAGTCCAATTTCCTTCTCTTTTCCCCAAAAGTTTTGTGGGCGATTAGCTCATTGGACGCAGAATCAGCACCTGCGTTTGTAGCTTAATAACCCCTTGTTCCTACAACATTAATGGATGATGGTACATGTTAACTAAGCTATGGTTATTATCAAAGACTATACTCATGATCTCATATAGTTTCGGTAAAGAGTTTTAAAGCGTTTTACCAACCTTTTAGCTCCTCACAAACCATCCATGTTTGTGTGTCCCAGGCAGTGAGCAAAGGCTGTCTGCTCAGGTGAGCTTAAATTAGCCTGGGGAAAAGGACTAAGATCCGAACTGGATCTTATATCAGAGACCTCTGAATGTGTATGAGAGGAGCCTGGGAGACGTATAAATCCCGAACAAGACTTCTCCTGGCTCTCTCTGGGACGCTCTGCTACAATACACACTATATATATATATATATATATATATATATATATATATATATATTTTTTTTTTTTTTATATATATATATATATATATATATATAGAATATATATATTGTAATATATATATATATATATATATATATAATATATATATATATATATATATATATATATATATATATATATATATATATATATATGTATAGATAGATAGATAGATATAGATATCAATCGAGATTTGATAGAAATATATAATTTTAAAAGGACATTATTTGTTTTCTATATCCTAGAATGTGAAAAGGGAGCAAAAATACAAATACCTTTCCTCTGAAGCTGTCTCTCTGTACTGAGAGAGCTTCAGACTAACAGCGGGGCGGTAACTTAATACGACGTCACCCGTTGTCATGGTAACCATCCCGATTACGCCGCTCGTAGCTGTGAAGTCACTGAGCATATGCGGGAACTGGCAATGAATGCAGGGAACGCACAACGAAGGGAACCAGGAAGTGTTTGCTTGTGGGCTTCAAATGCCCACAAGCAAAATGACATCGGTCAGGAGATTTTTTTATAGGAAATCTTTAGAGAGAAAAACGGACGTAGAAATGGTGCAGCACTGAAACAAGTAAGTTTATTCTAAGATTAAAACTTTTCACAGTGATAGACCGTAAAAAATTTTTTTTAATTTGTCAGTGCAGAACCGCTTTAAGAATAATTATGTACACATCTTATTGTTAATTAGATCATATTAATGCAGATTGACCCTAATCCAAAAACTGACTTTGCCATCTGCAGTAGCATAACTAGGAACTTGAATAATAAAAAAAACAAAAGGAGTGAAATTGTACAAAGAATAAAACTTTACATATGAAAACGTGCTGGCTGCTCCTGGAATAAAAAAACAAATTATTACTTTAGGCAAACTGATAATCAGACTGATGATTACTAAATATTTTAATCAGGTAGGACAAAATAAGTTATAGCCAATACCAATAAGGGACCTTGCTCACAAGAGCTTACAAGCTAAGATTAAAAATTAAGTCTCTAATTATCTAACTTACCCCCCTGTATGTGCGACATATAGCACCTATAATAGGATGGTAGCACTGTTGTTACCAGGCATCACTCTTAACTATTCTTTTTAGAAAATAAGAAACAAATATAAATTTGGAGTTCCCTTGTACCAAATAAATAAATACCATTGCTACCTTTGTGAATACTACTAAGTAGGCAAATATATAAAAATGACAGTATACACAATACTGTACAATAAGATAGGGACATGACAAAATAAACAACAAAAGCTAAGGGAGAATAAGCACCCTATTTACAAGAGTGATACACTAAAAATAAAATGCACCTTGCTATACTGCAGTCCATAATATAAAAGACAGAATACCAATTATAACCTACAATTTATATTCTAATAAATCAAGACCTATTCCTATGATAGACATTTCCCTGTTTAGAAGCATAAAAAAATAAAAATTAACAAATGTTTAAGAATAAGAATGTATTCTGGGATTTTTTGGTCAGCTTATCACGTTTCTGTCTAATTAACCAAACATAACTTCCCTAAACATGCCCCTTTTATCTCAGTACAGAGCATAAAAGTGATTTAATGCTGGTATTGCACATACGTGCAGACATTTCTAAAATGGTGATTTTACCTTCTAAACTCCTACTGAAAGAAATACAGTATCTCGTCTAACATGTAAAACCTACAACTGTAAAAAGCATGACATTAATTATATTAGCAGCATTTCATTTATCTACAGATTCAAGCTATGCTGGGACTTGTGGTTCTACAACAGATAGTTTTCAGAGAGCAGCTACAACAATGAGATATATCCATAATTTGATCTAAGCACCCAATCAGGGGAGAGATCATTACAGTCATCTGTATCATAAAAACGTCTAATATTCTTATGACTATAAACTTCATTATTATTTATGTCACATTGAACCCTCTGCCTATTGCAGTATTCCAGCAAAAAAGAAAAAAGGCTAACGATTATAAAAAAAAAAAACCTTTGTTTTCAGTTTAAGATGCTATGATTACCTACAAACATTTTCCTGCCAGAAGCAGTATGCTAGATACGAAAAAAAAATATGGGTGAACTTTGTGTCGTAAATTACTTAAAACGACAACTTTCTTTTTTCTACAGTTTAACTAACTTCTAAAGCCCCATACACACGCTCGGATTATCCGAGGACCAGGTCCGTCGGATCATGTCCGTCATACTTTGTCCGATGTTGGTTTTGCGTACACACGGTCAGACAAAGTTGTCGGAAAATCCGATCATTCTGAATGTGGTGACGTTTGTTGCCTACGACGGGACTACGTAGAGGCTAGTAGCCAATAGCTTTGGTCTTGTAATGTGATCTGAGCATGCGTAGCACTTTGTCCGTCGGACAACGGTACACACGATCGGATTTGGTGTGATCGGACCGTGTTGTCGGAAAATCTATCCAGCAGGAGATAGGACTTTGTCCGTCGGACAATCCGACGTACACTGTCCGATGGTGCATACACACGGTCTGATTTTTCAACAACATTGTCCGATCGGACAGAATCCATGCGAAAATCCGACCGTGTGTATGGGGCTTTACTCCCTCAGCCCATTCATGGCGCTATCTAGCTGAGTTATGTATTCAAAAGAATATAAAAAAGATTAATGAATTGTCCCTTACACACACACACACACAGCTAATAACATTTTGAGCTTTGATGCTAAAGTCAATCAGTCACCATAGATGTATCAATCCATAGCCTCTCCACGAAAGTCACATACAATCATTCACACAGGGATTCATTTTACACCTCATACAAAAAACACACACACACATTTAACTCATATAAATATAAATCCTCCTATCAAATACTCATAACAAGTGTCACAAAATTAAAGATATGACACAGAAAGTTCTAATTTCCATATTCATCATACACAATGTAGAATTCAGCATCAGTTGCATACTTTTTACAATTCACTCATAGAACTAACACACAGGGTCCTTCCACACCAACATCTTTACAACCACTACAGACTTATTCTAACCTCATTTGGAAGATGATCAGTCTCCCTCACACATACAATATTCCCTAACAGTCTACAAAGAAATTAACTTACATTTATGAATATTCATTAACAAAATGTCATTATCTTCTGTTGTCTATATAACAATACACAGTTACTCCACCTAACAAAGTATGCATACATATGAACACAAATTCCCGACTATATATAAATATACAAATATTTACAGAATGATTAAAACTGACAGGTTAGTTAGTAATTACTTATGGACAGCAGTGCTCAGAGTAAAGCCAATAGGCACCGTACACGCGTACGTCTCCTTACCAAAACGCTTATCTTAAGACATGAAAAACCACCAAGCCCTGCTTGCCACGGCGATCAGGAATGACTCACCCTGATCTTAACTCAGTACACAAACCGTTATAACAGATACATATAAACATATATACACCTATATTACAAAGATGATACATACCTTTTAAATCTGTTAACAAATGGAGCTCCAAAACCTTTACCTTATTTACCTGTGAGGAGTTTCTCTAAACTCATGAGTATTATTCTCCTGCTTTTAGTGCCAGCTTCAATTTCTTTACACACTTTTGGTCATTTAACGTACATACAGGTCTTCTCACTGTAACGCCGAGCGCTCCGGGTGTCCCGTCCATCCCGGAGCGCTCACGGCGTCTCTCCCCCTGCAGCGCCCCGGCCAGCTCCCCTGGCCGTAGGCGCTGTTCTGTCTCGGGGATGCAATCCACGCGGCGTCCCCGGTCAGCCCGTGGATTGCATCCCACTCTGCCTACCCGTCCCCGCCGGCTCTGCCGTCTGCCTCCTCCTGCGCGCTCGTCCCGCTCTCCCCAGGCGCGCGCGCGGCTCTGCCGCCTCTTAAAGGGCCAGCGCACAATTAAGTGGTGCCTGGCCCAATCATGGTTCACCGTTACCCATATTAACCCACTTCCCCTTCCTGCCCTTGCCGGATCTTGAGTTGCCTTAGTGCCCAGTGAAAGCATTGTGTGTTTGCTCCTACTGTGTATCCAGACCTTTGCTGTTGCCCCCGACTACGAACCTTTGCCACCTGCCTTGACCCTTTGCTACGTTTGACCTTGCCTCTGCCTAATCCTTGTGTACCGCGCCTGTCTCAGCTGTCAGTGGGGTCGAGTTGCTATTGGATCCCGCTTAGGTCCCTCTGCCAAGCCTCTCGGACCACGGTGGTCGCTCAACAGGGACAGCAATTGGCGCAGTTGACTGCTATGCTACAGCAGCTTCTACCGTCTCCACCGCCAGCTCCTACATCTCCTCCACGAGTTGCTGCTGCTAGAGTCTGCCTGTCCCTTCCTGACAAGTTCAATGGGGACCCTAAGCTATGCCGAGGGTTCCTAACCCAGTGTTCCCTCCATCTGGAGATGTTGTCTGACCAGTTCCCCTCCGAACGGTCTAAGGTGGCATTCGTGGTTAGCCTGCTATCTGACAAGGCCCTAGCCTGGGCTACACCGCTTTGGGACTGTGGCGATCCTGCCACTGCTACAGTTCAAGCTTTCTTTTCTAAAGTTCGCAGTGTCTTCGAGGAACCAGCCCGGGCCTCCTCTGCCGAGACGGCTCTCCTGAACCTTGTCCAGGGAGATTCTTCAGTGGGCGATTACGCCATTCAGTTCCGCACCCTGGCATCCGAACTCTCCTGGAACAATGAGGCCCTCTGCGCGACCTTTAAAAAGGGCCTATCCAGCCACGTCAAGGATGTGCTGGCCGCACGAGAAATTCCTGCTACCCTGTCTGAACTCATCCAGCTGGCCACCCGTATTGACATGTGTTATACTGAAAGACGCCTAGAGCTACGCCAAGAAAAGGACCTTGGTCGCGCCAAACGGTTTCCTCGTCTGGCACCTCTTTTCCAGAACCCTCTTAAATCTGTTCCTGTACCTCCCGCTGAGGAGGCGATGCAAGTGGATCGGTCACGCCTGACCTCACAAGAGAGGACTCGCCGCCGTGACCATAATCTGTGTCTGTATTGCGCCAGTCCTGACCATTTTCTAAAGGATTGCTCTATCCGTCCTTAGCGTCAGGGAAACGCTCGCACCTAGCTAATGTGGGGGAGGCGTTGCTAGGTGTGGACTCTTCCTCTCCACGTCTGACTGTTCCAGTGAGGTTTTCTTGGTCCAAGAAGTCCTCTTTCTCCGCCGTGGCCTTTTTGGATTTGGGTTCTACAGGAAACTTCATTGAAGCCTCACTCATCGACAAATTTAATATTCCAGTCACTCGTCTTGTCAAGCCATTTTTTATCACCTCGGTAAATGGTCAAAATCTGAATTGTATCGTGCGTTACCGCACCAAACTTCTCCTCATGAGAATTGGAATTCTCCATCACGAAAAGTTTGACTTTTTTGTATTGCCCAACTGCACCTCTGAGATCCTTCTGGGCCTACCCTGGCTCCAGTTACATTCTCCTACCCTCGACTGGGCCTCGGGGGACATCAAAAGTTGGGGTCCCTCCTGCCACAGGCATTGCCTCAAAGCGGTACCCACCAAGCAAGTTTTCCTCGCTACCTCTCGGTCTAGTCTCCCCAAACCATACAGGGACTTTGCTGATTTATTTTGCAAAAAACAAGCCGAGGTCTTGCCGCCACATAGACCCTTCGATTGCCCTATCGATCTTCTTCCTGGGACCACGCCGCCCCGTGGCAGGATCTACCCTCTTTCCCTCCCGGAGACAGAAGCTATGACGGAGTACGTCCAGGAGAACCTCAAAAGAGGTTTCATCTGCAAGTCTTCTTCCCCTGCTGGAGCAGGATTCTTCTTTGTTACCAAAAAGGACGGGTCCTTACGTCCCTGCATTGACTATCGTGGTCTTAACAAGATCACGGTAAAAAATCGCTACCCGCTGCCCCTTATCTCAGAACTTTTTGATCGTTTGCGCGGAGCAAGAATTTTCACCAAATTGTACCTCCGGGACGCATATAATCTCATACGCATCCGTAAGGGCGATGAGTGGAAAACCGCCTTTAACACCCGTGACGGACACTTCGAGTATCTCGTCATGCCTTTCGGCTTGTGCAACGCTCCGGCGGTCTTCCAAGACTTCGTGAACGAGATTTTCAGAGACTTGCTATACTCCTGTGTCATTGTCTATCTGGATGATATCCTGATTTTTTCCTCTAGCTTGGAGGAACACCGCCTTCAGGTCCGTCAAGTGCTCCAACGGCTTTGGGAGAACCGTCTTTACGCCAAACTAGAGAAATGTCTCTGTGAACGTTGCAGTCTTCCCTTCCTGGGTTACTTGGTCTCAGGACAAGGTCTCCAAATGGACCCGGAGAAACTTTCTGCCGTCTTGAACTGGCCACGTCCTACCGGGCTACGGGCCATCCAGCGTTTCCTTGGATTCGCCAATTACTATCGCCAGTTCATCCCTCACTTCTCCTCCATTGTCGCGCCTATTGTGGCATTAACCAAAAAGGATGTGAATCCTAGGTCCTGGCCCCCTCCAGCTGAGGAGGCCTTTAACCACCTCAAATCTGTCTTTGCCTCTGCACCCGTTTTGTCTAGGCCTGATCCTCGCAAACCGTTTCTCCTGGAAGTCGATGCCTCCTCTGTGGCAGCAGGAGCTGTGCTTCTTCAGAAAGACTCCAAGGGCAAGAACATCACCTGTGGGTTCTTTTCTAAGACCTTTTCCCCTCCCGAAAAGAACTACTCCATCGGAGACCGTGAGTTACTAGCTATTAAGCTAGCACTTGAGGAATGGAGACACCTTCTTGAGGGATCCGTTCATCCCATCACGATCTTCATGGATCACAAAAATCTTTTATCTCCAGTCGGCCCTGCGATTAAACCCACGCCAAGCTAGGTGGTCCTTGTTTTTTGCCCGCTTCAACTTTGAGATCCATTTCCGTCCTGTGGACAAGAATGTCAGGGCCGACGCCCTGTCACGTTCCACAGATTCTTTTGAGTCCCCTGTACAACACATTATACCTCCTGAGTGTCTGATCTCTTCTGCTCCTGCCTCCTTGGTGCAAGTTCCTCCTGGGAAGACCTTGGTTCCTCCACGTCTTTTTTTTTCAGATCCTTAAATGGGGTCATTCCTCTCATCTGGCCGGTCATCCTGGGATTAGGAAGTCCTCCCAACTGATTTCCAGGTATTACTGGTGGCCCTCCTTAAAGAAGGATGTGATGGACTTCGTACAGGCCTGTACTATATGTGCTCGAGACAAGTCCCCTCGCCAAAAGCCTGCTGGTCTTCTTCACCCTCTGCCCGTGCCTGAACGACCTTGGTCCCACATAGCCATGGACTTTATCACGGACCTTCCTCCTTCCCGCGGCCATACAGCCATATGGGTGGTTGTTGATCGTTTTTCTAAAATGGCACATTTTGTCCCCCTTCCAGGCCTCCCTTCTGCACCTAGCCTCGCTAATCATTTCTTCCTCCAGATTTTTCGTCTTCATGGACTTCCATCTCACATCGTCTCGGATAGAGGCGTTCAGTTCGTGTCCAAATTCTGGAGGGCCCTCTGCAGTCAACTGAAAGTCAAACTGGACTTCTCCTCTGCTTATCATCCACAGTCCAATGGATAAGTGGAGAGAGTCAACCAGATCCTTGGGGCCTACCTGCGACACTTTGTCTCTGCTCGTCAAGACGACTGGGCTGACCTCCTGCCCTGGGCCAAATTTTTTTACAACCTGAAAGAGTCTGAGTCCTCCTCCAAGTCACCCTTTTTTGTAGTATACGGCCGCCATCCTCTTCCCCCCCTTCCCATCCCCCCTTCTTCCGGAGTCCCGGCCGTAGATGAAGTCACCCAAGAGCTGTCGTCCATCTGGAAGGAGACCCAGAAGTCGCTTGCCCTGGCCTCTTCTCGCATGAAGAAACATGCGGACTGTAAAAGAAGACCTCCTCCTATCTTCTCCCCGGGTGATAGGGTGTGGCTCTCCTCCAGGTACATCAGGTTCCGCATCCCCAGTTACAAGTTGGGCCCCCGCTACCTCGGTCCATTCAAGGTCAAGGCCTGGATCAATTCCGTGTCCTACAAACTACATCTTCCCCCTTCCCTCCGAATCCCCAACTCTTTCCATGTTTCCCTCCTCAAACCCTTTTTTCTTAATCACTTTTCCCCCAAGGTCACCGCTCCTGCTCCTGTCTCCGGCTGCTCCGACATCTTTTCCGTCAAAGAGATCCTTGCCTCTAGAACCACCCGAGGTAAACGGTTCTATCTTGTTGATTGGGAGAATTGTGGTCCTGAGGAGAGGTCCTGGGAACCTGAGGGTAACATCATTGACAAGAGTCTCATCCTCAGGTTCTTGAGCTCCAGGAAGAGGGGGAGACCCAAGGGGGGGGTACTGTAACGCAGAGCGCTCCGGGTGTCCCGTCCATCCTGGAGCGCTCACGGCGTCTCTCCCCCTGCAGCACCCCGGCCAGCTCCCCTGGCTGTAGGCGCTGTTCTGTCTCGGGGATGCGATCCACGCGGCGTCCCTGGTCCGCCCATGGATCGCATCCCGCTCTGCCTACCCGTCCCCGTCGGCTCCGCTGTCTGCCTCCTCCTGCGCGCTTGTCCCCCTCTCCCCAGGCGCGCGTGCGCGGCTCTGCCGCCTCTTAAAGGACCAGCGCACAATTAAGTGGTGCCTGGCCCAATCATGGTTCACCGTTACCCATATTAACCCACTTCCCCTTCCTGCCCTTGCCGGATCTTGAGTTGCCTTAGTGCCCAGTGAAAGCGTTGTGTGTTTTCTCCTACTGTGTATCCAGACCTTTGCTGTTGCCCCCGACTACGAACCTTTGCCACCTGCCTTGACCCTTTGCTACATTTGACCTTGCCTCTGCCTAATCCTTGTGTACCGCGCCTGTCTCAGCTGTCAGTGGCGTTGAGTTGCTATTGGAATACACGACCTGGTTGCTACCGCCGCTACAAGTCCATCCCGCCTTGCGGCGGGCTCTGGTGAAAACCAGTAGCAACATTAGAACCGGTCCTCCAATACAACCCGTGCTATCGCCCCATTGGATAGGGGATCCACCTCCTGTTCCCCGCCGTACCCGGTACGTGACACTCACACAGACACTTATACACAATGTTTTCGTTAACTCATAGAACGGCACAATTCCTTAAGAGATTACTGTACTTTTTCAACACTCCTAGTCCTGTGCTCTACTAGAAAACATTGGACTTACCTTTCCTGATATTTCTAAACTCATGAGTATTATTTTACACCACAACTTTATATTCAATGTTATACAAAACAAAATGTACCTTTTTCTACTAGTAGCTACATATTAGTACTTATCCTAAAAAATATTTAACTTAGGCTTTCCAGGGACCTGATAACCCCAAAGCCTCCGCCAGATTGATAACCAATCCAGGAAACCAGCATGCATGCAAACGTAGGTTCTCCAGGGGTCCTAAATCCCCAAAACCTCTTCCTGACTAATTTGCAGTAAAGGTAAAACAACATGCATGTAAATGTAGGTTCTCCAGGGGCCTTAAATCCCCAAAACCTCTTCCTGACTAATTTGCAGTCAAGGTAAACAACATGCATGTAAACGTTGGTTCTCCAGCGGCCCTAAATCCCCAAAACCTCTTCCTGACTAATTTGCAGTCAAGGTAAACAACATGCATGTAAACGTAGGTTCTCCAGGGGCCTTAAATCCCCAAAACCTCATCCTGACAAATTTTTGCAGTCCAGGGAACCAACATGCATGTAAACGTAGATTCTCCGGGGGCCTTAAATCCCCAAAACCTCATCCTGACAAATTTTTGCAGTCCAAGGAACCAACATGCATGTAAACTTAGGTTCTCCAGGGGTCTTTAAGGCCCCAAAACCTCATCCAGACAAAATGTTGTAGTCAAGGTAAACTACATGCATGTTAACTTAGGTTCTCCAGGGGCCTTAAATACCCAAAACCTCACCCAGACTCAATATCGCAGTCTAGGATACCAACATGCATGTAAACGTAGCTTTTTCCAGGGGTCCTAAATCCCCAAAACCTCTTCCTGACTAATTTGCAGTAAAGGTAAACAACATGCATGTAAACGTAGGTTCTCCAGGGGCCTTAAATCCCCAAAACCTCTTCCTGACTAATTTGCAGTCAAGGTAAACAACATGCATGTAAACATAAGTTCTCCAGGGGCCCTAAATCCCCAAAACCTCTTCCTGACTAATTTGCAGTCAAGGTAAACAACATGCATGTAAACGTAGGTTCTCCAGGGGCCTTAAATCCCCAAAACCTCATCCTGACAAATTTTTGCAGTCCAGGGAACCAACATGTATGTAAAACCTAACCCTCTACAGGGGTACCCCTTTGAAAAATTAAGAATTGAGAGAAAATAAATAAATAAATAAAACATTTTCTACCCAGTCTATCTCATCCTGCACAAGGCACTTTAAGGCACCCGCAGTTGAGAAAACCCAACCTGCCATCACAAAGATCTGCCTGGTGGACAGCGATACCCCAAAAACAACCACCTGCCCCTCCTAGCGCTAGCAAAACATGGCACTACACAATGCAGAACTAATAATAGGTGTCTGCTAACCTGATATATTGTGCAATATTGTGTTGAGCTCAGTGCCTCACCAGCATGGAGTTAGGCAAGATCGGAGTTGAGGTTATGCTGTCCCCGTACGGGCCACCAAATTAAGTAGAATAGTAAAGTATCGAACCAGGCAGAACTTAAGCAATGCAGGTTTATTAACATGATAACATACAAGTTTATGTTCAAAGCATTACAAGATACAGGTCTAATTTATACAGTTTCTTACAATGCAAGCATATTAGATATAGGTATTCTTATCCTCTAACCAAATTGAAACAATTGTGAATTGTTCTCACCTTGAACCAGAATGGGTCTTTTCTGCCAATTCTTGGGAACCCGTCACCTTATAGGGACCAGTCGGTCTGGTCCCCTCACAGAGTTTTGGGTTCCTGCTCGACTAAGTTCTTGAGGGAAATTCACCTGAGACCACACTCTGGAACAAGTTAAGAAGTCTTCTCTGACTCGTACAAGGAGACAAGTTTCGAACAGATATTTTTTACAAGCCTATCTCAGCCATCTTTCCTACATGTGATTGGTCGCTAAGATCTATGTCAATGTAACCTACCATAAATCTGACACCTGTTCTATAACCAGACAAACTTATTACTCCCATAATTCCTATATGTAAAATATGGCAATATTATATATTATGAGCAAGCGATGCTATTGGCTCAGTCCGTATACTATTGCAGCAGCGCTCATGTCCTTATTATCACCCAGGACCATATGGTAAAGAACACAGTCTAGTTTTAAAAAGTTATTTCCACGTAGTGCTTCTTCAGATAAAAATAGTGACAGCTTCCACCGTATATTTCAATCAATTCTTCACCACGTGCGGAATAAAACTCCCCTTTGGGGATACACTCACCAGACCAAAGGTCAAAAAAAGCCTTTCAATAAATCACTTATGCATTTGCGTTCCTCCCATGTTCTATCTCCTCTGCAGTAATCGGCTGGATCATGCACACATTATTCCTCGCAAAAACAAAGGGGTATTGCAATAGCGTGATATTGTTTTAAAAAACTTTTTATTAGATGCAAAAAAACCTCCCCCCCTAATACAGAATGCGTACCAACAATTAGATAATCATCTGCATCTGACGTTTCGTCGTTATCTGACGCCCTCAGAGGAAGTCAGATAACGACGAAACGTCAGGGCGGTGATCTACAGACCGGAAGTGACGTGTGCGCCTCGGATGTGCGCTCCAGGACAAACAAACAGGATATCGAGCTGCTGTTCTATACAGCAGGGAGGATCAGTTCCGGAGGCTATCGCACAGAGACAGGCACAGTGACACACACTATTTTTAATGCAGATGATTATCTAATTGTTGGTACGCATTCTGTATTAGGGGGGGAGGTTTTTTTGCATCTAATAAAAAGTTTTTTAAAACAATATCACGCTATTGCAATACCCCTTTGTTTTTGCGAGGAATAATGTGTGCATGATCCAGCCGATTACTGCAGAGGAGATAGAACATGGGAGGAACGCGAATGCATAAGTGATTTATTGAAAGGCTTTTTTTGACCTTTGGTCTGGTGAGTGTATCCCAAAGGGGAGTTTTATTCCGCACGTGGTGAAGAATTGATTGAAATATACGGTGGAAGCTGTCACTATTTTTATCTGAAGAAGCACTACGTGGAAATAACTTTTTAAAACTAGACTGTGTTCTTTACCATATGGTCCTGGGTGATAATAAGGACATGAGCGCTGCTGCAATAGTATACGGACTGAGCCAATAGCATCGCTTGCTCATAATATATAATATTGCCATATTTTACATGATTACGGTTTTTAAGCAGCTGCTAAAACATCAGTGGTGAACTGAACTCATATATGTAAACGTCATCTATTTTTTATATATTTATATATTTACATATTCATATATTTAAATTTTTATGCTTGCATTCATATATATTTTATTTATTTTGATCCATGGTTTAAGAGGTTTTATCCAGTAAGCGCGGAGGGGTGAACCAGAAGGGAGGTTGATTTTTTGGCTACACTCAATTTTACATAATTCCTATATGTTCATTAAAAAGATTTATAACTGCTCTTGTCCAATTAAAAACACCTGTGTAGAGACAGTCTGGCACCCAGCTGTGTTATCAAACTCTCCTGATCTTTATCAGATTTAATTTAAATTCAAGGGTGACAGATTTATGATTTTGGGAGAATGAGCTTTCAATAACCCCACCAGATGTGTTATATGTCTCACTATATGTATGTGTTTTAATGAGGGCACAAACAGACCTTTCTTTGACCTTGTTAAACTTAATTTAATGTTCTTTACATAACTTTCCCGTATTCCACCTAATTATTTTAACCACCTGTTTTTCCTATCTTTGACGGTGCTTATCTTATCAGCTATATTTAACTTCTGTCAAAGTTCCCTCTTCTTCCAATTATTCACTCTGTGATTTATATGAATTTCAAGACAGTAAACAATTCTATATAACTTGAATGTGTTCTAATGAACTTTCACCTAGTAAACCATCTTATAAAAAATATGAGAAAGAAGCAGAGAGGTCATCTAAAGTTAAACATTTAAAATGAAATCTTTCTAAATCTATGGAAAACATAGTATACACTATTTAACCACTTGCTGACCGCCCACTGTCATATGACGGTGGGACGGTGCAGCTCTCGTGGCGGGCCGCCGTCATATGACGGCGGCCAAGAAACACGGCCATGCGCGCGATCGCGGGTGCGCAGCCGTGCTCTGTCGGTGCCGGCGTGTCCCGGAGACACACCGCGTCACCGACAGGGGTGAACAGCCATTGGGCATGGCTGTTCACCATGTGATCAGCCGCGATTACGTCACGGCTGATCACATTGGGGAAGTCCCGGCTTTAGACAGCATATGCGCGCGATCGGGAGCACGCAGCGCGGTCATGTCTGTGGTGGCGTGTTCCCAGGAACACTGCTCGTCACCGACAAGGGTAATCAGCCAATGACTGACGGCTGTTTACCACGTGATCGGCTGTGATCCATTCACAGCCGACCACTAAATGTAAACAAAGACCGGTTACTAGCTGTTACCGGCTATTCTCTCCTCACACACCGTTACCAGTGTGAGGAGAGAACAGCCAGGAGCAGTGAGTTACCGATCTTTGTCTGTACTGTACTGTAGTGCACCAAACACAACAAAGAGAACCTGTCACATCGCCCCCCCCCATTACAGCTGTCACCCAACAGTCACCACAAAAGTGTCCACAAAAGTGCACCTGTCACCCGTCAGTGTCCACAAAGTGCCCCTGTCACCCGTCAGTGTCCACAAAGTGCACCTGTCACCCGTCAGTGCCCACAAAGTGCACCTGTCACCCATCAGTACCCCTGTCACCCATCAGTGACCATCGGCAGTGACCGTCATAAGTGACCGCCATCAGTGACCGTCATAAGTGACCGCCATCAGTGACCCAGATCTGTCACCCATCAGTGCCCACAAAGTGCACCTGTCACCCATCAGTGACCATCGCCAGTGACCGTCATAAGTGACCGCCATCAGTGACCGCCATAAGTGACCGCCATCAGTGACCCAGATCTGTCACCTATCAGTGCCCACAAAGTGCACCTGTCACTGTCCACCAACCCCATCCACCACATGCCCATTTATTCTTCCGTTATGTCCAGGTCCCGATACAGGATGATAATGCGCTTTTTCCATTTCAGGGACAACAGCCAGTGCCCTCCCCGCAATCATCCAAATCATGACAAATTATATAAAATTCGCCCACTCATTAATTTCTTTTCCCAACGATTTTCAGAACTCTATGTCCCCGAAAAGCACATATGTGTCGATGAGTCCCTGGTACCCTTTTCAGGCCGGCTAGGAATAAAACAATACATTACTAGCAAAAGGGCCAAATACGGAGTGAAGTTTTATAAGCTTTGTGAGAGAGCCACGGGATATTTGTATGCTTTCCGCATATATGAAGGAAAAGATTCCCAGCTCCAGCCCCCTGAGTGCCCGGCCTACATGGGCACAACTGGTAAAATCGTATGGGACCTGGCATACCCACTGCTGAGGAAAGGTTACCACATATACCTGGATAACTTCTACACCAGCCTGCCCCTTTTCAAACACCTATACCTCGCAGAAACCCTGGCCTGTGGAACCTCCAGAAAGAATAGAAAGGGATTCCCACAAGCCATAGTAAACAAGAAATTGCGAAGGGGAGAAAGAGCAACCTTGCAATGCAACGAAGTGCTGGCCTTGAGGTGGAAGGATACCAGGAATGTGTACATGATGTCCACCATCCATGATGACACTACAGTGGAAGTTCAGAGAAGACAAGGTCCCATCGTAAAGCCAAAATGTGTACAAGATTACAATCTGTACATGGGGGGGGGGGGGGGTGGATTTCAACGACCAAATGCTTCAGCCCTATTTAGCAATAAGGAGGTCCCGTTTCTGGCTAAGAAGGTAGCACTCTATTTAATTCATTTGGCCATTTATAATGCCTACATAATTCACACCAAATCCACAGAAAGCCCTGCCCACTTCCTAAAATTTATAGAAAATGTTGTCAGGTTCCTCATCTACGATCAAAGACCCCCCCCCAGAAAACCTTCGCTCTGATGCCGTTAGCCGACTTCACGAACGCCACTTCCCGGACCACATTCCACCATCTGAAGCGGGCCGAAGACGCCAAAAAAGATGTCGAGTATGCAGCAAAAATGGATTTAGAACTGATACCAGCTACCATTGTGTCGACTGTCCCTCCGAACCCGGCCTTTGCATTGGTATATGCTTCAGACTATATCACACATCTCTAAATTATTAGCCCATATTCTTAACCATTTCCCCATTTCCAACATCTGTGCTGACCATTCCCCATGCTTCCTCAAATATCCACTGCCTTCCCACAACTTTGTGGAAAAAAAAAAATGCGTTTTCATTTTTTTTCCACATATTCCAAAAACTTCTGAAAAAAAATGAACAGTTCAAAAGACTCATAATGCCTCATAGATTATACGTTGGGGTGTCTGCTATCCAAAATGGGGTCATTTTGTGGGTATTTGTACTTTCCTGGCTTGTTAGTGTCTCAAGAAACGAGATAGGTCTTCAGTACATCAGGTGTGATCAGGTGTGATCAATTTTCAATGATTTGCACCATAGCTTGTAGACTCTATAACTTTCACAAAAACTAAATAATATACACTAATTAGGGTTATTTTTTACCGAAGATATGTAGCCATATACATTTTGGCCAAAATTTATGAAGAAATATTACTAATTTGTAAAATTTTATGACAGAAACAAAGAAAAAGGAATTTTTTCACCAAATTTTCAGTCTTTTTTAATTTATAGCACAAAAAATAAAAAACCCAGTAGTGATTAAATACCACCAAAAGAAAGCTCTATTTGTGTGAAAAAAAGGACGCAAATTTCATTTGGGTACAGTGTTGCATGACTGAGTAATTGTCATTCAAAGTGTGAGAGCGCTGAATGCTGAAAATTGGTCTGGTCAGGAAGGGGGTGAAAGTGCACTGTAGGCAAGTGGTTAAAGAATAATAATTGTTGCTTTACATATTGAATAATAATATTGATAAGACCACTACTATATAATAATAATATGAACAACATAAAATATATATTGGTTAATATGAAATGCTACTACAGGGCAGCAAATTTATACTGTTATACAAGCTGTATACTCGCTACTTTACATTGTAGCAAAGTGTCAATTCTTTAGTGTTGTCACATTAAAATATATAATAAAATATTTACAAAGATGTGAGGAATGTACTCACATTTGTGAGATACTGTATATATATATATGCCAAAAACATATGTGCCAAAACATACATAAGTGTGCCAAAACACACTTAATCACAGAGGTATATGTAAATAAATGAATGAATAAGTGCTGTCTAACACCAACTGTGTGTGAGGAACGTGTACTCATATATAAAATATATCCCGTGTGTATACTTTTATATGGGATCCACCAGATCTCTGTTGTTGTATATGCAATAGGTATATCATGAAGTCACATATGTTCCAAAAAATGTATACATGAGCCTATGTATATATATATATATATATATATATATATATATATATATATATATATATATATATATACATACACACACATAAACATAATCCTTGTTTGCACAACTAACTGTGGATGTAGACTCCAAATATAAGTATGGTAAACACTTAAATATTTATCATATAAAAAATGTATTCATTTCCTATCCAATTAAACACTAATCATCATTGAAAAATTATATACATGTTGTTACAAAATTTTAAAAATATTTAATTTATGTATAAAAGAACTGTATCATAGCATATACACCAGATGGAAATATATATATATATATGCATCTATGAGCATTCTAGTGATGTTCAAAAGAACTGTTGAGCAAATCCAGCCTATGAATCACTCCATTCATTGAAATGTAAAGACTATGTTGCGAATGTTCTTTCATTATGTATAACAGACAAAACAGAAGAAATGGTCATGGGGAGAAAGTATAGCAAGAACCCTCTTTTTAGATATGATGACGATTTGGGAGATCCAGGAACTACCTTTAGCAAAAAAGTTGAAAAAATAAGTAATAATAAAGAAGAAAAATGGTAGCTAGTAAAACATGAAGGCCACCATACCACAAGTACAAAAATGATCAAAATTATACTGTAATGGAAAACCTCCATATACACATATATACTGTAAATATGACAGTGGGTATCTATATGTCAGAAAAATACTGCAATTGTCCTAATGTGTAGTGGCCGCTAGTGTTCGTCATACATGCAGCAATCTGCAACGATGTTGATACCGCAATCATAGTGAAACTATAACTATTGGACGGAATAACTGGATAAGATGCTGGATAAGAAACCCACATTGTCATGCTATAAGGCTGTAAATGTATCCAAGCAAATGTGCATACAGGATATCTATAAGAAAAAACCTCTATATAAAAGAATCACTATTCATATCAGACAACGCAAACCACAGTTTAAACCCATGTCGACATTGCAAACCTCAAAGAATTGCAAGATGTCAGCTACTGGTAAAAACTGTTAGACATAATATGGGACATTGTTGATAAGTGTGTCCAACATGAAACAGAATCCAATTATATAAATGAATACAAATAATGCAAAACCAAATGAACCACTCTACACTAGAATAGGGTAAATGGGACAAGGGAAAAGAAAACCAAAAACTAGGGCGTGGCTTGGACATGAGGAAACATCTCTTATGGGCTTTGGCGCCGACACTTATTTTCCCTGGTATAAGCACTAACCTTTCGCATCTCAACCTCGATGGCAAGCATGGGAAAGAGAGAGCTGTGTGAAGTTGGCACCCCGTGTGTTTGTAAAACCTGAATAAAAATATACCATTCGTTTGTGCCGCAAAAATGAGCGTTTGTGGCGGTTCGGTTTCTGAGATATTAAACATTCAATTTAATGCAAGCCCCGCCCACTTTGCACCCAATATTGCTGAATTTTAAAACAAACGCGACATTCGTTTGTGCCGTGTTTGTGCTGGTTTGTGCCTCCAAAATAAACATTTGTGCCGCTTTGGTTTCGGAGTTATTGAGTGGTATATGTTGTCAAATCACACTGACTTTACACCTAGTCATTAAATCTTACATACAACTAGACTTATTTGTTCGCGGTTTGTGCAGATTTGGTGGATATTGTACATGATGTTTTACTTCACATGGGTAGTTTTGCCACCCCCACAGGGATTCCCCCCCCCCCCTTCCCGATTCTCTAGCACTGACTGAAAGAACAGACGGAGGAGGAAATCTGTTGAGGGGGCGAGCACAGCTGGCTCTAGTGAGGCAGAGCCAGCTGTCAATCAGGCGGCAGGGTGGATCTCGACAGTATTGTCGTGATCTGTCCTGGCTGCATCACTGCTCTGCGCTGACAGGATATAGTGGGCAACCCCTCCACATGTACATGAGTTTTTTCGTCACAGGAGAACATACTATATGTCATCTTGTGAACAAAAAGAGAACTAAGGCCAAAAAGGTTGGGCCATAGTTCTCTTTTAACAAACGTTTAAACCAGGTGTTAACCAAGCAAAACAGCACTCCAGCAAAGTCACTTCTTTTAAAAAAAAAATCTATGTCAGTAAACATTCTTTTCCTGACAGACTCCATGGCAGACTACATGTGGGTTAACCCCGCCTCCTCTCCAATGCTATAGGGTCCCACTCCCATGAATTTGAGCTCACCACTAGAGACTGCATTCCTTTTTTGTCCTCCTCATTGAATCTCCTTACGTTTACGGATGTCCAAAATGAATTGTGGAAGTTGATGCCGGCAGTTTCAAGATAGCCCAGGGCTCAGCCATGGGCAGGTGTGTGGCTCCAGGCCCCTGTGTCGTGTGGTGGGGATGGCCTTCGTATGCCCAGGCTCGGTGGAACGGCTGGCAGGTCTGAATATTCTCCATAGCAGCAGTTTTTTTATGTAAAAGCTCCCTGTTTGTTTTTCCCTCATGTGCCTTGTTGTCTTCTTTTTCTTTTTGCTTCTATGGCGCCTGGAACTCAAGTGGGTTCCAGAGTTCGGTTGTGGCTACGGGTCACTACTGCGCATTTGTGCGATCCTCGGATGAAGCTGAGGCTTGGTTTTGCTCATGCGCGGTGTGGCAGGGGACCTGGCGGCCGTGCAGGCACTCTACGGCAGGTCACCACTGCGCAGGCGCAGTCCGGGCATGGCGGTGACATCATTCCGGCAGGGGATGTTTGAATCCCTGAGAGCCCTGTCATTCTAAGGATTACTACAGGCAGCTTGCGTCAGCACCTCAGGTCCCATGTTCCCAGATCATGGTTAGCTTCAGCCTGGGACTATGGTAAAAGAGGGAAGGGGGGCTAAGATGCCTCTTAAAGGGGAAGCTGCACTGCTATTTGTATTCCTTTGTTCCAGGACGTGTGAGTGTTCCTACAAAGCTCCAGGGTGCCATGGACAGATCACCGCCTCCGTACGGCCAGCCCTTATGCTCTAGGTATGTGGGGTCTGAGAAGGGAAGGGCAAGGTCCATGTGCAGATGGACTGATTCCCTAAACGTCACATTCTCCCTTCTCCCTTTTTTAGCCCTTCCAGATCAGACCATCAGCTTACTGTCCAAGATGACAGGGACCTTGCCAGGCCACAACGCCCACCCAGTGGCGTCACTAGGGTTGGTGTCACCTGGTGCAGTAAAACATGGTGTCGCCCCCCCCCCCCCATTGTCTAAAGAACTATGTGCAGAGTGCCTCTAACCCCTATATACCCCTTTCTAGCACAATTCCTCTTCCTCTTTCCCTCATCCCCTTCCTCTCATCACAACCCCCCCCCCCCCCCCCCCCCCCCCCACCACCCCCCAATATTCCCCCTCTTAACAAAAATCCTCACCCCCATATACCCTCTTTCCCTTTCAGCACAAATCTCCCCTCTCAACACAAGTCATCACTCTCATAAACCCCCTTTCAGCACAAATTTGCAGATGCAGTGGAATAACGTCCTTACAGGATGTCTCCAATTTACAAACCAACCTCAATGCTCTGGCTAATTAGGCGACTATGTGGCAGATGAGGTTTAATGTTGATAAATATAAAGTTATGCACTTGGGGGCTAAGAAAATGCATCATGCATACTAGGGGGAGTACAACTGGGGGGATCCATAGTGGAGAAGAATCTGGGGGTTTTGGTAGATCATAAGCTCAATAATAACATACAATGCCAAGCTACGGTTTCCAAAGCGAGCAAAGTCCTTTCTTGTATTAAGAGAGGTATGGACTCCAGAGAGAGAGATATATATCATTTTGCCCCTGTACATATCATTAGTAAGACCTCATCTGGAATATGCAGTTCAGTTTTGGGCACCAGTTCTCAAAAGGGATATCGGGGAACTGGAGAAAGTGCAGAGAAAGGCAACCAAACTGATAAGATTCATGGAGGAAGTATGTAGGTATGAGGAAAGATTAGAGGAACTGAATTTATTCACTCTTGATATGAGATTAAGGGGGGATATGATCAACATGTACAAATATATAAGGGGTCCATATAGTGAACTTGGTGTTGAGTTATTCACTTTACAGTCAACAAAGAGGACAATGGGGCACTCTTTACGTCTAGAGGAAAAGAGATTTCATCTCCAAATAATATATGTGGAATAGACTCCCTGCAGAGGTGGTTCTGGCAGTAGATTGCTTTAAGAAATGCCTGGATTATTTCCTAAATGTACATAATATATCTGGGTACTAACATTTATAGGTAAAGTTGATCCGGGGAAAATCCAATTGCCTCTCGGGGGATCAGGAAGAAATTTTTCCCCTGCTTTAGCAAATTGGATCATGCTCTGCTGGGGTTTTTCGCCTTCCTCTGGATAAACTGTGGTTATAGAATTGGGTATATGGGATTGTATGATATTGGTTTTTACTTATTTTATTGTGGTTGAATCCACCCCTAAAATTAGGGGCAAAAAGCCCCTCCACCCCTGCCTCCATGCTTCGGCATATATGCATTTTTTTAACTGTGGTGGTGAAATCACCTCCTACAGCGCTGGAGTCACGGCTTTATGTATTGTGAGAGCAAACCCTGTTGCTGTCAGAATAAATAAACCCGTGCTGCAGCTGAATGGCGTACCTGCAAAAAAAAAGAGCAAATAATGGTTAACATTACAGTATAAGAGTAATGCCCAGTACACACGGTCGGACATTCCAACCACAAAATCCGACGTATTTTGCCCAAAACTTGTCTTGCACACACACACGGTTGCACAAAGTTGTCGGAAAATCCGATCATTCCAAATGAGATGACGTACAAGGGGACTACAAAGTGGCAAGTAGCCAATAGCTTTCGTCCCCAAATTTATTCTGAGCATGCGTTGCACTTTGTGCGTCGGAATTCTCTACACACGATCGTAAAAAGTCTGATTTTGTTGTCGGAAAATTTTGGGTCCTGCTCTCAAACTGTCCGCTAGAGCCCACACACGATTGGCTTTTCCGACAACATAATCCGATCAGACTTTTTACGTCGGAATTTACGACTGTGTGTACGGGGCATAAGACCATACCTGCAAAGCAAATACAATAAAACACAGTAAAAATAAAACATTACTGTTATTAAAAATACAGTTACAATAGAACGAACAATAGAGAGCGTGAACAATATAGAGAGAGAAGAAAAATAAAATGACAACTATTTTTGCCTTTTTTATTTTTTTGTGTTTTTTTTTTTTTTTGCACTTTTATATAAACTATAAATGTTCCAGATTAGGGTCTCTCAAAATGTGATGGACATCTCATCGTTCGAGACGCTGTGTTAGGATGCCCTAGGACTGTGCAGTGCTGCACCCTATGCCACTACTCCATTAGTGTGTGGTACCATGGGAAACATTCACCGATGCAGAGACCAGGTTGGTTAGGACAGGAGGGACAATAAAAGCAGGTGTCATGCCTATATCCGCAGTTTCTGCAGACACAACATCTTCTTTGAGGTGTTCTTTGGGTAGGGGTACCAGGGAGGACATACGGAAAATGCCTCTTATGCAGTCGGCTCACTGCGTTTGCATTGGGAAGGCGGGGCACAGCACCATCTGGAAACAGAAGGGCTGTGATGATCTCTTTCTGGAATTTTAGGAAGGATCCAGTTCGTCCTGAAGCTTTGTATAGCACTTTTAATACCAGCGTCTGGCCTTAAAAGCAATTAAGTACGGCGCCAACATCTGGTCATTGAAGTCCATCCCTCCCATGTTAAGGTTGTATTCGTGGACACAGAGGGGCTTCACAACACCAGTCACCGTTGGAATTTCGACTGTCGTATCTGTGTGAAGGGAGGACAGAACGAAATCTTTCCGTGTGTCCCTCCACTTCACTGCAAGCAAATTAGTACATTTCAAGCAGGCTCTCTCCCCACGTCTAAGTCGGGATTCTACAAGCCGTTGGGGGAAACCCCGGCGATTCGATCGCACGGTGCCACATGCACCAATTCCACAATAAAAAAGATGACTAAAATGGCACTCGTATCTACAGGCGATGCCCACCAAGGAAGATTTTAAACAACTGATAGCAGATGTAAAATCCACATGCCGTGCAGAAATACAAGTACTAGACTAAGCTGGCAGTCCACAGAACTCAACTCCAGGGCACAGAACACCGCAGCAGCAAGAGATATGCAACGCCACGTGGAGGACCTGAACAACAGGGGGCGCAGAAAGAACATCCGCGAAAGAGGGGTCCTGGAAACTGAGAGCCCTGAGGACACCCAGACGATTTTGCAAAATGTGTTTAACAACCTCCTGGGAGAACCTGCTACCAACCACATTGAAATGGACAGGGCCCATCGAGCCCTACGTCCCAAGAGCCTCACTTCTAAACCCAGAGACATCATCTGTAGGATTAATTCCTACTTCACCAAAGAAGAGATCATGCTGCAAGCACACCTGGTCCGCAAAGTGACCTTCCATGATGCCCAACTGCAACTGTACCCGGACCTCTCATGTATAACCCTGCAAAATCTGAGACTTCTACAACCTCTGTTGCATAACCTACAAGATGAAAACATTCCCTATCGTTGGGCATTCCCCTTTAGCTTCACAGCTAAACATCAGGGCAAGCCCACTGTCTTACGATACCCAGAGGACCTAAACGCATTCTGTAACACCCTGGGGATCCCTATCCCCCAACTCCCGGAATGGGAACTGGTGGCCACACCAACCCCACCTCTCACAATTTGGCAGAAGGTCCCCCCGTCCAACCGCTCCCGGAACACGGATGCACCCTGCAAGAGTGCCAAATGCAGGAATGGCAGGCCCACCTACACCCCTTCCTCTGGTGTAATCCGCTAGAAGACCAACCAGTCATACAGAAAAATTGACAAATCCGTCCTGGACATTCTTGAATATTTTGTCCCCCCCTGCTGCCCCAATTTAAATTTCAAGTTTACCTTATGGGCATGTCTCTGTTGAGACAGAGAGAGAGTAGGAACTTTCATGTTTACCCACCCCCCCCAGTTAAGTGACTACAGTCACAATAGTTTTACTGTTTTTGTCTTACATGACCAGTCAAGGGCTCCCTCGCATCCACCTAGCCCATCCCTCGGGATTAGGGGTGGGTGGATCACTGGGAAACCATACTGATCTAGGCTGGACAGCCTCTCAAGGTCAGGTGGCAATAATTGCTCTGACTTACTTAGTTTTACTATGTACTAACTTCTCTTTATTTTTTTCACCTTCCTCTCCTTTTTCCCCCTCCTCTCTATCACCGCGTAGCTCACCGCACAGACCGCAAAATTTGCCTGAATCTGATGTGTGTCCGCTCCTGGCCTTCGCCTTTGGAACACTCACCTCCACAACAGGTAAGATACTCTGCCACCCACCCCCCCACCCCCACACGATATTATGGCTAAGATTCTCTCTTTGAATGTCCATGGCCTAAACTCCAACAAGAAGAGGCATCTGGCACTGAGGGAGTTTAGACAGTCAGGCGCAGACATTATATTTGTCCAGGAGACTCAGTTTGACAGGGAGGGCTCCTTTGCATTCGCCTCTAAACAATTCCCCCAGATCTACCTCTCCTCAGGACCCCACAAACACGCTGGGGTCGCCATACTTATCAAACATGGGTCCCCATTCACCGGTATTGAACACTATAGCGACCCACACGGCCACTTTGTTATCCTTAAAGGACGGTGGCATGGCCAGGACATGACTTTATGCACCCTATATGCCCCGAACATTAAACCGTATAGAATTCTTTCTAAAACGTTCACTCGCCTCTTCCGTTCTGACCACAGGGTTTTGGTGGTGGGAGGCGATTTTAACCTTACGCACTCTATTGCTGCTGATCGCCATGTGGTGAGCCCCCGGGCATACTCAGCTCGAGCCCTTAGGGACTCTAAGCTTTTTCGCCAGCTCTCTAGACGATATGCTCTGTTTGATACCTGGAGGGCTCTCCACCCGGGGATCGTCAGTACACCTTCTACTCAGCCCCCACCAAACTCACTCCCGTATTGACTACTTCTTTGTTAACAACTACACACTCAGAATAACACGTGAGGCCCGGATACTCCCGATATCAACTTCAGACCATGCCCCTATCCTGCTCAATCTAGACCATGGGTGCCCAACCTGTGGCCCACGGAGCCCTCTGATGTGGCCCGCGACCTCCTGCTCTGGGATGGCGGGTTGGCAAGCCCAGATTGCAGGTTGTCTACCCCGCCATGCCAGAGCATCGAGTTGTAAGTGAAGCCAGCTGTAGAGGAAGCAAGCAGCTGCGGAGCAGAGCCGCATAAGCCAATGCTTACTGTATAGCACCGACTCCTGTCATAGGTGGAGTGATACCAAATGCACTCTGCCTGGGACAGCAAGTTTATTACTAAAATCACAGTGTATTTATGGACATATCTGTTCTGCAGTGGTTACTGGGCTGCTTTTAAACTGATCTGCAGGTGTAGTGCAGTGTACCTGCGGGTTACCTACACTGAGCCATAGACTTCTGTTTTTACCTGTGGGTTTGGTGCACTTTCAGAAAGTGCACCACACCTGCAGGATATGATAGAATTATACGACAAAGTACAGCTAACCTGCAGGAAAGCCACAGGTGCGGGTAGACTGCAGACCATCAGTGTAAAAGTAGCCTTAGGCCCCTTTAACATGATCTGTCTGACCCAATCAGACCCCCCATTCACCTCTAAGGAGCGGCAGATGTAAACAGACTTTTGTCCTTTTACACCTGCCTCCTTCCAATCCGATCTGCTAAAAAAACAGAAAGTGGATCTGTCCCCTTCCATTTAATCAGATGAGAGGGCCCATAGAGTAGAGTGGGCTGTGTCTGTGTCCGCTTTGCATACACACAGTGGATGCAGAACTGTCATCTGCTCATTGTGGCCCACGACTGGTTATTAAGTCCCTTAAGTGGTCCTCGCTCTTCAAAAGGTTGGGCACCCCTGCTCTAGACCTAGGCTCCCCCAATCCTAGGCCCTGCAACTGGAGACTAGACACATTCCTGCTTCAGCACTTTCCATCAACAATGGAGTTAACCTCCACCTTAAAACTCTACTTCATGGAAAACAACAGCACGACATCCCCCCCCCCCCCTCTGGGAAGCCCATAAGGCGGTCATCCGAGGCAGATGTCTGGCACTGTCATCTGCCATGAAAAAACGCCAAGGCCATGAAGATCCATACCGAAAAAGAACTTAGGGCCCTAGAGCGCCGATTGCAACTGTCCCCTACATCCCTCCTTAAGAAAATCACAAAACTACGGACGACCCTTAGTGACCTTGCACAAGGCCACGTAGAAAAGGCTTTGCTTAGACTAAAACAAACATACCATGATAAGTGTAAGGCTGACCGCAATTCAGCCTGTATTTGTAGGAGGAGTAAGGCTGCATAAAGCCTGCCCTCCTTTGCCTCCTCCCTTGTGGTTGTAGGCTCTCGTGTGAGCCGTCACGTAATGTCGTCACTTCCGATTTCGGCTACAGAGCAGCAGCAGCTGCTAAAGCAGCTGTAGGATCTCGCCGGTTATCTCTCCCGGGGGTCGCGGTTTGGGTAGGCATGGGCGGGTGGCATCTACGGAGGACCCGCATCGGATGCCACACGTCGCGCTCAGGTACCGGCCCGGGCTCGGGGGGGTCAGTCTGTTCGCAGGGGGGCTTTGCGGCTCGGGGGGGAAGTCCTGGGGGTTATTTTCAGGCTTTTACTGCCCCCGTCCTACTCCCCTATTTGCAACCTGCTACAAAGAGCTCCTTACAATGTCATCAGCGTCTTCGCATATCAGTGGGCACTGTGCATCCATCACACAGCCCATTTGCTCCCCCTCATGCTTTAAGGCTGCGGATGGGGGTGTCCGTGGTAGTACATTTAGCAGATAGGGTGGCCCGCAGTGTGCTGCCATTTCACCTGATTGGGGCTACGCTGCTGTTCTTACGTTTCCCATTTTCTTACGTTTCCCATGTTTCTTCCGTTTCCCATGTTTCTCACGTTTCCCATGTTTCTTGCGTTCTTGCGTTTCTTGTGTTCTTACGTTTCTCATATTCTTATGTTACATTTCACACAGCTGGGTTGTCCATGTTCTTCCACTGCAGGTTACCCATCACGTCTATGGGTTTAACAGATTGAGGTGCTCGTTTTTAATTGGCTTGTTCGGTGGCAAGTCTCCTCATCTGTTCTTACGCTGCTCACATATTTCGTACAAACTCACGTTTCTCATGCAATTTAGTTTCTCATGTAATTCATGTTTCTCATGCAATTCACGTTTCTCATGCAATATTTTGTTTCTATGCCAACTCACCTTTTCATGTTTCTCTCGTTTTCCCAGGTTTCTCTAGTTTTTCCCAGGTTTCTCATGTTGTCCCATGTTTCTCTCATTTCTCACGTTCATCAATTCACGTTCTCGTGCAACCTGCGTTTCTTATGCAGTTTGCGTTTTCTTGCAGCCTCGATTCTTATGCTGCTCACGTTTTCATCAGCTCGCGCTACTCATGTTTCTCGTTCAGTCGCGTTCCTTCACGCAGCTACATTCCTGTCACAGGTTTTTCAGTCTGCTCACGTATTCTCACAGCTTATGTTACTGACCCAGTTGTGTGTCATGCCTCACTCCTTCTCTTCGGTTTCCAGCATTGATCAATAAATCTTTATTTTGAATACCAGGAAGAGCGTATCTGGCTGAGACTCAGCATTTCATTCTATGCCCTCCTGCTGTGCTCAGCAGACTTCCCATCGTGAGTCATATTTTTCGTGACATATCTGACATGCTCTCTAGGTCTCCTTTGGTGTTGTTAACCAGCTTGGCGCTCAGGCAGCGATATATCTGGCCTTCTTATGGTTCCTGAGGCCAGGGGAGTTGCGCTTCTGGCCCAGGGTCTTGCATACTTTTGGCCAGTCAACTGGTTTGTCACCTCAGCCTTTTTGGTTACATCTGCATGCTCGCAGGATGCAGCAATCAGGAGGGGGCACAGTCATCAGGTTCTTGGAGCGGGGCAAGGCGTGGTGCCCGGTGTTGGTTTTAAACTAGCTCGTCAGTGCCACATCTGACAAACCCAGGAAAGGTCCACTGTTGCCTTTTCCTTGGGCTCCCCTCTTCGCAGCTCAATGTATACTCCATTACCGTCCCCTTTTGGCCAAACAGGGTCTGGACCCTAAGCATTCTTTGGCTATTCATTCAGGATAGGAGCAGCTTCTGTGACTTTGTGTGTTGCGTTTGTTAAAATATGATTTTTTAAACATCAGACCTAACATTACATGGGAGAAATTACAAGTTCAGTTGATCAGATTCTCTGGTTTGAGTAGAATTCTCAAACAAATGCTGTTTTCATACAATGGTGTTTAGATAGCATCGTTTCATTCAAATTGACAGTTTGAAGAGGCTATTGTCTCGTCAGTACAGTAAACAGGCTGAGAGTGTCCCTCAGACTGAAAAGAATGACTGTAATATTGATGACAGGATTTCATTGAGGAGACAATGGTTAGTTAGCCCATTGTCTCGTCAGCTACAGTAAACAGGTTTGGAGGGTCTCTCAACCTGAAAAGAATGATTGTTAGTCGGTTGTTAACTTGGGTCAACAAACTGGGATATAAAATGGATTGGTAGAGACACAGAAAAAGACTGGAACACATCATGCTGTAACATCAGGACACACATCATCATGCTTTGAAGATCAGAAGAAGCCGCTCATGATACAAGAACAGAACCTGGTCTCAAAGAAGAAATATTGCCAATTGGAGATCATGAACATTCAGTAACAGAAGTTAAGTAACCCTTTTTAAATGTATTTGTACTGTTAGACTTTAGGCTGTTCTATTTTCTAGGCATTTTGCTTGTTATAGATAACTGTCAGTCTTGTATTGTATTCCTAAGATTGTAATAGTTTTGTACAGCAGTTTTTGTTAGTAAAACGCACATCTATACACTGCAGAAGTCTCAGCTTCGTTGTTATACCACAGAGTAACCTTGCTAGATAGACGCAAGCGATACATTTGGGGGCTCGTCCGGGATATACATTTGGGGGCTCGGCCATGACTGTGCTATAGTTCAATTGAAGCAGAGCTGTTTTTTTTCTGTAGTGTGTAGCTTGTGCTAGGTAAAATGCTGCGTAAGCTGTTTAGGAAAAGCAAGGCTGCAGAGGGTCCTGGTGACCAGAAGGAAGTGTGCAGCTTACCTATCTGGGCCAGAGACAATGAGTGGGAGCCTCTTGCTAAAGAATTTGTGAAGTATGCTTCTCCCTTGAAGCTGACTTGGGGTGATAAAGTCTCAGATCATTTTGTAGATTTAAGCCTTAAGGGGTTGGATTTAAGTAAAAAAGAGAAGAGGACAGTGTCCAAATTCGGATGGTATTTTCTTCACGCATTTTACATCGAATCACATAGAAGGGAGAAGGCAGAGGCAGAAGTTAAGGTATTAAAAGACCAGCTAGCAGTTGCTTCAGAGTGTGTACGTTCAACTGCTAGTCGGGCTGATGATTTGCAAGAGCAGTGTGCAGCCCTCATGACCAAATCAATTAATGCCTTAAGGAAAAAGAAGGGCCGTAAACCTGTTAGTAAAGCCAGGGTACGTGCCATTGTCACATCCCAAAACTTGGATTGTGAGGATGTGCTCTCCTCAAATGATAGTGAGGATGAGGAGATAGAGTTTGATGTTTCGCATGATGATCTGCTAGTGCGAAAGAAAAAGTATGCCAGACCTCTCATTACTAAGCATAGGAAACGGCAACATGATAGAGAGGATATGGCAGATGGGGAGGTGCATTATCGCAACCCCAGAGATGTTGAATTTGAAGAAGTACAGGAGTTTACACAAACTGAACTCCATGAGCTGGCAAAACAATACAAACAAAGGTCTGGGGAGCCTCTAGTGAGTTGGCTCCTACGCTTATGGGATGAAGGGGCGGACAGTGTTGTTTTGTCAAGTAAGGAAGCAGTGACTATGGGAGTGTTAACCCATGATCCACAATTGCGTCAGGCAATGCGAAAAGCCAGAGAGTTTAGCGTGAATTTTTCACTGTTAGACCTCGTGAGAGATGGAATAGTCCGAGTATACGCTAGCCCTACTGACCTGGAAAATACCTACTCCTGGAGGTCAATAGCAGAGGGTATTTCCAGGTTACGTGAGATGGGTTGTATAACCGGATTAAATACGTTTCCAGAATGGATGGGTCCAGATATGGAACCCTTTACGTCTGCTCTGCGCTCTAAGCTGATGAAGTCTGCGCCGTATAATCTCAGGGCTCCCTTATTGTCCTTGTTGGGAGGCCTGGGATTAAACAGCAAGATTCATGAAGCTACAACCCTTTTAAGCCAGTTGGGGGAGCTAGAGGAGACTAAAACAAAACCTGTCAAGGCAGTAGATAAGGTCAAGGCCAGACAGGAAGAATACAAGCAGAAAAGAACAGAGAAGAAAGGGAATGGGGTAGAGAAGACAGGAGGTGAAGAGAAAACCAGGATAGTTATTTCTAGGAAAGAAATGTGGGTGGACCTATTAAAGGCAGGAGTACCTAAAGATGAGATAGATGGCATTTCTACTGCAGAAATGCTGAAGAGGTGGAAAGATTTAGTAGGTAAAACTGTCAGGGTTAGAAACACTATTCCTAGTGAAGATAACATCAGCCTAGACTTAGAGGAAACAGAACAGACACCTCCTGTTAGCCCCAAACCAATTCCCAAAACTGAACGTGAACACAAACCCAAATCCCTTTATCCTGGGGAGGAGTTAGAGAGGATCAGAAAAGGGGATTGGGAGGTTCCTTATCCTTTATGAAGGGAAGGTGAGTCTCCTGTAATAGCCGTGAGGGCAGCGACAGCAGGAGACCGACGCCCATATGCACCTGTCACTGTATGGTGGGGGAAGTCATCTTCTCCTACACATGTAATGGCTTTAGTTGATAGCAGAGCCGAAGTTACACTTTTGCAAGGAAATCCTTCCCATCACAAAGGAGAATTGATTTATGTAGAAGGTTTGGGAGGGCAAACTACACCAGCAGTTAGGATACGGGTGAAATTGGTTATTGGCAAGGGATCAGGATTTATGACAAATGTTTTAGTTTCAGAGTTACCCGAAAATATTCTTGGGATGGATGTACTTCAAGGTCAGTCAATTCAGACTGAAAGAGGTACATTCACATTCGGGTATCCTGATAAAGCGTATCTGGTAAGGGCGGTGAAAGCTGTGGTCAGAGGTCATGCAAAATGGACCCCTGTCTACATTCCTCCACCAGAGAAGCCAGTCTGTCTCAAGCAGTACAGACTTCCTGGAGGCCACAAAGAAATTGGGGAGACTATTCAAGAACTGTTGAGAGTAGGGATCCTTAGACCTGATGTAAGTCCTTTCTCGTCTCCGGTGTTCCCAGTAAAAAAGCCTGATGGGACATATAGAATGACTGTGGATTACAGAGGTCTAAACAAAGTGGCACCTCCATTGAAGTCAGCTGTACCAGATATGATCTCAATTGTTGAAAAAATTGCTAAAGATGCAGGAGAATATCATGTTGTGATAGACCTGGCTAATGCTTTCTTTTCGATTTTAATAGACCCAGAGTGTCTTATCACAATCACGCCAGGAGAAGAGCCTCTATTGAGCTGCACAAATCTTCAGCCCAAACCAACCCCTTTTAAATCCCTCTCCACCGCTGTTTTGTTGCCAAATTAAGGCGCCAAAACAGTCAGGTGAGGACATCCGGCATCACAGCAAGTGCGCCATCGTGCCGGAAATGACTGCAGCGGAACAGGAAGTGACCTCAACAACAGGAAGCCAGATACTGGCCTCTGTGCTGAAAACACTAGAACCGCCCAGGGTGTTAAGGCAGAAACCGGAACAAATGTCAGCAAAGGGGGTAGAGGAAGGATGCTCCTCTCAACGGATGATGTACTTTCAAAATATGTGGGTGCCCATATTTTTCAGACCAAATTTTTATGCTACATGTAAGAAAAAGGCTGACCGCAGGTCAGCCTGTGTTTGTAGGAGGAGTCAGGCTGCATAAAGCCTGCCCTCCTTTGCCTCCTCCTCTCATGGTCGGAGGCTCTCGTGTCCGGAACGACCTAGCTGACGTCACTTCCGGTTTCCTCTGGGGTGGGAAGGTGTGCGGCTGCTAGGGGGCTCCGAGTCCCCTGCTTCCAGTGGCAGGTCACAGCTTGGCTTAGGGGGTTCCACGGGCAGACCCCCATCTGGTTTCATCCCGCCGCTAGTCTCCCCATTCAGGGGCCGGTCAGGTTCGGAGCCCAGCTAAGCCACACGAAGGGGGGCGCTTCTACCGGTGTTCCGCCGGGGGAGGGGGGGTTGCGGCCGCCTGTCGGCCCTCTGTCCCCGACAAACGGCTCTGTCTCCATGTAGGAGACGCTCTCCCTCCCGCCCGTGTCTCCCGGGGTTCGGGGGGGAGGGGCATGGCCGCCTGTCAATTTGCTGTCTCCACGTGGGAGACGCTTCCCCCTCCCGCCCGCTTCTCCCTGGGTTCCGGGGGGAGGGGGGGACTGGGGGAGCATGGCTGCCTGTCGGCTTGCTGTCTCCACGCAGGAGACGCTTCTCCCTCCCGCCCACGTCTCCCGGGGTTTGGGGGGGAGGAGCATGGCCGCCTGTCGGCTTGCTGTCTCCACGCAGGAGACGCTTCTCCCTCCCGCCCACGTCTCCCGGGGTTCGGGGGGGAGGAGCATGGCCGCCTGTCGGTTTGCTGTCTCCACGTGGGAGACGCTTCCCCCTCCCTCCCGCCCGCTTCTCCCCGGGTTCCGGGGGAGGGGGGGGATTGTGGGAGCATGGCCGCCTGGCAGCTTGCTGTCTGCACGTGGGAGGCGCTTCCCCTCCCGCCCGCTTCTCCCTGGGTCCCGGGGAGAGGGGGGGATTGGGGGAGCATGGCCGCCTGACAGCTGTGCTGGCTCCACGAGGGAGCCGCCTCTCCCTTCCGCGCCGGTGTTCCCCTGGTCCTTGGGGGGCTGCATGGTGGTAGTTCATTTCTCAGGTAAGTTTGGCATTCATGTTTTTCATGCAATGTTACGTTTCTCATGCGATGTTATGTTTCTCATGCGATGTTACGTTTCTCATGCGATGTCACGTTTCTCATGCGATGTTACGTTTCTCATGCGATGTTGCGTTTCTCATGCGATGTTGCGTTTCTCATGCGATGTTACGTTTCTCATGCGATGTTGCGTTTTCATGTTGCCCAGGCGTTTTCATGTTGCCCATGCGTTTTCATGTTGCCCATGCGTTTTACATTTCTCAGGTAAGTTTGGTCATGTACTAGTGTTCTTGCAATTTACATTTCTCAGGTAAGTGTTGGGTCATTTAGGTTTCTCAGGCGATGTTACTTTTCTCAGGCGATGTTACGTTTCTCATGCGTTTTTTACGTTTCTCATGCGTTTTTTATGTTTCTCAGGTAAGTTTGGTCATGCACTTGTGTTCTTGCGATTTACGTTTCTCCTGCGATTTACATTTCTCAGGTAAGTTTTGAGTCATTTAGGTTCTCATGCGATTTTACGTTTCTCATTTGAATTGCTGGGTGCTAGACCATGGGAGGAGCTGAAGTAGACCTATCATGAAGGATGCATCTTGTCGGGGACTGATCGCAGATGTGGGGTCATGTCAAACTTTGGGTGTTTGAGCTGAACTCGGTCGCATGCTGGGGGTTCTCATGCAATTTCTGGTTCTCATGCAAATTTACGGTTCTCATGTTTCCTACGTTTCATGTTTCCTGCGTTTCTCACGTTTTCCCAGGTTTTCTTACGTTTCTCATGTTTTCCATGGTTGTTACGTTTCTCGTGGTTTCTTACGTTTCTCGTGGTTTCTCGTGGTTTCTTGCGTTTCTCGTGGTTTCTTACGTTTCTCATGTTTCCATGTTTTCTTACGTTTCTCATGTTACTCATGTTTTCTTACGTTTCTCGTGTTTTCTTACGGTTTCTTGCGTGTCCCATGTGTTCACGTGCATGTCATATGCCTTTTCATGTCATTGCCTTTCGTTTGCGGCATTTCCGTTAGCTAAGTGCTTGCATCCGGGATCTGTCACGTCTACAGATCCATACGGGCTGAGGTTTTCGTTTTTAATTGATTGTCGTCCCACAATCTTCTCGCCTGTAGTCCACACGTCACACATGCACGTTCACCTTTACTACTACCCACCACGGTCTGTGGGTTCCTTAGCCCTGAGTGTTCATTTTTAATTGCCAGTCTTAGCGCGGCAGGTTGCTCGGGCTCGCTTACTGCATACGGTAGGGGGGGTGGTCATTAGGTTCACATTTCTGCGCTGATTGGTCTTGTCATTTCTGCACCCATATACTTGTTAGGTACCAGGGGTATTGTTATGTTCTCTGGTAATTTTCACAGCTGGGTTGTCTATGTTCTTCCACTGCAGGTTGCCCATCACGTCTATGGGTTAAACAGATTGAGGTGATCGTTTTTAATTGGCTTGTTCAGTGGCAAGTCTCCTCATCTGTTTTCTTGCACTGCTCACACATTTCGTACAAACTCACGTTTCTCGTGCAACTTACGTTTCTCGTGCAACTTACGTTTCTCGCGCAACTTACGTTTCTCGTGCAACTTACGTTTCTCGTGTCACTTGTGTTTCTCGTGCAATTGTTTGTTTCTATGCCAACTCACGTTTCATGTTTCTCTCGTTGTTCATCAGTTCACGTTCTCGTGCGACCGGCGTTTCTTATGCAGGTTGCGTTTTTCGTGCAGCCTCGGTCCGCGTGCTGCTCACGTCTTAGTCTGATCGCGCTACTCATGTTCTTGTCCAGTCACGTTCTTTCTCGCAGTTTACTTTCCGGTCGCAGGTTCTCAGTCTTCTCAAGTTTCTCTCGCAATTATGTTCCTGTCCCAGTTCTGTGTCATGTTCTCGTTACCTTCAATGTCCTAGCTCTGTCCGGCCAGGAGTTGCGCAATAGTATGGAACTATTGGTAAGTCAGCCTATTGCAGCTTCTACGGGCTTAGGGGCTTTAGGGGATTCCAGAACCCTCTCGGTGCCTGGGCCGGTATCAGTAGGCCCAGGTCTCGGACACAGATGCCGGCGGCACGCCTGCTCTTCAGGTTTCCAGCATTGGTGATGGATCAGGTTTCCTTTGGACCAACGCAACAGCCTTGATCGACAAAATCTTTGTTTTGTATACCAGGTAGGCTCGTGACATGGCTTAGGATGTTTCCAGGCTTTCCGGTCTAGGTTGCTTAGTCCTGATGGTCGACATCCAGTTGCTATTTTGCTTTCTGTTTTTTTTTGGCCCCTTCCAACTCGTATCGGCTTACAGCACTATCGGCGCGCATCTGGTGGAGACTCAGCATTTCATGTTTTTGGCATTCCCCGATAGGCCTTTCTTCATTGTCTGCACACTCTAGTCAAGCCATCCTCAGGGATCCAGAAGAGTTGCTCCGGCTGTACTCGGCAGTCTTCCCATCGTTTGTTAAATTCTTCATGACGTTTCCGACATGGTCTCCTTTTCGTGGTGAACCAGCTTGATGCTTAAGACAGCGCTGTATCTGACCTTTATGGTTCCTAAGACCAGGGGAGTTGCACTTCTGGCCCAGGGTCTCGCATACTTTTGGTCAACCAACTGGTTGGCACCCCGGTCTTGTCCGTTACATCTGCATGCTCGCAAGATGCAGCATTCGGGAGGCGGCACGTCATCAGGATTCTTGGAGCCTGGCAAGGCATGGGCCCGGTGTTGGTTTAACCAGCCCGTCAGTGGCACTTCTGACACACCCAGGGGGGTCCCCGGTTGCCTTTTCCAGTGCTCCCCTCTCTGCAGCTCTTTGCATACTTCATTACCATCCCCTTTTGGGCAAATCAGGTTCTGGACCCTAAAGCATACTTTGGCTAGTCATTTAGGATAGGAGCGGCTCCCGTGACTTTGCGCCAGGGGGTCCCGACCATTAGCATTTGGTTAGGTGGAGGTTGTCTTGTTTTCTCTGGGTACGTCCCCGAGCCACTTTGGAGGTGTCATAAGCGTTTGTCAATTTTAGCAGATTGAACGGCAATTCGGTTGGTTATCTTTCATCCTACTGTGGTTATTTTTGCCCCCTTTTAGGCATACTGACCACGTGACCCCTGGAACACCACAGGTCAATGTTCTCGTTTGCTCTTTGTTCCTTTCCCATACTATCCACAGATTGACTCTGAGTACAAAGACTATTAAGGTTGTCTATCTTATGACCTGCATGTGCCAGGCATTCTATGTCGGGAAAACAAAAAGACCTTTTTTTCATACAATTAGAGACCATGTCTCTCTTATTAAAAAGAAAAAAATGGAGACCCCCATTAGTCGTCACATGGGGCTTTATCATTCATTTGACATATCACAAATGCATTTTTTTGCCTTGGAATTTGTACCGGACTTTGATCGTGGAGGTGACATTGACAAGATTCTTTTACAGAGAGAATCAAAATGGATTCATAACCTGAATGCCACTGTCCATCCGGGCCTGAACGAGTCCCTGAGCTTCAAACCCTTCTTATAGGGTTAGGTCGCCATTGTCAAACTTATGAGATTAATTTCTCATTAAAAAATCGATGTAATTATTTTTGTGTCTGTTTAATTTATTATTTTTTGTGACATACACACTAATTTCTCAATGTTCATTGTGTGTTCAGCCGGTGGTTTTCTGCTCACTACTGTGGTGTTCTGATGGAGTGTTCTCGCCGTAGCTATAATTTCCATATGCCAATTAAAAACCTTCTAATTCTGCTGGCTAAATAGTCTGCCAGTAGATGGTTCCTAACCAGCAATTCCGGTTTCTGCCTTAACACCCTGGGCGGGCCTAGTGTTTTCAGCACAGAGGCCAGTATCTGGCTTCCTGTTGTTGAGGTCACTTCCTGTTCCGCTGCAGTCATTTCCGGCACGATGGCGCACTTGCTGTGACGCCGGATGTCCTCATCTGACTGTTTTGGCGCCGGAATTTGTCACCAAAACAGCGGTGGAGAGGGATTTAAAAGGGGTTGGTTTGGGCTGAAGATTTGTGCAGCTCAATGGAGGCTCTTCTCCTGGCGTGATTGTGATAAGGTAAGAAAATTTAGAGACAGTCTACCTATCTTTTTGCTGAGGAATTGATCACTAAAATGCCTCAATCATTTTCTTTTAAAAAGTGGGTGATTATACCTTACTCTGACCTTCCTATATTTGGATAGTTTCTATCCGGACTGGCATAGGAGTGGATGAAAACTGTTTATACAGGTAAACTTATTTTAAGGTTTGATGTGATCATCTTCAGCACTAAATGCGGTCTGATTTGTCTCCTATCCCCCTAAAATAAATTTCCTTTTTATATATATATTTTTAGAGCCAATTCAAGGCTTTACTGCAGCATGGCTATGGGCATTTTGCAAATGCCGCTTTCAGCAATATATATTTAATATATCTTCACACAAGACTTTTTAGGTAGGTATATGTTACAATATGTCCTTCCTTATCTTACTCACCTATCCGTATCATCTTGGCTACCAATCAATTCTAAATAACCCTATTAATATATCCAATAGATGGATTACGAGACTTATTTGGTCTTGACTATTACCTCCCTCTCTATGATGCACTTAATGAACCTCACGTATTCAGCATTCTAGCGGACTGCGAGACACCCCACCTGAACACACAGGTTAGCTTGGGAGATTATTGCTTCACCCATCTGCTTTTTACATGATGTCCATTCTATATCAATTTACTTGCATGTGTAATCATATGTGTTCAGTATTTGATTCTGCTTTTCTCGTTTCAGTGAATATTGTATGACATTGTTCAGTTCTCCTGAGGAAGCCCTAAATAGGGTGAAACATGTTGAGATATACTAAACTTTGCCAATTTTCATCCTTATTCAGTGATGTATTGCTTTTAAACATTGTTCTAGACATATGATGTCAATAACGTTGTACCAAATATTTTTTCAATACATTTATTTTTATATTCAATCATTTGTTTTTTGCCCCTTTAAAGTCCCAATTTCTGGTTTTACCAATAATTTTGACTATATATAAAGGGATGTGGTGCAATAACCATAGCTTCAGCAATCTTGCTCATAATCCACTTTTCTCCCTCTTAATCCTATTCTCCCATTCCCTTGAGGTCTTCTTAATTTTCGATACTAATTGAATAAGAATACCCCGAAGGTAGGCCTGCAATGCATCCCACATCACTCCTCTTGTCACTGTCTCTTTATTAAACTCTATGAACTCTTCTAATTTAAATAGCACCTCATTTGGGTCCCCAATTATTTCAAACCACGCTGGATTCATTTTCCATACTCTAGGAGATCTTTTCCCTTCTAGGTTTATTGAGACAAATCAGCAGTGCATGGTCCGATACCCCCCTAGGTTGGTATAATATATCCCTTACTGTTTGACATGCTTCCCCATTTCCCAAAGCTAGATCTATCCTCGAAAGTGTAGAGTAAGAGCTTGAGAAACATGAGTATTGCAGCACATCTGGATTCCGCACTCTCCACATGTCAAACAGCCCCCCTTCTTGTAAAAACTGATATTATCGACTCTCATCTGCCTTCTGCTTCTGTATACCTAGTGGGAACCTATCTAATTTTTTATTGATGACCTCAATAAAGTCCCCCAATGCTATAACTGGTATCTTGGCTTTATCCATTTAGAATTCCATTAAACTATACATAACTTCTAAATTAAACGGAGGAGGGATGTAAATATTTGCTAGAACATACTCTCGATTCTCTATCACACAATGCAAAAAAATATACCGCCCCTCCCTATCTATACTGGTCTGCCGACAGGTGAACCCCACCTCTCTTCTTACCAACACAGCCACTCCTCTTGAGTAAGAGGTATGTACTGAGTGGTATTGATATTTCTTGCTTTGATTTTTTAGCTTAGTGTCTTGGGTTAGGTGCGTCTCCTGTAGGCAGATAAATCCTACCTCACTCTTTTCCAAGGTCTCTGCCACAGCTGCTCTCTTGGCCAGTGTACCCATCCCACGGATATTCCAGGAGCCAATGTTCATTACTCTAGACTGCATGGTCTATCATAAGACAATATAAAGGAGATCAACCCAACTACTCCAAAAAAAAAGCAGAAAAAGGAGGGAAACCGAGAATAATAACCCATTTAATCCCAGTTTGTACTTATACTGTACTATAAAAACACCCACCCTTCAGGCGTTACATGAAGCAGAATACTAAAAAGAAAAAAGAAAAAGAAAAAGGGAGGAGGGGAAGAGAGAAAAGGAGAAGAGACAAAGGGGAGGAGAAAAAAGAAAAGGGAAAAAAGAAAAAACCTAGGAGGGGGAAGAAACCCCTGTGAACAAAAATCCTTCACCTATCCTAGTGTTCCCATCTGAATGAAAATTGTGAGTCTTAAGTGTTTATCAGTGTTTTTAGCTTGCCGCTTACTTCCATATAAATTACATATTTTTTTCCATATTTTACATCGTTGACCCCCCCCTCCCTCCCTATACTATTCTAGGTTATCCCTAAGGGCCTTTTTTGTGACCATTACAAAACATCCCATACCTACAAACCTCCCCATACTCTCCCCCCTTCTCTTATATACGACTCTACTCCCACCCTCCTCCCTCCCCCATTCCTTTCTTACACACACAAAAAAATATGTTTTGATCCTTACCCCACCCATTCATATAACCTCTGTTGTGTTATGTGGCTCCCACCACCCTCCAACCAATATACATGTATTTTCTTTTTAACAAATCCCAACATATATCCCCCCTATATTTAATCTTCTTCCCTTGATCCTTTCTATCCATCAGCCATGCTATCACACTTGCAGGGGAATCAAAAAAAAAAAAGAGTCTCTCCCAGTGCTTCTACACGTAGCCGAGCTGGATACAACAAAGCATAAATAACATCAAATTTCTGGAGTCTGCATTTGATTTCTATAAAGTCTGCTCTGCGCTTCTGCAGATCGGGCGAGAAGTCGGGGTACAGTGAAATTTTAACTCCATTATGAAAAATATTCCCCATCTCTCTGGCCCTACGGAGAAGTGCTACTTTATCTTTATAGTTCAAGAATTTCAATAACATAGATCTGGGATACCCTCCTTGGGGTTGAGGTCTAAACGGGACTCTGTGCGCCCTTTCAACTGAAAACTGTTGTGAGAAAGTCTCTCTTCCAAATACCTCGATAAGCCAATTTTCTATAAATACAATCGGATCAGATCCTTCCCTTTTTTTAGGTAGGCCTACCATCCTCACATAGTCCCTTCGAAGTCTATTTTCCATCTCATCCAATTTTCCTGAAAATTAGTCCGCTTGTTCTTTTAAAGTTTTAACCTCTTGACTTATTGGGTACATATCATCCTCAATTTGACTAATTCTCCCTTCTGTTGCTGTTATTCTATCAGCCGTCTTTTGGAGCTCCCGACGCACCAAGGACAATTCCTCTTTAATGTCTTTCATTTGGCCGCATAGTTCCCCCAGCAACTGTTTGCATGTATTAACTGCCTCCAATACATTCTTTAATGTTGGCTCTCCTTCTACAAATGGTACCTGAACAGGAACCATTTCAGGTTTTCCAGGAACCCCCATGTTTTTATTGGTTAAGTTCTTTGATCCAGCAGAGACTACTGCCGGGGTGTTTAATTGTCCTTGGCTCTTTCTATCAGTTGACATTTTAACTTGGGACTGCTGCCCCCCTTTAGTTGGAGTGTGGTCTGGGGTATGAGCATACTTTTCCAACTTTGCTGCTACTGATGCCCCAGTTATTGTTGTAGGCTGAGACCCCTTCTCCTTATCTTTGGCAGAGCTTAATGACTGTGCCCCAACATTCTCCTGGTTGGCATGCTCATCCCCTCTCCTCCTTGCTGACATAATGCTGCACCATAATCCACCAAAGTCCAATCCAGCCTAAAGGTAGATTTAAAGTAAACTTAATCTCCAACTCAAACTCAAAAAATATTCCCGTGTGCTTTCACCTAGCTCCAGATACACATTTGCAATCAAATAAGGGGCAGGAATAAAACCCGGCATGAACTTTAACTTGTATTTTTGCCGAAAACAATCCACTGATTGCAATTGAAAAGGGACAGGCACATATGCACAGCACAGCACACAATTCAGTATCTTCTCACCTTCTCCCTGCAGATTTTAAGAGGCCTTCAGAGGCCGCCAGAGAGTCCCTTGGGGTCTCCCCTCCTTCAGTGTCTACCTGCCGGCTTCTTTCCTCAGCGTGGGAGCTCTTTTCCCTTCCTCCGCCTTCGCCTGTGTCTCACTTGACTGCCGCTCGAAACCCTTTAAACTTTGGTTAATATGGTCACGTCCTGAACCAAAAAAAAAGGGGGGGAGTTGCCGTAGCTGGCAAAAATCCTCACCGGAACCTGAGTGAGAGAGGGGGGGTGACTCGGTGGGAAACTGGGACGGATCCCCGTTTAGGGGTCAAAGACAAAAGTCTGCATAAAGTTTGCTGGAGCTCCTCAGGCAGGAGGAGCTGGTCTCAGTTCCATTGACAAAGGATGTAGGGTAAGGGGTTGTCGTGGATATTTCGCCACACTCTTGCGCTAATAAGCGCCTTTCAATCTTATGATATAATGCACCCTCTGATCGTATGCTTCCCTGGATCCCCAGCTCCCAAAAACAGACATTACCAGCAGCTTCACGTCATCCTCTCATCATCAGCATCCAAACCTCACCAGCCAAGCATTCCATCTAAGCCCCTGGCTTCCCATTGCCCAGTAAACAGCCATCAACAGCAAGTATTCTTACAGCCTCATCTTTGCCTGGTCAGCCAGCCATCCTTCTGGCACACTCCCCAGCATGGCCTTTTTATTATCACAAAAGCTTTCAAACAGGAAGTGTCTGCCTCCAACAGCAGACACTCCCACAATACAAAATGACATCACAGGAAGTTACATACAGTAAAAGGGTAGGGCACTCACAAAAGGAATTGCACATGATTAAATCAGACACAGGGAGAAAGATGACAATCTATAAAAACATACATCCTAGAATAAAATGTCCACATACATTTTATACAATATAATTTCCACAACAGTCCTTTCTTTTTTGTCATATGCTCCTATGTGTCCCACGATGAATTTCGATCTTCTTACACCTGGAAATGAATCAGTTCTTACAATCCATATGAGTCCATAAAAAGTAGAACACCGCTTGACATGGAGACTCTGTTCTTCAGTAGAGATGACATGGTGAGCTGTAGTAGTCGCTGGTCGGTCAGGGATCCTCTGTGTCTTGTTTGCAGGTCGGGCATCTTGTTGAGAAAAATGTGGTCATCTGCTCGGGCTCTGGTCACGCGTCCAAATCAGGCAGCAGGAGCACCTCATCACGATATATATAAGGAATAGAAACAAAAACAACATGAGTAAATATACCCCTACTTCCTTCAACTATGATCCGCTGCAAAAATAAAAATTAAATCACCACAGATTCCCAGACTTTTTAGAGAATTCCATCCTTCGCTAGCTATAGCTCTGGCTTTGCTTCTTAGGGAAACAAGCCTCATCCATATGGGCCTGAACTTTGTCACTAGTATCCCCGATTCAGGTATAACAATCTTTACTTATGAATTCCCAGGACCCCCCTTTGGATTGTGGGAACTTCCTTGTAGCTTCAACAGTTACATGAAAACATCCCATCCTCAATGGATGATACCTTTTTCAATTGTTTCATAAGCTCAAGCCCCCACCGTGTACAAGCAATTCCCTTCTAGGTGTCCCTGTCATTCTTACCTTCCCTCACACCATAAGATCCTCGCGATCGGCTGCGACATAAGATGCTGGGACGAGATTCACCAGCACACATGAATCTCTTCCATTAGGGGAATTACTTTATAAGCTGTAGATCCGAAGCTTTACTTTATAAACTGTGGGCTATCTAGTTATCCCGATACCAAAGCTGGTGAGAACCAGAGCTATTGTCAAAATTATAATTAATTTTACCCTCTAGAAATGTATCGATAAATTCTATTTAGAAATGTCTGTTTGGAGTCTTTACTAGTTTGTCACAACTCCTCATACCAATATATCTATATATCGCACACCGCTGTCATCACTGGGGCACCAGAGCTCCGTAGAGACTCAGAGTATACCCAACCATGTGTCCTGTTCACTTTCTTAGCTAGTTAGGAAATACACTTTAAAAAAATATATAAATAAAGATACTTCTCATCCTTGTTGTCTTGTTCATCAATCTTCTCTGCAACGTCCCAGTCACCTGTCACTTGTCACCTGTCACAAACTTGGCTAGAATTAGAGTGGTTAGTATCATTGGTTTGAAAAATTGTCACTCAGCCCATCCTCTTCCCCCCTTTTCCTCATCTTTACAAAGTGGAGGAAAACATACAGGATTTAGAATGGTCCAGAGCCTCAGAAACTCCTTGGACCTGAAAAGATACTTATACACACAAGTTATTAATCTGTCAATCATAAACAATACAACATTCGTGTCCATTGGTAAATTGTCAATGACATTCGTCGAAACCGATAATAGCTAAACCCTCTACAACCCTTACTTTCACGTTTTTACTAAAATACAACACCCGCTGTCGCGGTAGGTTCAGACTTATTCTTGTTACCACATAGAACATGAGACAGCTAAAACTTGATACAAATGTGGGGGAGATATTTCATAGTTCCTAAATCAAAAATTAAAATTAAAACCAACCAGATGCAATTCTGCCTTCACTCTTAGCGATAGAAGAAAATACATACAATTTGGGAAAAAAAACACAACAGTAGTTTGAAATCTTTGCATGGACCAGCCGCACAAAGTTCAAAAACAGGCCTGAAAATGTTTTTATTTTATTTGTTAATCTATTTTTCTTGATCCCGCCAAAATAAGTTGGTTACATTGGCAGAATTGTCAGAGGAAACAGATCTAGTGTTGGTGGACCCAGCCTGCCTCTCGGCATTGGATCACCAGTCACTGCTATCCCCTCGGGCCAGGTGCACATAAATGCGGTTCCTTCCGGACTGCAACCACCCTCTGTACACCCCCTCCCGCTCTACCATAATAAACTTCTGAAACCACAGCTGAGCTACATATTTCATGCACTGTGCCATACTGTCTGACTGTGGGAAATCTCTATTATTTCCCATACATGAACCCGTAGTGTCCATGGCAATTCGAATTGGCTTATCGTCTTACCCCCGCGTCCAGGGAAACCGTAAACGCACCTAAAATTCGGAGAGCACCGCCAGGTGTGGCTGCTTTTGCGGTGGATCGTCAGACTACAGCTAGTCCTTCAACTAGAAACCTGAACGAGGGCTTCATCACCCCCCCGAATCAGATCTCTACCCCTCACAGTGTATGCATACACAAACGCATTGCGCTGTACGACCATACACTGCGTCGCCAGACAACACTACACAGAGCACTTATGTCTGCTCAATAATGTGTTTTTTCTTAGAAAGAAATAAAAATAAAATGGGGACAGCCGTGTTCTCAGTAGTTACATGATCAACCTAATAATAAACTAACAATCTGGGCATGAACAAAAATAATGTACTACTTACTGCAAACTATATAGTGAATATAAAACAATTTTTTTCTTAAAAACCAAAGTCTTTTCTACAAGACTCAGCTAAAGCTATAAAAACCAAAACAAATAAAGACTAAAAATGACCCACACCACTAAAAGTACAAAAATTCAGTTAAAGCTAGTCTTGTTATCCATTGAATTTATAGAGACTTAATATTACAATAACTTGAATGCCTTCTTCCAAATGCAAGCCAAAAAGGCCCTCCTGTGGATACATTAGGCATGAACTCATCAAACTGGTTCATTTAAATATCAATGAAGAGGAAGAGCCTAGATTTTCAAATGCAGGCTTAAACAATACAAGCCTAAAAAGAACAATGAATTACCATCTGAGACACTCCCATACACTTGCAAAGCTAGTTTCATTATACACTGAAACTTAGTGCAGATTACAATGTAAACCAAAATTCAATACAGAAAACGCAAAAGCTTTACTTTGAGAGTTGAAAAGCACAAAATCCTTCAAAATGGGATTTCTCCTGCATAAAAGGCTGACAAGATCAAACTTCCCCTCTAAATCACCTTTCTAAAACAGGACAGACCGTACTATTTACCTTGCACTAAGCGTTGAAAATCTGCCCCAAAGGCTGAACACAGCAGATACAACAAGATAATATAAAATAAAAAATGTGCAGCGCAAAAAGTGAAATTAAGATAAAATAACATAACATAAAAGTTATTTTATGTTATTTTATCTTAATTTCACTTTTTGCGCTGCACATTTTTTCTTTTATATTAGACTGTGAGGGATTTTGTGGTTTACCTTTTTGTGTTCAGCTTGCATTTGTTAGTTTTAATTAATTTCAGGTTTGCGCTGATTGTTCCTTATATAATTTAGATACAACAAGATGGCCGATGAAAAAAAAAACATAGCACATGGTAGCAATCAACAAAGGCCAGACTTCAGCAAGATGGAGTTTTTCCCGCCAAACGAAAACAGCTAGCCTATAATAGCTTACATTAATAGATGCCTAGAAACAAGCATGACAAGGGCTAGGCTACAACATGGAGAATTTTTTCTCCCGCCAAAACTAGCACATGGTTTCACACACAAAGGAATGATGTTTGCCCCTTCCCCTATAGGATGACCCAGCACAACTTAAGACAAAATACACTTCTTGTCCCCCCCAAAGGTACTCACTGTGGCATCAACTTCCATAACCAGCCAACCCTTCTCCCCATGCATAGCCAAACAATTTACTTATAAACTGCTCAGCCAGCCACATTGTAAGATGCACCTAAAATGCCACATTTATACTGACTAATTATATCCAATACACAGTTTGTTACTTACACCACATACACACATTCACACACATAGACATACATACACACAGACATACATACACACATACATACATACACACAGACATACATACACACACATACATACGATCACACACACACAGACACACACATACATACACACAGACATACATACATACACACACATACGATCAAAATTCCAGCATTATACTGAAAGACAAAACATTTGTTCTTTTTGCAAAGCTGAGTTTTCCCAATGCATCAGGCAGAGAAAACGCACCCCTTTTGTCTCAGGACAACAAACGTGTCTTGGACTGTGCTCCATTTTCCCCCTTTCTCTGCCTGTGAAGAGGCAAAGCTCTGTTTGCCCTTTAAAGACCTGGCCCGCCATTAACTGTCGTGGATATTTCGCCACACTCTTGCGCTAATAAGCGCCTTTCAATCTTATGATATAATGCACCCTCTGATCGTATGCCTCCCTGAATCCCCAGCTCCCAAAAACAGACATTACCAGCAGCTTCACATCATCCTCTCATCATCAGCATCCAAACCTCACCAGCCAAGCATTCCATCTAAGCCCCTGGTTTCCCATTGCCCAGTAAACAGCCATCAACAGCAAGTATTCTTACAGCCTCATCTTTGCCTGGTCAGCCAGCCATCCTTCTGGCACACTCCCCAGCATGGCCTTTTTATTATCACAAAAGCTTTCAAACAGGAAGTGTCTGCCTCCAACAGCAGACACTCCCACAATACAAAATGACATCACAGGAAGTTACATACAGTAAAAGGGTAGGGCACTCACAAAAGGAATTGCACATGATTAAATCAGACACAGGGAGACAGATGACAATCTATAAAAACATACATCCTAGAATAAAATGTCCACATACATTTTATACAATATAATTTCCACAACAGGGTTAGGATGATAGTGAGGTGCAGCAGTGCAGAAGGTCGTAAGAGCAGAGAATGGGTGATGCTGGAAGTCAATAAGAGACCGAAAGGCGGATCGCCAGAAGAAGGTAAGGTACTTAGCTGGTCTCAGCAGGCCGTATATCCATCACAGTTCCAGTTGGCGTCATGACACTAGCGGGTATCCAACCACGCCACAGCAGCCTCGGGAGTATCAAAGAAACGGGTGTTGTCACCATCAGTGATCCTCAGCCTGCTGGGGTATAAAAAGCCAAAGCGTATTCCCTTTTCACGAAGTCGACGTCTGACATCCGTGAACGACTTACGGCGTTGCTGCACCTCTTGAGAGAAGTCTGGAAAAAAAGACAGTTTGGCATTTTCATATTTGATTTCCGGCATAGCTCGGGCCGCCGCCAGGATGCGGTCGCGATCATGGTAGTTCAACAAGCGTAGCAGGAAGGGACGTGGAGAAGCCCCCAATCTAGGAGGGAGCGGCGGGACCCTGTGGGCTCTTTCCACTACAAAGGTGGGTGGCGTTTCACCCAGATTAAACAGGGTGGATAACAACTGTTCCATAAACTCAGCAGGTCTGGGGCCCTCAGTTCTCTCGGGTAGACCAAGTATGTGAATGTTGTTGCGCCAGAGGTGGTTTTCAGTGTCTATAGCTCGCTCCTTCACTTGTATCTGTAGGACCTTCACCTCCCTGGAATCCAACCGGACCACTTTCTCTACCATGGAGACCCTATCCTCCACCTCCGCTTCGCGGAATCAGAATTTATCCATATCCTGACGGAAGAGGCCGACATCCACAGTTAGGAAATCAATCTTGGTAGTCAGGGTTTCCTTACATGCCGTAATGGCCGCCAGGATCTCGGTTCCCGTGGGGGACTCTGTTGCCCCCGACTCTGCGGCTATTGATGTGTTCGCCGCCATTGTTCGCCCCTTGCCACGCACCCGAGCCCGGGGATGTGTTAGGCCTCACAGGCCTCAAGATGGCGGCCGGGTGTAGTTATGTAGAGCCGGCCGTAGCCTAACGAGGACCCGATCGGCCGGCCGAGCTCCGCAATTTCCACCAGGGCCGGTGTGGGCAATGTCCAGGGGCAGCTGGAAGGAGTATGGAGGCTTGGCAGGTCATTTTTTGAGCAGGATGGTGGTGGATTGTGGCAGGATCAGCGGGGCTCTGCAGCAACACGTCTTGTTCCTATTACATCTGGACACGCCCCCCGCCGAAAAAGGCCTTTGACTGTCTTGGTTGGTCCTTCCTGTTCGCCACGCTCCAACATGCAGGCTTTAAAAGACCCTTTCTATGGGCAATCCAACATCTCTACTCCCACCCCACATCCCAGGAGAGGACTCCCTTTGCTTTATCCACCTCATTCTCTATAACTAACGGCACCCGGCAGGGGTGCCCACTCTCACCCCTGCTATTTGCGATATGTGTTGAACCCCTAAATATCGCTATTTGCCGATGACGTCATTCTCTCTCTGACACAACCTAGAATATCCCTCACAAATCTTCATGCAGAATTAGACCGATATGGGGCCCTCTTGGGATACAAAATGAATACATCTAAATTGGAGGCCCTTCCAATTAACATCCCTGAAGCGGAAGTCCCACATCTGCAGGCAAACTTCTCCTACCATTGAAAGCATGCATCCCTAAAATACCTAGGAATACACATCACCCCAAAACTCACCACACTATACCAGGAGAACTTCCCTCTCCTCTTCCGCTCGATTAGAACCATGATCCTGTCATGGAAAAAGCATCATATCTCCTTCTTAGGCCGGATCGCATCAATCAAGATGACGATCCTCCCGAAATGACTTTACCTTTTCAAACCCTACCCATCCCGGTCCCCTACAAACACCTGAGAAAACTCCAAACTTATTTACTCAAATTTATTTGGAACCACAAAAGGCATAGAATACCCCAATCAGTCCTAATGTCGGCCGGTTCAGATGGAGGCCTCGCATTCCCCAACCTCATCAAATACTACCAAGCCACCCAACTCCAAGCAATAGCATCATAGTTCACCCAAAGGTCAAAAGGTGGACAGAAATCGGAAAAAATCTGGATAGCCCCGACCCACCCAAATAACTTACTCTGGAGCACGAATGCGGAGGTGCCCCCCGAATGTCTATTGGGACCTATGTCTCAACTCCGCTGGCTATGGCGAAAACTGTCGCCGCAGCATGGCCTATCCTCAGACTATCTATCCGCGTCGGCAGCCTCGTGTAGTGTGTTCCAGCGTTAGGAACACTGTCAGTGACATTATCTGCTGTGATTCATTTCTGTGTGTGGATTCTGGGGATTAGTGTAGGGAAAGAGGAAAAATAGGCAGGGATAGTTTATTCTTCTCAGTGCTGTTCTCAATCTCTACCAATCCAGCCATCTGCAGGAGTAGTTAGTGTGTGTGTGTGCTGTGTTAGTATAGCACAGCAGTAGCACACTAAACCACCTTACCCTGTATCTGCACTTCTGGCCTGTTGTCATCTAAGGCAGCCAGCCAGCCATCTGCATGAGTTAGTGTGTGTGTGTGTTCTCTGTGACTAACACACTGTGTTAGTATAGCACAGCAGTAGCACACTAAACCACCTTACCCTGTATCTGCCCTTCTGGCTTGTTGTCATCTAAGGCAGCCAGCCAGTCATCTGCAGGAGTTAGTGTGTGTGTGTTCTATGTGACTATAACACACTGTGTTAGTATAGCACACTAAACCACCTTACCCTGTATCTGCCCTTCTGGCCTGTTGTCATCTAAGACAGCCAGCCAGCCATCTGCAGGAGTTAGTGTGTGTGTGTGCTCTGTGACTATAACATAGCACACTAACCCACCTTACCCTGTATCTGCCCTTCTGGCCGGTTGTCATCTAAGGCAGCCATCTGCAGGAGTTAGTGTGTGTGCTGTGTGACTCCAGCACAATATACACTACCCATTACAATGTCTGGAAGACCAACAAGGAGAGGCAGTCACGAGCCAAGAAAACAGGGCAAGCAGGCTCTGTGTCTAGAGACAACAGTGCTGGTCGTGGACGCGGTGCATTGTCATCAGCACCTGGCCATGGGACACGCTTGTCCTTATTTTCGGCAGCTGGACATGTTGAGCCGCATCATGCCGAAGGCTTGGTAGAGTGGATGACTAAGCCCTTTTCATCCTCTCTCACCCAGGCTCAGGGTACTGGCAAAGCAGCTGCCAATGCATACTCAATGTCATTATCAGGCACCCCTTCCCTAGACCCACCATGTCCTCCTGAGGTGTCCCCCGAACTGTTTGAGCACAGTGTTGGGTACATGCTCCAGGAGGATGCCCAGCGTTTTGAAGGCTCGGATGATGATACCCAGCTAGAGGAAGGCAGTAGCGTGAGCGCAGAGAGAGGGGATGCTCAAGGACAGCAATCTGGCAGTCATGTTTCACCAGCTGCAGCCTACTGCCAGGTTTGCTCCAGTGGTGAAGAGGGAGGGGATGATGAGGTCACTGACTCCACATGGGTGCCTGAACGGAGTGAGGAGGAGGCACATCAACGAGGCAGGATGCCCTCCGGGGGCCAGCTTGAGGCCAGCACACCAGCTGAATCACACCGCAGAGCTCCGCCTGTGCAGGGCGCTGCCTCTGCACGTTATTACAAAAGTTCTTTGGTGTGGGCCTTTTTTGAGATGAGTGCATCAGATCGCACCACTGCTATTTTCAACATATGTCTCAAGCGTATCTCGCGTGGCCAAAACATCAGCCGCTTGGGCACCACAAGCATGACCAGACATATGTTGAGCTGCCATGCAAGCGCACATTAAAGACCCACACCAAAGAACAAAGCGGACCTCTCCTTGCTCCTCATCAGCTGGGATCTCCAACCCCACTATACCTTCAGTCCTCTCTGAAAGCTGCACTGAGAGGAATAAAGGTGTAGAATTAGGTGTGTCACAACCAAGTACTTGCGGGCACTCTGCTACCAGTACACCGACATCCGATTGTACCAGGCAAATTTCCCTGCCCCAGCTGCTGGACCGTCAAAAAAAGTTTACTTCCAGCCATCCACATGCCCAGCGGTTGAATGCTAGCTTGGCTAAATTGCTAGCACTTCAACTGCTGCCTTTTCAGTTGGTAGACTCGGCCCCCTTCCGTGAGTTTGTTCAATGTGCTGTTCCTCAGTGTTCCCAAACGCCACTTTTTCTCACCGAATGCGATTCCGGCCCTCTACCGGCATGTGGAAGGCAATGTCCATGCCTCGCTGGACAGGGTGGTCAGCGGTAAGGTGCATATTACTGCTGACTCATGGTCCAGCAGGCATGGACAGGGACGTTACCTATCTTTCACGGCCCATTGGGTCACTCTTTTGGCAGCTGGGAAGGATGCAGGACAAGGTGCAGTAGTGTTGGAGGTTGTTCCGCCACCACGCCTCCAAAATGCTACTACTGGTTGTGACACACCTCTCTCCTCCACCCCCTCCTCTTCTTCTTCCTCCATGGCCTCTTCGAGTGCTCTGTCCTCGGAACCAGCGGTGCTCCGTAGGCGTCCAAGGGGCTACGCAAGTATGCAGGAAAAAAGATGCCATGCCGTGCTTGCGCTGGTGTGTTTGGGGGACAGGAGCCACACTGGGGCAGAGGTTCTGTCAGCTCTGCAGGGGAAGGCCGAGAAGTGGTTGACACCACGCCAGCTTAAGCCAGGAACGGTGGTTTGTGACAATGGCACCAACCTCCTCTCTGCCCTGCGACAGGGACAGCTGACCCATGTGCCCTGTATGGCTCCCGTATGACCCAGGCTTACAGGATGTCCTGAGGCAGGCCAGGAAAGTCTGTGTGCATTTCCGCCGATCATATAATGCCAGTGCTCGGCTGGCTGAGCTGCAAAAGGAGTTGAACCTGCCCAAGAACCGCCTTATATGTGACATACCCACCAGGTGGAACTCAACGTTGGACATGCTGCAGCGACTGCACACGCAGCAGAGGGCCATCAATGAGTACCTGTGCGACTACGGCACCAGGACAGGGTCAGGGGAGCTCAGATTTTTTCCCCACGCCAGTCGAGCATGATCAGGGATGCATGCACTGTCCTGTCACCTTTTTTTGAAAATGAGCTGAGTTGCTGAAAACTAGAAATATAGCGCCACATCCCTTACATCAAGTCAAAATTTTAGTTCTAAGAACAGAAATGGGACTTTTAAGGCGCAAAAATACAAAAAGATTACATAAATAGAAAAAAAGTTTTATTAAATTTCACAATATAAATTGATATTGCATAATTGACATCAAATGTCCATGAAAACGTTTTTTAAAAACCATACATCACTAAACAGAGATGAACTTTTCATTTATTGCTCTTTTTCTCAACATGTTTCACCCGAACTTGGGCTTCCTCAGGAGAGTTAGATAATGTCAATTAATATTTACTAAAATAGAAAAAAATACAGTCAGAACATTGAAATACACAACAATTTACACTATTTTAATAAGATAATGTAGAGATGAACATCACATAATTGAAAAGTGGGTGGAGCTAATGGGCTCAAAAGCTGACCTGAAAGTCCCGGGAGAGGGCTCTGCAGTCCACAAAAATGTTGAATACATGGGATTGTATCGAGTGCATCATAGAGAGGGAAAAAGTGTCCAAAACTATATCAGTTTGGTAATCCATCTATGGGGTACATTAATATAGATACTAAATTTGTTAAGATATTAAAAGAGAATATATAAGTATATATTATCCGAAAGAATGGAAAAACCCACCTGGATAATGATTCCTTGGAAAGATAATAGGAGCATATAAAGGAGCATACAAAATGCTCATAACTGCCAAAAGAAAATCCAAGTTTGAATCTATAAGAAATTTTAAAGGGAAAAGTCCTTTATCCATCTCGGAAATTTTATACAGATATAGTTACCATCAGTAGACCGCAGACTGGTCATCATATGCCAGGTATATATTTACCTATGTTGAGGGTCTGCATCAACTCAGGGTGCCAGCCAGGACAGATAACTATCCAGAGAATAGGGAGGCCAGAGTGAGGTACCTAAAGCCCCTTTAAATAGAGCAAAAGCGAGGGGGCATTTTAGTGACCAGTAGCCGGACAAAAAACGGATGGCAAATAATCTGCTAAGTCTCTTACCTTTAACAAGTGTTGTTTGGGGAATAAACCTCCGCTGAGCTGCACAAGTGAAGAGCTCAAACAAATCCCCTTAAATAACCCTCTCCACCTGCCGTTTTGGCGCCAAAATCTCGGCGCCAAATGGTCAGGTGAGGACATGTGATGTCACTGCAGGAGCGCCAGACGCACAGGAAGTGACAGCCGTGAAACAGGAAGTGCCATCCACAACAGGAAGTGCCATCCATAACAGGAAGCCAGAACAGCTGACCTCTGTGCTGATAGCAAATTGAATCACAGGATGTTAAGCCACATCTGAAAGACTGTCAGCAAGGGAGTAAAAGGGAAATGGACTGACAATTGCCAGTGCATGTCAGTGAAGGGATATTTAAAATATCCCTAGACTGAAGGTGATCAGTATGTAGGAATGTTTTTGGGTCACAAAACAGATCCATATATACTACCTCTGTTATCTAGGAACATGTAAGTGTAACCAAGATAACGGCCGCAGTCTAGCGCAAGCGTTTTAACCCTTGGTGACTGAAACGGCGCAAGTTAAGAGAAAGATAGACGGATGAGGTCTAGAGACTCGAAAAATAACGCCTCACGTGTCCATATGAGGCACTCAAACCCCATTTCAAAACATTTTGCTACAAATGTATATAAGGCTGCAAATATTGCTCCTTAAAGGGACCAAGACCAAAAGTGGCTGATGCTAATTAAATATAGATACACTGGAGCAGTGGAACTGGCCAAAGAGCCCTCCACCACGATCAATAGGCCAGCAAGCACCACACCAGACAAAAAGAGCGATGAACATCTGAATGATAATAAAATACAGTACAAGGGGTAAATGAACAGAATACACATAATAGTAAACATATTTAGGTGAAAACCAGTAGTGTTCTCAGGAAAAGAGTGACAATGGCGACCTACCCCTATAAGAAGGGTTTGAAGCTCAGAGATTCATTCAAGCCAGGATGCACAGTGGCTCTAAGGTTATGAATCCATTTTGACTCTCTCTGTAAGAGAGTTTTATCAATATCACCTCCGCGATTGAAGTCTGGTACATATTCTAGCGCAAAAAACTTCATCTGTGAGATATCGTATGAATGATAGAGCCCCATATGTCGACTAATGGGGGTCTCCATTTTTTTTCTTCTTGATAAGGGATACATGATCTCTAATTCTATGGAAGAAAGGTCGTTTAGTTTTCCCTACATAGAAAGCCTGACAAGTACATGTCATAAGGTAAACAACTCCAATAGTCTTACATGTTGCATAAAAGTTGGGCTTAAAGGTTTGACCAGAGGGCAGCATTATTTCAGTCGAATTGTTCAGTAAATCACAGAATTCACATTTTCCACAGGGGGAAGTACCTTTTCTGTGTGTTTTTATTCTTGAGGTAAGGTGGCTATGAACCAAACGATCTTTCAAAGAGGTAGATTTGCGGTAGGTAATTTGTGGGTGAGCTCCCACATATTTTGAGAGGACATCATCTGTAGAAAGAAGATGCCAGTATTTTTCAAAAATATGACGTACTTTTTTATGTTCACCAACAAAAGTGGTGATTACGCGGACTTTGGATTCAGATTTATATGGCTTCACTTGGTGGATTAATTGATGTCTATCCTTCTGTTTTGCTCTATTGTATGAACGCTTAAGGCAATTTTTACTATAGCCTCGTTCTAGGAGACGGGTTTGCAACGCTTTGGCTTCTAATTCAAAATCAGCCTCTTTGCTACAATTTCTTTTTAATCTTAGATACTGACTGAATGGTATGCTCTGGACAAGGGACGCGGGATGAGAACTGTCAGCATGAAGAATAGTATTGCCTGCAGAAGGCTTTCTGTAAAGAGAGGAACCAATAGTTTTATCCTCATTTACATAAATCTTGATATCCAAAAAGTTTACAGTAACTTGATCACAGGTCATCGTAAACTTAAGATTGTAGGAGTTAGTTTCAAGACACAGTAAAAATTGCGACAGCTCATCCCGAGTTCCAGTCCAGACAATAAAGATATCATCAATAAATCTTTTCCAGATCAAAATATTCTCAAAGAAATGACTGAACTGACTGGCCGAGAATATCTCCCTCTCCCACCCCCCCCCAGGTACAGGTTGGCGTACGATGGGGCACATTTGGTCCCCATCGCCACCCCCTGCACCTGGAGGTAGTGGGAGCAGTCGAAGATAAAAATATTATTGCTCAAGATGAAGAGCAACAGTTCTAAAACAAAATTATTGTATTGCCTGGCTGATGGCCCCCGTTCAGAGAGGAAGCCGTCCACAACTCGAGCCCCCAATTTGTGGGGGATCGAGTTGTAAAGGGCCTCCACATCTATGGCCACCAACCAGGCTTCATCAGGTAGGCAAAGTCCATCCAAGGATCTCAGCAGATCAGCTGTATCCTGGATGTATGAGCTCAATGACTTGACATGTGGTCTTAAGTAGTCATCAATGAGTTTACTAGCTGATTCTGTCAGGCATCCATTTCCCGAGATAATCGGACGCCCAGGGGGAAAAGAGGCATTCTTATGTATTTTCGGTAATGCGTACATAGTAGGTAGTCTAGGATTTTCAACAAGTAGAAATTCGCAGGTTTTTTTGTCAATTAAGTTATTCAAAAAGGCCTGAGTAATGAGGCGTTTGTATTTATTTTGAATATATGAAACCTGAGAAACAGGAATGGGACGGTACCATTGGCGGTTGGATAACAGATCCAAAACCATAGTTTTATAATTTTTTAAGTCCATTAGGACTATATTGCCTCCTTTGTCGGAAGGCTTTATGATCAATTGATCATTCATTTGTAATGATTTGATAGCTTGACGTTGTTTTGAACTTATATTGGATCTGCTATTCCAAGGTCGCCATTTGGTGTTTTGAATCTCTTTACATACCTGTTGGGTAAACGCCCAAATATTTGGATTGCCCTGAAGGACTGGAAAACACCTAGATTTTGGTTTGTACATGGAGGGCCGGGGGAAAACCGTACCTATACCAGTGTCAAGAGAGGGTAGAGGGCAAGCCCCCGGATCCTCCAATGGGAGATCCAGGGGGTTGCTCTCCTCCCAAAGTTCCATCAAGTCGTTAATAGCTTTAACCTCCTTTATAGTTTTATCTCTCCAAATCTCAGCTGAGAATTGATCAGTCTCAGGTGCGATTTGTTGTTTGTCATAAATTGCCTTAAACATCAACCTACGAGCAAAAAGGTTGACATCTTTAATAATTTCAAATGAGTCCACCTCCTGTTCCGGACAGAAGGTCAGACCAAGGCTCAAGACCTGTGTCTGCTCCTCTGATAGGGGACAGGAGGATAGGTTAATTATTTGGAAACTATCTTGTTTGTTATTTTGGGATTTGTCCCCAGAGTACTTGGAGGTTTCCTTGAGTCCATAATCATTTGGGAGGTGAAAATTGGTGCGTTTTTTGGTTCCCCTGACAGGGGAACCACCAAGTGGTCCCCCGACGGGGAAACAGAGATTGACTGGCTATGTTTGGGAAGAGGAGCATGGTTCACATTGGTTTGTGATAAGTTACCTACTTCCGATGGAGGCTGGGAATCACCTACATTTGTCCCTTTCTGAGATCGTAAACCCGAACGAACATTGTCTTTCTGGTTTCTTTTTCCAGAGGATTTTAGTGATGAGAAACTGTATTTCCGTTTGTCAGTGCCTGCTTTTGAGCCCTGGGAAGATCCTGCTTGCTGTGAGGAAACAGAGGAAAAATTAGATTCATCAGAGTCAGAAGGTTCTTGATTAGAATTAGTATTTCTTTGGGACGAAGTCTTTTTCCTTCGCCCCCCTCCCTCTAGAGGCCATTTGTAGGCAGTGTTTGTCTCATAAGAGAGTCTGTCTCTATAATATTTTTTATCCTTGGTTTTCAAAATCTCAGCTACAAATGCCTCTAGATGTTTTTCCAGGGCTAATTCAGATTCTTTAAAGGAAGCGTCTGCAAAGAGAGTTTCATTATCAGAATACAGTTTTTCAATATCACTATCAATGTTCGCGATCTCTCTGGAATAATGTTGACATAAGGACCCCATCATTGCAAAGGAACAGGTTTGTAAATTACATTCCCATTCAGTTTTAAATTCAGTCTCCACTTTAAAAAGATTTGGAAATATTTGGACTCGAAGACCCCAAGGGACAATTTTATCCTCAATATATTTAGAAAAATATTTTCTGTTCCAAAAAAATACGTGCCTTCTTTTCTAGTAGTTTTTTCAAACTCCAGAAGAAGCGATCTAGAGTTATTCCACCAAAGGAAGCACCTTGTGCCAGATGTATTTTGTCCATCAGGCCATCGAATCCCGAGCCCCTATAGGTCGCCATTGTCACTTTACAAAATACACAAAGAGAAATGGATAGTTAAACACAAATGTAAAGAAAGTTACAAACTCAAAATAGATATTTAAAAAATAGGTTTCAAGAAGCCAACTCATGAAGTTGATTGGTGTTTGCCACCATGTGATATATCACAAAGGAGAATTTTTTTGAAAATGAGCTGAGTTGCTGAAAACTAGAAATATAGCGCCACATCCCTTACATCAAGTCAAAATTTTAGTTCTAAGAACAGAAATGGGACTTTTAAGGCGCAAAAATACAAAAAGATTACATAAATAGAAAAAAGTTTTATTAAATTTCACAATATAAATTGATATTGCATAATTGACATCAAATGTCCATGAAAACGTTTTTTAAAAACCATACATCACTAAACAGAGATGAACTTTTCATTTATTGCTCTTTTTCTCAACATGTTTCACCCGAACTTGGGCTTCCTCAGGAGAGTTAGATAATGTCAATTAATATTTACTAAAATAGAAAAAAATACAGTCAGAACATTGAAATACACAACAATTTACACTATTTTAATAAGATAATGTAGAGATGAACATCACATAATTGAAAAGTGGGTGGAGCTAATGGGCTCAAAAGCTGACCTGAAAGTCCCGGGAGAGGGCTCTGCAGTCCACAAAAATGTTGAATACATGGGATTGTATCGAGTGCATCATAGAGAGGGAAAAAGTGTCCAAAACTATATCAGTTTGGTAATCCATCTATGGGGTACATTAATATAGATACTAAATTTGTTAAGATATTAAAAGAGAATATATAAGTATATATTATCCGAAAGAATGGAAAAACCCACCTGGATAATGATTCCTTGGAAAGATAATAGGAGCATATAAAGGAGCATACAAAATGCTCATAACTGCCAAAAGAAAATCCAAGTTTGAATCTATAAGAAATTTTAAAGGGAAAAGTCCTTTATCCATCTCGGAAATTTTATACAGATATAGTTACCATCAGTAGACCGCAGACTGGTCATCATATGCCAGGTATATATTTACCTATGTTGAGGGTCTGCATCAACTCAGGGTGCCAGCCAGGACAGATAACTATCCAGAGAATAGGGAGGCCAGAGTGAGGTACCTAAAGCCCCTTTAAATAGAGCAAAAGCGAGGGGGCATTTTAGTGACCAGTAGCCGGACAAAAAACGGATGGCAAATAATCTGCTAAGTCTCTTACCTTTAACAAGTGTTGTTTGGGGAATAAACCTCCGCTGAGCTGCACAAGTGAAGAGCTCAAACAAATCCCCTTATGATGACCAGTCTGCGGTCTACTGATGGTAACTATATCTGTATAAAATTTCCGAGATGGATAAAGGACTTTTCCCTTTAAAATTTCTTATAGATTCAAACTTGGATTTTCTTTTGGCAGTTATGAGCACTTTTGTATGCTCCTTTATATGCTCCTATTATCTTTCCAAGGAATCATTATCCAGGTGGGTTTTTCCATTCTTTCGGATAATATATACTTATATATTCTCTTTTAATATCTTAACAAATTTAGTATCTATATTAATGTACCCCATAGATGGATTACCAAACTGATATAGTTTTGGACACTTTTTCCCTCTCTATGATGCACTCGATACAATCCCATGTATTCAACATTTTTGTGGACTGCAGAGCCCTCTCCCGGGACTTTCAGGTCAGCTTTTGAGCCCATTAGCTCCACCCACTTTTCAATTATGTGATGTTCATCTCTACATTATCTTATTAAAATAGTGTAAATTGTTGTGTATTTCAATGTTCTGACTGTATTTTTTTCTATTTTAGTAAATATTAATTGACATTATCTAACTCTCCTGAGGAAGCCCAAGTTCGGGTGAAACATGTTGAGAAAAAGAGCAATAAATGAAAAGTTCATCTCTGTTTAGTGATGTATGGTTTTTAAAAAACGTTTTCATGGACATTTGATGTCAATTATGCAATATCAATTTATATTGTGAAATTTAATAAAACTTTTTTCTATTTATGTAATCTTTTTGTATTTTTGCGCCTTAAAAGTCCCATTTCTGTTCTTAGAACTAAAATTTTGACTGTCCTGTCACCATTTGAGGAGGCCACGAGGATGGTGAGCAGTGACAGTGCATGCATCAGTGACACTGTACCTCTTGTCCACCTGTTGGAGCATACGCTGCGTGGAATAATGGACAGGGCACTTGAGGCAGAACAGAGGCAGGAAGAGGAGGACTTCCTTGCCTCTCAAGGCCCCCTTTATCCAAACAGTGTTCCCTCTCTCCGACCCATCACACAGGAAGAGGATGAGGAGGAGGAGGAAGATTGTGTCAGCATGGAGGTGGAGTCTGCACTTTAGTGTCCCAAGAAACCAGTGGACTTGTACGTGGCTGGGAGGAGGTGGCTGCGGATCATGTCGTCCTCAGTGACCCAGAAGACTCCGCACCGAATGCCCGCAGCTAACCTACGTTGTATGGCCTCCCTGATCCTGCAAAGCCTGCAGAAAGATCCTCGTATTCTTCGGATCAAGGAGAGGGACCATTAATGGCTGGCCTCTCTCCTCTCTACAAGGGTAAGGTTGCGGACCTTATCTTGCCGTCGCAGAGGGAGAAGAGGATGAGACATCTCCGGGAGGCCTTGCAGAAAGGTCTGTGCAACGCGTTCCCAGAGACTGGGAGGTTACAAACTCCTGGTCCTGGACGACGAGTTGCTGAGGCTTCGGTCAGTAGCAGAAGGAGCAGTGGGGAAGGTGTACGTCTGACCGATGCGTTCAGGCAATTTTTTAGTCCGCAGCCCCAAGGCATGATCGGTTCCAGCAACCATCGCCAGCATCTGATATACATGGTGCAGGAATACCTAGGGGCAAGGTCAGACTTGGACACCTTTCCCACTGAAAATCCTCTGGCTTACTGGGTCTTGAGGATGGATCACTGGCCAGAGCTTGCACAGTATGCTAATGAGCTACTGGCCTGTCCTGCATCCAGCGTTCTTTCCGAACGCACATTCAGTGCTGCTGGAGGCTTTGTCACCAATCACAGGGTGCGCCTGTCCACTGACTCGGTTGATCGACTGACCATCATAAAGATGAATCAGTCTTGGATCACCACCAGCTACCAGGCACCTGAAGCTGATATAACAGAATAATTTATTTTGAAATGTCACATCCCTTCAAGACTGCCTATGCTGATGCTGAGTGACTGTCCTGTTATGTTGACTGACTATCCTCTTCCTCCTCAATGATCCTGGTGATGATAGCTTGGAAGAACATTTTTGTTTCTGGGTGCCACCAGGGGCGTGTAATTACAATTTTTTATGCAATGCTTTGCAACAGGTCTCATTGCTATGCTCCAAGTACAGTATCTGTGAGGGGTTGCAGTGTTGTGGCACCAGCACCAGTGCCTAAGGCCCAATTTTTGAGCCCCTGTTTAACAGGGGCGTGTAATTACAATTTTTTATGCAATGCTTTGCAACAGGTCTCATTGCTGTGCTCCAAGTACAGTATCTGTGAGGGGTTGCAGTGTTGTGGCACCAGTGCTTAAGGCCCAATTTTTCAGCCCCTGTTCAACAGGGGCGTGTAATTACAAATCTTGATCTAATAATTCACAGCAGGGCCCATTCCTGTGCCCACCAAGAGTAACTGTGAGGGATTACAGTGTTGTGGCAACACTGTCCACCACCACCACCAAAGGCCTAATTTTTCTGCCCCTGTTCAACAGGTGCATGCAATTACAAATCTTGATCTAATAATTCACAGCAGGGCCCATTCCTGTGCCCACCAAGAGTAACTGTGAGGGCTTACAGTGTTGTGGCAACACCAACATCTAATGGGGCAAATTTCTGAAGAGTATATACGGCAGGCCCCTACTTTCAAACATCCAACTTAGAAACGACCCCTACTTGCAAACGGAAGGAGAAAACAGGAAGTGAGAGGAAATCTACCCCTAGGAAGGGAAATTCTATCCTGTTAGATTTAATTTGGGAAAAAGGTATCTCCTCTCTACTGATGCTTTATCACCAATCCTTGTTTCAATAAAAAAAAACACTTTTCCAAAAACATTTGTCTTTGGGACGGAAAGTGAGGTGAAATGTTCGGAACAGGTGCACAGACAGCAAAACAAATGCTACAGGGGTGATAACCCTTCCCTATCTTCTCCAAAAAGCTTAAAAATAGATTTTTTTGGATGGAGCTACACTTAAAAATGTACCTGTTCAAAATTACAAACAGATTCTACTTAAGAACAAACCTACAGTCCCTGTCTTGTTTGCACCGCCTGTATACTGCTGTTCAGAGTATATAGGGTTGTAGGTATAGGGTTTTATTTTGGGTGCGGGGTTCCCCTTAATATCCATACAAGACCCAAAGGGGCTGGAAATGGGCTGGGGTGGGTGATGGGGTAGCCATGCCATTTTTCTCAAAGATTTTCATCCATATTGTCAGGACAAGACATGACATTAAAGCCGCAAGCAGTTTTAAATGGCTTCTTTTTTTCTTTTACAAATGTCATTTTTTGCAGGGACAGTTCTAAACTGGAACGGGAAACACATGCCACTTCACAGGGATACTTTAGACACCCCCCAGGTACCATATTTAACGGAATATTTCACTTTTTTTTCACTTTATGCATCATTAACCGCTTCCCGACCGTCCACTGCATATATACGTCAGCAGAATGGCACGGCCAGGCAAAACCACGTACAGGTACGTGGCCCTTTAATTGCCTGGCCGTGGGTCGCGCACTTGCGACCCGGTCGGGAGCTCCGTGACCCCACGGCCGCGGGACCAGCGGACCCGATCGGCGCTGGTGTCCCGCGATCGGGTCACAGAGCTGAAGAACGGGGAGAGGTCTGTGTAAACAAACCTCTACCCGCGCTTCCTACTCTGCCTGTCATTGATCGTCTGTTCCCGGTCATCGGGAAAGCCGATCAATGACGTCAGACGTCAGCCCTGCCCCCTAATGTAAAAAAAACACACACACGTCACAGCCCATAACCCCTCCCCTCCCCCTAGTGGTTAACTCTTTCACTGCATGTGTCATTTATACAGGAATCACTGCATTTAAATAGCATTGATTGCTGTTTACATGACAATGGTCCCAAAAATGTGTCAAAAATGTCCGATGTGTCCGCCATAATGTCGCAGTCACAATAAAAATCGCTGATCGCCGCCATTACTAGTAAAAAAAAAAAATATTAATAAAAATGCTATAAAACTATCCCCTATTTTGTAAACGCTATAACTTTTGCGCAAACCAATCGATAATCGCTAATTGTGATTTTTTTTTACCAAAAATATGTAGAAGAATACGTATCGGCCTAAACTGAGGAAAAAAAATTTTTTTTATATATTTTTGGGGGATATTTATTATAGCAAAAAGCAAAAAATATTGCATTTTTTTCAAAATTGTCGCTCTATTTTTGTTTATAGCGCAAAAAATAAAAACCGCAGGGGCAATCAAATACCACCAAAAGAAAGCTCTATTTGTGGGAAAAAAAGGACGACAATTTTGTTTGGGAGCAACGTCGCACAACCGCGCAATTGTCAGTTAAAGCGACGCAGTGCCGAATCGCAAAAAGGGGCCTGGTCCTTTGGCTGCCAATTGGTCCGGGGCTGAAGTGGTTAAAATGACTGCTCCCGAAAAAACGTCAATTTTTAAAACTTATTTTTGCATTGATACATGTCCCCTGGGGCAGGACCCAGGTTCCAAACCTGTTTTATGACATTAACATGCATATTGGCCGTTTGATTTCAAACGTTCGCGTCCATCGTAACTAATAGGGTTCTAATGTTCGCGCAAACCTTCGGTCCGTTCGCAGGTTCTGGTGCGAACCGAACCCGGGGGTGTTCGGCTCATCCCTAGTTCTGATATTGTTACCATAGAATCCTGTGATTGATTCTTCCCATTTGCAATGTTGGACTGCCATAAGTAAATATTATTGGTCCTAAAGTCCTCGCCATCTCGTTGGTATTTTTAAATTTTCTTTCTTTTACACAAAATAAATTTTTAGGAATGACACTCGATTACTGCCTCAGCCACAATTACTTTTGGTACGGCGGCCACTATTACACGCAAATAAATGGCGTTGCAATGGGTGCAAAATTCGCACCATCATTGGCAAATTTATTTATGAGTGAGTGGGAGGACAGATCTATATATAGAGATTACAGACAAGAACTACTGTTCTATAAACTATATATCATCGAATCACTGAATCATCTTTAGAATCATTTATACTCTTAATAACAACACAAACAACATCAAACTGGAGTGCAAATTGGAGTCGTGAATCCATTAATCATCTAGATGTCACAGTAATGTTAAATGATCATCAATTGTTCACCAAATGTTACTTCAAACCAAGTGATAGAAACAGTTATCTGTCAATTCACAGCGGGCATCACCCAGTATGGTTGAAGAACATCCCGAAAGCCAATTTATGGTCGCAAAATTTGACAGCATGTCGTTCTTTGCGTACTGTTGTTGATAGACGGAAATGCACCCCTACCAGCTTGCAAAGATCTCTCCTTCCCGGGAACACCGCAGGAGCGGTGTAAGGCCAGATTTGATGCGGGCTGGGATTTTGATTGATACATGCTTGTTTTAAATGTTTGCTATGTGAGTACCCTACCTGCATGCTTTTAAAATGTAATAAATTATTGAGACGAGATTGCGCTATGAAGGCTTCTTTTTTTCTCTGATTACATGCTGGAAGTTGCAGTATATGGATTTTCTACCCACTTGTGTTATACGCTTTTAAACCAGCTGAGTCTGGTAAGTGCAACACCTATAGGGACCTGCACAGAAGGTGTGGTGAAGGACATGTTTGGCCACGAGTGAAACTTCCATAGATTTGGACTTTTTTTTACACGTTTGGCACAGAGAGGGTGAAAGAATTTTCTTGCACTGCTAAAGTATTGCTGAACATATTAATGAACACTCTCATTCTGATCTAATATTATTTATGCAAGGCATTTGGTTACCTGTATTAATATAGACATTTGAATTTTAAAGCGCTGCTAATCTCTTGAGTAAGAACGTTCCTTGGAATAATTTTTGCTGATGATATATAATTCTATGGTTTAATTACCTAGTGATGAGGAAGCCTGGGATGAATATTGTGAAGTTGATGGAGGGACTGGATGAAGGGTCCCTCGTCCCACTTTCCCCTACTTCCTCTCCCCACCCTCTCCTCTTCTTTCTCTCTCTTATTCTCATTTTACTGAGTATTTTTTCTTAGTTCTTCTTTAGGACTGTCGACCCATTGCATTCGCCAATCTATATATTTAGGATTCCTGGCGTATGGTTGTACATCATGTTATCCGCAAAGTTAACCACATGCTTTTGGCAACACTCCCCGCAGCAACCTATGCACATGCTCTATACATGTGTGCGCCTTGTTTTCATCATTATGCGCCGCTTTGTCTTTTAGCTTCAGCTACTCCCATCTGTGCGCGTTGCGCGAGCAATTGCGCACATTCATGCACAAGCGCAGTATATCGGTGCGTGCAGTGCGCACGCTCGTATGCATGTGCAGTACGTATGTGTGCGACGCACGTGCGGTGCGCACGTTCGTGCGCATGCGCAATACCTATATACCACTATAAAACGAGGCCAAGGGAGACACAGGGCGTCATTCACGGTCCTCTTATGGAGAGGACACATGGGGACACTACAAAGCGGGATATGGCCTTGGATTCTTCCTATTGAAATTTCTACTCATTGGCAGGGTAAGACCAACGGGAATGGGATTGATGCTACTTTTTGGTCCCCCTTAAAAATCATCTTTGGGGGCCCTTTGAGTCCTCTCTAACAATGTTTGGTTTCTTTTCCCTGCAGAAAAGAGTTTGTTGCTATTTGGGAAACTTCTGTTATAGATTTTCTTAAAATAAAGAATTTTATTTACAAATAGTATTATTGGCCTTCCCCCTTTTTCTTGCAGTGTCCCCGTCTATACACTCCTTTAAAACACCTTATTGGATTCTTTCTGATCCAGTCTCCTTGTCAGAGATAGTAAAAGGACTATATGTGGACCAGTTGTAATGTGGCAGAGACACCTCTCCCTGGACTACGGGGTGCATGTGCTTGGACAGACTAGTGTTTATGTAGTAAGTTATTTGCATCCTTAGAAATTAACTGTATATCTGTAAAACTTATTAGATACCTATGTAATGGATTCTTTTTTCAAATCTATTATAGAGAATGTTACGAATAATTCATCCCTGAAGAAGATTATTGTATTATAAATATCGAAACGCGTTGGATGATTCGCTGTGTCCAGTACCACCAGTCTGTTTGAGGTCCCAGGACGCATAAGCATTTAGTACCATTCTTATAATCAACACTATTGTTTTTAGATTTGTGAAAAATGTACTGTAGCTCCTTATGATATACAATTTTTATATCTAATGTTTTGTATAAATAAATTTACTTTTCCATAAAAATATTTTTTTCTTATTCATTGCCTTAAAAATTCCACCCTTTAGAGGTGGTGTTCAATTTACAAGAATGAGGTAGTGGCCTTCAGGATCTTTAATTTCAGCTGAAAGTACAAATGGGGTTGTACAGTGAATAAGCTATAAGAACACCTCGTTGTTTAGTAGCTGCTGAGGCTGTATATACCTGTGGATAAGAGGAGCGGAAAAACTTAGAAGTAGATTGTTTAGTAAAATGGCTCTCCTGTAGGCAAAGAATGTGGATTTTAGCTGTGGCAAATTAACAGAATGCTTAAATGCATTTTTGTGGTATATTAAGACCTTGGACATTTAAGGTGAAAATGTTTAAGGGGGCCATGTTGGTAATATAAGGAGTTGTATACTGTTGGTAAAAAATAAATATAAGTCCTGCCCTCTCTATTTTCTACCCCCACTGCGCTAAGTGAAATATGAGAATTAAATATTACATATACTAGTGAAAGAATAAATAAATACATTTGTGAAAACAGCTGCTACTTAATAAATATAATAATGTAAAGTCTGCAATTCAACCTAAAAATTAAAAATATAAATAGGAAAAACTAGTAGCGCTAGTGTAAAAAAACTCATACAAATTTCAAAGTACAATAATACAAACGTGATATAAAATAAATTACTTAATTACAAGTGTATATAAGACACCCAATGACAGGTGAGGCAAAAATAGTCCAATTTAACTGAAGTGAATCAAAGTATATCTTCAAAAACAAATCTTCAATTGGGATCTTCAAAGGATTTTGAAACAACCAGCACACCGCGTGCTTGTGACACCACTCCCTCTGAAGAGCAAACTCACCAGCTCACAATGCCTCCCACTCTCGTGTTTGGCTTCAGCATATTTTACCCACAACAGGGGTTAATAGTGATCATCTACTCGATCAGTGTGTTGCATATCAATGTGACTCCATATGTAAAAAAATAAGTGCTCCACATAGCGTGATAAAGTTTAACCAATTTAATAAATCACACCAACACTTCCAATACTAAAACTCACATTTCACAAGATAAAATCAAGCCTTCAATAAAAACACGGCAAACGAACTGTAATGGTATAGTGGTGTACTGTGGCCACGGCGGACCAGAAGTGTGCGCGCAACCGTAGTCTCTCACCAACTCCTACGTCTCCACTCCTGGCGACAGTGTAGCTTCTGAGTAGAGCAGCGTCTCACGTCAGTACAAGTGTTTGTCCTGTAGCCACGCCCCAATATGGAGTTGCATAATAAAAACATTAAGTTCTGACAGTAGGATCGCATACAATTCAGTATAAGGGGTAGGAAAAAGGAAAGGCTGGAAGAAAAGGAAAGGAATTGGCTCTCGTCGCTTGGATATTACTAAGATTTGTAAAATAATAAAGAGAGCTAATAGCTCAACAGAACGGCGTACTGGGGGAGCGACAAGTGGCACTAGAAGCCAAAGAGCTACTGTCAGAAGCCCACATAATAATGGGGATCCGAAAGTAGCAAACTGGAAGCGCAAAAACATCACCAAAGGGAACACTGCCAACAATAAAAAGTAATACATAAATATAAATTATACCATTGTCCCAAAAAGTTCCACCCATCAATGTGTCATGAGAAAGCATATGAAGAAGGATGGAAGAGATGGGGTAAGGTGTATACAAGAAACAAAAAACATCACAGAAAACATTTGAAAAACAAATAATGTAAAGAAATATAGCTAACATCTCACTGTTGTCAAAAAAAATAAAAAAAGATCAGCCGAAAAGTAAGGAGTTAAACTATAGAAAGAAATTTGCATCAAGTGGAGTTCTCAACTGGTAAGACAAAAAAAAAAGAAAAAAGTTTACCAAACATCTAGTTAGTTGGAAGTTAAAGATATAAGCCCCCGTAATTCCGACCACAAAATCCGTCCGTTTTTTTCAGGCGGATTTTGTCCGAAACTGGTGTTGCATATACACGGTCAGACAAAGTTGTCGGAAAATCAGATCGTTCTGAACGTGGTGACGTTAGTTGTGTACTACGGAACTACATAGAGGCTAGTAGCCAATAGCTTTGGTCTCCTAATTTGATCTGAGCACGCGTGGCACTTTGGATAAAGATGTTTAGTAGTGCCGCGCTCCTAAAATAAACACCGCTTTGCGCTACAAGGATGTGTTACTGACAATCAATTGGCTGGTCTTTGATGGACCTGTCCTATAAATGGTAGTATGTAAACTTGTTGAATATATAAATAAATAAATAAATATATATATATGTGCAGAAATACTATATAAAAAAAATCAATAAGTAAATCGATATAAATATATGTATATGTGCATAGATGTGAAAAGAATTATATTTGTGGTGTGCAAAATAATCTTGGTATAATGTAAGTGTACAGTGGTCCTTATACATACATTATTAACAGCTGCTGCTTAGAAACAAAGAAATATAGAAGCATACAAAATAATTGGGTGGACTAAACTTAGTCCCCCCAAAAAAATTTTGTAGCAGCGCTATTGATGAGATTTCTCAAGTTGATGTGAAAAATCAATATATAAACACGCTGACTAAAGTGACCATATGCTGAATAAATAGAAAGATAAATATATATAAATTATATATATAAAATTAATGAATATATGAGCGAGGTGAACGTGAATATAAAACAATGAGTGAATCAATTAATAAATTAATAAATTAATTAATTAATAAAAGTGAATCATAAATATGGTGAAAAAATATAAATAAATAAAATAAAAATATGGAAATTCGTGTCTGAAGTCCACATATAAAAAGTGCTTGCCAATCTGATCAAGCAAGTTGCAGGAATACAATAGTGACAGTTCCAAGTTGGTGTAGATAACAGTTCTAAATTGATAATCCTTGAGTGATCCGACCACCATACACTCCACCGAGTATTGATCAAGGGATGCTGGATTGAAGGTCTGAAATTCCGGGCTTATAACCGCGCTGGTAGATATTAATGGTCTGATGTTGGAGGAGAAGGCCCATATTGGTTTAACTACAGGCTTACTAAAAGTTGATTTCTGGTGAGTGCAATCCCATAAGGGGACGATTCCCTCACGTGGTGGAGTGTATGGTGGTCGGATCACTCAAGGATTATCAATTTAGAACTGTTATCTACACCAACTTGGAACTGTCACTATTGTATTCCTGCAACTTGCTTGATCAGATTGGCAAGCACTTTTTATATGTGGACTTCAGACACGAATTTCCATATTTTTATTTTATTTATTTATATATTTTTCACCATATTTATGATTCACTTTTATTAAATAATTAATTTATTAATTCACTCATTGTTTTATATTCACGTTCACCTTGCTCATATATTCATTAATTATATATATATAATTTATATATATTTATCTTTCTATTTATTCAGCATATGGTCACTTTAGTCAGCGTGTTTATATATTGATTTTTCACATCAACTTGAGAAATCTCATCAATAGCGCTGCTACAAAATTTTTTTTGGGGGGACTAAGTTTAGTCCACCCAATTATTTTGTATGCTTCTATATGCGTGGTACTTTGTCCAGCGGAATTCTTTACACACGATCGGAAAAAGTCTGATCGGATTTTATTGTCAGAAAATTTGAAATCCTGCTCTCAAATTTTTTCCATCGGAAATTCTGATGGAATAAGTCCGCTAGAGCCCACACACGATCGGATTTTGCAACAACATAATCCGATCAGACTTTTTCCATCGGAATATCCGACCGTGTGTACGGGGCATTAGAATACCTGACATCGAGTCAAACAAAAAGAAAAAAGTAAATCCATAGAGTCGTTGGCGTAGGAGAAGAAAAACAACCATGTTTTCATTCGGTTTTGTGCGTTGCTTTGGTTAAGTGGGCATTCTAGAAACTGAATGTTTTGTAAAGAGGATTGGAGTTCTTCAGCTGAACACCAGACATATTTAGATCCTTGGTAAGTGAAGCAAATTAAAATGGAAAGCCCCATTGAGAGGCAATTTGGTGTCGCTGTAAAAAAGAAGAAGTGGCTTCAAAGCCTAACGCTTAGAGATGGTAAGCAGAGATAGATCAGCAAAAAGTTGATAGGTATGTCCCTGGAAAATCAGTGAATCTTTTGCTCTAGCTGAAGCTAGAAGTTGTTCCTTGGTACGGAAATAGAGACATTTTTCGATAATATTGTGTGGTGGTCCATCATTGCGAGGTGTGAGGGCTCTATGAACCCTGTCTATCTCCATTCGTTCAACTTCAGGAGCAGAGCTCTAAGCTGGCATGTATGCTCAGTCAGGCTCCCCCCATGCGCCTCCACTCATTAAATATTAACAGTGAAAACAGTGCACTTAAAGTGGAGGGCCACCCTAAAAAAAAAAAGAGCATTAATATCCTTTAAAAAATAAAACATTTGAAAAAAAAATTTCTTTTACCTTATCAGAAATCCCTGTTGCTAGGCAGTCTTCCTAATCTGTCTCCTTCCTCCTCCGCGTTGTCTTCTGGGTAATGGGGCGCGCTGTGTTCTGGGAACTGTGTGTTCCCTAACACATCGCCTCCTATTCACAAAGCGCATCGCGACTCGTGCATGCGCAGTAGGAAACGGGCAGTGAAGCCGAAAGGCTACACTGCCTGTTTCCCTTAGTGAGGATGGTGGCGCTGGGACCGGAGAGCCGACGGACATGTCGGCCTCGGCGGCCGACATCGCGGTCGCCCTGGAAAGGTAAGTGTACTTATTAAAAGTCAGCAGCTACCTTTTTTTTAGGTGCAGACTTTTAAAAAAAAAAAATTTACAGCTGAAACACAGCTTTAAAAGTAAAACATTTTTTTTTATAAGATAAAGCATCCTCCTTTCCTCCTTTAAGGAGATGTGTCTGTGTGATTGAAATTATAGCTTGATATTTAAATTATTACTTGAGTATTAATTTTTGATATGATGTTTTATTTATTTTCTCCAAATGTCTGCTAAATATTAGATGTGTGGTCTATGATGTGAGAGTAATTAACAACAATATAGGTATTGACATACTTGTGTACAGCCAGCTGTTTTATAGTTTTTGTTCTGGCTGATGATTTTCCTTTTTTGTATTTTTACTTTTTATGCTAGCAGTATGTGTAGAATCTGAAATAATCTGAAAGAATGAATATGTTCCCTTTTCTGGATACAGTGGTAACCTTTAATAGAAAACTAGAATTTATGAACATTTCTGTATGACCACAAAGTATTGGTATAATATATTATGTTTTGACTTCAGGAAATTATCTAAGACGAAAATTCAAGTTTTTTTTGTGTTATCTAGCAAACAAGGATAAATCATACGTACAGCATGGAGCTGAAGTTTTTACATTATAATATTGTAAAGTAATAACACGTCATTGTGAAATATTTTATGTGAGCAGGAGCCAGTAATCAAAGGCGCATCCAGCAATATCACAGCACTAGCTGTATGTAAGGTGCTACTAGACAAAGCTACTGACATTATTCTGGACTATGATTTAATGGTCCATAAAGTCTTGCAAAGTGTTAAAACTGAAGCATACTGCATGAATATGAACTATACTACCACCCGCATGTCACCATAAAAGGAAGCACTGTATTTTGTCAGGGTGTTTCCCTTCATGAATATGTAATAAAGGGAGGAGAGCAGGTGTATTTAATGCATGGAGTGTTATGTACATTTTCATTTTTATAAAATTTATCAGCAGGGGTGAGCGAGAGGTACGGGAGGAGCCTAAGTTCGGCCTAAACATCGCCCGTTCCGGTGTTTGCTGAACACCCAATTTTTTTGTGCTCTGGGCAGGATGTTTGCACAGTCAATAGGTCGTTAAGGAGTGGGGTCGGGAAGCCAGCTGCCACATACTTAACAACAGATGAGTCATTAGCTGTCAGCGGGCTTCCCCGATGAAAGCGGAATGAAAAAAAAACACATTGCCGAATTAGCCGGCAATAGAATATTTTTTTAAATGGGGTGGGGTCCCCCCGAAAATCAATACCACACACTTATCCAAGCGCCCCCCCCCTTCTGAACCATACCAGGCCACATGCCCTCAACATGGCGGGGTGCTTTGGGGCAGGGGGGGCTCTGCCCCCCAACCTTGTCCCCATGTCTTTCCCATAACCCTGGGTGGTGGGTGTGGGGATCTGCGAGCATTGGTATTATTGGAATCTGGAAGACCTCTTTAACCACTTTCAGACCGGACCAATTTGCAGCCAAAGGACCAGGCCCCTTTTTGCGATTCGGCACTGCGTCGCTTTAACTGACAATTGCGCGGTCGTGCGACGTGGCTCCCAAACAAAATTGACGTCCTTTTTTTCCCACAAATAGAGCTTTCTTTTGGTGGTATTTGATCACCCCTGCGGTTTCTTATTTTTTGCGCTATAAACAAAAATAGAGCGACAATTTAAAAAAAAATGCATTATTTTTTAGTTTTTGCTACAATAAATATCCCCAAAAAATATATAAAAAAACATTTTTTTTCCTCATTTTAATCCGATACGTATTCTTCTACATATTTTTGGTAAAAAAAATCGCAATAAGCGATTATTGATCGGTTTGCGCAGAAGTTATAGCGTTTTCAAGATAGGGGATAGTTTTATATCATTTTTATTAATAATATTTTTTTTTATTAGTAATGGCGGAGATCTGCGATTTTTTTTGTGACTGCTACATTATGGCGGACACATTGGACATTTTTGACACATTTTTGGGACCATTGTCATTTTTACAGCAATTAATGCTATTTAAATGCATTAATTCCTGTATAAATGACACTGGCAGTGAAGGGGTTAACCACAAGGGGGCAGTGTAAGGGTTAAGTATGCCTAGGGGTGTGTTTCTTACTGTGGGGGGGCGTGGCTGTCAGCTAGTGAATGCTGATCTCTGCTCCAATCACAGGGAGCAGAGATCGGCGTCACTAGTTGCTAGGCAGAACGGGGAGATGCTGTTTATCTCGGCATCTCCCCGTTCAGCCTTCCCGTGAGACGATCGCGGGGGTCCCCGCGGCGATCGAGTCCGCGGGGACCGCGATCGGACTCACGGGGGTCCCGACCGGCGCGCTCCCGATGGCACGGACAGGCTAAAGGAGGGACTTATATATACGCCCTCCTGCCTGTACGTGCCATTCTGTCGACGTATATCGTCGTTCGCCGGTCGGCAAGTAGTTAACAAGTGGGCCCCCAGATCTCACCCCTCCTCTATGTTAATGAGTATGGAGTACATAATACCCCTACCCATTCACACAAAAGAAAAACAGTGTAGTGTAAAAAAAACTGGAGCCAGTTTTTGACAAGTCTTTTATAAAAAAAAACAAAAAAAAAAACAATGTCCCCTGATGTAGATCCATCGTCAATCACATTGCCCGCCGCACCCAGAAAAAAAATGTTCCGCTTGTAAAGAAGGTTAACTGCTGACTGCCTGCTCCACGGTTCTTAATTAGGTAAGGGGTGGAGCCACCTGTTATCTGGTGGCACCACCCCTTGTGACGTTACTGACCCAACAAATGTCAAAAGGGGAGCGATGCCACCAGATGATGTCACCAGGTGGCCCTACTCCTTACCTATTCAAGAACTGTCAGATGAAGGAGCAGGCAGTCCGTGATTAGCCTTTGTTGCGAGCGGAGCATTTTTTTGCTTTTTTAGGGTCCGGTGAGCGTCATGATTGATGATGGATCTACATCGGGGGACATTGTTTTTTCGTTTTTAATAAAGGAATTGTCAATTCTCAAAAACTGGCTCCAGTTTTTTTTTTTTTTTTTACACTACACTGGTAAAAAATGTCAGACCACGGCTTTATTACCTTCCCCTCGTTCCTCCGATCCCAGCCTCCCTGCACTCTCAGCTCCTACAACTGCATGAGCAGCCCTAAGCCAGGACACAACTGCAGACTAACAGTCTCTCCAATGCTAAGCTGTCTGATCTCTGCACATGTAGCCACGCTCTCCTCCTTCTGTTTCTGTAAGAAGCAACACCTCACATCTCAGCACCTGAGGACAGTAGCAGGGCATGAATCATTCCGCTGGTCAGGACTAACTGAGTAGTGGGGCGGCGAGATGTACATGCGCCCCGAAAATTAATAAAAAGTCCCTCCTTTACGCTCCACTCCTGGGCCCCTATGTTGACCTGATGGGGCCCAGGAAAATGTAATTGCACCCCCCATAAGCAAGTAGGAACGGGGAGAAGCTTAAAAAGCTCTACTTTTTAAATTCAGTAAAAAACTTATGCTGGCGTCCCTGCTCAGGAGCGCCCCCTTCATATGGCGCCCATGGCACTTGCCATATGTGCCAAACCCCGGATACGCCACTGCCAGCAGGAGATGAGGATTTGTGGATGAAATCCTGAAAAAGTGCATCTGCAACATACTCCTCCATGGCCCTATCCTCCAAGACCGACAAAGGGAAAACCCGGCCATGAGGGGTATGACACCAGGTCGAAAGTCAATTGTGTAATCATATGACCGGTGTGGAGGCAAACTACCGGCTTGACCTTTGTCAAAGACATCGCTAAAATCGCGGTACTCCTCTGGCAGGGAGGAGAGTGAATAGGTGCACAGGACCCTGGCTACCTTCTGGAAGCATGTCTTACTGCATTGTGGTGACCAGGAGAGAACCTAGGTACAGAGCCAATCATAAGAGGAGTTGTGCCTCTGTAACCAAGGATAACCAATAACCAGTGGAAACTTAGGTGAGGAAATAACTTGGAATTGGATTATCTCATTGTGAAGAGCCCCTATGGCCATGGACAACGGAATGGTCTCATGAGTCACATGGGCAGGCTGTAGAGGTCTCCCATCAAGAGCCTCAATGGCAAGTGGAGTGTCCCGCAGCTGCAGCGGAATTGAGTGCTTCGATACAAAGGCAGCATCAATGAACAGGCCTGCAGCCCAAGAGTCGATTAGAGCCTGTATCTCGACGGACTCCTCAGCCCAAGAAAGGGTAACCAAAACCAGGGGATAACTGGGGACGAAACAACGCCACCTAAGGTCTGTTCGTGACAGGACCTCAAGGTTCGGGCATTCCCTGGATGGGTAGGACAAGACTTCAAAAAGTTTAAGTCAAAAGTCAAATAAAGGGTTCTCTTATCCGCAGAGATGCATGAAGCCTGAGTGCAAGGGTTCATCTTCACAGGGAGGGAGGCACAGGTGGGACTGCAAAGTTCGGAGACAAATGTACAGGAGGCTTCCACAGGCGCTCCTTAACCACTTCACAACCGGCCCATAGCCGAAAAAACGGCTACAGGGCGGTTGCTTAACTCTGAGAGGGCGTCATATGACGTCCTCCCAGAATTCCCCTCTTGCGCGCCCCGGCGGATCACGGATCATCGCGGCCGTTTACCACGTGATCGCTCCGTAAAATGACGGAGCGATCACATGTAAGCAAATGTATCCCCTCCTCTCTCTGTACCGATCGGTACAGTGTGAGAGGAGAGGGGGAGGGATCGGTGGCATCAGTGCTGTGGGCGGGATCTGTAGTGCCCACAGCCTGTAAAAATCAATATATAATATATAAAGAATGGGGCGCTAGCAATAAAAAACTGAATAATAACGAATAATAATTAGAAGTGGTTCCTATTCCAGACCACTAATAATAATAGATAGTTGATAGAAAATGTATTAAAAATTTAAAAATAGCTTAATAATAGTAAAGAATGTGGCACTTAATAGAAGGAAGGATACCAATCCTAGGGGAGGGACTCCAAAGGATGGTTCCTGGGAAAGCGTCTAAAAGTTAATGGTTAAATTCAAAATTGTATAGCAACAAATGCTATAACAATCAATCAATATTAAGTGCATCCAATCAAACAATGAATAATAAATACTACAATGCATTCAGTGATGAAATAAATTTCTGCGCAAAAAGCAAATAATTCTTGTGCAGATAAACGAAAAAGTGCGTCCAGTGATGTGATCCAATTTTGTTTGTATAAAAGGTCACTTTTCATAAATGATGAGCAGTAATTCAAAGATCATGAAAAATATCATAAAAAATATTTCATGCAAAAATTTGATTGCTGTGCAATAGAAAAAGAAAAATTCAAACTGTAATAAAAAATATATAATATGAAAATATTGTTAATATGAAAAATTGCTAGTGAAAAATAAGCATGTGCAAATAGTAATAATAAGATATATAAAAATGTAAGGAAAAAATATATATAAAAAGTGGAATCATTAAAAATTAGTCCAGAGTAAATATGTGCAAATATTATCACAAAAAGGTGCAACGATTGCAAGCGATGCTAATGAGTGCAGTAAAAGGTATCTTGTGCTAAAACAAAAATAGTCCACTGCAATCTCTATATGTGGTGAATCTTCCAGGCAAATAGACAATATAGGCTACAACCAGTAATTTCTTCCATGCAACTAGGTGTGTCAATCTTTAATGTTTCCCCCAGCCTCTTACCTCTGGGAGAAAGTTAACAAGCCTCACACTGACACAGCTAGATCTCCTCTTCCAATAAATCCTCTTCTTGGCGTCCTCAAAAGCACCTCATTTCCTCTCCAACATAACAATCAGCATGGGGGCAGAGGGAGGGAAGGAAAGACTCCATTGTGCAGTATTTAAAAATAATTTATTAAAGAAGAACAGTAAAAACTCACAGTTACAGATTAGGTTATACAGCAGCAGTAAGAATGCGTGATCCCGGCTGAGACCACACACAGCGTCATCTGGCTCTACTCTCCTCACACGTATCGTCACGCCCACGTGCCTTTTTCAAAGGAATCTAGAGCCAGGTAAGCGGCGGTGACTAAACAGCATAGTGGTTGCCACAGCAACCCCACAGAATCAGTTTAATTGACAATTAATGATACATTCAAAGGGCAAGCACGTGAAGCATAGAATGGGCATAATTGCAACCATTATCACAGGCACAGAATATTATATGGGAGTAAGTCCACCATTAATTCAATATTCGGCAAAACGGGATAAGAGTCATCTGAAAATTGCATGAAGCAAAAAATGGGCATAATTGCAACCATTAACCTAGGTATAAAGTACTGAATGGGAATAAGTCCACCATTAATTCAGTATTACGCAAAGCGGGATAAGCGTCTTTTACTAATTACAGGCAAAGCAATAATTCAAGTACTATGATATAATAATAGCTACATAGAGGCTATATGAGGCTAATCTGAAAAAATATAATGATCCAGGGATAAACCTCAAAACATGGACAATGATAGTGGTATGGATGGTTAATAGCCGGATAATTAATAAAAGGATGAATGGCAAATCTAGCAATGCCGCTTAGAGTGGGAATAAAATAACATAGCGCCAAATACACATGGATAAGGATAAGATTAGTACAGTAGTACACACCAGGGGCTTGTAAATTAACAAGAATAGTATAAAAATATTGAATTAAACAATTTTTAACATTATACAAGGTGCTAGAAAGTGAAACATCTTTAATGTGGCATCAGGAGAGACCAACTAAGCGTTAATACATTATTATTATTAGAAATAATCATTAAAAAGTTTAAATAAAGCTAATTTAACCCCAATTATAGACAAAATAAGGGGATGGGAGATCAATATGGAGCATAATGGATATGCCGAACGCAGAGCTAAAATAAAGACCGGACAATTTTATATCATTATACACGGCGCTAAGTAGTAAAACATCTTTAATGTGGGATAAGGAGAGGCCGACTAAGCGTTAATACAGCGCTTAGAAGGAATCACTAAAAATTTTTAATAAAGCTAGTTTAACCCCAATTATAGACATAATAGGGGATGGGGGATGATTAACCACCTGATTACTTTGCACTTAAAGTGGAAGAAAAGTAAAAAAAAAAAACTTTTACCTACAGGTAAGCCTATAATAAGGCTTACCTGTAGGTAAAAAAAATATCTCCTAAACCTGTACGGTTTAGGAGATATTACCCGTGCAATGCGCCGCTGACTGCAGCGGCGCATGCGCACGGGGGATTCTCGGCTGAAGGGCCGGCAGAATCCGAACCCTGCCGGGAAGAAGTCTCCCGTGCGCATGCGTGGGAGTGACGACATCGCGGCTCCAGCCACTCACAGCGATGGAGTCGCGATACCCGGAAGACACGCAACATGTCAGCGACCTCGGCGTGGACCAGGTGAGTTACCGACGCTTCGTTCTAAGGTAAGTATTTCATAATGAGCTAGTATGCGGTGCATACTAGCTCATTATGCCTTTTCCTTTACAGGTGTTTAAAAAAAAAAAAAAAGTTCAGCGGCTTTACTACCGCTTTAAACCCCCCTCGTGACCAGACCAATTTTCAGCTTTTGGCGCTGACGTACTTTGAATGACAATTGCGCGGTCATACAACACTGTACCCAAATGAAATTTTTATCATTTTTTTCCCACAAATAGAGCTTTCTTTTGGTGGTATTTAATCACAGCTGGGGTTTTTATTTTTTGCTAAACAAACAAAAAAAGATGGAAAATTAAAAAAAAAAAATCATGTTTAATAGTTTGTTATAAAATTTTGCAAACAGGTAATTTTTCTGCTTCATTGATATGCGCTGATGAGGCGGCACAGGTGGGCACTGATAGGCTGCACTGGTGGGCACTGATAGGCTGCACTGGTGGGGACAGATAAGTCGGTACTGATGGGGACAGCAAAGATGGCACTGATGGGCACGGATGGGTGGCACGGATGGGTGGCACCAATGGGCACTGATGGATGACACTGATGGGTGGCACTGATGGACACTGGTAGGTGACACAGATGAGCACTGGTAGGTGACACAGATGAGCACTGGCAGGTGACACTGATGTGCAGCACTGGCACTGTGGGCACTGAGAGACGGCACTGTGGGCACTGAGAGACGGTACTGTGGGCACTGAGAGATGGCAGTGTGGGCACTGAGAGATGGCAGTGTGGGCACTGGTAGGCAGCACTTTAATGGGGCAAAGGTGGGCACAATTGATTGGGCACATTGCAGTGAGAGGGACTGGTGTCCCTCTCACTGCCGCCGGTGATCGGCTTTTTTTTTTTTTCCTCGCGCTGTCAGCGCGAGGAGGAAAAAAAGCCGATTACCGGCTCCGTTATCACATGATCAGCTGTCATTGGCTGACAGCTGATCACGTGGTAAGGGGTCGGGATCGAACCCTTACTCAGATCTGTGGTCCAGCGAGTCTCTCAGACTCGCTGATCACAGAGCGCGCCGTGCACGCCCTTCAATAGACGTCGTCCCGGCACATTAGATCCGCGCTGTAGCCGTCATTTGGCTATAGCGGGGGTCTAAGGTACTTAAGGAGCAAAGGTACATGGATATACCGAGCGCAGAGCTACAATAGAGACCAGACAAAAAATGTCAAAGGGAATAATAATAGTGCCCACATCCTGCCCTCCAGTCACCACCGATCCATCCATCCATGCTCAGCCATCCCTCCATACCCTGCAATGCACAGCAATAGCCTGCAGTGTATTGCTGGGTATTGCAGGGTATGGAGGGATGGCTGAGCATGGATGGATGTATACCCAGCAGTACCCTGCGATACTCTGCCATACCCTGCGATACTCTGCCATACTCTGCGATACCCTGCCATTCCCTGCCATACTCTGCAATACCCAGCGATACTCTGCCATTCCCTGCCATACTCTGCAATACCCAGCGATACTCTGCCATACCCTGCGATACTCTGCCATACCCTGCGATACTATGCCATACCCTGCGATACCCTGCAATACCCTGCGATACCATGCGATACCCTGCGATATGATGCAATACTTGTTACGATTGAAGCGAGGATCGTTTTTTAAATTTAATTTAAGGCTTTCCAGCCTAGAGGTGAGATGTGGGGTCTTATTGACCCCATATCTCACTGTAAAGAGGACCTGTAATGCCATATTCCTATTACAAGGGATGTTTACATTCCTTGTAATAGGAATAAAAGTGATCAAAAAAAATTTTTGGGGGAAAAAAAGTGTCAAACTAAATTAAATAAAGTAAAATGAACAATAAAAAAAAAAAAAAAAAAATTTAAAGCGCCCCTGTCCCCGTGTGCTCGCATGCAGAAGCGAACGCATACGTAAGTCCCACCCACATATGAAAACTGTGTTCAAACCACACATGTGAGGTATCGCTGCAAACGTTGGAGCGAGAACAATAATTTTGGCCCTAGACCTCCTCTGTAACTCAAAACATGTAACCAGTAAAAAATTTTAAAGCGCCGCCTATGGGGATTTTTAAGTAGCGAAGTTTGGCGCCATTCCACGAGCGTGTGCAATTTTGAAGGGTGACATGTTAGGTATCTATTTACTCTGCGTAACTTCAGCTTTCACATTATGTAAAAACATTGGGCTAAGTTTACAGTTTTGTTTTTTGTAAAGCACAAAACTTTTTTTCCCCAAAAAAACGTGTTCGAAAAATTGCTGCGCAAGTACCGTGCTAGATAAAAAGTTGCAACGACCGCCATTGTATTCTCTAGGGTCTTTGCTAAAAAAACATATATAATATTTTGGGGTTCTATGTAATTTTCTAGCAAATAAATGATGATTTTTACATGTAGGAGAGAAATGTCAGAATTGTCCTGGGTGCTCCAGGACGCCTGATGGTGCTCCCTGCATGTTGGGCCTCTGTATGTGGCCACGCTGTGTAAAAGTCTCACACATGTGGTATCGCCATACTCGGGAGTAATAGCAGAATGTGTTTTGGGGTGTAATTTGTGGTATGCATATGCTGTGTGTGAGAAATAACCTGCTAATATGACAATTTTGTGAAAAAAAAAAAAAGAAAAAAAATCTTGATTTTGCAAATTGTGGGAAAAAATTACAACTTCAAAAATCTCACCATGCCTCTTTCCAAATACCTTGGAATGTCTTCTTTCCAAAAAGGTCATTTGGGGGGTATTTGTACTTTTCTGGCATGTTAGGGTCTCAAGAAATGAGATAGGCCGTCAGTACTTCAGGTGTGATCAATTTTCAGATATTGGCACCATAGTTTGTGGACTCTAAAACTTTCACAAAGACCAAATAATATACTCCAATTTGTACTTATTTTACCAAGGATATGTAGCAGTATAAATTTTGGCCACAATTTATCAAGAAAAATTACAAATTTGCTAAATTTTCTAACAGAAACGAAGAAAAATTCATTTTTTTACTGAATGTTCAGTCTTTTTTTCTTTTATAGCGCAAAAAAAAAAAAAAAAAAAAACGGTGATTAAATACCACCAAAAGAAAGCTCTATTTGTGTGAAAAAAAAGGACAAAAATTTCATATGGGTACAGTGTTGTATGACTGAGTAATTGTCATTCAAATTGTGAGAGCACCGAAAGCTGAAAATTGGTCTAGTTATTAAGGGTGTTTAAGTGCCCAGTGGTCAAAAGGAAGTCTTTCTCTGAGTCTGGAGTCAATGAGGATGGCAAAAATGATCAACTTCTCCAGCTCATTGGGTATATCTCAGGCTGTTATCTCATCCTTGATGGTTGCAAAGATGATTAACTATAGGAAAGTTGGACTTTAAAGGCACATAAATAGAGAATCTAAAAGGTAACGAAAAGTTTTTATTTTTAAAACGCAATAGAAAAACAGTTGCGTGTGCAAAAGGTCACCATACATAAGAGAAGTAACAATAGGACCTTACATATAGCTAGAGCGAACACCCTACAAACAGACTCATTAACATTGTAATATAAAGAAATACAAAACCAGTGATAGATCAATTAACGTATTGAATAGTTTTAAGGAGTTGTTTGAGTCTTCAGTAGCAAGGGTGAGGCAGGTCCACTTTAATTGAAGAGCTTGCTCGACATGTTCCGCGCTTTTTGGGATAGCGCTTCTTCAGGAGCAATTGATTCTATAGGGGTGTATATTGACAGATTTTAATACATAAAGATATTAACAGCACATCCTTATACAAAACTTTAAAAAGAAGAAATATTATAAAGAGGAATTTATATAATGAATTCATACTTAGGTTGTTGACATTTGTTCTTACACATAATTGGTTTTGTTTCATGGGCTCCCACTTCCTCCAGATGCAGGGGGTGGACATGGGCACATGTTGTGCACCAGCCTACGCGAACCTGTATCTGGGGGGGTGGGAGTGTCATGTATTTTTAAGCGATACTTACCTTGACTATATCGATAGCGTCCTGTTATGGAGACATCTTCATGGTGTGGACTGGTGGTATCGCTCTTTTAAATGGATTTATACAAGCATTGGGAATAAATGACTACAACCTAAAATTCACCAGTACTAACGATATGCAACAGATCGATTTTCTTGATCTAGTTGTATATAAAGACTCAAACAACACCTTAGCCACCAACCTTTACCGTAAGAGCACAGCTGGCAATACACTGCTCCATGCCACCAGTGCACACCCGCTTGCCCTTATTCATAGCATCCCATATGCCCAATACATCAGGCTACGTCGTAACTGTACACATCTAAATGATTTTAAAGAACAATCCAAATTACTGCAGAAACGACCCCGAGCTAGAGGCTATGGCAAAGCATTGCTACGGAAGGCATATAACAAAGCCCTTGATATAAAACCACCGACTTCTTATTTAAAAGTCCAAAAATACCAACATTTCAAACCCAAGGTAATCACCAAATTCTCCTCACAACAGGAGGACCTTAGATCCATTCTGGCAGCACACTGGCCACTACTCAGTGATGATCTCATTCTAAGTAAATACCTGAGGGACCAACTCGAGATTGTGTTTAGGCGCAGAAACTCTCTAAGAGACAGACTGGTCAACAGTCACTACACCTCCTTGGAGAATGAGACATCCAACTTACCCTCTGGGACATCGCCTTGTGGGGGGATGTACATTATGCCCTTGGGTTTCTACCAGTACCTCATTGGCACTCCCCAATGGCAAAGTTTTCCACCCTAAATTTTCGGCCACATGTTACACGCAAGGACTCATCTATCTCATGTGATGCAGATGTGGCGCTTTTTATGTTGGGAAGACGGCCAGGCAGCTAAGACAAAGAATTAATGACCACGTTTATTATTCTGGAAATGGTAAAATGCTAACTAATATTAGTCGACACCTAGATTTATATCATCGGTTCGACACCTCAGTTGTGTCTTTTGCTGTCCTGGCCATCATCCCAAAAAAACAGAGAGGAGGGGAATGGGATAAACTTATTCTCCAACGAGAAACCCTCGGGATTGAACGGCTCAATGCGACACGTTCACCTGGTCTTAATGAAACCCAGTCATACAGACCTTTTTTGTAGACAACTGTTTAATGTTTTTCAACTTGACCACTAGTTGGCAGTATTCAGGGTATCCTGTGGTGTGGTCACCACTACAGCTATGCTGTCTTTCCATCTTTGAAAGTGAAATCCTTCCATTCCTTCCACCCTAACTGATCAAATCGGTTCCTCTCTGTACTGCGCAGGCGCAGCGCTTGCGCAGTACGAACGACTAGGCATCTTCCGGAAATTGCCGAACCGAAACAGATGCAAGTGACAGCTAATTTTGTTTTAAAAAAAAAAAAAAGTTTAAAAGAATACACTCCTAATTGAAAGGAAAAACCCCAGATAGCACTCTAAAAACACAGGTTTTCTATTACTCTCCTCTATATCCACAGCTAAACGATGTATTTTTTGCCTTTGCCCCTTGCTTAGAGTTATAGACCCGCCCCTTAGTTAGATTCCCCTTGCAGAGTAGCGCGAGCATCGGGGGCGTGCGCGGTGTACACTTCACTCCCAACTGTTTAGCTTCGTCAATTTTCGGAATTGTGCTGCGCATGCGCAGTACAGATCTGCACTAATCCGCCAAGGGGAACCATCTCGGCAGAACACCGTCATTACGACGCTGTTGGTTTCACGCATGCGCGGTAGCCTTCAGCCGGGCTGGTGGGCGTGGCTCGTTGGAGCGGCACGCCCCCGGGCCGGAGTTTCGGATTTAGGCGCCAAGCTAGTGACGCCGTAGGATTGAGTGCTTTCCTGCACTACACACTGGATGGTCACTGTCTGTCTACTCTTGCTGCTTATACAGGTATTGAAGCTAGCTTTATTCTTTCTCAATATGGAAACCGATCTGCACTCCAAATTGTATGTGCAGCCGGTTTGTCTCTGATCTCTTGGCACTAATTACTGCTATTAGTAATCCATCCAGCGGGCTTATATATGTTATTCCTATCATCTTTTTCAGATTGCAATACCCACTAGGATTACTTTGGATTTTACTACAGCACTGTGCTTTGAACCACCTGTTACTATTCAGGAAGATCGTTCTCTGTTTTCAATTGCCATGATTCTGTGAGCAAAGCTATTAACAGGCTATTACAGACAGTGCAGGCATACTCTGAAAACCACCCTCTGTTATACATGTGCTTACCAGCAACCTAAACAACTTGATACACTAGATCCTATGTTCCACATTTCCTTTTGGCCATTCATAAACCAACGGTAAGAGTTTTTATGATCACAATGATTAATGTTCTTTCTTTTGACCTCTATACTGAGTAGCTTCTTAAAACTACACCGGATGTTTATCCTGGGCTCTCTACTAGAGAAACCTAGATATTAGTATTCATGTATTATATCCCATATTTATAATTTCATACAGACTAGTTTATACCCAGAAGCCTCTTTTAACCATACATGGTAAATGCATACCAGATGCGTTTGCACTGGTTTACATGTTGGTTATCCAGGAAGCTCCAATCTGTCTGCTTTGTTCCTCATTGGTCGCTGTATGTTGGACGGTTCTTTGCGATTGCTGTCAGCTGTTCCCCCCACCCCGCCATGACCTTTTGTATGGGTATTGCTTCGATGCATATACAGAAAAGTTTTCCTCTTTATAATATTTCTTCTTTTTAAAGTTTTGTATAAGGATGTGCTGTTAATATCTTTGTTATGTATTAAAATCTGTCAATATACACCCCTATAGAATCAATTGCTCCTGAAGAAGCGCTATCCCAAAAAGCGTGGAACATGTCGAGCAAGCTCTTCAATTAAAGTGGACCTGCCTCACCCTTGCTATTGAAGATTTAAACAACTCCTTAAAACTATTCAATACGTTTTTTTTTGCCTTTTAGATTCTCTATTTATGTGCCTTTAAAGTCCAACTTTCCTATAGTTAATCGTCTTTGCAATCGCTTTTGGGACGTTGGCACATTACTACTGGTGTGGTCGCAGTGTCACTTTTTTTAACGCACACTTCAATTTTCTTTTTATTTATGTCTGGGACAGGTCCCACATGGACCAGCATAATACAGAGCATCAAAACGATACATAACATGAACATATAAGTTTTCTTGTACAGAACTTGTCAACTTCTACTCATTACCCTGTCTTAAAAAGTCCATATATATGAGGTCCGAACAATGGGAAATATTACATCTGTGACTCATTAACCCTCCCCGCGCCCTTAGGGGGGAGAACGGGGTGGGTCTTGCTCCTGGCGCTTCTGAGTATTCCTGTGTTGGGACAGGGGGGTAATTAACTACTCCTCTCCTGTATACCGTCTAGATCTGTGTCGTACCGTTTAGAGTGTAATGTGACATTATCCGATGGGGCCCGTCCCTCGTATTTTTCTCAGGTATTCACAAACGTTCCGTCACACTTCAATTTTCAATCATCCTTGATAGTATCCGAAAGACCATGAGAAAAAGCAGCCACGAGAGCCTCATTGTTCCAAGCAACCTCTGCTGCCAGAGTACGTAATTTAATGGCGTAATCGGCAACAGTTCTTGTACTCTGATGGACACGAGGCACTTGGCAGCAGAAGCAGAGCGTGCGGGAATGTCAAATACCCTTTTAAAATAAGCCACAAACTCTGGGTAACTCAAGACAACATGTTTTTGCATCTCCCATAGAGTTTGGCCCAGGCCAAGGCTTTCTCAGAAAGCAAAGATATCATGAAACCTACTTTGCTCTGCATTGGACTGGATCACAACCAAATCACTGGGGAAGACGGGTGCCTACACAGAGACTGGAGTAGCAGCAGGGACGACCAGAGCTGCCACAGTGGGAGATTCCAGGTACGCCATGCGACTCAGGAGCGTTTGTAACACCATGGAAAACTGATCCATGCAGTGATCCTGCTCATCCAATCTGAAAAAAATATTACCAACAAGTGGATTGACTGCATCTTCTGAATTCATGGCCTTCTACTGTCAGAAACCATGAATCAGACTGACACAGAAGTACAGTTAAATCACACTTGTTTAATAAAAAGGTAAACATAGCCAGAGTTCAGGAACCGGTGTTCTGACGAGAATGGTCCCCCCATCAGATAGTGTCCACCCTATACTGCGCAGGCACAGCACTTGCGCAGTACAGAGAACAAAGGAGACGCCGAAAGTCTCAGAAGATGAACAGCTGATTAGTAGCTCTACACGGCGCCTGCGCACTTAACAGGGCCCCTAGCCGGCTCGCTTTGCTTGCCATGCTTCAGGCACGGCCTCGCTGCGCTCGGCATATTTTTATTCTGACTCTATGTCCACTTGGATGGTGGGGCTTGAACCTGGACTCTGAACTGGGCAGAATGTAGTGCGCAGGCTCCGTGTAGAGCTGACGATCAGCTGTTCATCTTTGGAGACTTTCGGCATCTCCTTTGTTCTCCGTACTGCGGTTGGACATCCCGACGCCCATCTTGGTACACCCTGCACTCGGCCGCAGTAAGCCAGCCCATATAGTTCAGGCTGGATGTAACAAGATGGCCGCTGCTGCTTTTATGCGGCCAAGTGCAAGGAGTATCAAGATGGGCCATCGCAGGCAGCCCATAAGTGCTCATAAATGCCACCTATCAGTGCCCAATGTCCATAAGTGCCGCTCATCAGTGCCAGCCACCTATCAGTGCCATTCACCTGCCAGTGCCAGCCACCTGCCAGTGCCATCTGTCAGTGCCCGCCATCTGTCAGTGCCATGTGCCAGTGCCACCTGTCAGTGTCGCCATCTGTCAGTGCCTGCCATCTGTCACTGCCCACCATCAGTGCCAGCCATCTGTCAGTGCTCATCAGTGCCACCTAATCCTATCAGTGTTCATATCAGTGCTGCATGTCAGTACCACCTAATCTGTATTATGCTTTGAAAACTGACACATAACATAAAAAAAAAAGTATCGGTAATCAGTATCGGCGAGTACTTGAAAAAAAGTATCGGTACTTGTACTCGGTCTTAAAAAAGTGGTATCGGGACAACCCTAATTGTAAGGATTGTCCCGATCCCATTAGGCGTTGGGAAAATATGTCCAGCATAAAAACCCTTAATATTACTCAAGGCGATGTATGTTAGAATATGACTTGTGACCCCAACCAAATAGAAAAAGAAAGTTGTTGCTATTTTCCTAACAAAGCTGCCGGTGTTCTATCGAAAAGTGCATCCCATCGGATAATGCCTCTGACGTATGCAACATCACTCCAGCTGATATGGTGATCAGCTGGCATGATGTCAACACTGCGCATGTGCAGATAGTCAGAGGCATTAAAGGGAGAATGTAATTGTCAGATTCTGCCTGGCTCTGTGCTCATACGGGAAAATTGACCGATAACTTGACAGGCGGATTTGGGTGTATTGCAGAGCGGGTTTTGGTCTGTTGGAGGGCAGATTTGGTTGTGCTGCAGGACGGTGGCACTTGGTGTGTTGTACGATGGTGGCCCGCCCTGCAACACACAAAAATCCGCCTGTCACGTGATCGGTCAATTCTCCTGCATAAGCAGAAAGGTAGACAGAATCTGACAATTATGTTCTCCCTTTGCATGTGCAGTGTTGACGTCACGCCAGCTGATCAACATATCAGCTGGAGGGACAGTGTGTACTGTGCATGCGCAGATCATCGTAGGCATTATCTGACAGGAATGCACTATTCGATAGAACACACAAACTACCATTCCTCCAGGTATTAGGGCTCGCTGCAGCACTGACAGTGGATAATAAAATGAGTTGTAATAACATTGTACTTCAGCCCAGTCACACCAGACATGTTAAACTACCTGTAGGATGGTTGTTTTCTTGTGGAAATATTACTTATTCCTACATCCCAAGAAATATCACTGGGGGACCATGTACCCTAAGCAATTTGAGTATTATATTGCCCCAATTAGAAGGACACGCAGTAGCTTGACTAAAGAGAGCTACTATAGCTTTATCAGAAGACTGTGAATCAGACATTTCTAGGGCAGAATATACAAGTTTAGCTGTAGTCCAGATTTGTCAGTCCATAATGCTATAATCATTAACGCTTTAGCTTGTAACACGGCAAAAAATCTTAATCGTACTTCCACTGCCTTGCAGGAGTTACATAGTTGGTGAGGTTGAAAAAAAGACACAAGTCCATCCAGTTCAACCTGTGTGAGTGTGCGTTTACGCCAATAGTACATTGTATATCCTTGTATTTTGTGGTCGTTAAGGTGCCCATCTGATAGTTTTTTGAAATTATCGATGGTCCCTGCTGATACCACTGCTTGTGTTAGAGAATTCAACATCCTTACTGCTCTGACAGTAAAGAACCCTCTATGCCAGGGATCCTCAAACTACGGCCCTCCAGATGTTGCGGAACTACACATCCCATGAGGCATTGTAAAACTCTGACATTCACAGACATGACTAGAAATGATGGGAATTGTAGTTCTTGAACAACTGGAGGGCCATAGTTTGAAGACCCCTGCTCTATGCAGTTTAAGGTTAAACCCCTTCTCTTCTAAATTTAGTGAATGGGTACATGTATTTTTAAATTCCTTTTCACTGAAAGATTTTTTCCCTATGCTAGGGTCAACTATTTGTACATTGATATCATATCCCCTCTCAAGCATCTCCTCTCCAGAGGGAATAAAATAAGAAAGTTGGGACTTTGAATGAGGCATATATGTAAAGGCTAGGAAGTAGTCAATATTCAGAAAGCAGATGTTTATTATAACATGGATGACAATAACATCTCATAAAAGGTACATACATATGAAATAAAAACCTCATAAAATCCTGCCGCAAAACCATATAACACATAACAAAAGGAATACACACAGCATAGTGTGAAAGGCTGCCTTTAATGTCATGGACGAAATATTATAATACATGTTTGAATATAATGAAGTAGAAAGGCTTGTACAGCTGTGCATTTAATATAATCCGTGTTTCGTTGGATAATACTAACTCTTCAGGGGCAGATGCACAGTAATCTACAAAAAAAGAGAACAAAATGACCAAGGATCTAATATACGTCTGAAGGATGGAAAAATATGATGAATAAAATAAAAGGGACGAACTTGTTGTTCCTTAGAGTACTCACATCTGCTGTATATTTAAGGCTAGAGGATGAGGCCTAATACTAGGGATGGAGGCATTTTGATTGACCAACTTTCAGCTTGCAATCATTCATCATTTCCACATTCTTCACAGCAGACTGACATCTGGGCTGCTTGTGTCAAAACTAGGACATACCAACTTCTTATTTTCCACACCTTTCAGCACTACATGTTATATGGTTGGCAATTGCTGGTCAGTAACTTTGTGCTGGTTGGCGGTAGGTCGCCAGGCTGCTTGATTGTGTTGTCGGTCATTGGGAGCTGCGATGCATTTTTGGTACTCCTCCCCTCCAGCCTGTTTTGGTTGGAGGTGGGGGTTTAAGCTGGTGCATCCTTTGCGCATCGGCGCCATGCTGCCGCCCCGTGCGTATGACGTCCCTCTGGACGTCGTGCTGCTGGTGCGTGCTCTGTTTACATCTTGGTTGACATTTGGGGAGTGTGTGTTTGAGCATGGTTGTGGCGGTTTGGCCGCTCCGGAGGGACGCCCCTCCCCCCGCCACGCCAGCATGATTTTGGTGCGGGTCACGTTGGATCAGCTGGGAGTAGGGTTGCCACATTATCCCTTTAATCCAGGACACATATGAATTACACAGATTCTAAGGCCCCTTTCACACGGTACGGATCCGCCCGTAAAGATCCGCTGCTCAGCGGGGATCGCTCAGCTGATCTCCGCTGAGCCGGCTGATGACACTGTGCAGGGACCGCCCTGTCAGTTCTCCGCTCTCCTCTATGGGGGATCGGATGAACACTAACCGTCTGTCCGTGTTCATCCGATCCGCTCTGCAGACGGATGGAAAAATAGGGTTTTCCTCCGTCTGCAGAATCGGACAATAGCGGAGGCGGACGATAGCGTGTGTCAGAGGATGCTCATTCGCTGACACCCGCTATCCCATAGGGATGCATGTATGTCCGTTTTTCATCCAAAAACGGATGGATGTGTGAAAGGGGCCTAAGGCTAATTTAATGCAAGGCACCAATTGAATTTAATTACCACCTTAATCAGCCACAGAACTTGTGTAATAAATGTGTTTTCTGGATTAAAGGTATGATGTTACAACCCTAGCTGGGATTATGTAACACACTCACTTGGTGGTAGTCAGTCCCCTGTGCAGCACATCCTGTATTCATATGCACTTGGCTTTTGGATCACAGTCCTTTGCAACTTCAAGGTAATCTTCTTGAAAGTTCTTTCAGCACTTTTCCGCTATAGGGGATTGTTTTCCCACTTTACATTATTACTAGCTTTTAATTCTGTCACCATCACTATTTTTGTTATGCTTTTTGGTCACCACTCTCTCACTTAATTTCTTTATTTTGGGCCCCTCCTACTTTGGAACTTTTATTACTTTACAACAGACCACACATCTATATATTATATATAATTTACTTATATTCACAGAGGTGAAGCCCACACTTACAATCATTCGGACATTGTTTTTTTGGTACTCCACATGTGCTCCTGGGCTGTTTCCACTTGCCTCGGTCACCTCAGATCCCGCGGCAGACATTTCCTACAGCAGTGGTCATCAACCCTGTCCTCAGTGATTGCAGTATTCTAGTCTGCATCTCCCCAAGGTAATTCATAAAACCTGGCCTGTTACTGGGCCCTGAGGACAGGGTTGATGCCCACTGTCCTACAGTCCTCATCCTCTAGCCTTGTATATACAGCAGATGTGAGTACTCTAAGGGACATATTTATTTATATAATATATAAGGGACATTATACATATATTAGATTCTTGGTCATTATGTTCAGTTTTTTTATAGAGTACTGTTGCATCTGCCCCTGAAGAGTTGGTATTATCCAAAACAAATCGCATCAGGCTTATATTAGATGCACCATGTTTACACAGATGGCTGTACAAGCATTTCTACTTCATTATATTCAAGAATTTATTATATCATTTCGTCATTGATTTCATATGTATGTACCTTTTATGAGAGGTTAATGTCATCCATGGTATAAAAAAAACATATGCTTTCTGAATATTGACTACTTCCTAACCTTTACATATATGCCTCATTCAAAGTCCCAACCTCCCTACTGTATAGGGATGGAGGCGCATGGATCCATGCGTCTCACCTACCGTCCCAAAACAAAACTCTTTTCTCCAGAGAGAATATGTCCCCCAAACCCTTTATTAGCTTTGTTGCTTTTCTGTGGACTCCCTTCAGTTCCAGCACATCCCTCCTGAGGACTGGCACCCAGAACTGAACGGCATACTCAAGATGAGGCTGGACAATAGTCTTTTAGAGTGGGGAATTGTTTTTTTTTTTTCTCTGGAGTGGATGCCCTTATTAATGTATGCCAATATTCTGTTGGCTTTGCTTGCAGCATCCTGGCATTACATGCCATTGCTGAGCCTATCATCTACTAGGACCACCAGGTCTTTTTCCATCCTAGCTTCCCCCAGAGGTTTTCCCCCCCAGCGAGTAACTTGCATTCATATTTTTTACACCCAAATGCATTACCGTACCTTACATTTTTAATTAATTTGTTTAGGTCTACTTTCAAAGGGTTATTGCCCTGCTTAACTTTGTATCATCTGCAAATACTGAGATAGAGCTGTTTATCCCATCCTCCAGATCGTTTATGAATAAATTAAACAGGCTTGGCCCCATGTTGCTCAATGATTTACAGGGCACACGCAAGACAGTACTCAAAATAAAGTAGCCATAGACTATTTGCTTCTTACCCACTTACAGGTGGTTTACCCCCCTTCATGACCAGGCCATTTTTTGCAATACAGCACTGCGTTAATTTAACTGACCATTGCGTGGTTGTGTGACGCCGTACCCAAATAAAATGTATGTCCTTTATTTCCCACAAATAGAGCTTTCTTTTGGTGGTATTTGATCACCTCTGCGTTTTTTATAGCAAGACTATGACGGCGGCCAAATTGGACACTAAGTGATACTATTTTGGGGACCAGTGACACTAATACAGTGATCAGTGCTAAAAATATGCACTGTCACTGTACTAATGACACTGGCAGGGAAGGGGTTAACATCAGGGGCGATCAAGGGTTTAAATGTGTTCCTAGGGAGTGATTGAAAACTGTAGGGGATGTGCTTTTACTGTGAGAAGGTAGTGATCTGTGTTCCTGCTTAGCCTAAGGCTACTTTCACACTGGGGCGCTGAGCGCGCTGGCGGTAAAGCGGCGCTATATTTAGCGGAGCTTTACCGTTGTTTTAGCTGCTCTTTACGCCCGCTAGCGGATGAAAAAGGGTTAAAACCACACGCAAAGCGGCGCTTTGCAGGCGGGTTTGGAACGCTGCCCCATTGTTTTCTATGGGAAGGGGCAATTTAGGAGCGGTAAATACACCGCTCCTACAGTGCTCCAAAGATGCGGCTTGCAGGACTTTTTTGACTGTCCTGCAAGCGCACCGCTCCAGTGTGAAAGCCCTCAGGAATTTCACATTGGAATGCACTGAGCGGCTCTTTCAGGGCGCTTTGCAGGCTCTATTTTTAGCATTTTAGCGCGTGCAAAGCGCCTCAGTGTGAAAGGGGCCTAAGTGTTGCTATCATGCTACTTCTATTCAGTCACGTATTGAAGCTTTGCATGAAATAACTTTAGGTATTAAGCAGGATGTTTCTAGTAGTTGGTGGGTTACAGTGGAAATAAAAAGTCTACACACCCCTGTTAAAATGTCAGGTTTCTGTAATGTAAAAAAAATTAGACAAAGATACATAATTTCTGAATTTAATGTGACCTATAAACTGTACAACTCAACTAAACAATAAACTGAAATCTTTTAGGTGGAGGGTGAAGTAAAAATAAAAAACGAAAATAATGTGATTGCATAAGTGTGCACACTCTCTTATAACTGGGGATGTAGCTGTGTTAAATAGGAGTCAGTACATACCTGCCATCATTTAAAGTGCCTCTGATTAACCCCAAATAAAGTTCAGCTGTTTTAGTAGGTCTTTCCTGACATTTTCTTAGTCGCATCCTACAGCAAAAGCCATGGTCCTCAGAGAGCTTCCAAAGCATCAAAGGGATCTCATTGTTAAAAGGTATTGGTTAGTAGAAAGGTAAAAAATTATTTCTAAGATATTAGATACAGTTATGCTCATAAGTTTGCATACCCTGGCAGAATTTATTTTTTCTTGCCCATTTTTCAGAGAATATGAATAACACAAAAAACTTTTCTTTCACTCATAGAGTTTGGCTGAAGCCATTTATTATCAATCAACTATGTTTACACTTTTTAAATCATAATGACCACAGAAACTACCCAAATGACCCTTATCAAAAGTTTACATATCCTGGTGATTTTGGCCTGATAACATGCACACAAGTTGACACAAAGGGGTTTGAATGTGTTTCTGGACTCCTGACAGACCCTTGCATCTTTCATCCAGTGCTGCACTAATGTTTCTGGATTCTGAGTCAATAGGGAAAGCAAAATAACTTTCAAAGGATCTGCGGGAAAAGGTAGTTGAACTGTATAAAACAGGAAAGGGATATAAAAAGATATCCAAGGAATAGAGAATGCCAATCAGCAGTGTTCAAACTCTAATCAAGAAGTGGAAAATGAGGGGTTCTGTTGAAATCAAACCACAGTGAGATAGACCAACTAAATTTCAGCCACAACTGCCAAGAAAATTGTTTGGGATGCAAAGAAAAACACACAAATAACTTCAGGTGAAATACAGGACTCTGAAAACACGTGGTGAGGCTGTTTCAAGATGCGCAATAAGGAGGCACTTGGAGAAAGATGGGCTGCATGGTCGAGTTGTCAGAAGAAAGCCATTACTATGCAAATGCCACAAAGTATCCCGCTTACAATACGCCAAACAGCACAGAGACAAGCCTCAAACCTTCTGGCACAATGTCATTTGGAGAGATAAGACCAAAATGTAGCTTTTTGACCACAACCATAAGAGCTACATTTGGAGAGGAGTCAACAAGGCCTATAATAAAAGGTACACCATTCCTACTGTGAAACACAGAGGTGGATCGCTGATGTTTTGGGGATGTGTGAGCTACAAAGGCTCAGGAAATTTGGTCAAAATTGATGGCAAGATGAATGCAGTATGTTATCAAAAAACACTGGAGGAACATTTGCATTCATCATTCCAGCATGACAATGATCCAAAACACAAGGCCAAGTCAATCTGTCATTGGCTACAGCAGAATAAAGTGAAGGTTCTGGAGTGGCCACCTCAGTCTCCTGACCTCAATATCATTGAGCCACTTTGCAGAGATCTCAAATGTGCAGTTCATGCAAGACAGGCCAAGAATTTACAGGAACTGGAGGCTGTTTGCCAAGAGGAATGGGCAGCTTCACCATCTGAGAAGATAAAGAGCATCATCCACAAATACCACAAAAGACTTTAAAACTTTTGATCAGGGTCATCTGGGTAGTTTCTGTTATCTATATGATTTAAAAAGAGTAAACACAGTTGATTGATAATAAATGGCTTCAGCCAAACACTAACCATTAGTGAAAGAAAAGTTTTTGTTTTATCATTCATATTCTCTGAAAAATGGCCAAGAAATCATAAGTTCTGCCAGTGTATGTAAACTTATGAGCACAACTGTATACCATGGAACACAGTGAAGACAATCATCATGCAGTGGATAAACTATGCCACAACAGTTAAAATAAAAATAGTGCTGCGCTGTACAATTAATAAGATAAAGTGCAAAAGTGCTCTGTGGAGGAACCACTTAACCACACTGACAAGAGACAACGGAAACGCATGTACATGTAAACGCAAAGTAAAGTGCATATCGTGCATAGAAATAGACAACTTCTTTTAGTGCAATAAATATAAATAAATTGATAATAAAAACAATTAAAGTAAGGTAATAAATATTAATAATGAATACATCCAGTAAAATAAATTGTGTAGAACGGTGATTATATGTCCGTGAAAAAAAATCCTTTTTCAAATTAGGGTAAAGTGCATCTTAGGTGACATGGGTGTCAGTCCAAAGAAAGTATATATATATATATATATATATATATATATATATATATATATATATATATATATATATGCGAACGGCCCACAATGCACTGCGCCAGTCGCAGTGCATTGCTGGCTGATGATTGGCCAAGCATGCACTGTGACCCTGCATGCTTGGCCAATCATAGAGCCAGCGGCGAGGAGAGCAATAATTGGCCACAGGCAGGATGCCTGTGGGCAATTTCAGCTCAGGGGGTTTAGTACACGCCCCACACTACATAAGGCCGCCGCGCCGGTGGCCTCATGTAGTGTGTTCCGGCGTTAGGAACATGGCGTGTCAGTGACATTATTCATTCTGCTGAGTCTGACATTATCTGCTGTGATTCTGGGGATTAGTGTAGTGTGGGCGTGCTGTTAGTACAGCATTGCAGTATCACATTAAACCACCTTTACCCTTCTGGCCTGTTGTGTCATCTAAGGCAGCCATCTGTGGCTAATGGATTGCTGGATCCCGTAACACAGAGAACAGTCATTCATTGAAAGGTATTGATAAAAAAGTCATTGATAAAAAAAAAAAAAAGCGTGGGGGTCCCCCCAAATTCAATTACCAGGCCCTTCAGGTCTGCTATGGATATTAAGGGGAACCCCCGCTTCAAATTAAAAAAAAAATTACGTAGGGGTCCCCCTAAATATCCATACCAGACACTTCAGGTCTGGGATGGATTTTAAGGGGAACCCCGGCCAAAAAAAAAAATGGTGTGGGGTCCCCCTCAAAATCCACACCAGACCCTTATCCGAGCACGCAACCTGGCAGGCCACAGGAAAAGAGGGGGGGACGAGAGCGGCCCCCTCCCTCCTGAACTGTACCAGGCCACATGCCCTCAACATTGGGAGGGTGCTTTGGGGGTCTGTGACCTCTCAAAACACCTTGTCCCCTTGTTGATGAGGACAAGGGCCTCTTCCCCACAACCCTGGCCATTGGTTGTGGGGGTCTGCGGGCGGGGGTCTTATCGGAATCTGGAAGCCCCCTTTAACAAGGGGACCCCCAGATCCCGCCCCCCCCCCTGTGTGAAATGGTAAGGGGGTATAAAAGTACCTCTACCATTTCACCAAAAAAGTGACAAAAATGGTAAAAATGACAGGAGACGGTCTTTGACAATTCCTTTATTAAAATCTTCTTTCATCTTCTTTCTTCTGGTCTTCTTCCTTCTTCCTTTCTTCATCCTTCGGTTTCTTCATCTTCTCCTTCTGGCATCTTCTTCCATCTTCTTCTTCCTCCGATCCGCTTCTTCTTGCTCTGGTCTTCTCGTCCGGCATCTTCTTCCGCGGCGTCGGTGTCTCTTCTTGGGCCGCTCCGCGCAATGGGAGGCTCCCGCTGTGTGAGGCTTCTCTGTGTCTAAAAGGTCTTTTATAATGGAGGGCGACCTGGTGACCCCGCCCCGCTCTGACGCGCGGGGACGTCACGGGGACTTCCTGCGGCTTGCCAAGTTGCACTCTCAGATAAGGGTCTGGTATGGATTTTGAGGGGGACCCCACGCCATTTTTTTTGGCCGGGGTTCCCCTTAAAATCCATCCCAGACCCGAAGGGTCTGGTATGGATATTTAGGGGGACCCCTATGTAATTTTTTTTTAATTTGAATCGGGGGGTTCCCCTTAATATCCATAGCAGACCTGAAGGGCCTGATAATTGAATTTGGGGGGACCCCCACGCTTTTTTTTTTTAATTTATTTTTATCAATGACATTTTTTTTTTTCATCAATGACTTTCAATGAATGACTGTTCTCTATATTACGGGAGCCGACAATTCATTAGCCGCGAGTGATTTCAAATAGCTTTTTTTCCTGCAAAAATGAAACTTGCAGGGACAGTTCTAAGCACGGGAAACATGCGCCCCTTCACAGTTATACTATAGACACCCCTAAGGTACAAAATTTAAAGCAATATTACACTTTTATTGTTACACATGCTCCTGAAAAAACAGCCGTTTAAAAAAAAAAATATTGCATTAATACATGTCCCCTGGGGCAGGACCCAGGTCCCCAAACACTTTATATGACAATAACATGCATATTAGCCTTTAAAATTAGCACTTTTGATTTCGAACGTTCGCGTCCATTGTCATTAATAGGGTTCTAATGTTCGCGCAAACTTTAGGTCCGTTCGCAGGTTCTGGTGCGAACCAAACCCGGGCGTGTTCGGCTCATCCCTACTTATATAGATCCACATCAATTTTTTTTTTTTATTTCTTATCTTGTTTTCTACTCTAATAATTTCACTAAATGGAAAATAATAAAAGTAAAAGGACTTATTGCCTCGTGTTTGTCTAATATGCTCTTTTACCTATAGTTTTATATATTCTAATTATATTCTAAGGCAGTTTGCTCTTTATACCACGGGATCGGTCTTCTCCAACCACACCTTCCACATCTTATCCAACTCCTTAACCACTTTGCGCCCGCGCTATAGCCGAAAGATGGCTGCAGTGCGGACGTCCTCCTGTTTACTTCCGCAATGCATGCTCCCGTGAGCGTGCATCAGGGAAGTTCTGTGCTGGCCGTGTCCCTTGGACTCAGCCAGTCACAGATCGCTGTAAACGGCCAATCACAGCGGCCGTTTACAGCGCAATCAAAGCAGCCAATGAGAGATGATCTCCCTCCTCACACAGAGACAGTGTGTGAGGAGGGAGAGCGACCTGTGCTTCGTCAGTGAGTGAAAAAAATCGATGCACAGTGTTACAGTGCCCACAGTACAAATCAGTGCCATCTGCTAGCCCCATCTGTCATCAGTGTCACCTGCCACATCAGTGTCACCTGTCACCAGTGTCACCTGCCACATCAGTGTCATATATCAGTGCCATTTGTGATCAGCAAGAATGTCACAAAGAATATTTTCAGCCGAGGAGGCATACGATATTTTTGCGGCCGGCGAGAGCAACGGGGAGCTCTCCGCTTCGGATTCCTCCTCATATTCAGATTCTGAGTCTGACGTGGACTACGAGCCTGTCCTAAGCAGTGGTACAATGAGAGCCTCAGAGGAGGAAGATGAGAGTCCGCCCGTCAGACGAAGGCGTACTGGTGAGCAGGCAGTGCCATCCACCAGCACCATAGTGCCATCCACCAGCACCGCAGTACCTCGGCAAAGGACAAGTACCAGTGGGGTGTCACCTCAGCCCCAAAGGGTTAGGTCCCATTGTGGCCTTCCCTATTCCCTTCAAAAACCCTTGTGGCTTCCTCCTAATTCAGGAGAAGCTAACGTTTGCCCTTTCACTGCCCACCCAGGAGTCCAGGTGGACACAGAAATTTTTTCCCCGATAGACTTTTTCAATTTAATTTTTACATGACATGCTTGCATCGATTGTGGCCCAGTGCAACCTGTATGCACAACAATTTAATAGTGGAGGAGTTTAAAACATTTTTGGGCCTCACATTCTGTATGGAACTAAACAGAAAAAATGAATTACGTGCATATTGGTCATCCCGCCCCATCTACCACATGCCCATCTTTTCCTCAGTAATGCCCAGGGACAGATATCTCATGATTATGAGATTTCTACACTACAATGGTAATACCCAGTGCCCTTCCCGAAATGACCCAAATTTTGATAAGCTTTATAAAATTCGGCTGCTAATAAATTATTTTTCTGAGATCTTCCCCCAGTTTACCCCAGAGCAACACATATGTGTGGATGAGTCCCTTATCAAATTTTCTGGCAGGCTGGGCTTAAAACAATTTATTCCCACCAAAAGGGCCCGCTATGGGGTGAAGATGTATAAATTGTGCGACCGAGCCAGAGGGTATACATATTCCTTCATGGTATACGAAGGGAAGGACACCCAGCTACATCCCCCTAATTGCCCAGAATACATTGGATCGAGTGGGAAAGTCGTTTGGGAACTTATAAACCCACTCCTGGAGAAAGGCTGCTTTTGCTGACCTGGTTGTCCGGACCAGTGCTATCCTCCTGTGGACAACTGCGCTACTAAAACCACAGGTAATCTTTTGTTTACTCTTTGCTCAGCAGAATGTATTTTGGGGTGTAATTCTTGGTATGTGCATGCTATGTGTCCCTGGAACACCTGATGGTATTCCTTGCATGTTGGGCCTCTGTATGTGGCCAGGCTGTGTAAAAGTCTCACACATTTGGTATCACCATACTCAGGAGGAGTAGCAGAATCTATTTTGGGGTGTCATTTTTGCTATGTACATGCTATGTGTTGGAAATATCTTATAAACAACTTGGCGTAAAAAAAAATGCGTTTTAATTTTTTTCCACATTTTCCCAAAACTTCTGGAAAAAAAATTAAAAAGACTCACAGATAATACGTTGGGGTGTTAGCTTTCCAAAATGGGGTCATTTTGTGGGTGTTTCCATTGTCCTGGTGCTCCAGGGCCTTCAAAAGTGTAATAGGTGGTTGAGAAATGAGATGTGTTATTTATGCTCCTAGAACGCCTGATGGTGCTATTTCAATATTGGGCCTCTGTATGTGGCCAGGCTGTGTAAAAGTCTCACACATGTGGTATCGTAATACTCAGGAGTAGCAAAATGTATTTTGGGGCGTCATTTGTGGTATACACATGCCATGTGAGAGAAATAACCTATTACAATGAAAATTTTGTGAAAAAAATAAAAAATAAAAAAAATCTTCATTTTGCAAAGAATTGTGGGAAAAAATGACAACATCAAAAACCTCACCATGCATCTTACTAAATACCATGGAATGTCTACTTTCAAAAAAGGGGTCATTTGGGGTGTATTTGTACTTTCCTGGCTTGTTTGGGTCACAAGAAATTAGATAGGCCACCAGTACATCAGGTGTGCTAAATGTTTTATGATTCGCACCACAGATTGTAGACTCTATAACTTTCACACAGACCAAATAATATCCACTAATTTGTGTTATTTTTAGAAAAGATATGTAGCAGTATAAATCGTGGCCAACATTTATGAAGAAAAACTTATAATTTGCAAAATTTTAATCACATAAACTAAGAAAAGTGTGTTTTTTTCCCCAAAATTTCCGTATTTTTTCATTTATAGCACAGAAAATAAAAAACCCAGAAGTGATCAAATACCACCAAAAGAAAGATCCATTTGTATGAAAAAAAAAAAGACAAAAAATGTATTTGGGTACAGTATTACATGAGTGAGTAATTGTCATTCAAAGTGTGAGAGCACCGAAAGCTGAAAATTGGTTTGGGCAGGAGGGGGGTTTAAGTGCCCAGTAAGCAAGTGGTTAAGGTTGTTTCTTTTTATATACACTGCTCTTTCTTTACATAGAGTCTCATTTATTGCTTTAACCCAGTCTCCTACCGTGGGGGGTACTCTTGATTGCCATCTAATTGCTATCATTCTCCTGGCCTGGAACAAGCATCTTAATATTACTGTTGTAATACACTTCCTCTCCCCCCTTTCATTTCTATATCCCAATATACATGCCAATGCACTTAACTCTAAGGTTATCTCAAACACGTTCCCCACAGTCTCGGCCACACACCCCCAATAGCGAAACAACTTGGGACATCTCCACAGCATGTGAATGAGATCACCTGTCCCCTGACACCTAGGAAACTTATCAGCTCTACTACCAAACTTAAATAACCGTTGGGGTGTACAATGCGCTCTATTAATCACCATCAAGTGGGATATCTTCTGTGGGGGTGAGACCGAGACCATCGGGCACATATCAAGGATCCTCCTCCACTGCTTCTGTGTTAGTGTTCCTATATCTGCTTCCCATTTCTCTCTCTCGACCAGATGTTTCCCCTTACTATTACCTTGTTTACTTATCTGGCCATATATTTCAGATATTAAACCCTTAGTGGAACCTACAGGCTGTATACATTGAAACAGTGGCCTTTCCTCCCATTCTATGGTCACTTTCCCAAATTGGGCCATTAAGGCATGCCTCAACTGTAGGTAGGCATAGAATGTACTCTGCGGTATGTTAAATTCATGTTTCAGTTCCGTAATTTTTTTAAGATTCTTGACCGCGTACAGTTGACTCAGCCTTTTAATACCTTGTTTTTCCCATTTTTTAACTGTTTCCATCCGGGACATTTCTTGTAGTTTGCTATTGTTCCAAAAGGGAGTATACTCAGTTAATCCATTATATCCCATCTGTTTTTTAACTTTATTCCACATTTTTAATATCATTTTAATTGTTGGAAACCTAAAATGAAATGAATCCGCTTCTAGAGTCTCAATAAGAGTATTATGTGGAGAACCTAGCATTACTAGTCTCCCATTAGGGGTTCCTCTATTCGGGGCCTCACATTCCTTTAGTTGCTGTAACTGGGCAGACAAATAATAACGCTCAGGGTGGGGCAATGCAAATCCTCCTTCCTCAACTGGCAATTGGAGTGTACGTAGGCGAATCCTGGCCTGTCCCCCTTTCCATATTAACTCCCTAAAAAGGGTCTCAATCTTATTGAACCATTTCTTACTGATCCAAATTGGGGAATTATGCAATATGTATAGCAATTGTGGCATCCAAATCATCTTTATTAAACTGCATCTGCCGGCCACTAACAGTGGCAACTGCTTCCATACAGCTATTTTTTGTTTAAATTTAACCAATAATGGGATAAGGTTATTATATATAAACCGATTAGGATCTTTCATCAGAATGATCCCTAAATATTTCAATTTATCCACAATTGCCAGTTGAGGAATTCCTGGTATTATTAATTCACTAGTACTATTGGCAGGAGCTCAGATTTCTCTCAATTTATCTTGAGTCCTGTAAAGCTGCCAAATTAATTCACCATGCTCATTGCTTTTATCAGTGATTGTCCCATGTCCCCCAAAAAGAGCAGTATATCATCTGCAGTATATCATCTGCATAGAGCGCATTTTTTTCCTCGCCCATCTCCCTTTGAAAGACGATTATCTTGCAGCTTGTTCTTATGGAGATGGCCAGTGAAGCATGGTGGTAGCATCATGTTTTGGGACTGTTTTTCTGCAGCTGGAACAGGGGCCTTAGTCAAGGTAGAGGGAATTATGAACAGTTCCAAATATCAGTCAATATTGGCACAAAACATTCAGGCTTCTGCTAGAAAGCTGAACATGAAGAGGAAACTTCATCTTTCAGCATGACAACGACCCAAAGTATACATCCAAATCAACAAATAAAATGGTTTCACCAGAAGATTCAAGTTTTGGAATGGCCCAGCCAGAGCCCAGACCTGAATCCACTCTGTGGGGTGATCTGAAGAGGGCTGTGCACAGAAGATGCCCTTGCAATCTGACAGTTTTGATGTGTTTTTGCAAAGAAAAGTGGGAAAATATTGCCAAGTCAAGATGTGCCATGCTGATAAACTCATACCCAAAAAGACTGAGTGCGGTTATAAAATCAAACGGTGCTTCAACAAAGTATTAGTTTAACCACTTACAGACCGCCCGCCGTCTTTATACATCGGTACTTTGAAGAAGGATATCATTGTTATGGCAGCAGCTATCTAACCGGCATCCTCTTCTTCAGCGGGCAGACCGCTTTCAGGCAAAAGTGGTCTCTTCGCCGCAAGATCACTTTTATCCGCATCGGGAGAGGGCCCCCCTCCAGCCGCACTCTGGTGCCCTCTGCAGCTTACCGGTGCCGCCAGCTGCGGCGGAGGCATTTGTGTCCGCTCTCCTCTCTGGTATGGAGAGGAGTGAGAGGAAAATGGCCCCCATCCGTCTCCATACCATTGCAGGGCGGAAGCAACGTCAAAACGTCACTTCCGCCCATAGCTCTTAAAGAGACTTTTTTTTTTTTTTTCAAATGACATTTAAATAAAAAAAATTTATTGCATTTTTGTGTAAATATGAGGGCGGTGATTGGCCCTCCTGATCACATGACGGCCATGTTTAATCACGACCATCATGTGATGTAAACAAAGAGCCGGTTGCAAGGCGATCGGCTCTCCTCTCCTCACACGGAAGTGGACGATGGGAGAAGAGAGCGGATCTTTGCAGCCAGGTGGTGATCAGTGAGTATTAGCTGTTTTTTACAACTTTTTACTCACTGATCACCAGTATAGTGTAAACACACAACACACCACACATGTAAAGCACAAAGTAAACACACAATGTCCCCAAAACACATGTCCCCCACATATCCCAATGATCATTTGCACACATATGTCCGTGATCACCTGCGCACATATGTACATGATCATTTGCGTACTTATGTCCGTGATCACACAAACCTATTATTATACATGTAGCAGAATACATATTGGCTTAAATTTATGACAAAATTTGACTTTATTGGATTTCTTTTAAAATAGAATAAGAAAATATATATTTTTTTTTCCAAATTTCTGCTCTTTTTTCACTTATATCGCAAAAAATAAAAAATGGCGTTGTGAATAAATACCACCAAAAGAAAGCTCTATTTGTGTGAACAAAATGATAAAAATGTAATTTGGGTACAGCACCATGACCGCGGAATTGTCATTGAAACTGGGAGAGCGCTGAAAGCTGAAAATTGGTCTGGGAAGGAAGGGGGCGAAAGTGCCCAGTATTCATGTGGTTAAGATATTGTTGAAAATTGCTGTTAAAACACATTGTACAAATTATTAGCATAGGCAATATGTAAGGAAGGGTCCTCTTTTCTTTTTGGTGGTTTCCCCAGGGCAACTAAACTAATTTATACTTTAGATCATGACTGACTACTGTGGCAATGCATTTAATGGATCAAATCCATCAGTCCCACAATGCAGCTGGGGAGGTCTTTCAATGGATAGATTTTTTCTCAGGCTTCAACGCATGCTGGAAAAAAAAGTCCAGGGTCTATTGGTACAAGTGGTATTTTCTCAAATATATAGAAGAAAAAATCTCACCATTGGGTTTAAGAATACAGATTTTTCCAAATATAGATAAAATTGAATCAGAGTTCAAAATAGAGTGGGAAGAAAATTTACAAACTTGCTCCATCAAAATGATGAAACTATTATGCCATCAATACACTGCAGAATTGGTATCCATAGATAGTGAAATCGAAAATCTATACAAGGACAACGAAAAAAATGTTTTGGTTTCCTTGTTTAGTGTGCGAGAAACTACTTTAAAAACGAACTTTGTCGCAGAGATATTAAAAACCAAAGAAAATTAATTAAAGCGAGACAAGCTGTCCTATGATAACAATCAAGCTTACAATTGGTCGCAAGGTAAAAATAGGAGGTGCAACAACAGAGCGCATATGCCTAGAGAACCAACTGACCCCAATGATTCTGGTACCTCTTCCTTCTCCTCTGAATCTTCTTCACAGGCGCAAGAATGTACACGTACTACCAAGGCACAAGTTTCTTTTAAACATAAAAATGTATAATGACAATGCACAAGTTTATGCACCTAAGCGCACGCCCAATACGGGTGAGGCACAGGGTAACTTTCGACCAGCACCTGCTAAACCTTCTTTTTCACAGATTTCAACGGGTCACCCCAATTTAACGACAAACACGAGAATATGTTTCAACCTGAATTTCGCCCAGGACCGATTTTTTCTCAACCAGTGCCGGATCCAAAGAAGGCACCCACTGGGGAACCACTGAATCACAAATTGCACACGATGAAAGCAAATTTTAAGTAATAAACCTATCCCCTCACTTACTACTAAACAAATTCAGGTCTTAAGTTTAGGACTGACCTTTTGTCCCACTCAAAGTGTTGATCAGTTTGAACTTATTAAAGACCTGAATTTTTTTCAAGGAAATTTATGTTTAAAATCCTATATGATAGAGAACAATCCCACTCTCAAACTCAATCCCTGGCCAATCCCCTCTGGAAAGAAATGACAATTAATGACATCAAGGCAGTAGATCTTATGGAATTATGGGAAAAAGGCCATACTGATGAGGCAAAGTCCTCAGATTTTGAGGACCATCTGCCCAACCAGGCATGTGCCCCCCATTAAGTACTCCTTTGATAACATCTGCCCCCAGGGATTATAACCCTAAATCCCAAGTCTTCCCTGCCTTGCAAGGGAATCCCAATATTTGGGCTTTCGCACAAGTTACCAACGAAATTTGTCAAACCAAATGGAGGGGATTATCTCAATCCAACTTAACCCCAGCCCAGCAAGAGGCAGTCTTCTCCTTGCAACTGGATAAACCTTTAATCACCAAACCCTCCAATAAAGGAGGCAATCTTGTTGTAATGGAGTGCCACCAATATGAAACCATGGTCATGAATTTGTTAAAAAATCGGGAATGGTATAAAAAAGTATCTGAGAACTATGTTGGCCATATAGGAATACGATATAGAAAATTGATAGGTTCTGCATACCATGATGGACTTATAAATAAAAAAACATGGGAGTTCTTAAATGTTCAATCTCTCGAGAGACCCACTCTCTATGCATTGCCAAAAATTCATAAAAACTCTACGCATCAGCCAGGACAACCTATAGTCTCTGGTAATGGCCGTCTCACAGAGACAGCAAGCCAGTTAATAGATGAATAGCTTCAATCCCACGTGGAGGGCCTCGCATCCTATTTACAGGACACCATGGACCTTCTTAGGACTCTTGACGGGATACATGTCACTGAAGGGGGCCACTATAGATGTTGAGGCCCCTTTCAACTCCATTCCCTATGACAAGGGGGTGGCTGTTGTGGAGGGCTTCATCTCTGAACGAGATCAAACCTCAAGACCTTACAATAGATTCATCCCTGATTTGCTTAAATTCATTTTGACCAATATGTTCTTGTTTGAGCGTTCCCACTACCTCCAGATGCAGAGGGTGGTGATGGGGACTAAATGTGCCCCCTCCTATGCCAACCTGTACCTGAGGGGGGTCAGAACGAGAATTTGTTTTTCAGAGAGGAAATGCAGCCCTTTTTCAGCAAAATAATAAAAAAATATTGAGGATATTTTCCTTATCTGGACGGGCACTCAAGATGAGCTGCTTGTCTTTTTTGAAAGTCTAAAATATAATCAATATGACCTCAAATTTACCATGGAATACCATCAGCAGAAATTAAAATTTTCTAGATGTTCAGATATTGGTTAACCAGAACGGTAGCCTTGGATCTACACTTTTCCGCAAAACATCTGCAGGAAACTCATTGTTGCATGCCAGCAGCTCTCATCCTACATCCTTGGTGGCTAGTGTCCCATTCGGCCAATATCTCAGACTAAGGAGAAATTGTAGTGAAAATGCTGAATTTGAGAAAGAGGCAAAAGCACTTCAATTACGCCACCATCAAATAGGCTATAGCAAAAAAGGTCTAAAAAAAGCCTATATCAAAGCTAAAACTAAAGATAGAGCTTCACTAATTCATGGCAAAAAAACACCAAAAACAGATACAGGAATTAGAATGATTACCCGCTTCTCGGGTCAACATAAACAGGTCTGTCAAATTATGCAGAAGTACTGGTACCTATTAATGGCGTGACAGTACTATTTCAAAACATCTAAAAATATATCCCAAAATAACATTCAGAAGAGCAAAATCATTAAAAGATAATCTTGTTCATAGTCACTATGCCCCTAAAATAGGAACTCAGAATAGATCAAAAGGAACCTTTCCTTGTAATAAATGCAATTTTTGCAGATACATTCTCAAAGCAAGCGGATGTCTTTTTAGACCTCAATTTTTGGCTAACTGTCAATCAGTGGGAGTGGTATATATTATGCTATGTGACTGTGGGGCCTAGGCCTATGTGGGTAAAATCAAAAGACAATTTTTCCATTAAATCTGTGACTATGTGTCTCTAGTGTCCAAAAAGAAAATGGAGACACCAGTTGACACATGGGTCTCCATCATGGATTTGATTGTTCGAAAATGCATTTTTTTGCTTTGGAATATATCCCAGTAAATGAAAGAGGGGGAAACAATGATAAGATACTCTTGCAGCGAGAGGCTCACTGGATCCATAGTTTATCTGCATTGAAATATCATGGCCTAAATGATGCGCTCAGCTACAAGCCTTTCTTGTAGATGGGCGAGCATCATTGGGCTCTCTCTCCCACAAGTCCATTTAAGCTAATGTGTGTGGGTGTGTGTGTGTATGTGTATATATATTATATATATATATATATATACACACACACACTTCTTAACTATATCTAATTACTTGTATGCTCTGCTACAATTGGGTATTGCTTTATGTTAGTGTACAACTGTAAGAACAGTATTGATTGTTCATTGTTATATGGTTTTGAGATTTATAGATGGACTTCCAATGATATCTGGACCAATTTTAGTTATAGCTAATAAATATTATAAATAAGATTAAAAGTTTAATTATTTTATAATTCTAAGTTGATGTTTACATCTAATAATCATGCCCTGAATTCAATGGGAATTAGTGATCATACGGACACCCCGGGCACTCGTCTTCATTGGTGTTTGATCAATTACTACGGTCGACTTAAACCCTATTGGTATAAGTCTGATGCGTTTTAACGGATCGGGACCATGTCCATCTAATAGAGGTTCTTCCTTTATTATCCCCATCCCCTAATGCAAGATGCCCCACCCACAGACATTTCGTGGTCATTACTCACCCGATCATGTCGGGTTGAGGGCAGAGAAATTCCAAAAATGGCGATTTGGCAATGGTGCATCGAGCGCCATGCCATTTCCACCGGTCAGATCCTGCGCATGTGCATTAGCATCTAACCATTCTCTGTCAGAGGTGTTCTGAGAGAGAGAGTTGGCATCTCTCTTCTCCCTCTGTATCATGCTCATCTGATTTCACTTACAGGTAAGCACTTATTGTTGCTCCCTTGGAGACTTTTATTATATATAGAGAACTCACTGGTCGATTCAAGACCTTTTAGATTATTTCTTATATTGATATATGCTCAATGATTGATGAGGCGTATATGCTTCATTATCTTTCAGGCTCTGTTTAATTGACCTTGATTGTGGAGCAGGAGGACCATTAAGACCCCTGAGTGAAGGGATATCCTGGTGGGTCCTTATTTACTCATCAGGGATATTCAGCCTTTTTCCATCTTTGCTATCACTCCATCATCAATAATAGGCTACCCTCTTATTTGAAGGGGAAAGGAATAAATTTATTGATCCTATGACCTAAACGGAATTGAGGTAAATATCACTCATATACCCTGTTAATTATATATATATATATATATATATATATATATATATATATATATATATATATATATATATATATATATATATATAGAATAAGGAAACTTTTTCTTATTTATATTTTTCCTATAGGATATATGTGTTATATCTGTCTCTTCCCTGTGGTCACACAATATCCCATTGATAGGGCATCTACTGAAACGATCAGGATTCCTCTGCTTTTTTGACTAACCTAGGTCCAACACACAAATGGAGCCACCCCTGAAGAAGCTCTTTTGGAGCGAAACATGTAGAGCGGTAGTGTCTGTATCGATTTATGAATTGAACAATGGATATAACAAGGAATTTTTTATCAATTTTTATTGTTAAAATAAAATGTATTGAATTTTATCAATTGTAATCAATCTATTTTTTTGGTACCTTAAAAGTCCCGTGATTTGTTACTCTTTATATATGTTAAGTTGGGATGTGGTGTGTTAGATTATTATTCCAAATTCATAATTCGGCACTTATAGGTGTTATATTATATTCATGGCAAGCTTGCAAAATATATTTGGTTTTATGATATCATAATATAGTATGTGTGAATGACCTTCATCAATTGATTTGATGTGATTCTTCATCTAAAAGGAGTATTGCTAGAAGTTTCTGGTGTATGAGAATGACATACAAGGTATCTTGGTATAGAATGTCAAGAGAAGACAAAAATAGACACGTATCTACGTAGCTAGAGGAATAATTCATTATTTGTTTATATCCTGTTAAGTTAGTTTAGTGTAGTCTCAGTCATATTAATAAGTATTAGTATATAGTTACTTAATGTATTTAAAGTTGGTAATATGTGTCCATATTAGTAGATGTTTGGTTATATGACATTACATGATCAGCACATAACTACAAGTGTTACTAATGGTATTGTGAATCAAACTCTATATATGACTCTGAGTTAATATCTCCTTTTGTAAAACATATTGCTGAAGTTAGCAGAAATGAATGTGTGCCATACAAGGTTCCAAGTTTTTGTAAGGTTATGACGTTCACATGTAACATATAAAGCCAAGACTACCATATTGAAAGTCAGACAGACACACACACCCACTAGGAGAGATGACACAGACATATTCACATTAAGACAATGACAAGTTTGAACAGCTGAATGCTCCCAAAGGTCTAAGAACGTCATTTCCTGCTTCTTTTTGGTTACACAAGACAGCATGGAGACAGAAGGCAGCAGCCATGAAGCACACATGCTTTTATAAGCTTATTACAGCTTATTAACTATTTCATACAATTTTACCTACACTGAACTGAACTATTATGCCGTGTACATACAATCGGACTTTCCGCCAACAAAACAGTGGATTTTTGTTCGAAGGTTGTTGGCTCAAACTTGTCTTGCATACACACGGTCACACAAATGTTGGCCAACAATTCTGAATGTGAGAACACGGTGACGTACAACGCGTACGACGAGCTGATAAGAAGTTCAATAGCCAGTGCGCCACCCTTTGGGCTCCTTCTGCTAATCTCGTGTTTATCTCGTGTTAGTAGAAGTTTGGTGAGAGACAATTCACGCTTTTCAGCCTCATGCTTTTCAGTGCATTCTTGTCCGCTCGTTTCTAATTTTCAGCTCGTTCTTCTCAGGTCCTTTCTGATTTTCAGTGCATTCTGTCAGTTGGTTCTGACTAGCCGACCGTTTTCTAGCCATGTTGCGGGTATGTACTCGTCGTAGAATTTGTGCTGTTCAGTCCATGAACAGGGGGAGGAGGAGTTCATTGACCAAGAATTGGTTACTTAATCGTGACCAATTCTCTCATATGCCTTTGCTGCGGGAGCTCCAGGAGAATAATCCTGACGATTTCAGAAATTACCTCTGGATGATGGACCCCGTTTTTCACAGTATGTTGGCTTTGCTGTCCCCCTATATTACCAAGCAGGACACCTGCATGCGGCAAGCCATCACTCCTGAGCAAAGGCTCATCGCCACCTTGCGGTACTTGGCGACGGGAAGAAGTCTCCAATCCTGGAGATTAAGTTTACAACTGGGATTTCCCCCCAGGCTCTGGGAATTATTATTCCAGAGACCTGTTCTGCCATCATTCAGGTCCTGCAGAAGGACTATATTAAGGTAAGTTTTATCACTTAACATCACATTCTATGTATTTAATGTTTGCTAATGTATTGTATTAATTTCTTCATTCCTTAATTTATGTCACTGATGAGTACTTGAAGTGAGTCTTCTTCCACAACATCCACATAACCTAAAAATACAAAACACACATCATGTATTATAAATATTCAGGCATACATCTATTACCTGAAGCTTTGGTCTCAGACACTGACCTGTTTGTGGTCACCATTTCAACCACTTCCTGAACCTCTGCATCCACATCCTCAGGTTGTGTGCTGGGTTTTTCCCCTTCTTCAGGAGGTGTGGGGTCCCGGTGTCCTCAGATGTCTTGATTGCTTTCTCCCCTATGTGAATACAAAAAGGGTATACTTAGCAGACAGATATTTTAGGCGAGAAATAGTGATATGAAACATTGCTTGGAAGTGTCCTCAAATTGTCTGTTTTGGCAGAGTTCCAAGCTGAAGACATGATTTTTTCCCTTTCAAAAGCTGGAATACTTACCTGTTTTGTTAAAGTTTCACACATGGAGAGACCCGTAGTATCCACTGGAGACACCATCAAAAGGTTGTTCTGGGGTCCCACACTAGTGCTCCTGTGTCCAGATGTGTAAACAGCTGCTGAGTGTCCTCTCCTTACACTGAATCAAGTTTGCATTTCATTATAGTTACAAACACATCTAGACAACAATGTAATAAACTTATTTTAATACAAATAGGCATGAACAAATGTAGTTAACCTGCATCTGCCAAAAGCGTTGTATTAGTGGTCAAACGAACAATGTTTAATACGAACGATTACTGTGCCCACGAACCTCAAACTTGGCATTTTAAACTGTACAACAGAAAAAGAAAATCACATGGACAAGCGTGAAAGTAATAATTATTAAATAGGAACACAGGACAAATACTTATTTTTGAATCACTTTCCTGATCCTTCTATATGCTCCCTCAATTTCAGGTCTGACCAGCGTTATCTTAATTGCTCCTTGGATCATCGTACCCCAAAATTCCTGTATAGACTTCTCACAACTTTAGTCATGACCTTGGCCTTTCTCACATTAGGGTTACTGTACGGTCCATACTTCCCATCATAGTCTGCCCTCCCATTTAGCCTGACATTAGAGTTTGTCTTATGTTGTGTCTTGCAGCTAAAATGGTGGATAAATTCACTGACCCGGACTTCCTGCCCAAGTTCCTGGACATGTACAGGGAGCTGCCATGTCTCTGGCAAGTGACATGTAAAGACTACTCCAACAAGCAAAAAAGAGGAAGGCAGCGCTAGATAAACTGTTGGAATTGGTGAAGCCAGTGTATCCCACGGCAGACATCAACTATTTGAAGGCCAAAATTGGTAGCCTGAGGAGCACATACAGTGGCTTGCAAAAGTATTCACCCCCCTTGGAATTTTTTGTGTTTTGTTGCCTCACAACCTGGAATTAACATAGATTGTTTCATAACGCCATGCTGACGTGAGACATCGGCGTGAGGGGAGGAGCCTGGTGACGGCAGAGGTACAAGCCGCATGGAGCTCCCGCCGAGTACAAGATCCCGGAAGGGCTACGCGGAAGTGAGAGCCCGCCTAGCCACTGCCTAACCCGGCGGCGAGGACTCCCGGAGGTCTCCCTTCTCTGCCTTCTGCCCCACGCGGGATGCCCGAGCATTAGATCCGGCGGGGAAAGAGGCTAGAATCCGGTGAACAGCAGCGTATGGATGGAGGGAATTTGACAGGCTCCCACTACCCAGGAAGGTATGGATAAGGACGAAGGGAGATGCCCCGGATCCCATAGCCTCAAGACACCGTCCCCCCTTTGACATCACCCCATACAATCTTGGCAACAAAGCCCGCACACAGAACCATCACACCCTGACTGAAAAGCCGTCTCCCGGGAATACTCGGAGTTGAGGGGGCCACTACTACCTGGGCCATCCGTTATCCCGCACCCACGCAGCTAAACAACAGGTGACTGGGAGGGGATCTTTGAAGGGCATCCCTCTCTCAGGTATGGACTATTTTTTCTTTCCTTATCTTGTTCAAAACAACGTATATTTATATTATCTGTAAACCTCCACGGGAATCCCACTATAAACTCTGCTACATGTGTAAAAGTGCTAAATACATGCGGAAAGTTTTTTCAATGGTTAGAACCACATATGCATTTACAGTAAATGGCCAGCGGGGGCACAAGGAGGATCTATCACTGTAATGAATAGTGGTCATTCAAACAGGAAGTATCCTTGACGTCTGATGGAAGTTGTGGAGTAACAAAAAGCATAGTAAACACAGTGTGCAGGGGAGTGTTGTTTATTTATTTATTTTTCCCTGCTAAATTATAGCACAGAGTGTGGAAGCCAGCCAGACTAAAACCCCCTGAAATCACCCGGCGGGTAATGGTGAAGGGAGAGCAATTTATCGGAAGGTTTAGAGAAACCAAAAGAACCTTGAAATGAACTTCTTTTTTCACTCCTCTTCCTGCATGTGCGAGGTTTAGGCAGGTGCATAGCACCTTATTTGACTTATATTGGAAGAGCTTACAGATCCGCCCCGGTTACATTTGTGGACAGGGACTGAAGCCCATGAGGCGAGGAGATTCTGGAATTCTACATTTTACCCACAAAAAATCCGTCATACAACAGGCCAAAGAGTAAAAACGACATATAGTGGTTTATCTTGTGTTTTGTGAATCTTTTCTCAGTTTGCATGGTGGTGGGACTGTAGGTTCTCCCCCCCCCCCCCCCAGGGGGAAGACGTGCAGGGGACACCCATTACAAAGGCCCCTAAAACAGGCGAACTCTAGATGCAAATCGTGGAGACAAGAAAGGCTTATAATTAAGGTGAGACGGTACGCAGCGAATTAACACAATGAGCAAAGATACAAACACAAGGGCTACTGGTCCTCATTTTTTTGGGTACCTGTAAAAGGGAAAAAAGAAGCTGGATAACAGTCACCTTTTTTAGACAGAGGGATGCATAGAAAGAAGTTATCTTTTCTTTTAGTGGACATCACCCATCTCAATGTGAGAAATGGCCAGATTCAGTGAGAGTACCCGTTAAAAATGAAGGGCAGATCGCAAAGAGGTACGGAGCCTAAAACCCCCAAGGATAGCCTGAATACGAGTACTATACAGAAATATCTCAAAGATATCAGTTTAAAAAGTCCTGAGATGGAAAAGAAACAACAGGGGGCGAAAGAAAAGGAGAGAGTTGGAAAAGCAGAGAGCTGAGCAGGCAGAAACACTCAGGTTAGAAGTGGACCCCAGTACCATTTACCTTTCCATAAGATTGGCTTAAGTCGGCATTGGCATTAAGTCGCACACCCTACCTCCTTAAGCATACCTTAATATTAACAGTTTGAATGGTGAGGGAGGGTGTCTATAAGGAGCCCCCGGTGTGTGCTAGAGACCCCTCATGGGGGCTTATACCCCCGCCTTTCGGGGGCGAATATGTGAGAAATATTAAACAAGTTCACACTGGGATCTTGGACTGTGGTGCTGGGGTCTTTGGGATAATTCATAGTAACTTTTGTAAAGATTGTGCTTCCCTGACCTCGGCTCTCTTCTTCATACCCCTCGGAGCACAAACTTCTTGAGTGTGTGCACTTAGACGGGCCAACATCCCTGTATAAGGATCGGTTAAAGTTTCTCTTGTGTCAGCCTATATGAAAAACTCAAGCTAGCATCACCTGATAGGGCCTGGAGGCCTGTTTGTTTTTTCCCCTCTCCGGGGGTGTGTGCAGGGGGGGAGAGTTCTCTTGTTGTGCTTTTCTTGATGAGTGTGATACCCGCCTCCCTGGGCACAGTTCTTGCGGCCCCCGACAAATAAAACCAAAAATGAAAGGAAGGGCCTTAAGGGGGACAGAACCAAAGACACCCAAGGATAATCCCAACACTAGCACAATCCAGAAATATCTCAAAGATATCAGCCTAAAAAGCCCAGAAATGGAAAAAAAACAGCAGAGTACAAAGGAAAAAAAAAAAGGAGATAGAACGACAGAAGGCTGAACAGACCGACCTTTCTAGGTTGGAAGGTGATACAGAAGGAGCCCGGGACCTTGGCTACTCTCTAGAACAAAGAAATTTAACTAATATCCCAACCAAGTCAGAAATGGCGGAAATGTTCTCTAAGCTAGAGGGAGTTATTAAATCAGAAATCTCTAATGTTAGGTCGGACCTAGGCCTTATAGCAAATAGAGTGGAGAAAGTGGAGGACCTGGCGATAATTCAAGCACAAGAAATATTGGACCTCAAAGCCCAAATGAATAAAATGGAAACAAAACATAGAGACATTGAATATCTTATTGAGAATCAAGAAAATCAAAATAGGAGGCAGAACCTGCGGATTAGATCACTCCCGGAACAACAGGGAGAGGACTTAACCGTAAAAATACACCTCATTTTCAACCCCCTGTTAGGGAGACCCGAGGGCGCGGCCTTCAAAATTGATAGGGTGCATCGCATCAGGAAACCGCCAGGCCTCAGCGAGGAGACCCCTAGGGATGTTATCGTCAAGTTTCATTCCTATGAAGATAAATCTAACATTTGGGCAAAATTGAGAAACAACCCCCCTTTGAAATATGACTCTGTTGACCTCCAGGTTTTTACGGACTTATCGGCTAAAACGCTAGCTCGGAGGCGTCAGATGAAACCTCTATTAGAGGCGCTGAGATCCGCAAACATAAAATACAGTTGGGGCTTCCCAGCTTCACTAATAGTTATAAAATCAGGGAAGACTGTGCGGATGAGATTCCTTGATGAACTGCAGGACTTCTGTCATGCCCTGGGCATACCTCCCCCCATCATTCCCCATTGATGGGGGAGAGGTTGGAGGGGAAAGTGAAATAAGTTTTCAAATTTGTTGGCTTACTCGAGGATTCCGCCAGGGGGGGGGGGGGGGAATTGGTGGCTAGAAACCGAAGTCTTTTCTTGTTCTTTTTTTTTATGTAGGTGGATATCTTGTTTCTAGCCCTGAAGGATGTAATCAGGGTTCGGGGTTGGGACGGGGGGAGGGGTGGTGGGTGGGGGGCCGGTTGGGAGTGGGGGGGTACCGGGGGCCCCGGGGGGACATCCCCCACCCCCCTGTTTATCGGGGGGCGGGGGATGTCCCTCCGGGGAGGGCTGCGGGGTCCGAGTGACACCCTGGGGTAAGGTGAACTAGGGGCCCTAGAAGGATGCCCTGGGTTATACTCAGGGATGGTTCGGATAGGTTTCCCCTTGGTTCTCATGGGGTCGGAACACGACCGGATAGGGGCGGGGGGGGGGAGGGAGGGAGGGGGGGTGGGAACCTTGCAGAGAGAATATTTAAGAGAGACACAAAGGGTCCAGTGACTCATCCCTATAAAAAGAAAAATAGTAAGCGGTGAAATAAAACTCCTAACATATAATGTGAAGGGATTAAACTCTCCGGTAAAAAGATATAAAATTCTGAGGGAACTCTGTAGATATCAGACCGATATAGCGTTTCTTCAAGAAACGCATTTTTTTCGAGGAGGGAATACTAAATTATTCTCCCGAGATTTCCCAAATTGGTTTTATAGCGACTCCCCGACCGTAGGGTCAAAGAGAGTTGCTATTGGATTTTCCAAAAATATTAAATTTACATTGCTAGACAGACTGGAGGACTCAGAAGGTCGTTATCTCTTTTTGAGGGGGAGAGTTGGGGAAAATATGTTTACATTCATTAATGTTTATGGTCCAAATAAAAACCCAATAAAATTTTTATCTCAGGTCTTGGGACGAGTACAGGGGTTTAAAATGGGTGAGGTGGTCCTAGCGGAAGATTTTAACCTTTGCTTAGACCCCAGTTACGATAGTACATCACTGGTGTATAGGCTGAGCAAAATACAACTGAAAAAATTGAAGAGTAAAATATCCCAAAACCAGCTGGTTGACAGTTGGCGCGTTGCACACCCTAAAGATAGAGATTATACTTTTTTTTCACCAGTCCACGGGACTCACTCCCGCCTGGACTACTTTCTAATAGACCATAGATTATTGGACCAGGTTGTCTCGTCCCAAATAGAGATAACGACTTTGTCAGATCACTCCCCGGTCTCGTTAAGGGTGGGGACCCCCGAGAATCAAAGACATCCCTTTTCGTGGCGTCTCAACGACAATTTGATATTGGAATTGGATACAGCAGATTTAATTAAAAGGGAAATCGAATTCTTTTTTTCCCAGAACGACACGGGGATGTATCACCCGCGACGCTATGGGAGGCGCACAAGTCGTACATAAGGGGAGTCCTCATCTCCATTGGAGCCAGGATAAAAAAAGAAAAAAAATTTAAGTTTTTAGGACTAACAGAGGAGATTCAGAAGCTCGAAAGGGACCACAAAAGTAATACTAGTTCAAATCAAGATCTATACCATAAGCTAATAAGCAAAAGAGAAGAGTTAAAAACGGCCTTGGAAATAGATTCTAGGAAATATTTTTACAAAATAGCAAAAGAGAAACGTCAGTGGGGAAATAGGACAGGAAAAAATCTAGCCCGTGTACTGAAAAAGAAAAGGGAGGTTAACTACATCGAGAAAATACAGAACGAGTCTGGGGAAATGGTTAGTTTGACTAAAGAAATAGCAAAGGCATTTAAGACATACTACGAAAGTTTATATGACGTCAGACAGGAGGGGAAGCAGAATTTTGAACAGGGAACAGAAGGCAAAATATTCCTCATGGATAGCGCGCTACCGACTCTGTCAGAGGTAGATAGATTAAGCATGGATAGCCCCATAACAGAGGCGGAGATCTTCAGGGCCTTGCAGAGCTCACAAAGCGGAAAGAGCCCGGGCCCGGATGGTTTCACGCTGACGTACCTGAAAAAATATAAAGACATATTGGTTCCGAGGTTGTGTCGGTATTGGAACCACCTGGGCACGGACTGTATAATGGGGGGGGAAGCTTTGCGGGCCTCAATCACTCTGATCCACAAAGAAGGCAAAGATAGAACCTTATGCTCAAGCTACCGTCCGATAGCCTTACTAAATACCGACACCAAGCTCTATGCCAAGGTGCTTGCAATGAGAATGAAAGGAAGGCTTCCCCAACTTGTACATCCCGACCAGGTTGGGTTTGTCACGGGGAGAGAGGGGCGGGATAATGGGGTTCGGACCCTATTGTTGCTCCATGCGGCCAGGCGGGACAAGATCCCCAGTCTACTCCTGTCAATAGATGCCGAGAAGGCCTTCGACAGGGTAGACTGGGGACATATGATGGGTACTCTGGAGACTATGGGGTTTGGTCCCAGGATGTTACAATGGGTTAAGATGCTTTATTCTCAGTCTCAGGCCTCTGTTCGGGTAAACGGGGTACCCTCGGAGACGTTTACCATGCGCAATGGAACACGTCAGGGCTGTCCGTTGTCGCCCCCCTTTTTGTTTGTCCTGGCCCTGGAGCCTCTTCTCTCAGTGGTCCGTAAAAACAATGACATCTCGGGCATCAGGGTAGGAAGCGAGGTACACAAACTTGCTGCTTTCGCAGATGATGTTCTCTTTTATATCTCTAACCCCAGGATCACCATCCCAAATTTATTATCAGTATTAAAAATTTTTGGCAGGATCTCAAATCTAAAAATTAATCTGGGAAAGTCAGAAATATTAAACATTAATCTGAAAAAAGCCGAAGCAGACTCACTAGCAAACGAATTTAAATTTCCCTGGAGAGAAAGTATCAAATATTTGGGGATCAGATTAGCAGAAACAACAAAAAAAACATATCTTATAAATTTTCTTCCTCTACTAGACGAAATAAGAATAGAACTACGTAAAATGTCTCTACGACCGCTCTCTTGGATCGGCCGTATAAACGCATTAAAAATGATCGTTACTCCAAAGATTAACTATAAACTTCAGATGCTTCCCTTAGCCATTCCCACCTCGTTTTTTAAATCCTTAAAGCAAATAATTTCAAGATTCATTTGGGCTAACAAGAAGCCGCGTATCGCAGCCGGCATACTTAGCCGGGGGAAGAAACATGGGGGGTTAGCAGTCCCCGACTTTGAAAAATATTTCCGAGCGATTTCACTATCACGGGCGATTGATTGGGTTGGTGGAGGTAATGATAAAAGATGGATTAAACTAGAGCACACAGTAAGCTGTAGAGATTTAGGTCACGACATTTGGAACCCACCTAGGTTTAGGAAACTTGATAAAAAGGCACATGAGATAACTAGGGTCACATTAGATAATTGGGATAGTTTGTATAAAAAAAATAAACTGAAATTTAATTCCACTTTAATATATATAAAAAATAACACAATGTTTGAACCAGGAAGAAGCGAAGTCGGGGGGAACTGGATTAAGATAGAAAGCACACAATTGAGAGATATAACTAAAATGGGTGAAATATGCACATTTCAGGAGTTAAGTAGGCTAACAGAAATGATTTCAATTGACGCATGGAGGTACGCCCAATTAAAACACTTCGTGGAAAGTCTCCCCCGCCCGCTACGCGGGGAGGATAAGTACACCCAGTTGGAATAACTGTGTATCCGGGGGGACGCGAGGCATAGTATCTCTCGAATCTATAAATTTTTAATAAATGAAGATGGATTGGACGTGCCTCCATACGTCAAAAAATGGGAAGAAGAATTGGGGTCACAGTGTGGTAAAAATAGGTTGGAGAAAATATTTAAAACAATTCACAGCACGGTATTTCCCATTAATTTAGTGGAAAATAATTTCAAATGTCTGTCAAGATGGTATATTACCCCCGACAAACTGTGCAAAATCCAGGATGGGGTGTCCCCGGAGTGTTGGAGAGGGTGTAAATTAAGGGGTACGCTGGCACATATATTATGGGACTGCCCGGAGATAAATAAATACTGGAAAGGAATATTGGACTTGATATATCTGATCACTGGGGATGTTGTAGTGGAGGATCCATGGGTGTGTCTTTTCCATGGGACGGAGACACCATGGACACAGTATAAGATTTCTCTGACCCCGATTCTCTTAAATGAGGCAAAAAATCTTGTCCCGAAGAAATGGCGGGAAGCTGCGTGCCCGACTATTCGGGAGTGGATTTTTGGCGTCAATACGATTCAAAGAATAGAAACAGCGGAAGTAAATTCGGGAGAGGACAAGGCAGACTCGAAGCATAGATGGATGGCTTGGGATAAATTTAAAGATTCCTAGAGATACTTTTTTGAAGTTACGACTTAGATCCCCTCTCACATTTTATATTGTTAGGAGTCACTACGGGCAAGAAGGGATTGAGACGTGGACCCCTTAGAGAATTAAGCAAGGTTGGGAGGGGGGCGGGGGGGGGGAAATAAGTATGTCTAAAACGAATTAAGATATTATGAAATGTGTTATTATGATGATGTATTTTGAAAAACAATTATAAATAAAGATTTAAAAAAAAAAAAAGAAGTGGACCCGGAAAGGCCCGGGGACAGAAGCCCCACTTTATTACAGAGAGACATTACCCAAATTCCAACTAAAACTGAAATGGCAGAAATGTTTGCCAAATTGGAAAGTTCGATTAAAACGGAAATTACAAATATCAGAACCGATATGGGTTTTTTGTTGAAGAGAGTGGAGACCATCGAGGAATTCGCAACTGAACAAGCTAAGGAAAATCTCGAGCTCAGAAAACAGATGGAAAAAACGCAAAATAGACAAAGGGAGATCATGTACAAAATGGAAAGTATGGAAGACCAGAGTAGAAGACAAAACCTGAGGATAAGGGCCCTCCCAGAACAGAGGGGGGAAGACCTAATGTTAAAAATGAAAAGCATCTTTAAACCCATACTAGGAATGGATGAGGGAACTGACTTAAAAATTGATCGGGTTCACCGAATCAGAAAACCCCCGGGGGGAAGCGGGGAAGCCCCCAGAGATGTGCTCATTAGGTTTCACTCTTACGAGGAAAAATCCCAAATCTTGAACAAACTTAGAGGAAACGGAAACCCCCCTTAAAATTCGAAACAACAGAGTTACAGGTTTTTTCCGATCTATCTGCGGGGACCTTGGCTAGGAGAAGACAGATGAGGCCGCTGCTGGAAAGCCTACGGTCTCAAAATATTAAATACAGCTGGGGATTTCCCGCAGCCCTGATTGTTATTAAATCAGGGAGAACATCACACTTGAAGTACATGGACGAGATGCATAATTTTTGTCAGGAGTTGGGGATCCCTACTCCGAAAATCCCTGAGATACGGAACTAATATAATAAACCCCGTTGGGAGATTAAATGGACAGAAATGAAATGAGAGGGACTTTTTTTTTTCTCTCTCGATGTGGGGTGGGTTCTCACGGAGTTGGGGCCAGGGTAGGGGGGGCGGAGAGGAACTGGAGACGCTCTGGGGTCATACATGGGCTTGGTGGTCTCCCCCTCCCCCTCTTCCGTTATCGGCGGGGGGAAGGGGGAGACCCAGCCCCTGACCGTCAGATACGGCCTTCCACCCCGGAGGCGCAGTGGACAGGAGGGATCTCTAGGGGATGCCTCGCTGTGCACATAGGGTCGGTGATCGACCAGGGGATAAGGGGGGGGGGTGGGGGATGGGTTAGGGTGGGGTGGGAGGGGGTTCGAGGGGGTGGGCAAAAGTCCTTCCCTGCCTTGCAAGAACGATTAATTACATGTAAATTGGTCCGGTCTGGTTATTGCATAGCTTTCTTGTCTGAAATATGGAAGGTAGAGAGTTGAAGCTTATCACGTACAATGTTAAAGGATTAAACTCGCAGTTGAAGAGATATAAGATATTGAAGGAATTACAGACCTATCAAGTAGAGGTTGCCTTTATTCAGGAGACGCATCTGTCTCATGACAGTAACATAAGGATCGCCTCTTACGAGTACCCAATGTGGTTTTATGGGGACTCTCCAACAAGAGGTGCCAAAGGAGTGGCAATTGGGTTTGCGAAAAACATTAAGTTTTTACTTTTGGAAAGGCTGGTAGACCCTGATGGTAGGTTTTTATTCATACAGGGCAAAATAGGGGAAAACACACTTACACTGGCAAACATATATAGCCCAAATAAAAATCCGATTGGTTTCCTATCACAGGTTCTGGGTCGTCTGGCGAACTTCCGGACGGGGGAAGTCATCTTAGCCGGCGACCTGAACTTTGGATGGGATCCTAATATGGACTCCACATCTAGGGCATGGAGCCAGAGCCATTGTCAGTTAAAAAAGATTAAATTAAAACTTAAGCAAAGCCAGTTAATAGATGTCTGGAGGGTGCAACACCCGAAATCTAAGGATTACACTTTCTTCTCCCCAGTTCATGGGACACATTCCCGTTTAGATTACTTTTTAATAGAGCATACATTTTTGGATCAAGTAATAGAATCTCAGATTGAGATAACCACCCTCTCGGACCACGCCCCCATCAATGACTATTCGCCTCCCTGGAATCCAAAAGCGGCCGTGTTCATGGAGTCTGAATGACGGCCTGTTAGCTGAAGCGGTCATTGAAGAGACCATAAGAAGGGAAATTGTAACCTTTTTCGAAATCAATGACACGGGGGAGACGTCAAAAGCATCCCTGTGGGAAGCACACAAAGCTTACATTAGGGGGATCTTTATCTCAATCGGAGCGGGGGAAAAAAGAGAAAAGGGAGCTTAAAACTCAGCTCACAGAAGAAATTAGAACAGGAGCATAGGGGCGAGAACTCGTGCAGGCAGGATACCTTTCATAGACTGTTAAACAAAAGAGAATAATTAAAAATGGCTATGGATCAAGAGGCGAGGAAATGGTTTCATAAATTAGATAGAGATAAACATCAATGGGGAAACAAAAGCAGCAAACACTTAGCAAGAATATTTAAAAAAAAAAAGAGAAATTAACTTTATTGATAAAATCCAAAACAAAGCAGGATCAATGGTGAACCTAACTAAAGATATAGCTAATGAGTTTAAAACCTATTACGAAACCCTCTACGACGTTAAAACTAAAGGCCAGATCACACAAGCCGAAGTCGAAGATTGTCAGATTTTCGTTAGGAATAGCTCTGTACCCTCCCTGTCATATGAAGATAGTCTGAATATGGATAGACCCATCACAGAGGAGGAAATCTATGAAGCCCTGAAGAGCTCCCCTACTGGTAAAAGCCCGGGACCAGACGGATTTTCTTTAACCTATTTCAAAAAATATAGGGATATATTAGTGCCCAGACTTTGCCAGTATTGGAACCTGTTGGGGAGGGATTGTGTAATGGGGAAAGAAGCCCTGATGGCATCAATAACACTGATTTTGAAAGAAGGAAAGGACAAAACGCTGTGTTCGAGTTAACGCCCCATAGCCCCATAGCCCTCTTGAACGTGGACATTGTTTGCAAAGGTATTGGCCAATAGACTAAAGGTAAAGATGTCCGAATTAGTATATCCCGACCAGGTCGGATTTATTCCGGGAAGAGAGGGCAGAGACAATGGGATAAGGGCCCTATTACTGTTGCAGGCCAGTAGGATGGGTAAGGTCCCGAGTCTATTCCTGTCAATGGACGCTGAGAAGGCGTTTGACAGGATAGACTGGGGACATATGTTTACAACTCTGGAGGTCATGGGGATAGGACCAAGAATGTTAAGTTGGATAAGGACTTTATACGATTATCCGCAGGCGAAAGTCAGGGTGAACGGCGTGCTCTCTCCTCTTTTTGTTATGAAAAACGGTACACGTCAGGGATGTCCCCTGTCCCCTCTTTTGTTTGTATTATCTTTAGAACCTTTATTAGCGACTATTAGGGATGAGCCGAACACCCCCCCCGTTCGGCTCGCACCAGAACCCGCGAACGGACCTAAAGTCTGTGCGAGCTTTAGAACCCTATTAGTTATAATGGATGCGAACGTTCGAAATCAAAAGTGCTAATTTTAAAGGCTAATATGCATGTTAATGTCATAAAAAGTGTTTGGGGACCTGGGTCCTGCCCCAGGGGACATGTATCAATGCAAATTTTTTTTGAAAAACGGCAGCTTTTTCAGGAGCAGTGATTTTAATAATGCTTAAATTGAAACAAAAAAAGTGTAATATTCCTTTAAATGTCGTACCTGGGGGGTGTCTATAGTATGCATGTAAAGGGGCACATGTTTCCAGTGCTTAGAACTGTCTCTGCAAAAATTAATTTAAATTAAAACTATTTAAAATCACTCGCGGCTTATGTTAATTGACGGCTCCCGTAATACAGAGAACAGTCATTCATTGAAAGTCATTCATAAAAAAAAAAGTCATTGATAAAAAAATAAAAAAAATGAAAAAAAAAAAGTGTGGGGGTCCCCCCAAATTCAATAACCAGGCCCTTCAGGTCTGGGATGTATATTAAGGGGAACCCCAGCCAAAAAAAAATAAAAAAGTGGCGTAGGGTCCCCCTCAAAATCCATACCAGACCCTTGAGGTCTGGGATGGATTTTAAGGGGAACCCTAGCCAAATAAAATGGCGTGGGGTCCCCCTCAAAATCCATACCAGACCCTTATCCGAGCACGCAACCTGGCAGGCCGAAGGAAAAGAGGGGGGACGAGAGCGCCCCCCCTCCCGCCTGAACCGTACCAGGCCACATGCCCTCAACATTGGGAGGATGCACCTTGTCCCCATGTTGATGAGGACAAGGGCCTCTTCCCCACAACCCTGGCCATTGGTTGTGGGGGTCTGCGGGCGGGGGGCTTATCAGGGGGGGGGACCCCCAGATCCCGCCCCCCCCCCCTGTGTGAAATGGTAAGTGGGTAAAAGTACCCCTACCATTTCACCAAAAAAGTGTCAAAAATTGTAAAAATGACAGGAGACGGTCTTTGACAATTCCTTTATTAAAATCTTCTTTCTTCATCCTTCGGTTTCTTCATCTTCTCCTTCAGTCATCTTCTTCCATTTTCTTCTTCCTCCGATCCGCTTCTTCTTGCGCTGGTCTTCTCGTCCTTCCCGTCCGGCATCTTCTTCCATGGCGTCGGCATCTGTTCTTCTGCCGAGCCGCTCCTCGCAATGGGAGGCTCCCCTCCGTCTGACAGGTCTTTTATAACGGAGGGCACCTGGTGACCCCGCCCCCCTCTGACGTCATGGGGAAAGCCATAGGGAATTCCCCATGACGTCCCCGTGCGTCAGAGGGGGCGGGGTCACCATGTGCCCTCCATTATAAAAGACCTGTCAGACTCAGCGAAGCCTCACACAGCGGGAGCCTCCCATTGCGAGGAGTGACCCAAGAAGAGACACCGACGCCATGGAAGAAGATGCCGGATGAGAAGACCAGCGCAAGAAGAAGCGGATCGGAGGAAGAAGAAAATGGAAGAAGAAGATGGAAGAAGATGACGGAAGGAGAAGATGAAGAAACCGAAGGATGAAGAAAGAAGATTTTATTAAAGGAATTGTCAAAGACCGTCTCCTGTCATTTTTACAATTTTTGACACTTTTTTGGTGAAATGGTAGGGGTACTTTTGTACCCCCTTACCATTTCACACAGGGGGGGGCCGGGATCTGGGGGTCCCCTTGTTAAAGGGGGCTTCCAGATTCCGATAAGCCCCACGCCGGCAGACCCCCATAACCAATGGCCAGGGTTGTGGGGAAGAGGCCCTTGTCCTCATCAACACGCTAACAGCACGCACACACAAATCCCCAGAAATAAAGCACATATTGTCAGCAATCAACAACACACTGACACGCTGACACTGAAACATAATATGTGAGGCCGCAGCCGCGGCGGCCTCTTATACCCTGGGGCGTGTACTAAAGCCCCTGAGCTATAATTGGCTACAGGCATCCTGCCTGTAGCCAATTATGGCTCTCCTCGCTGCCGGCGCTGTGATTGGCCAAGCATGCGGGGTCACAGTGCATGCTTGGCCAATCATCAGCCAGCATTGCACTGCGACTAGCGCAATGCATTGCGGGCCGCTCGCATCACACGAATTTGATGTGAGGGGCCCAAATAGTTCTGGGCTCGCCGAGCGGGCCCATCCCTAGCGACTATACGAAATACATCGGATATAAGTGGGATCAGGGTGGGAAACGAAGTACACAAGCTAGCGGCTTTCGCCAATGATGTGCTTTTTTTCTTAACTAATCCTCGAACTACTCTACCTAATTTGCTTAAAGTATTAAAAATCTATGGTTATGTTTCTAATTTTAAAATCAACCTTACCAAATCAGAGATCCTCAATATTAACATTGGGCAACTGGAAGTAGCACGTTTGACAAACGAGTTCCACTTCCCATGGAGGGAGAATATTAAATACCTAGGGGTGAGATTGTCAGGTACCTTAAGGAAGTATAATTTGATAAATTATATCCCCTTACTGGATGAGATTAAAAAGGAAATAAAAAAGATGACACTATCTCCTCTGTCGTGGATGGGGAGAATTAATGCGGTGAAGATGATTATTGCCCCAAAAGTAAATTATAAGCTCCAAATGCTCCCAGCGGTCCCAAAAGTTTTTTTCAGAATTTTAAACAGTATTATTTCTAAATGTATTTGGTCTAATAAGAAGCCACGTATAGCAGCAGAAATTTTGTCAAGGGAAAAAAAAAAAACAGGGGGGGCTCGCACTGCCTGACTTCGAGAAATACTACAGTGCTATCGCACTCTCACGTGTTATGGAATGGACAAAAGAGGGGGATAAAAAAAAAATGGGTGAATTTGGAAAACACACTAAGTAATAGGGAATTGGGGCACGACATATGGAACCCACCGAAATTTAGGATAATAGAGGAGGAAACACACGAAATTACACGGTCACATTGAAAATATGGGATAGTTTGCATAGAAAAAATAAGTGGGAATACAACTCCCCGTTGATATACCTAAAAAACAATGTTTTTTTCGAGCCAGGGAGGAGTATAAACTGTGGGGTAGTTGGATCAAAAAAGGGGACACACGTTTAAGAGATATCACCAAACAAGGAAAAATAAACACTTTTCACGAATTAAGTAAAGAGGTAGCTTTAATGACGATTGACACCTGGAGGTACACCCAGTTAAAACATTTTGTAGAGGGACTGCCGCAACCAATCCGATGCGGGGATGATTACACCGCAATGGAGAGAATATGTATGCGTCCCTCAACTAGAAACATTTCACGTATATATAAAATAATACGGGAAGAGTTCACGGGAGTCCCCCCATGTGTTAAAAGATGGGAAGAGGAACTAGGGGTTCCCTGTAGTTTAAATAGAAGTGATAAGATATTTAAGTTAATGCACGGTGCAGCGTTAGATATCAAAACCATAGAAGTCAACTATAAGTGTATGTCGGGCTGGTATATAACCCCTGTTAAAATGAAAAAATATCAAAAGAACAAACCCCCCGAGTGCTGGAGAGGCTGTGGGGCCACCGGCACGATGTCTCACATATGGTGGGAGTGTCCCATCATCAAAAAATACTGGAAACAAATTTTAGACCTGATTAAAATTATTACAGAAAAAATTATCCCGGAAGATCCATGGGTGGTATTGTTTCATGGGACAGATACTCCCTTGAAGCAATACAGGAGCTCAATAATCCCTATTTTATTAAATGAGGCTAAAAACTTAATTCCAAAGAAGTGGATGGAATCAGAGGGCCCGCGGAAGGGGGAATGGATTGCCCGAGTGAACCTGCAACAAAAACTGGAAAGAGCAATACCTAACGGGGAAGAAGGGGTCAGTTCGGGTGAAGGCGATGGAAGGTGGCTTTGCTGGGAGGACTTTAGAAAATCATGGAGATATTTTGAAGAGATAACTAGACAATAGAAGGACTTTGTTTCCCTTTTTTTTGTTTTTGTTTGTAAAGAGGGAAATAATGGAGTTATATACGGAACAACCTGACCGATAGTTGTATGATCTTAGGGATTTTCTTGCAAGGTAGGGACGGGAGGGAGGGGGGGGGGTAGGGGATTAAGGGGAGTAAATTGTATAATTGTATTGATACAATGGAATGGTGTCTTGTGGAAAATTATGAAATAAAGATTTAAAAAAAAAAAAAAAAAAACATGGATTGTTTGAGGATTTGCATCATTTAACCGCTTCCCGACCGCCTCATGTAGATATACGTCAACAGAATGGCACGGGCAGGCAAAAGCACGTACCTGTACGTCCCCTTTAATTTGCCTGCCCGGGGGGGAGCTCCGTGACCACGGCCGCGGGACCACGGCGGCGTTCCCTGTCATCGGGAATGCCGATCAATGACGTCAGACGTACAGCCACGCCCCCCTACTGAAAAAAAAAAAAACACAACACGTCACACTGACTCCTCCCCGCCCCCTAGTGGCTACAACTGTCACTACAACTGTCATTAACATAGGAATCAGTGCTATTTAAATAGCAGTGATTGCTGTATAAATGACAAATGTCCCAAAAATGTGTCAAAAATGTCCGATGTGTCCGCCATAATGTCGCAGTCACAATAAAAATCGCTGATCGCCGCCATTACTAATAAAAAAAAAATATTAATAAAAATGCTATAAAATTATCCCCTATTTTGTAAACGCTATAACTTTTGCGCAAACTAATCAATAATCGCTTATTGCGATTTTTTTTACCAAAAATATGTAGAAGAATACGTATCGGCCTAAACTGAGGAAAAAAAATGTTTTTTTATATATTTTTTGGGGATATTTATTATAGCAAAAAGTAAAAAATATTGATTTTTTTTCAAAATTGTCGCTCTATTTTTGTTTATAGCGCAAAAAATAAAAACCGCAGGGGCGATCAAATACCACCAAAAGAAAGCTCTATTTGTGGGAAAAAAGGACGCCAATTTTGTTTGGGAGCCACGTCGCACGACCGCGCAATTGTCAGTTAAAGCGACGCAGTGCCGAATCGCAAAAAGGGGCCTGGTCCTTTGGTTGCCAATTGGTCCGGGGCTGAAGTGGTTAATTTACAGAACACGCCCACAACTTTGAAGATGTTTTTTTTTTTTTTTTTTTTAATTGTGAAGCAAACAACAAATAGGACAAAATAACAGAAAAAGTCAATATGCATAACTATTCACCCCCCTAAAGTCCATACTTTGTAGAGCCACCTTTTGCAGCTATCACAGCTCCAAGTCGCTTTGGATAAGTCTCTATGAGCTTGCCACATCTTACCACTGGGATTTTTGCCCATTCCTCCTTGCAAAACTGCTCCAACTCCTTCAAGTTGGATGGTTTGCGCTTGTGAACAGCAATCTTTAAGTCTGACCACAGATTTTCTATTGGATTGAGGTCTGTGCTTTGACTAGGCCATTCCAACACATTTACATGTTGCCCCTTAAACCACTCAAGTGTTACTTTAGCAGTGTGTTTGGGGTCATTGTCCTGCTGGAAGGTGAACCTTTATCCTAGCCTCAAATCACACACAGAGTGGTACAGGTTTTGCTCAAGAATATCCCTGTATTTAGCACCATCCATCTTTCCCTCAACTCTGACCAGTTTCCCAGCCCTGACTGCTGAAAAACATCCCCACAGCATGATGCTGCCACCACCATGTTTCACAGTGGGGATGGTGTTATTTGGGTGATGTGATGTGTTGGGTTTGCGCCAGACATAGCGTTTTCTTTGATGGCCAAAAAGTTAAATTGTAGTCTCATCAGACCAGAGCACCTTCCTCCATACATTTTGGGAGTCTCCCACATGCCTTTTCGCCAACTCAAAACTTACCATTTTGTTTTTTGCTGGAAGTAATGGTGTTTCTTCTGGCCACTTTGCCATAAAGCCCAACTCTATGGAGTGTACGGCTTATTGTCGTCCTATGTACAGATATTCCAGTCTCTGGTGTGGAACTCTGCAGCTCCTCCAGGTTTACCTTAGGTCTCTGTGCTGCCTCTCTGATTAATGCCCTCCTTGCCCGGGCCGTGAGTTTTGGTGTGCGGCTGTCTCTTGGCAGGTTTGCTGTTGTGCCATGTTCTTTTCATTTGGTTATGATAGATTTGATGGTGCTCCTAGGGATCATCAAAGATTTGGATATTTTTTATAACCTAACCCTGACTTGTACTTCTCAACAACATTGTCCCTTACTTGTTTGGAGAGTTCCTTGGTCTTCATGGCAGTGTTTGGTTAGTGGTGCCCCTTGCTTAGGTGTTGCAGCCTCTGGGGCCCTTCAAAAAGGTGTGTCTATGTAATGACAGATCATGTGACACTTAGATTGCACACAGGTGGACATCATTTCACTAATTATGTGACTTCTGAAGGTAATTGGTTGCACCAGAGCTTTTTATGGGCTTCATAACAAAAGGGGGTGAATACATACGCACATGCCAATTATCAGTTTTTTATTTCTGAAAAATAGTTTTATGTAAATATTTTTCTAATTTTACTTCACCAACTTAGACTATTGTGTTCTGATCCATCACATATAATTCAGATTAAAAAAAACATTGAACCAAAGGCTGTAATGTAACAAAATAGATACAAAGCCAAGGGGGTGAATACTTTTGCAAGGCACTGTATAATATGGAGCGTAAAAAAGGTCCAGGATTCCATGAGATCAGGAGCAGGAGTCTCAAAATTGTGTGTGATTGATGAACAAAAAACTAAAACTATGTACCATTTTCATACACAGGAAAGTCTCAGCCAGGAGGAGGCCATGGCACGCAGCCTCACAGAAGCCCAGGTTCCTCCCCTCCGCACTCCAACCAAAAGGACCAGGAAGGCGAGTAACCTGGAGGAGTCCGCAACTGCTTTAATTTGCCAGGCTACTGTGGTACTTGCAACGACCCCTGGTGGCCACGAGTCCTTTGGATGTGTGACAGCGAGTAAACTGGAACACATGGAGGAGGGCCAACGCCTGATCTGTGAGGAGATCATTCTTCACGCCCTGAACAAGGGGTTGAGGGGCCAACTCACAAATAAAAGCCACATGTGTGAGTTGGACCAGAATACTCCTCCACTACCCTCCAGCAACACCACCAACACAGCCACCCAACCCACCACAGCAGCATGGAAGGAAGCGTGGAAGGAAGTGATGAGAGTGATTGCCTGGGTTTGGTGTGGTCTGGCAAAAGACGCAGGCTGTTGTAAGACCATAGCTTCGGGACATATATGTCATCTGCTGCTGCTCCCAATCTCTTGGAGTCATGGACCATATTGTGCTCCCTATTAAATGGACTCCTCAGGTTACCAATTTTGACAGTCAACTAATTGATGTCTGCCCTGGGGTACAAAGGCACCAATTCAAACTGTTTCTCCGGCGTTGCCTTCCTTTTTATTTTATGACCCCATATTAAATTTAAAATTTTTGTTTTGACACACAAAACGACAAAAAATATTATGGCGATAACTATGAAAAAAAAAAAAAAAAAAAAAGATTATTCTGGAGATCACGAGAAAAAACAAAACAAAAAAATATGGAGATCACTAGAAAAAAATAAATATATTTTTTTTCTGGAGATCACGGAAAAACAAAAACTAATCATGAAATCACGAGTAATAATAAAAAATCAGTTTGTCAGAACTCTGTGTGAATATCAGCAGCAAAGCAACTTCATAATTTTAGCATTATAAAGAAGAGAATGCACTGCATTGAGAGATTTCAAAATTTGCCAATGTGCTATCTGCATTACGAACGCTAGTTTATCAAGACCAAGCGCTTCCGGCTTGTACTTGATTCAGAGCATGCGTGAACTTTTGTGCACGGACTTGTGTACGCACGATCAGACTTTCTGACAACAAAATTTTGTTGGTGGAAAATTTGAGAACCTGCTAGCAAACATTTGTTGGCGGAAAGTCAGACAGCAAATGTTCGATGGAGCATACACACGGTCTGACTTTCCAACAAGCTCAGATCCAACAATTCCCATGAAGGAATCCGACCGTGTGTACGCAGCATTATACATTTTACATTGTATTTATGATGCCAACTGTGTGACAATAAACTCATACTTTGTTTTAAGTCAGTCTGACTATCAATGCTATTCATCTGGAAACGCCCTTATGATACAAGAATATTAGATATTGAATTTATTCATCAATTTGGCGAGTCAGACATTGCCACAATTTCTCAATTTTTATGGAAATCTTGATCCTTGCTGAGGGGGGAGAGATTAGCGCAGTTTTGAGAATATTCAAGTCTCGAGAAAAAAGACAGTGCAGAACCTATCAACCAAGAGGCGTTTGTGTTGCGTCAGATGTAGACAACAGTCCAGTAACAGATGGTTGAAGATGAGAAATTCTTCTAAATACGGCGAGTAAAAGTTATGGAATTTATTGATGAAATAGCTAGAGAAGGCAAGCTAGAGTTTAAAGATGTGTCTTTTTATCCAAATGACAGTCACTTGTGGGCATATATGTACAATGAATGTTTACAGGCCAATACACAGATCGACAAAGCCAAATTTACTGTGCACAAATTACGGAAAAAGATAAATAATGTGTTAAACCTAGTAAGAATATTTAATAAGATGATTATTAATATTTTACCTGCCAAAAATGCATGTACACTAAATCAGATAGACACTAACAATGTACAGAACACAGGAATACATAAAAATGTGTCCCAAGATTCTCTTAGTTGTCCAAACTGAGATTTTTTGCAATTACATAGAGAATCTTGAAGAACAATTAGAATCTAAAAAAAATATTTTGCCAGAGTTACAAAATGACAGTAGACAGAGTGCTGTAATTTCAACAGATGACAAAAAGACTGAATCCAAATTTAAGCCACAACCTTCTTATATTCCGGAAAGTTGGGCAATAGAACTGATGAAATAGAAATGAAACAAAAACGTATTGCGTAGAACTGCAAAACTAAAGTTGCAAATACATGACCAACTTATGAAAGTTTTAAAAGACTTTTTTATTTATGACTTTGAGGCAAATGTATTTTCCAATTGGGATTTATTTGAAATGTTTGCGGATCGTTTTAATCTGTCAAATGATCAACGTAATTACATATTTCAGGGTTCCTGTTAATTATGCTAAACAAATTTATTCAGCGGTTATTGAGGACGAAGGTCAGGAAAAACAAAATGACACAACAGACAGACTGCGGCAATTATTGCTATGTATGACCGGTGAGCAAATACCGACCATAGAAATGTAAGATCTATTACAGACTACTGCAGAAGAGGATCCATTTGAGTTTAAAATAACATTTTGCAAGGTTTATGAAATTATATTTGGAGTAGATAATGACAATGACCCAGGTTTAAAAATGGCTTTCATAAAAAAAAAAAAAAAAATACCTTGACCCAACTTCAGTAGCCATAGCACAGGAACGTCAAAATGTAAATGATATAGTAAGCTTCATTGATAAAGTTAGGAGGCAGTTGAATCAAAGCAATCTCACACACGAGGTAGCTATAATTCAATGTGACAAAAATAGTCAGGCTACAGACATGTCAAATGATAGTTCTTAGCAAGAATGACAATGACAGGTGCAAACAAATGAGGCAAGGAGAGCCTATCACGTGTCTTTACTGTCATAGATCTGGCCATATGAGAAAACATTGCTGTAAATTTAAGAGAGATTCACAAATAAAAACTAAAGATATGAAGAATGAGAAATCAGCTTTTGTACAACCTGTTTTTTTATGTAAATTTGACTGTTAACAGCAGTTCAGACAACATGGCGAAAGGAGCTGTCACTGAAAGAGAGGGTTTATTTCCATTGCCAAAAATAGAATCACATCGAGATTCAATTTCTCTGCCATTACAATATGTAGCCCCAATTATATTGGATGAGAATGGTAGACCATATATACAAGGTTTGCTGAATGGTAAAAATATTAATTGTCTTATTGACAGTGGATCTGAGATTCGCCTTACCAGAGAAAACATACATGTGAAACCTAATTCTCCTATGTGTAATATAATTCCACTGCTAGACAGGTATTGAATGTAACATTTGAAGTACCTGGATTAGTGAAAACTAAGATTAACATTTGGGTCTGTCATGAAGCAGAGAATATACTTGGCATTGATGTAATCAATGAAGTGGGTGATTGATTTGACTAATAAAAGTATTTGGTAAGATCCATCTAGGTCCAAATCAGTGCTTATTGATCCCTCTGTATACAGTAATGTTGGTTCCATTACCAATATGTCTACAGAACAAAAGTGGCCTGATATTGATGGTAATTGTGCTTTAAAGGAAGTGGTACAACGTTTTCTAAGTTTGTGGTCAAAGTTCATAAATGACATTGGAACTTTGAAAAATACTAGGGCTGTTACTGATTAAAATTTTCGTGTTCGATTAATCAATTTTTTTTTTTAATCGATGAATCAACTAATTTTGATTAATTATAACGCACATACAGATCCAACTACTTTTAGCTGATCTCCTTACATTGCAACTCTGCATTAGTCAGTGGTAAATGTGGTATACACTATATACAGTTAGTTTCCACAATCCTTGGCTTAACTTCACAGTTCACACAAATATGTTTTAAATTCAAACTGTAGCACTGACGTAAGTATTTTTATTCCACAGTAGCGTGACAATCCCTTCACCTCCGGTCTAACTAATCACTCTCACCTTATGGCATGGACCACTGTGCAAACAGATGGTCATGCAAGCGGGTATCAAAATGGTTAACACAGACCATAAACTTCTCTCACGTTTCCTTAGATCTCAGCAAGGACGCCAGGTCATGGGTAGAAAGAAAAGATCTAAGTGCTCACCGATTAAGTATAACATTACATTTTTGTGTTCAAACACAAAACTACTCACATAAAGATGATAAAAACCGAGCATTTAAAGCCGACAATCATGTTAGTTCTGTAGGGCAGCAACTGGTGATGTCATGCGTAGATCCTCCCCCGTACGCGTTACGTTCAATCAGAACTTCAACGTCACCGGACTCCTCCCCCCTTTGTTAGCAGACGGAGGCACTTGGGGAAGGGGGAGGAGTCTGGTGACGTCACCAGAACTCCGACGGAACTCCCTGAAGACCCGGAAGCCGGCGGAGAGGTGAGTACCAGTCAAAAGAATTTTAATCAATCAAAAAAATGTTGATCGATCAAAAAGATTAACGATTAATCGAGGAATTAATCTTTAATTTCCACAGCCCTAAAAAATACTGAATTGAATATTGAGGGAAAAGATCCAGAACCCCTTAGTCAGTATGAGTTACCACTAGATGAACTTTCTACCATTATTCAAGAGTTTGTACAACTTGGAATTGTAAAGAAAGCTAAATCAGTGGTAAATAACTGTATTTAGCCTATCAAAAAAATGTATAATTCATATTCTTTATCAGTTGACTTAAGAACATTGAATAAACGCATCGCAAATAACCCAGTTCTTCCTGATAAATCTAACAAAGTTAAATTTGAATGTTGAGGACAAAGTGTTCTCCGTACTAGAAATCGCTAATAGTCATTTTTCCATCCCTTTAACTAAAAGTTGTCAATACAAACTCGCATTCACATTCAGAAAAGAGACTTATAAAGTTCACTCAATTAATACCTGGCCTAGGTATTGGTGATGGTGTAGTTCATGAAACTATAGCAAAAATACTTTCAAAATTTTCTAGACCAAACTGTATTTGTCAGCATGTGGATAAGATTTTGCTGAGTACTAGAATATCGATGAACATATGGCTCGTTTAGGGGAGGTCAGACTCCATATTGAGAAGCACATGGGAAGGTGGAGGAGTCTGTGATTTACTATACGAGAGGGCTACACAAGCTCCAGGTGCCTGTTACTTTGCCCGTTTCTCCATTGCTTGTGGGTGGAGAACAAAGAAATCCCGAAGCAGTGTGAATGTCATTATATGTGGAGCATTAGAGGAACCCTGAAGACCATCCTACCTCTTGCAGTGTTATCAGTTATCATTGCTGGAGCACTCTTTATCTTTCACATATGGAAATGTCTGCCCTGGATGGATGATCGTGTTGTTGACCCAGGTGTGGTTAAAATACTTTTTTTGCGAAACACGAGAGTGGGAGGCAACATCAGCTGGTGAGTGCATTTTCACAGGGAGAGGTGTCACAAGCACATCGGTGTGGTGGAAGATTTAAGGATTTTGTGAAGATTGAATTCTTTTTTTGCTTTTTTCAACATCAGTTCAATGGACTTTTAGTTACATATTTTATGTCACTACGTCACTGGGTGATATAATCACAGTCATCACAATATTAATTTACAGTTTTTGATATATTAGTATACATTTCACGAGCGCTACTAAATTATCACCTTTTTAATATTTTGCATTACACGTTTTAAGGTATAATTTGTTTGTCAATATATGTCTGAGTTGTTTATGATGTTACAAGCCTGAAGGTCTAAAATTAAACACAGTAAAAGTTCAGCTGATGAAAAGTCAAGTGAAATACCTTCACATGCAAATTAGTCAAGCAAAGAGACAATTGTTGCAAGAAACAGTTAGAGATATCACTGTAATCCCAACTCCAACAACTCATAAGGCATTGCATACATTTTTGCATAAAAAAAAATCATTGCAAAGAATTTGTATACAGTTTCGCAGAAAACGTTAATCCGCTATATAATCTTTTGAGGAAAAAAAGGTAATATAGTTGACCAATGGGGTCTAAATGAGAAAAAAGTGTTGAAAAGAGAAAAAGGCGAATGGTAATTTTATGCTGGTATAGTGCCACATCCAGTATTATAAAAAGAAAGAAAAAAGTTTACCCTAAATGGACTTCAACCGGTTGCCAACCGGCTCCTGTAGATAGACATCGGCAGAATGGCACGGCTGGGCAAAGTAACGAACCCATACGTTACTTTGAATTTTCCCCGTTCTGCCTAGTGACAGGACACTGATCGTCTGCTCCCTGTTATCAGGAGCAGCGATCAGTGTCGTGTCACTGCTAGCCCATCCTACCCACAGTTAGTATCACTCCCCAGGACACACTTAAACCCTCCCCCGCCCCCTAGTGGTTAACCCCTTCACTGCCAGTGACATTTTTACAGTTATCAATGCAATTTTATAGCATTGATTGCCAATGGTTCCAAAAATGTGTCAAAATTGTCCGATGTGTCCGCCATAATGTCGTAGGCATGATAAAAAAAAAAAAATCGCTGATCGCCATTACTAGTAATAAAATTTTTTAATAAAAATGCCATAAAACTATCCCCTATTATGTAGACGCTATAACTTTTGCGCCAACCAAACACTTATTGCGATTTTTTTTTACCAAAAATATGTCTAAGAATACGTATCAGCCTAAACCTAGGAAAAAAAAAAGTTTTTTTATTTATTTTTGGGGGATATTTATTATAGCAAAAAGTAAAAAAATAATGTGTTTTTTTCAAAATTGTCGCTTTTTTTGTTTTATAGCGCAAAAAATAAATACCGCAGAGGTGCTCAAATACTACCAAAAGAAAGCTCTATTTATAGGGAAAAATTAACGTAAATTTTGTTTAAGAGCCATGCCGCACGACTGCGCAATTGTCAGTTAAAGCGACAGTGGCGAATCGCAAAAAGTGCTCTGGTCTTTGGCCAGCAAAATGGTCCAGGGCTTAAAGTGGTGTTGCCACCAAAAAAAAAAAAGTTGCTTAAAAATCTTAAAAAAAATAAAAAAATAATAATTGGAAAAAAAAAATGTTTTACTCACTAAATGCCTTTTGCTAGGAGGTCCCTCGTAGTCTGCCACCTTCAGTGCCCGGGCACTGACATCACTTCCCCTCGGCGGCGCACAGTCATCTGGGACCTGTCACGTGTCCCAGATGACTGAGCGCCGTATCACGGCTCACGGCGCCGCTCGCGCATGCACAGTGGGTGCCCGGCTGTGAATCCACAGCAGGGTGCCCACAGTAAGAATGCCAGCGCCGCGAGTGGAGCGGGGAACGAGGGGGGGCCTCGTTCCCCCGCCATCGCTGGACCCTGGGACACAGGAATCGCCAGCACGTCGGATCGGCGTCGCGCACACCCAGCCCACCGACACAACTGCTCATGTCCGCCGGAATGGCAAGATGGAGGACAGACGAGGCAGGAAAACATCTAACACGCCAAAGCGACACCCACGGTTATAAAAAACAGGCGGCTTTATGTGCGAGGCAATCCTGGTGGCCAACCACAGAGCTGTAGGAATAACAGAGGGGGCAGGAAAAGAAAGGCCGTAGACAACAGTATGAAACAATAAATAACATATTTCAAGATTTTTATAAGGATGCGCCCATAAAGATGTGCCCATATAGCATTGAAAGGAAATCCTCATAGACAACAATTGTGTGTGAATGGCATTGTACATATATTAAACGTTCAACAGGTAAATGACATTCGTGTATATTAGTAATTAATGAGAACATATATGGTTCAGAAAAACACACAAATGATATTTGATAGGCACAAGCATGATTCACAGAAACATACAAATCATATTGGTATACATTAGAAATTCATAATATGACATCATATATACATGTATACTTTTGTAAATATAACATCCCATAAGAAAAAAGAAAAGGAAAAGATGAAAAAAAGGGGGGGGGGGGGGGATCACCAATGCAAAGATAGTATACATGTCCAAATGTTAAAGGAAAGGATCATGCATATTGTCTCATGGACTGAGAAATAAACAAGATATATTTTGCAAGTCAAGACGAATTCCCTTTGTCCTTCTTTATGATTATGATAAATCCCTAGATTTATATTTATTTTTCCATTCCACCCGAGGAAAAACCCTTGAGGAATAGTTTGAAACATATAGCTTCATTTAGCCCGGGAGGCAATGTAGCCTTAAGCTGGTGGATCCATCGTAGCTCCATCTGGAGGAGTATTTTGTTCCAATGACCCCCCCGGGGCTAGGGTGTATCTGATCCAAAATTAGAAATTTGACATTAGGGAATATTCCACCATGTACTGTAGAGACATGGTGTCCCAGGGGAAGGTCGGGATTGCATACCTGCATACTACCGATATGCCTGTATGCCCTCCTCCAAAATTCTAATTTGGTTTTCCCAATGTAAAAACACCCACAACTGCATTGTAGCATATATATATATATATATATATATATAACTCCAAATGTTTTGCAGTTTGCAAAGTGTTTTGGGTAGAACGTTTTTCCATTTGGGAGAATTTTTTTTTTTGCGTCTGCATAAATCTACAGTATTTACATTTTTAAACTCACTGTTAACAATTTTGTCTTTGATGGATGTGGCTCTTCTAAAAGTGAAAAGGGGTCTTGCAGGGAAAAAAGGTCCCAATGATGGATCTAGTGTTAGCATATGCCAATATCTTTCGATAATTGCCTTCACTTGATGTTGTTGTTTGTTATATTACGTAATAAGTCTTATGCAGGCCATACATGGTCGAATTTTGAACGAATTTTCTTTTCAAAAAAAGAAAGTTCGTTTTTTTTGTAATCCGATTGTGCCACCATTGATTTTTGAAATTCGGCCGACCAAGCCTTCAATTTCACCTCATGTTGCTACAGAAAAGAATTTTCTTGGCCAGGAATCTTCTTTTCTCTCCGTAAATTTTATTTTCTTATTACATTTCTCGCACGATTATCCCATCATTGATTAGAAAATCGGTCGTTTTTCAAAAAATTTCCAACATGTCCGATTCCTCAAATTTGATTTCCGAACGAAAATCGGCTGTTACTGCAGCCCACTAATGGTGCGAAATTCATACGTAAATTCTTAGATACGATTTTTGAAAGAAAATTCTTTCGAAACCGTGTATGGCCGGCATTAGGAGATTATTATTGTTTTTAGGGTTTTGATTATACAGTAAGTCCTTTCTAGGTTTCATAGATGCTTGCTTATATGATCTTTTTTAAAGAAGCATGTGAATAGCATATTGCAATTAGTCTATCAGGCAATTTTGCAGCTTCTTTTTCATAAGTATCATCGTCTGTACAGTTTCGTTTTATCCTCAGATATTGGCTATATGGAATAGAGTCAATTAAAGCTTGCGGGTGGAAGCTTGAGGCATGGAGTATTGTATTGCCCTCTGTGGGCTTTCTATACAATTTGCTACATAGTATACCATTTCCACGTCTAGAAAAGTAATACAATCTTTGTCGCAGGACATTGTAAAGGTTAGATTAAAATAATTTCTATTCATTCTAAGTAAACACTGCTGCAGCATATCCCGTGATCCATCCCAGATGATCAAAATATCATCAATGTATCGATACCATGCAAGGCTGTGATCAGTGTAAATGGCTAGAGTCTTGTCCGCCAAGAACATTTTCTCCCACTCCCCCAGGTACAGGTTGGCGTACGATGGGGCACAGCAAGTCCCCATCACAAACCCCCTGCACCTGGAGGTAGTGGGAGCCATTGAAAATAAAGACATTGTGTCCAAGGATATACTCCAGCAGTCATAGAATGAACTCACTGTAAATTGGATCTATAGAATCAGCTTGTTGCAAGATATGGTTAATGGCTGCTAAGCCCTTTGTGTGCGGGATTGAGCTATATGTTTTGACGTCTATTGTAACCAATAGGGCATGGTCGGGAATGTCTAGTTTGTCAATAATCTGTAAGAGATGGACAGTATTTCTTACGCAAGTTGGTAGTGATGTCACATATGGTCTTAGAAATTCATCCACTAGTTTACTTGCATTTTCACTTATTGAGCCCATTCCTGAAATGATTGAGAAAGGAAGGGATTTCGGCACTCCAATTTTTGTAATTATTAGGATGGTGCAATATAAGCTTAAATGGCTCATTAAAATCAGTCACTTTTTTTGCAGTTGAGAAGGCAGCCATCCTCAGAGGGTGTCCATAACCTCAGGATACAAGCAAAAAAAAAACAGGAAGGGGGGGTTTTGGAGGCGCCAACTGCAGTCGTTTTTTTTTTTTTTAACTTACTGGTTTGCAGGTTCATAAAGTGATGTCCATCAAAGGTTAAAAAATCCTGGAGTGTGTTGGCGATAGGGTGCAGGCTCCGCTGGCAGTCCTTTTGCTGTAAGGATGTTAGTCCTGGTTGTTTTAACAACTAGTCCGTGTAGTACATGGTGTGGGAAGCTCCACGCTAACCACCCTGGAATGCGGATGAGGAAATGACGTCAGCAGTGCTCAGCAAGCATCCAGACACAGAGTATAGAACGTACAGGCTACGCGCTCGGGGCTCACAGCTCCTTCTACTGGCCTGTTTGGTCTCAGGAGGAGAGCAACTTAAATACAAGTGCAGGAACTGCAGCTGGTAATGTGGGTGGGAAGTCTGCGGCTGTGGAACTATAACAGCCAGCAGACCCGCATTTTTGTTAAAAAGTGAAAGAAAAAAGGGGAAAAAGGATTAAAAATCTTTTATTTAATAAAAAAATAAAGTGAATTCATACTAGAATAAAAATCGAAAACATTTTTTTGAAACCAGATAACATTTTTGTGTTTAATAAAAAAACGAAAAAAAAAAAAAAAAAAAAAAAAAAAAACGCATGGAGTGCATAGGACATGCACTGTTAAGAAAAAAACCCCATGGAAAATGCATTGAGTGCATAGAACATGCACCGCTAAGAAAAAAAAAAGGATATTTTAAAATAAGGATTTTTTGCTATGGCAGTTCAACACGGTGGAACTCTAATTATAATAAAGAATGTGTCTCTATTTCTTCATTGAGCCCCCCCGGCGAGAGAGTGCCCAAAGAATATATACAGTAGACATGTGCATTAGTTTTTGTCCGAATGCATTTTCGTCCGAATTTCAGGTATTTTCATTATCGTTTTAACAAACGATAACGAAAGTGCAGAATCCAAAAAATGAAAGATCCAACATAAACCAATGCTTTATTTTCATTTTCGTTGTGACAACAGTTTGATATAGATAGGAGATTTGACGACGACAATAACAATCTGTGTCCATCAAACCCGTGGTCGAATGTGCCTAACCTTAACTCTATTAGTCCAAGATTATTCTACATAGAGAGAAAAGATTTGGCGTAGAGAGAAAAGATTTGACGTAGAAAAAAATGATTTGACGTAGAGAAAAAAGATTTGACGTAGAGAGAAGATATCGCTGCTGGAATTGGGTGGGGAAAGTAAAATAAAAAGAACTAGAAAAGTTTAAATATCTGGGGAAATTGTGTGAAGTGTTCTTGCCTCCACCTACTGGAGTGGGCGGAGTAACTGGGTGGAGTGGCTTTAGTAACCGTTGTGTGGTTGGGGTGGCTGAAGTAACTGTGCAAAGTGTTAAAAAGCTTAATATTTTAAAAAGTATAAATGGTAGTAAAAAAGTTGAATTAGTCCCATCATTAGTTGAAAGAGTCGAACATTTTTTTTTTTTAAATTTAAAACTGTATTTATTTTTTTAACCACTTGCCGACCGCCTCCTGTACATATACGTCGGCAGAATGGCACGTACAGGCACATTCCCGTACCAGAACATGTCTGCCTTCCAGCGGGTGGGGGGTTTGATCGGACCCCCCCCCCCCCGCTGGGGGAGACGGTCAGTTTCGCTTCAGGAGCGATCCGAGATGAGGGGGGGCATTGATTTCTGGCCACCCCCTCGCGAGTGAAGACATCAAGTGCACCAACAGTACACTGACACCAGGTACACATAGGCACACTTTTCACCTCCCAGATCACCCCTTACCCCCCCAGTCACAGTGTCACTGATTGCAGTGGTCATTTATTTACTGATCACTGCATTTAATGTAATTTGTATCTGTAAAAAGTGTCAGGGCAGTTAGCTTTAGGCCCCTTTAGGTCCAAGGTAGCCCCCTACCCCCCCTAATAAAGGTTTAACCCCTTGATTGCCCCCCAGGTAACCCTTTCACCCCCTTTTGCCAGTGTCACTAAGCGATCGTTTTTCTGAACGCTGCATTAGTGTCACTGGTGCCGCTAGGTAGCCAGTTATTTTTTTAGGTTAATCGCCAGGTTTATAAATAGGTATATAGGTCAGGTACCCTCATATACAACCTAAAGGTTTTAACCCCGATTGCCCCTAGAGTTAACTATTTCACCAGTGATCACTATAAGTGTCACTGGTGATGCTGGTTAGCCAGTTAGTTATTTAGGTCCCCCGTCAGGTTTTTATATAGCTTCAGGTACCCCGATATATTACGTAATAAAGGTTTTAACCCCCTGATTGCCCCTAGTTAACCCTTTCATCAGTGATCACCATATAACTGTTACGGGTGACGCTGGTTAGTTTGTTTTTTATATAGTGTCAGGGCACCCACCATTTATTACACAAAGGTTTAACCCCCTGATCGCCCGGCGGGTGATATCAATTAGGTTTTAGTGTCAGATAAGGTCTGCTGCGCCCCAGGTTAGTGCCACCACCACAAACACCCATGCACAAAGCATACACCTCCCTTAGTGGTATAGTATCTGAACAGATCAATATCTATACTAGCATCCCAGCAGTTTAGGGTTTCAAAAAATGCATTGTTAGTGGGATCAGCCCAGATACCTGCTAGCACCTGCGTTTCCTCCCTCAGCCCAGCCCAGCCCACCCAAGTGCAGTATCAATCGATCACTGTCACTTACAAAACACTAAACACATAACTGCAGCTTTTGCAGAGTCAGGCCTGATCGCTAACAGTTTTTTGGTAGCATTTTGATACAGTCGCTGACAGCCTATGAGCTTTTTTTTACCTGTGAGTCTCACTAGTGTACCACTAAATTTAGAGCCCAAAATGGCAAATCGAAAGTACACTAGTGAAGAGGCCTACACGTTTCTGAGCATGACAGATAGTGAAGAGGAGGTCACTCATCTGTCAGAATCAGGCTCAGAATATGATCCTGTAGAGGACAGCGGCTCCATGACAGATAGCTCTGACAACGGAGTTGTGGTCCCTGCTAAGGTCAGGCGTACCCGATCCCGATCTTCTGCTGTTGTTGAGATCCAAGAACCGCAGGTCCCTCTTATGGAGCAGAGAAGTACTAGCGCTGCTATTCCTTCTGGTGAGCTGGCAAGCACCAGCGGCCTAGTACACCCTGGACGTACATCCAGCACTGCAGTAACACTTGGTGACGTGGCGAGTCCCATAAGTTCAAGCTGGCGAGGTGGCAAGCACAAGTAGTGTCTCGCTGCCACCAAGAAGAAGTTAAAGGCAGGCCCGTCGTGCCCATAGTGCCCTTCCTGCAGAATTTGCCAATCCTGATTTGGTGCCCACCACTTCTGCAGAACCCGTACTTTCCCCATTCACTGGCCAACCCGGTATTCAGGTGGAAACAGCTGATTTTAAGCCACTTAATTTTTTTTCGCTGTTTTTCACGGAAGATCTCTATAGATATATTGTGGACCAAAGTATTTTATATGCTGGTCATCACATCGCCGCTAGTCCCCAGTTGCCTTCCCTTGCCAGAGATTGGAAAACAATTACGGTTTCCGAATTTAAGACCTTTCTGGGCCTTTCCCTCAACATGGGCACACAAATTCCCGACGCTGCAAACTTATTGGTCCACCCACCCAGTCGACCATATGCCCGTGTTCTCTGCCTCCATGTTCAGGAAACTATACAAGCAGATCTTGCAGTTCATGCACTTTAACGACAATGAACTTTGTCGTCCTCGTGGAGACCCTGAATACGATCGGCTCTACAAAATTCGGCCTCTCAAAGCATTTCAACCAACGTTTTGCAGCCTTGTTTACTCCCAATCAAGTTGTCTGCGTTGATGAGTCCCTGATTAAATTTTCGGGCCGCTTGTCTTTCAAACAGTTCCTTCCTAGCAAGCGTGCCAGATACGGGGTCAAGCTCTATAAGTTCTGTGACAGGGCAACAGGCTATGTATGGAGCTTTACGGTTTATGAGGGAAAAGATAGTTACGTAGAGCCGGAGAAATGCCCAGATTACATAGGGAGCGCTGGCAAGATAGTGTGGAACTTGGTGTCACCCTTATTCGGAAAGGGGTACCACTTGTACGTGGACAATTATTACACGAGCGTGCCACTGTTTAGTCACTTGTTTAATCATCAGATTGGAGCATGTGGCATCGTGCGACCTAATCGCCGGGGCTTTCCCCAGCGGCTTGTAGATTCCAGTCTTAGGCTGGGGGAGAGAGCCTGCTTGCAGTGTAATAACTTGCTCGCTATGAAGTGGAGGCATAATAAGAATGTTTTCATTCTTACCTCCCTTCATGCAGACAACAGTCCAAATTCGTACGGCGGCTGGTGTTGTGGAGAAACCCCTCTGTGTCCACGAAATATAACCAAAACATGGGAGGGGTGGACCTAAACAACCAGTTGTTGGCGCCGTATCTAGTTGCCCTTAAGGCCGGACGCTGGTACAAAAAAGTGTCTGTTCGCTTATTCCAATTGGCTTTGCTGAACGCTCAAGTGGTATACAGAGCTTCAGGCGGGACTTTATCCTTCCTTGAATTCCAGGAAGAGATTTCACAGACTTTCTGTTTCCAGACAGTTCTGCACCTCACCATTCCCAACCAAATGCAGTTAGCCGGCTGCATGAGAGGCATTTTCCTTATGCCCTCCCAAGTACCCCTACCCAACGAGCCCCCCCAAAAAGATGTCGTGTCTGTAGCAAGCGCGGATTTAGGCATGACACCCGTTATTATTGTCCACGCTGTCCAGACAATCCTGGTCTTTGCATTGGTGAATGTTTTGAACGCTACTACACACTAGTGAAGTTTTAGCGTAGGGTACAGCATTTTACAGGCTAGGATACACTTACACAGGGTCTCCCATGATGCCATCGCATTTTGAGACCCGACCGTTAGAGTTAAAATTACAGTTACAAAAAAAAGGGTAAAAAAAATAAACTTACTAACCGCCCCCCCAAAAAAATATAAAATAAAAAAAACAAAAATAGTTGGCGGTTTATTGTTCTCTCTCTATTGTTGCTCTTTTTTACTGTATTCTATTCTGCAATGTTTTATTATGTTTTATCATGCTTGCTTTTCAGGTATGTAATTTTTTTATACTTTACTGTTTACTGTGTTTTATTGTTAACCATTTATTTATCTTGACAGCAACAGCGTTTGCTCCCACGATACATAAAGCCGTGACTCCAGTGCTGTAGGAGGTGATTTCACCACCAGTTTAAAAAAAGAGCATATATGCCGAAGCATGGGGGCAGCAGGGGCGGAGGAGCGATATATATATTTTAGGCACAGGTTGCGTTAAAAAAAATTTTTTTTTTACTATGTTTTTTTTTGGTATTTGCTTTGCAGGTATGGTATGGTAAGGTCTTACTGTTATACTGTAATGTTACTTTTCCACAAAGTATTTGTTTTAATGTTAACCATAATTTGCTTAGCAGGTACGCCATTCAGTTGCAGCGCAGATTTATTTATCTTGACAGCAACAGCGTTTGCTCTTGGTATCATTCGTTTCAGCCAGTGATCGGCTTTCATGTAAAAGCAATTCTAGAGGCTAATTAGCCTCTAGACTGCTTTTACAAGCAGTGGGAGGGAATGTCCCCCCTCCCGGATATAAACAGCGCCAATGGGAAATTGGGAAAGTGTTTAATCACACCGATCTTGGTGTGGTCAGATGCTTTGAGGGCAGAGGAAAGATCTAGGGTCTAATAGACCCCATTTTTTTTTTTTTAAAAAAGAGTACCTGTCACTACCTATTGCTATCATAGGGGATATTTACATTTCCTGAGAAAACAATAAAAATGATAACCAAAAAAAAAAAAAAAATGGAAGGAACAGTTTAAAAATACAATAAAAAAGCTAAATAAATATAAAAAAAATAAATAAAAAGGCACCCCTGTCCCCTTCTCTTGCGCAAAGGTGAACACAAGCGTCGGTCTGGCGTCATATGTAAACAGCAATTGCATTATGCATGTGAGGTATCACTGCGAAGGTCAGATTGAGGGCAGTAATTTTAGCAGTAGACCTCCTCCGTAAATCTAATGTGGTAACCTGTAAAGGCTTTTAAGGCTTTTAAACATGTATGTAGTTTGTCGCCACTGTGCGTTTGTGCGCAATTTTAAAGCATGCCGTGTTTGGTATCCAAGGACTCGGCCTAAGATCATCTTTTTTATTTCATCAAAAATTTGGGCAATATAGTGTGTTTTGGTGCATTAAAATAAAAAAAAAAGTGCATTTTTTCCCAAAAATTTGCTGCGCAAATACTTTGTGGAAAAAAAATGCAACACCCATTTTAAGCTGTAGGGCCTTTGATTTAACAAAATATATAGTGTTTGTGGGTTCAACGTAATTTTCATGCAAAAAAAATATTTTCCATGTAAACAAAAAGTGTCAGAAAGGGCTTTGTCTTCAAGTGGTTAGAAGAGTGTGACATAAGCTTCTAAATGTTGTGCATAAAATGCCAGGACAGTTCAACCCCCCCCCCCCAAATGACCCCATTTTGGAAAGTAGACACCCCAAGCTATTTGCTGAGAGGCATGTTGAGCCCATTGAATATTGTTTTTCTCCCAAGAGATTGAATAATGACAAAAAAAAAATACTAAATTATATATTGCTCAAACATGCCATGGGCATATGTGGAATTATGAGTATAGGGGTACAGCGTGTGAGACTCTTTGGGAGCCTAGCTGTGTACGGGACCCCAAAAACCAAGCACCGCCTTCAGGCTTTCTAAGGGTGTAATTTTTTTATTTCACTCCTCACTGCCAATCACAGTTTTGGAGGCCATGGAATGCCCAGATGGCACAAACACCCCCCCCCCCCAAATGACCCCATTTTGGAAAGTAGACACACCAAGCTATTTGCTGAGAGGTATGGTGAGTATTTTGCAGATCTCATTTTTGTGACAAAGTTTAGAAAATTGAAAAAAGAAAAAAAAATATGTTTTTTTCTTTACTTTCTTCATTTTCAAAAACAAATGAGAGCTGTAACATACTCACCATGCCTCTCAGCAAATAGCTTGGGGTGTCTACTTCCAAAATGGGGTCATTTGGGGGAGTTTTGTGCCATCTTGGCATTTAATGGCCTTCAAAACTGTGATAGGTAGTGATAGGTAGCGAGGAGCGATTTATGCTCTTAGAAATCTTGAAGGCGGTGCTTGGTTTTCGGGGTCCCGTATGCAGCTAGGCTCCCAAAAAGTCCCACACATGTGGTATCCCCGTACTCAGGAGAAGCAGCAGAATGTATTTTGGGGTGTAATTCCACATATGCCCATTGCATGTGTGAGCAATATATCATTTAGTGACAACTTTGGGCAAAAAAAAAAGTTTGTAATATTCCTGCAACCTGTGGCAAAATATAAAATATTCCATGGACTCAACATGCCTCTCAGCAAATAGCTTGGGGTGTCTACTTTCCAAAATGGGGTCATTTGGGGGGGGGGTTTATACTGCTCTGCCATTTTAGCACCTCAAGAAATGATAGGCAGTCATAAATTAAAAGCTGTGTAAATTTCAGAAAATGTACTCTAGTTTGTAGATGCTATAACTTTTGCGCAAACCAATAAATATACGCTTATTGGCATTTTTTTTTACTAAAGACATGTGTCTGAATACATTTTGGCCCAAATGTTTGACTAAAATTGAGTTTATTAGATTTTTCTTATAACAAAAAGTAGAAAATATCTTTATTTTTTTTTCAAAATTTTCGGTCTTTTTCCGTTTATATCGCAAAAAATTTAAATCGCAGAGGCAATCAAATACCATCAAAAGAAAGCTCTATTTGTGGGAAGAAAAGGACGCAAATTTCGTTTGAGTACAACATTGCATGACCACGCAATTACCAGTTAAAGCAGCGCAGTGCAAAATTGTAAAAAGACCTCTGGTCCTTAGGCTGACAATTGGTCCTGGGCTTAACTGGTTAATTACTTTTTTTTTTTTAATTTTATTTTTTTTTCAAAAAAGTTTTTTTTGCTTTTTTATTATTTTTTTTAACGGCTTAAGGACCGCCTCCTGCACATATACGTCGGCAGAATGGCACGGCTGGGCACATCAACGTACAGGTACGTTGTCCTTTAAGAGCCCAGCCGTGGGCGGAGCGCTCGCGACCCGGTCCTGAGCTACGCGACCGCGGACCCGATAGCCGCTGGTGTCCCGCGATCGGATCACAGAGCTGAAGAACGGGGAGAGGTATGTGTAAACAAACCTCTCCCCGTGCTTCCTAGTGACACTGTCACTGATCATCTGTTCCCTGTCATAGGGAAAGAATCAGTGACGTCACATGCCAAGCCACGCCCCCCTACAGTAAGAAAACACACACAGGGCTCACTTAACCCCTCCCTGCCCCTAGTGGTTAACTCCTTCACTGCCAGTGTCATTTACACAGGAATCAGTGCATTAAAATAGCACTGATTGCTGTATAAATGACAATGGTCCCAAAAATGTGTAAAAAATGTCTGATGTGTCCGCCATAATGTTGCAGTCACAATAAAAATCGCTGATCACCGCCAAAAAAATATTAAAAAAAATGCCATAAAACTATCCCCTATTTTGTAGACGCTATAACTTTTGCGCAAACCAATCAATGATCGCTAATTGCGATTTTTTTTTACCAAAAATATGTAGAATACGTATCGGCCTAAACTGAGGGAAATTTTTTTTTTATATATTTTTTGGGGATATTGCAAAAAGTAATAAATATTGCATTTTTTTTAAAATTGTCGCTCTATTTTTGTTTATAGCGCAAAAAATAAAAACCGGAGAGGTGATCAAATACCACCAAAATAAAGCTCTATTTGTGGGGAAAAAAAGACGCCAATTTTGTTTGGGAGCCACGTCGCACGACTGCGCAATTGTCAGTTAAAGCAATGCAGTGCCGAATCGCAAAAAAGGTACCTTTGGTACCTTTTACAAAAATTATATATATTTTTTTTTTTTTACAAAAGACAAAAATATTTTTACAAAAGGCTTTTTTTTTATTATTTTTTTTCTTCATGGGGTGGTCATAACGTTTTGACTGATCATGTTGTGGACATAATGTTTTGGCTGATCATGGGGGGGGTCATAATGTTTTGGCTGATCATGGGGGGGTCATAATGTTTTGGCTGATCATGGGGGGGTCATAATGTTTTGGCTGATCATGGGGGGGTCATAATGGTTTGGCTGATCATGGAGGGGTCGATGTCTTGGCTGACCATGGGGGGGGGTCATAATGTTTTGGCTGATCATGTTGAGGTCATAAATTATTTGGCTGATCATGGGGGGGTCATAATATTTTGGCTGATCATGTTGTGGTCATAATGTTTTGGCTGATTATGGGGGTTGTCAGCTTTTGTCACCTCCCACTCTAGTTTTCAACATTTCTCCATTCATTCCTATGGGACAAATTTCGCTGCAAAAACAACGATATTTTGTGAACCATTTGGCAAAACGTTTTACAAAGTAATAGCACACCAATCTGGAACAATCCGCACGTTGGGGCTAGCTATAATTCCCCTCAGAGCTGTGTGGGACTAGTTATAATTCCCCTCAGCGCTGTGTGGGACTAGTTATAATTCCCCTCAGCGCTGTGTGGGAGGAGCTATAATTCTCCTTAGAGCCGTGTGGGACTAGCTATAATTCTTCTCAGCGCTGTGTGGGACTAGCTATAATTCCCCTCAGCGCTGTGTGGGACTAGTTATAATTCCCCTCAGTGCTGTGTGGGAGGAGCTATAATTCTCCTCAGAGCCGTGTGGGACTAGCTATAATTCTTCTCAGCGCTGTGTGGGACTAGCTATAATTCCCCTCAGAGCTGTGTGGGAGGAGCTATAATTCACCTCAGAGCTGTGTGGGACGAGCTATAATTCTCCTCAGAGCCGTGTGGGACTAGCTATAATTCCCCTCAGAGCTGTGTGGGACTAGTTATAATTCCCCTCAGCGCTGTGTGGGAGGAGCTATAATTCTCCTCAGAGCCGTGTGGGACTATCTATAATTTTTCTCAGCGCTGTGTGGGACTAGCTATAATTCCCCTCAGAGCTGTGTGGGAGGAGCTATAATTCCCCTCAGAGCTTTGTGGGAGGAGCTATAATGCCCCTCAGAGCGGTGTGGGACTCGCTATAATTCTCATAGCTTCGTGGGGCTAGCTATAATTCTCCTCAGCTGTGTGGGAGGAGCTATAATTCCCCTCAGAGCTGTGTGGGAGGAGCTATAATTCCCCTCAGAGCTGTGTGGGACTAGCTATAATTCTCCTCAGAGCTGTGTGGGAGGAGCTATAATTCTCCTCAGAGCTTTTGTCACCTCCCACTCTAGTTTTGAACATTTCTCGATTCATTCCTATGGGACAAATTTTGCCGCAGAAATGCAGATATTTTGTGAACCATTCGGCGAAACGTTCCACAAAGTAATAGCACACCATTCGGGAACAATCTGCACGTTTCGGTATATATTCAGTATATGTAGTGTAAAAGCTGTGGGAGGAGTTAGGGTGGTAAATTTGGCTATAAGAATAAGAACTAGAAAAGCTACAATTTCTGGGGAAATTGTGTGACGTGTTCTTGCCTCCACCTACTGGAGTGGGCGGAGTAACTGGGTGGAGTGGCTTGAGTAACTAAGCTTTTTTTTTTTTGTCAAAAATTATTTATTTATTTTTAAAAATGATTTTTTCTCAAAAATGATTTTTTTTAATGATTTTTTTTTTTTTTCAAAAAATATTTTTTTATATTGTTTTTTTATTTATTTTTTTCAAAATGTTTTTTTTTCCTCAAAATTTTTTTTTTTATTTTCAATGATTTGTTTTTTTTTATTTCAAAAATGATTTATTTTTTATATTGTTTTTTTTTTTTTTTTTTTCAAAATTTAATTTTTTTTTTCAAAAATGATTTTAATTATTTTTTTTTTTTTAATTATATTTTTTTTCTGAAATTACTTTATTTTTTTCAAAAAAGATTTTTTTTTTTCAAATTGATATTTCTTTTTTTTCAAAATGATTTTTTTTCTCAAAAAAATGAAAAAAAAAAAAAATGTTTCTAAAATTATTATTATGGTCAAACATTTTGCTTCTCTTTTAATTATGGACACATTTTCATTCATGGGCAGATTAAAATGTCCCCCTTTGATCTGCATATTGTTGAAGCAAAGAACATACAATATTTCCAAGTTGCTACATTGAATTTCTTAGTTACGCTTTTGAACAGTGTTCCCAAAATGGTTGAGCAGTTCTGCTTATGCGCTGTGTATTTGAAGTTTTTTTTTTACATGCATTGAGCACTCAAAGTCCATAACTGAGGTGCCTCCAATGAAGTCCGTGTGATGAAACACGTAAGGCGGGACATGCAATAGGTCATTTTCGGCTTCTCCGAACTTCCGGTTTCTAGTCCGTTCGGCTGTGGAAGGCAAGTCGTTGACACGCCGGAATCGCGGAAGTGCTTTGTTTTTTGTCAGTGAGAGCATTGGAGCTCTTTTAAACTTTTGGAGTATAGAGTTTTTACATGCCATTTTGGAAATAAAAAGCTTTGGTTTACGGATTCACACTATGAAGCTCATCCTTTTTACACACATGTGGATGCTTTGGTGCTGAGGAAGTTTGAGAACTATACCTGAGAGGAACATATCGTTTGAAAAATTACAGCTGTCTAGGCCTGAGGGATATCCTGCCAAGGGAGACATCGCTGCTGGGACACAGCTATTCAAACCTTTTACCCCTGCAGGGGTGAGGCGCTCTGGTGAGTGCAGTCATAAGGGGGGACGCACATGAAGGAGGGGAGCACTGAAGAAGTCACCTTTATTATTGATATCTTCTGATTTTTGGAGGATTTCACATATATAAATTTTTTCTCCTTATAATTTTTCGGACACTCAATTACCTGGCAACATATATATGGATTGGGATTGATTTTGACATAAGCACTTGTCACTTATTTTTTTTATATATATATATTTTCTTATGGTAATAAGTTTATATAATTGATATTACATTTATATATTTTTAAGATCTATTATTTTGTTCGTATGCACATTCATTCACCACTCATGCTGATTTCATATGCACATTGAAGTCAGCATGAGCTGTAAAGTAAAAGTTAGTGTATATGCACATTTTCACCTTGTAGCACGATTGCCAGTACTTGTACCTCATTATATTTCCCCAGTACTTATATACACATATATATTTTTATATATATAATCATTTTTTTATAATAGTAGTTTCTATTGAACAGCGCCATTTTCCCTGTTTAGAGTTTTATTTGTTTTTTGGACTTAGGTGGTGTTCTTCAAATAGGGAGGCAGCAGTTCAGCTTTTAATCCTAAGAGCGGATATCTGTCTTTTGATAACAGTCTAATGCTGCGTACACACGACCGGACTTTGACAGACTAGGTCCGACAGTCTTCCCGACGGACTTTGGGAGGAGTTCCGACGGACTTTGCCACACACAAGCACACCAAAGTCTGACGGATTCGAACGTGATGACGTACGACGGGTCTAGAATAAGGAAGTTCATAGCCAGTAGCCAATAGCTGCCCTAGCATCGGTTTTCGTCCGTCGGACTAGCATACAGATGAACGGATTTTTCGACCGGACTCAAGTCCGTCAGAAAGATTTGAAACATGTTTTAAATCTAAAGTTCGTCTGATTTTTCGACAGCAAAGGTTCGATGAAGCCCACACATGATCGAATTGTCCGGCGGATTCGTTCTGTCAGACCTAGTCCGTCGAAAAAGTCAGCTTGTGTGTACATTTGGCACTGTTTTTTCATTATGTGAGCTTTACACTGTTATTTTAATACAATTGTTTTTGTGAATTTACAGTATTGTAAATGGCACAATCCTGTGAGACATGGTTTTGGAGGTGAAACTGAGGAGCTGTTAATTCTAGTCCTGGGAACAATATTCTCATTGCCTTCTGGTAAGCCTCGGCTCACACTGGAAGTGGCTGCGAATCACTGTGCAACCCTATTCTCTGGTTCAGGGATGAATCGTGCTGAATCTGTGCCTAAATTTGGCACTGAAACGGAGCCAAAGACACACAGCATTCTCTGTGCAGTGCGCTCTGCAGCCGCCCCGGAGATATGTGAGCCGGCTCCATAGAGAGCCGGTCACATTCTCCAGCTATGTGAATTAGATGCGGGGGAAAGTGACCATTTGTGGCGGCAATCCTGTGTTTTGACTGGGTGGTCCCTAAAAAGTTGTTCTCTATCTAACAAGGAAACTTCTCTAATGTCTGTCTATACCCAAAGATTTTTTTTTTTTTCCTGAGCTATCTATGGTGAGGACCAAGATCGGGCCTTTTAGTATTCCCCTTTGGTCACCTACAATCGGATCCTGGTGAGTAAAAGAGAGTAATTTCACTCAGGAAAAAACCCTCCAGAGGATACAGCCGACTGTGATACAGTCCCAGCAAGTCCGGTGATTCCGGCCCACGCTCGTTTGACTCACCTGCTGAGAGGTTTGTGAGTCCACCTGCTCTGGTAAGAGTACCCTTTTCATTACCATTACATGAGGCTATGGGAAGATTTTCTCTAGAAAACAATCAAACAGATGTAAATCCGTGACCATTTAGGAATTATAAGGGGCTGCTACCATCCATCTCTTTGTAACTTCATCTTCATTTTAATATCTGCCATCTAAAAATCTGTGGACTATACTATAGAGAAGGCTCACAGGACTGCTGCTTGAAACATCGTCTTGAGCGGCCTCACTAAGTTGTGATTGTTCTTTTGGTTATCTTTTGATTTTATTTTCTATTTTTTGGTTTAATAGAACCCATTTGGATGACACAGTTTGGCTTGTGGTTCACATGAGCACTATAGTACCAATAGAAAAACACATTTAATGTATGTTAGTTTTTGTGCGACTTTTTTGTGAATCGCATACAACCGTTACTATATTGTTGGCTTCTGGTTCATATGAGTTCCATAATATCAACAGAAAAACACATTTAACATTTGTAGAAATGTCATGCGATTTTTTTTCAAATCACATATAACTGTTATGATTTGTTCACATTTGCCTTTGAAAGTACCTCTCTTTCTTTGGGAGATCTCTACAGTTTCATTTGATATATAGATGGTCTGCTGGCATATTTATGTGCAATTACTTATTTATATTTTAGTACAAGTTTCTGCACAAGCACGTTTTTTCTGAAATGGAGAGAACCCTTCGTTCTGCCCATTCCATGATCTGTTTGGACAGCTCCAACAGGAGTCTCCCCGGTGATTCAAGTAGACTACAACAGTGGCATTGTCAGAGCTCAGTTGAACCTCCTTGTCCCTGATGCTCTTTTGAAAGGCTTTTAGGGCTTCCCCCACTGCTTTGAGCTCCCTGTAGTTGGATGACATCTGACCTAGCGAGCTGTTTCATTGGCCTTGGGCTTTCTCTTTCCCCAGGTGGGCTCCCCACCCCCCGGGAACTGGCATGGGTGGTAACTTTTACTGGCTTCCACTGAGCCCATGGCCTGCCCCCCTTTAGGTTTTTGGGGACTGTCCACCACTCCAGGGAAGACAGGACCTGAGGAGTTAGTAATATCTCCTGATCCAAGGATTCCTTCTTCTTGTCCCATGAAGACAGAAGGAAGAAGTGAAGGTCTATTGAGTGGAGCTGTGCCCAGACTATGGCTGGTATACCTGCCGACATCAGACATAGGGTTCTTAACACCTCCCTTCTGCAGCGTGATGGGGTTTTAGCAAAAACCCCACGAGGAAGCTAAGCTTCTGCAGCCTGGTGTCCACCCTGTAACCAAGAAAGGTCTTGACCTGTTCTGGTTTGAGAGAGGATTTTTCCCATGTTGATTATCTAGCCCAGGTATTTTAGAACCGACATAGCTTTGTCGGTGTCTGACCCGATCCGAGTGGCTGAAGGTCCAGAGATCAGTAGACCCTCCAGGTATGGAATTAGGGCTACACCCTGGAGATGTAGGAAGGCTATTGCTTTGGCTAGGATTTTTGTAAAAATCTTTGGGCTGGCGGTTAACCCAAATGGAAGGGCCAAACTGCCAATGAAAAATCTCTCCTCCGACTGCTACTGCGAACCTCAGGAATGCCTGATGATCCCTATGAATTGGAACATGCAGGTAGGCCTCCCTGAGGTCCAGAGTCGTCATAGAGGCCTCCTTCATATAACTTGTTAATGTGACTTGCAACTATTAGAATGAAAAATAAAACCCACACAACAAACAAGCCAAGTTGTATTTTTATTAGCACATATCAGTATTTGGAAACAAAATATTAGGTATTTACAATTCAATTATGCATGTTCTTTTAAAAAATGTTCATAGTTTGCTTTTAGAACAAACTCAAAACATCGATTTGACTTCAAACTGCCAAGTTCATCTGACTGAAGAAGAGCATTTACATCGGGTAGGTAAGTCTTAAGGTCTTTACCTGTAGATACACATGGAAGAAACAGATCATTAGGATCATTAGAAACAAATAGTCATGTACTTTATCCTTACAAAAGTTGTGAGCCGACAACCAGCTGCTTTTGCTGGACTTAAATCAGAAGAAATGGTATTGGTCTCCCACTTGTTTTTTTTTTTGTTTGTTAAATTACAGAACACCACCTTCTCCCCACAACATTGGAGGTGGGGGATTGTAGTCTAAGGGAAGAACAGGGAGGGCTGAATCGAGTCCTTGAAAGAACATGTGTTTTTTTGGCATTTATCAAACATTTAGCATGATGACGCTATTTTTGACCAAATGCATAGGGTACAGCTAGGATGCAGTGACATCATCACACATGTTGGTTTCACCTGTATACCAAGTTTGGCACAGTTTGTTCATTAATTATGTGAGTTTTAAGCCATTTTTTAATACAATAGTTCCTATTTAATTTACAGTATTGTGTTTGCTGATATGGCACAATAATGTGAAACATGGTTTTGCAGGTGAAACTGAGGAGCTGTTAATTACAGTCCTAGGAACAAGATACATATCCTGCCCTTATATCCCACTCATATTAGGGGCTCATTGCCTACTGGTAAGAGTGGATTTCCTATACACCCGTGGTATGAACTTTTCTCGCAATTCTTAATTTTCACATTTTAGATTTATGAACTGATATTGTTTGTACACGGTGATGCCCATGGAATTTGTGGACTAAAATAATTTTCACAGTCATGTTTCACTATATTATTGGCACTATGTTCTCATATTTGAACACGATTTATTTATTTCAGTATTGACAATTTTTAAAGGTGCTCGTTGAACAGGCCAAATGGTAGCAAATAAGAGTGGCTTGTTAGCGTTTACATAAAGTACACTAACTCTAATGGTACTCAAAAATAAATAAAAAGGGCTCAGAAGTTAAAAAGGCACATGGCCATCTATGAAAAATGTGTCTCATTGTTATTATCAGGGAGCAGGATAATACAAAATCCTACCAGTATTCCCCTTCACTAACAGTTTACATTATTATAAAGGCATTCCCTTTGTCATGCAATTCAGCTAAGAGTGAGCATACTCCATCTACATCAATTTTTCTTTTAGGATAAAATAATATATAATTTGATGTTTATTCTGTTCCCTGCATTGACTATACTAAGCAATAACCCAATATCTCTGGCACAAAAAAAAAACATGCCTGGTAGAGTTCATGTGACCTGAGACTCAATTATTGCTATGCAGATGTTTGTTTTGTCCACTACTATTGAAGAGACTCTTAACACCGGATATCACCCATGGAATCCTTCCCTCAGGTTGGCAAAATAGCATATACTCTACATGTGTCTCCACTTATCTGTTCACTATGTAATTGCTAAAGTTATAATGACCCCAGGAAAAGATTACAATAAGGCTAAGCAAAGTCTTAAAAAGAGCAGGTGCTCTGCTACCTGTAATGGTCATCATACATGTTACAACCTGACCATACAATTTTTGTATGATCAACTTTAGACTTACCAAAATTATGTAATATGAGGATCTATCTAAAGCACCCATACAATCTGCATCCAATCAGGCATGCCCTGACCCTACATTGTTGTTGGTAGATCTAAAGGAAATTGTACAAATCAAAATGTATTTTGTGTGGTGAGATGAACAGAAGCTCTTCTAATCTGCTGATATAGGGAGCCCAATCATCCCATCTGGTAAATACAAAAGTACTTTATTTTGATTCAGTGGGTAAGGGTTATAATTTATATTAAATGAATTGACTGAAGTTATAAACCTCTCTCACTGAAACCAAAAATATGTTTTAGCTCAAGTTGGGCTTTAGGCCACATTTAATGTACAAGTGCCCATATAACCATTATGGGGAAATTTAGTCTATTAACTTGACTACACTGCAAATGTAAAACCATATGCTGTACATATATTTATACGCATTTCATTTCCTTAGAACTACTTTTTGGAATAAAGCATTGCCCAAAGCCTTTAGTCGCTATTGTCAATCGCCCGCTTTTATGTACCCCAAAATGGCCTCTCTGTAGAATGAATATGGAATTTTTCTGCACATGCACCTCCTGCGCATTGAAGATTTGGAAGGAATGAAGACAACTAAGAACAGGATACTTTTTCATACAAATACATGGTGCAGCAGGTACATACCATGAATATGAAATGTTGGGTTTACATATACCGTATTTTTTGGACCATAGGACGCACTTTATTTACCCCAAAATATGGGGGAAAATATCTCTGCGTCTTATGGTTGGAATATACGACAGGCACCGCCCCCGCCACTGTCAGCACCGCCCCTCACCACTTTCATCACTGTCCCCCGCCGCCCTCATGCTAGTACCAGAAGACAGACATCCCAGGCCTCCCGCGAGTGCCGGGTGATCTCCCGGCTGGGCCTGACACCTACTGAAGACAGAGCAGCCCGAGCAATGGCACAGGTCAGGCAGCATCAACGGCAATGGCCAGGCTGCATCAACGGCAATGGCCAGGCTGCATCAACGGCAATGGCCAGGCTGCATCAACGGCAATGGCCAGGCTGCATCAACGGCAATGGCCAGGCTGCATCAACGGCAATGGCCAGGCTGCATCAACGGCAATGGCCAGGCTGCATCAACGGCAATGGCCAGGCTGCATCAACGGCAATGGCCAGGCTGCATCAACGGCAATGGCCAGGCTGCATCAACGGCAATGGCCAGGCTGCATCCACGGCAATGGCCAGGCTGCATCAACGGCAATGGCCAGGCTGCATCAACAGCAATGGCCAGGCTGCATTTCTTTGACACAGGTCAGGCTGCATTTTTATGGGCACTGGTAAATATTTTAGTACATAATTTGGTTCTGAATATTTTTTTCTTGTTTTCCTCCATCTAAAACCTTGGTGCGTCTTATGGAGCGAAAAATATGGTAGTCAACTATGATCTATCAAAACTTGATAACATTAAATGGGATACGAATACATGTTCTTGTATGCATAAGCATCTACAAATTAGATAATGTGAAAAAAATAGCTTTTTTTATACCTTCATTCAATAACTTTTGAAGTACTTTAACAAAAACAGAGTTTTTTGAGGCTTCTATTGGGTCATCTTTGCCACCTAATGTAGACCACCTGTAATTAAGCATATGAAATAGTTTATAATTATTTTAACACCCAAAGAAATGTTTGGTAACAACTAGAGAGCATTCAACAATTTATAACTGGCTATAGGGAAACTAAAGTGGAAACACTAAAGTGCATAAGAATTAAGATCAAAACATAATTGTATAGATATTTAAGAGGATCTTGTTACTCCATGAGTCCTCAGTTTTGTAGCAAGTAATGTAGAATAACAGGACAGAAGAGAAGGTGGCTTGTGTCCTTCACTGTACTCCAAGATATTTAATTTAAAAGCAAGTTAAAATTCCTTTTATCTTAAATCACAGAGGCTTGAAATGTATAAAACAAACTATACAAGAATGGCAACGCCCCAATTTTTTAACTAGCATTTGAAGTAAAGTGCACATGAAGTAAGGGCATAACAGTACACACAGATGATTTCCCTGCACACTTAAAAACACAAATTGACACCAACAATTCACATTAAAAACAGCTTTTATTTGAACACATCTATAAGTGGATAACTCCTAAAAGTTTCCAAGTTGGAGCACAGCCGTGGCATACCATCCATTAATTTATCCACTGCTATATATTATATATATATATATATATATATATATATATATATATATATATATATATATATACACACACACACACACATACAGTGTATGTATGTATATATTATACACAGCGAGTAAAGTATTGAACATGTCACCATTTTTCTAGGTACATATATTTCCAAAGTTGCTATTGACATGAAATATCCACCACATGTGGATACCAACCCACGCACTACATACATACAAAGAAACCAAAACCAAAACATTCAGAAATTAAGTTAACATTATGAAGTTTAGAAATCCTTCTGTAACCAATGCCATCAGTATAAAAAGGTTGCAAAGGTCTTGAGAGAGCTGTTTGCCTTTACCCATCATGAGATGTTTCTTGTGTAACACCTTGGTAATGAGGCCATCAGTTGAGACTGAACCAGCCGATTTTAATTTTCCACTTTCAAGGGACGGGATTGCTTTTGTAATTACTGATAGATTTCAGCTGGTGTCTTGGCTTTCCATGCCCTTTTGCGCCTCCCTTTCTTCATGTGTTCAATAATTTTTCCCTGTGCAATTCCATTTTATTACACTTATTAACTTAATTTCTTAACTTATTTGTTTTGGTTTCCTTGCATATATGGATTGCCAGGGATGTTAGTGACATGTGATGAAAATGTCATGTCAATAGCGTGTTTATATTTTTCCATTTACTTAGAAAAATGGTGACGTATTCAATACTTATTTTACCCGCTGTGTATATGTGTGTGTGTGTTAGAAGGCTGGCTGCAGGCTAGCCTGGATTTGTAGGGAGGAGTCTGAGGGCTGTATATCCCTCCTCCTCCTCCATCAGATCCTTCGTTGGATCATTTCCGGGATTACAGGGCATTTCACGTCACTTCCGTTTTTCTGCCAGCAGAGCAGCAGGGCAGTCGGCTGCAGGGGTCTCGTCTGTTCCCTCTCCCAGTACTCACGGTTCCGGTAGGTGCGGACGGGTGGCATCAACAGAGGGTCCGCATCGGATGCCACCCGTCCTGCTCAGCTGTCAGCCCGAGCTCGGGGGTGGGGTCAGCCCGATCGCAGCGGGATGCCGACTCAGGGGGGAGGGGGGTCCGTCCCGGAAGTTTACTTGCTCATCCCATTCCACTGTCTTTGATTTATTTCTGGAAAGTTAAGCAGCTTACAATTTTCCTCACGCTCTCTGCTGTCTTCGCTTAATGTATTACTCCTTGTCTGGCTGCAACTGTCAGTGCCTCGCCAGCATAGCAGGAAGTGAGGTCTGACATTGAGTCTCAGGTCGTTCTGTGTAACAATAAGGAGATGAGAGTTGAAGGGGATGGTGACTTCATAAGGGATGAGAGAGAAGTGGGGAGGGGGGGGGGGGGGTCTGAAGTCTGAGCAGAGGGCAGGAACATGTACTGCGGTAGCAGACAAACCGGGCTACTACATATACATGTATAAGCATTGGAAGCCCAATACAAGTCAAATGGCAACACATATCGCATTCATTGGCAGCAGGCATTAACACGCCCATGGCTGTTAACACCATCTGTGCCAGATTCAAAACTAGCATACCCTTCCCTTCTTTGCATGTTATGCACAAAGGATTGCTCTGTCTCCCCATGGAGAACTCTGGCGCCTGTGTTGGCTGGTTCTGGGCTCCAGAGCAGCAGTGGGTGCCCAGCCCAGGATGGCAGTTACAGCTCAGACGCTGTGCTCCAATTCATTTCATAGCTGCATCAAGCCAGAGCCAAAAGGCAGGGATCGTCCACCTCCGCTAGCAGGGATCTAGGGACGTGGGTTGTGTATCGCCCTGTTGCTGGTCTGTCGCTGGAGGTCTGGGGGAGGGGCTACACATGCTGGGAGTTGATTCATGTAACTGGAGCATGAGAATTTTATTTCTGGGTCAAGCAGTGCTCTAGTACACTACAGTATGACAGACATTAATACTAGATCTGCTCAGGTTATGGCTGGATTTCTTCAAATCTGTCAGCATCAGGCTTTGTTAGCAGCATTCCTGTCGCAGCTTTTGAACCGTAGCATTTCTGTCAAGGCATTTCGTGCATAGCTTTTGATTCGTAGCATTTCTGTCATAGCTTTTCAGTTGTAGCATTTCTGTTGTCGTTTTCCTGTCACAGCATTTTCCTGTGTAGCTTTCATTTGTAGCATTTAGTTCATAGCGTTTTTCCTGTCATAGCAATTTCCTGTAGTAGCTTTTTCCTGTTGTAGCATTTTCCCGCGTAGGTTTCATTCATAGCATTTCTGGCCGTAGCATTTTCCCTTGTAGCTTTCATTTGTAGCATTTTCCGTCATAGCATTTCGTTCGTAGCATTTTTCCGGTTGCAGCATTTTCCTGTGTAGCTTTCATTCATAGCATTTCCTGTCGTAGCATTTTGTTTGTAGCCATTTTCCTGTCGTAGCGTTTTCCTGTGTAGCTTTTTCCTGTCGTATCGTTTCCTGTGTAGCTTTCTTACGTAGTATTGTCCTGTTGTAGCATTTCTGTTAGCTAGTGCTCACATCCAGGGTCTGCCATGTCTACGGATCCATACGGGCAGGGGTTTCATTTTTAATTGATTGTCGTCCCACAATCTTCTCACCCATAACATACGTCATATGATGCACGTTCATTTCATTACACTTGTACGACTACCCACCACGGCCTGTGGGTACACTAGCCCTGAAGGTTTAAGTTTTGCTACCGGTTTCTATTTTCTGTCATAGCCTTTCATTCGTAGCATTCCTGTTGTAGCATTTCGTTCGTAGCATTTCTGTTAGCTAGTGCTCACATCCAGGGTCTGTCACTTCTATGGATCCATACGGGCTGAGGCTTCGTTTTTAATTGACTGTCGTCCCACAATCTTCTCTCCCGTATACCATACCTCATACATGACACGTTAACCATTACACCTTTACTACTACCCACCGCGGTCTGTGGGTACCTCAGCCATGAGTGTTAGTTTTTAATTACCTGTCTTTGCGCTGCGGGTTGCTTGGGCTTGTTCACTGCATACACTAGGGTGGTGTTGTCATTAGGTTCACATTCACGCACTGTTGGCCTGTCATTTCTGCACCTACATCCTCAGACTTGTCAGGTACGTAGGGGTGTTGTTCATGGGTTGGTTGTCTGTTCTCATTTCTCTAGTTTTTGTTTCCTTAGTTCAGGGCATGACGCACGTTCCGGAAGCGACAAATTTGCATTCATCTCTCAAACACCGCATGGGGGTTCAGTGCATGGTAGCACCCCATCAGGTAGAAGTGGGACCATACTAAACTCATTGCTGAGTTTTACCACTGGTGTACCCCTTTCCCGGCCTCAGCTAGGGGGGGGGGGGGCAGTACTTTAGGTTATTCCGAACTCCGTCCCAACCTTTTCCATCCATCAGCACAGAACATGTTTCTATGCATGATTCTTAACCCAGATTCATGGGGTACTTAATGCGCTCTTAACGTCCATGCTACAATTGTTAGACAGGATGAAGGGGATCATAGCCCGCTCGGCTAGAGCGGAGGTGTCAGCTGCGCCTCCGGCTCCTGCTCTTCTCGGTGCGCCAGCAGGTGATGTTGGAACTTCTTCAACAGTGGCATGAGGAACTGGGGGCTAGCCTGGTCACAGGCATTCAATCTGGCTAAAGGTTCTTTATCCAGAGTATTCTGAGGGTTTCTACCAAGGGTGGGAAGGTTTCATAGGTTCAGGTCTCTGACTTTCGCTGCATATTTACTCTGCAATTTGGCCATCTGCCAACACTATCAAGTATCTATCAGGTGACCAGCATTTCAGGCCCCTACAAACTCCTGTCAGTCTGTCCATTTTTGCAGCTCACCCTCTCCAAGCCATCATAAAGGTTAGTCGGGGATGTTCTCTTTGGCATGGCTACCAGTTACCGGCCAGGTTTTCATGGTGTTTCAGTCTTCCTGTCTCCTACCCTTGGCGCAGTTACCAGTTAGTGCTCTAGTTAGTTCCCTTTACTATGCTTACAACTTCCCCATGATTAGAATAGAGGGACAAGCCAGAGGTTCGTGGTCTCATTACCGTACCACAGTAACGGTGTTGGATTAAAGGATACGTCCTCCTCTGCAATATTCCTCTGGTCAGCTCTTTCTGCCTTCCCCATGCATCCTCTCACTATGAACAGATTGTTCTCATATGCAGGTTTACCTTCCATATTAGTCTCATATCTAAAACCCTTTTCTGGATGTTCGTCGGGATCGGAGGCAACTTTGTGGGTACAACTTCTTTTGTCAGGTACATGGGGCGCTGGAGATCCTCCTGTTTTAGCAGTTACATACGTAATCCCTGTTTTGTAGTCATCCGGGCTTTCGCTATTTTCTGGACGGATGGCTGTTGGCCCTTCATTGTAGTTTTAACATCACACTTACTTTGTGTCTCTTTTTGACCTATTTTAGGCATACTGACCAGCTAGGCCAAGGCACACCTCAGGTCTTGGTAGTTAGGATTATTGCATTTCCAGGTGAAGACTTTGATTACATATATATATATATATATATATATATATATATATATATATATATATATATATAAACTCCAACTTGGAGACTCTCAGATTTAATAGTTAGAACCACACTTTACAGAGGAGCCTTAGCGAGCCAGTGAGACTTCCACATACTGTATATTTACAAATGAGTGATTTCTCCTCAAGGCAGAAGAGGTCCATCACCTGAGGACTCTCAGAGTGGGGGGTAGGGTTACAGGGGTATGCCCAGGGCACACCTCAGAAGCTTTGCCAGTGTCCGCTCATCTGACGGTACCAGGGTCCATGAATATCAAGCCTGTGTCCTGTACTATACAATTAAGATAATAGTGTTGTGCTTGAATTTCTGAAGCGCCAACTGTGCTTCATCTTGTGTACCAGTGCCCTGGGCTTGCATTACTAAACTTATTATATCCGATTGCACTCACAGTAATTGGAGCATGGGGTATACAATATTGAATAAATGTTACTTAGTGGCATGCATTTTATTTTGATCTTTTTAAATACATTTCAATGATATATATGGTATTTACACACATATACCCTAGTAGTTCCATATGATCTGGGTAAGGCCAGTTCTTTATCAGAACCCAAATCTGGCATGATCGTTTATTTTTGTAACAGGGTTTGGTGGTGATATCTGGAAATGGAAAGGGGTGTTTTTATTCATTTTAGGGTGCTTCAGGAGAAGAGTGTTGCATTTCTATATGTGTAGCTTCAAAGAGCTTAGCATAGCACAGTGTTCTAAGGCTTCAGCTGTTCGACACACACCCTAAACAAAGCTCCAATCAATATCGCTGCTCAGGATAATCAGTCCACTGCACTGTTCAAGCAGCAGTCCAGTGTGTTGCCAGAGCACAATATTCTAACCCTAGTTACAGCAAATAACGTAGTTAAAAAAAAAAAAAAAAAGGGCCACTTGTATCTGTAATACTATATACATTTATCCATTACTTTTTTCTTCAGTGAATAGGTGCAGAAACGTAACCCCACCGTACCGCTGCAAACAGTAGGTGTGGCCAAATTGCACTACAAGTGGGAGGATCTTCATCTTGAAAGGGCAATAAATATCGGGAGTGCATTATGTGTGGGGTTTAGGGATGCGCCATGTATAGAGCGCAATTACAGGGGTGCCTTATGTACAGAGTGCAGAGCGCAGGGATGCACTACGTACAGAGCGCAGGGATGCACTACGTACAGAGCGCAGGGATGCACTACGTACAGAGCGCAGGGATGCACTACGTACAGAGCGCAGGGATGCACTACGTACAGAGCGCAGGGATGCACTACGTACAGAGCGCAGAGTTCAGGGATGCACTACGTACAGAGCGCAGAGTTCAGGGATGCACTACGTACAGAGCGCAGAGTTCAGGAAAGCACTACGTACAGAGCGCAGAGTTCAGGAGTGCTGTCATGTACCTGGTGGTTTTGAGCCTGAACTGCAGAGATAGACCTCACCTACGGCTCCCACTCACAGCCCCCTGGAATGGGGACAGAGGGCACAGGAGTAAGGAGTGGTATTGGTGCCTGGCAGGATCAACAGTCAGTTTCAGAAGTCCAGGAACCACTTGCAGAAACAGGAGACTGGAACTGGAGAGCAGACTGGAACCAGGAACAACAGCAGGCAGATAGGCTGGAAACTGGAGTGCTGAACTGGAACCAGGAATCAGCTGGCAGGATCACCAAAGAGGTCAGGCAGGCTGGTGGTCAGGCATCAGGCGGACAGCAGAGGTACCAGGGATCAGGCAGGAGAATAGTCAGGCAGGCCGATGGTCAGATGCAGGTGGATGGCAGAAAAGGTCACAACAGGTAAATAAAGGTCACAACAGGGTCTTTCAACAGGTAAATCTCAGGTCAGATCATGTTTAGGCACAAAGAACTCTGTAGAGCAGACCGCGGGGACTGTCTGCGACAGACAGGCTTAAATAGCTTGCCTGGTGCCAAAAGAGGCACACGTGTGCGCGCTCCTGTATACGCGTGATGGCGCATGCAAATGCGTGCCAGAGAGCCTGGAGCGCTGATTTCTGGCAGGATCTTTATGACAAGTGCCACTGCATGCAGAGTTCAGGGGTGCCACTGCGTGCAGAGTTCAGGGGTGCCACTGCGTGCAGAGTTGAAAAGTGCACTACAGAGTGCAGGATCTAGGGGTGTGCTATGCAGTGTGCTTTCACAGGCTGCCCACATCTCAATTCCACCCTCTTCCACCCTGCATACACCTCCCTCCACAGCCCTCATCAAGGGGCATAGGTAAAGCCTGGGAAAGACCCTGCTTTCTCTATGCTGATAAACGTTAGCCAGTCATGAGATTGGACGAAGGATATTTATTCATATTTTAGCCATATTTCTCAGAGAACATCACTGAGATTTTTTGTAAGAAAAACCTGTATTTGAGATGCATCTAAAATTAGACCAAGATATTTGAGGCAAATTAAGAGCTGTAGAACAGTTCTTTGGCATTGACTACCTAACCAAGGGCATCAGGCAGTTGAATTTACCTTTGGATATTTTCTGTCAGGCCTGAAGAAAATGTATCTTCAGAAGAACATCATCTAGATCATAAGTGTCAAAGTCAATTTCTTCACGGGCCGCATTAGCATTATGGTTGCCCGCAAAGGGCTGTTTGTATCTGAACTCTGTAAGACTACATCAATTTATTGAGGGCATTTTTTTTCTCAGAGAATAGGTGCAGAAACTCAACCATGCTCCGCCCACATCGAAGGGTGGGTGTGGCCAAAATCGCAACAAAGAAGCAATAAATACCAGGAGTGTTAATGTGCGGGATTCAGAGATGCGCTATGTACAAAGCGCAGAGTTCAGGGATGTGATGTACGGAGGGCAGGGCTCAGTTACATACTGAGTACAGGGTTTAGGGGGGGAGGGGGGGCTATACACAGTATGCAGGATTCAGCTCTCTTTCACAGGCTGTCCACATTTCACTTACTTCCCTCCTCAACTCTGACCTCTGCACACACTTGTCTTTATCCCCCCCCCCCCCCAAAGCTTCCTCTCATTTCACATACCCGGCCCAGCTCTAGTACCTCTGAGTAGTGGGGGCAGCGCCCCTTCCCTCTCACTTGTAGGGAGATCATTGGATTAGCATCTGTGCACAGATGGGGATCGCAGTGCAGCTTACCATACCATGTGATACCCCATCTCACACTGCACCTGCATTAGCAGCTCCCTTGTGCCCACCATGAGTGCAGAGCAGGGATCTATGAGAGCCACCGAGAGGAAAACTGTCCTTGTAAACACGTAAGAGCCGTGTTCTGGCTGAAAAAAAAGCCCTGGGTGCGAGGGCCACATGAGATGGCCTGGCGGGCCAGATTCGGCCTGCAGGCCTTGTGTTTGACACATGTGATCTAGACAGTCTGCCCTGTGAGTTCTGAGAACAGTTAGGAAGAATGGCAGGAGTTTTTAAAATATCCTGGGTGAGGAAGTTTGTTGAGGGACTTAATGTCTAATATAGGACCGATCATTCTGTTGGGTTTTTATACTGTGGACAATTTTTAGTAGAATCCCTTGAGCCTGTGCTGTGATTGTAATGGCAAAAAACTACCGGGACTTGAAGTGGTATAAGTATTTTGGAAAAGTTAAGGAAAGTCGGCTATATATTTTTTTATTTTAAAGGCCCCCCAGGTGGGTTATGCCACAATGTACTAGTATGCACAGCTTATTAGTACATTATGGCAGACTTACCCGTCATATGGTGTCCTCCCAGCACAGCACTGGTACCGATCCGGTGGGCCCCCATCGCTTCCATCTTCGCCCGGTCTTCCTTTTCGGGTCCTGTGCCTTTGGCCACTTGAAAGGCCAGGCTGCGATGACGCCACTTCCACACATGCGCACAGGAATCACATCACTGCTGCTCGGATCGGGTGCCAATTGGGCCCATGTTTGCTGAGCTGCACATGCGTGGCTCAGTGAACATGACAGCCGACATGCAAAAGGGTCTCTTCTGTCAAAAATACCCTGCCTGTCAGCCATTTGAAGAAAAAACAAGTTTACCTTCTTTTTAAATAGTTCTTGTGTGATTTGACAGACGGGAATGGTGAGGAGGTGGAGTTATGGAATTACATTTTGTGACTTTGGTAAACCCCCAATTAGATTTGAAATGTTGGGACATCTTAAGGCTAATGAGATATCCACTGTAGCAGACATCCCCCGCTCCTAAACTGAGGGCCCGTCTTCATTGTGGAGAGGACTTGGTCTTATGTGAGAATGCAGGGATAACTTTCGGTTTTAAAGCTCAAGCTTGGGAAAGGTGCTGTGTTTAAAGGAGGAAAGAGCACCTGAAGAGCACCTGTTATGTTACCTTTTACCAAAGTAACATTGAAAAGGAATTTGCGTGAGGTGTCTTTTGCAGGCAGGTTCAGCTGTCCAAACATTTTGTCAGAGAATCCTGTGCATATGAACAGAGTTAAGAGCCATTCCGGAAATTGGTCCCATGATGTGTTCACACAAGAAAAACAAGAGCAGAAGAAAGCTGCTGCACAATCAGGAAAAACAGGGTCATGTTGGTTGTTCACATTCCTGGTCCAGTTTACAATGATTTGACATACTGAAACAACCAGAGCTGTTGCAGGGCTGGGCCTGCCAGGGTAAAGAGCTTTTAGGAGAGACTTAAATTTTCTGTCCACAGCGTCTTTTAAAGTTGGAAGATCTTCACTGGGCAACAAGCTTTTCAACATTAGCAGGCATACTGTGAGGTAGCTCCCTCCTCAATATGGTGAGACAGTGTGGAAGAGAAATCTTTGCAGCTTCCTCCAATACCGCTTCTATGTTCTTTTCATTTCCCTGTGAGTGTCATCTAGGACTGGCATATCAAGGTCTGACTCTGGTTGAGAAGAAGTAGAAGTAGGAGAAGCAGAAGTAGGAGCAGAGGCAGGGCAATTTTTAACTGATTGCCATAGGGCCATAATCTGTCTGAGAAATTGTGACATAGCTGCAGAAAATGTTACTTTTGCAAAAGTAGGAAACTTGCTGCATGCTTAAAACAGAACTGAAAGGGCTGCAGGGCACACGTGAGCACCAAGAGAGTAGGCCGTTTCAAAATGGCTTCCTACCCTTAGGAAGCAGCCATCCGACTGTATACAATGGCAGGATGGCAAGTGGTTAAGCACAATTCCTGGACCCATTTATATATTTTTAATTTAGAGTGATATATTGCATATATTTGGATAGGCAAGTGCTGAGCCACAATACTGGGCTTAATTGGCAGTGTTAAAATTTGAGGTGCATATTTTATGGTATTATAGGTTGCACACCATGATGTTGATTTACTAAAGGCAAATAGACTGTTCACTTTGAAAGGGAAGGTTCACTTTGCAAGGGAATTTTCCCCATGAGTTAGAGACTGTGGTAAAGTTTCACTTTGCAAGAAATACACCATCATATGCAAGGAATGCTTGTTGCTTGCACATAATTGGATTATGGAAACCTGTAAAATTTGACCTCATTCACTAAGCTCTGTAGAAAATTCTCTTGAAAAGTGCAACTTCCCTCGCAATAGGAAGTGTCTATTTGTCTTTAGTATATCAACCCCGGGGTGTGCAATACTATGACATAAATGTTAATTTAACGTAAGAAGCCAGGAGACCAGTTTTGACTAGTCAGTAAAAAAAAAAAATAAAATCCAAGGAAAATAGTCAATGAGATATTCTTTATGCTTGCCATAAATAGTTTTAGGTACCCAACGTATTTGAGGTATGCTAAAATGTTAACAGTGAGAAAAGTAGCAGAAGATACTATTCCTTAGTTCTTTTTTTCCCCAAGGGTAGTAACCCACAAGGACTTACTGGTCACCAAGTTTAACGCATGTATAATATAGACCCAGTATTTATTCAAATATTAAGGAGATCTATAAAAGTAAACATTTACATCCCAAATACTCATGGCTCAAAATATGTAATACTTGCATGTTTTTCTTTACAGATTTGCAAAGTATTTCTTGCTTCAGTTGTTCCAAATTCACTCCATCATCCTTAAAAACACAAAAGTAGACAGTATATATTCGGTGAGTCAAGCTGAATGAAAAATAAAATTGAAATTTTTCAGAATGTCTCTGAAAAAATTGCTAGCAGGAGGGCCTATTTGTACGTCTCTTCTGCAATAAATACTTAGTATCTGCATATTAGCAAGTTTCTTTAGATTGTACACGGAGCGTCAAAGTTTACAATCTTGGCATGCCTTAGTGCAGAAAATTAAAGTGCATGTAAAACCCCAGAAATAACTATTGCTGTATCCACTTCCACTTTTTGTTTACAGGTAACAATCAGTATTTTTTGCTAGAAAATTACTTAAAACCAACAAACATTATATACTGTTTTAAAGCAGAGGCCCTAGAGAATAAATTGACGGATGTTGCAATTTTATGTCACACAGTATTTGAGCAGTGGCTTTTCAAATGCTTTTTTTTTTTTTTTTTTTTTAAAATACACTTTTTTGAATTTCAATGCAAAAAAAACACAATAAAATATATTTTTTTGTAATATATAAAAGATGATGTTTACACCGAGTAAGTCAACAATGTAAATGTTACTGTCCATAGGTGATGCTTTAAAAGCCTTTATAGTTTACTACTTTAGATCTACAGAGGTGGTCAAGATCAGACCTTCGTCGATTTGTGTGCATGCGGGACTGATGCATATCAGTACCACCCATCAGTGCTGCCTACCAGTGCCCATCAGTGCCTATCGTCTGTGCCCGCTCATTCATCAGTTTAGGCCGATATATATTCTTCTACATAGTTTTGGTAAGAAAAAAAAAAACACATTGCAATAGGTGTATATTGATTGGTTTGTGCAAAATTTATTGCGTCTACAAACTACGGGATAGATTTAGGGACTTTCATTTTTTATAGTGTTTTTCCTGGTAATAGGGGCGATCTGCGATTTTTAGCGGAATTGCGGCGGACAAATCTGACCCCAAATGACACTTTTTGGGGACCAGTGACATTACATTGATCAGTGCTTCAAAAATGCACTGATCAATGTAAAAATTACACTGGCAGGGAAGGGGTTAACACTAGGGAGCGATCAAGGGGTTATCTGTGTTCCCTCAGCTTGTTCTAACTGTAAGGGAGATGGGCTTACTGGAACATGACAGAGATTGCGGTTCCCGATCACTGGTAACAGTAGATCTCTGTCATGTGATCTGGCAGAACGGGGATATCGCCCTGTTTACATAGGCAGTTTTCCATTCTGCCTCTCCTCACTGCGATCGTGGGTCGCCGGCAGACATCGAGTCCACGGGCACGATCCGGGTGGGCACCCGATGTCCTTCCAACGTACAGATATGTCAATTCGCACAGGAGAGCCGACCTGTCGCAATATATCTGCGTGAGCTGGTCGGCAAGTGGTTAATGTGACCTATAAACTGTACAACTCAGTTGAACAACAAACTGAAATCTTTTAGGTGGAGGGAATTAAAAAATAAAATATGGTTGCATTAGTGCGCACACCCTTAAATTAATACTCTTTTGAAGCACCATTTTATTACAGCACTCAGTCTTTTTGGGTATGAGCATCAGCATGGCACATCTTGACTTGGCAATATTTGCCCACTCTTCTTTGCAAAAACACTCCAAATATGTTAGATTACGAGGGCATCTCCTGTGCACAGCCCTCTTCAGATCACCCCACAGATTTTCAATCAGATTTAGGTCTGGCTGGGTCATTCCAAAACTTTCATCTTCTGGTAAAGCCATTCCTTTGTTAATTTGGATGTAGCTTTGATTCGTTGTCATGAAAGATGAAGTTCCTCTTTATATTCAGCTTTCTAACAGAAGCCTGCAGGTTTTTGGCCAATATTGATGGGTATTTGGAACTGTTCTTATTTCCCTCTACCTTGACTAAGGCCCCTGTTCCAGCTGAAGAAGAACAGCACCAAAGCATGCTGCTGCCACCACCATGCTTCACTGTGGGTATCGTGTTCTTTTAGTGATGTGCAGTGTTGTTTTTGCTCCAAACATATCTATTGGAATTCTGGCCAAAAATATCAACCTTGGTTTCATCAAACCAGAACACATTTTTCCACATGCTTTTGGGAAACTTCAGATGTGTTTTTACTAAATGTAGCCGGGCTTGGAGGTTTTTCTTAAAAAAAGGCTTCTGTCTTGCCACTCTACCCCATAGCCCAGACATATGAAGAATAAGGGAGATTGTTGTCACATGTACCACACAATAATTAAATAAATAAAAAAAAAAGAAAAATCACCACCGCAGTACCCAGATAAAGTAATATGGGGTAACCAATGACTTGGAATATTCCCCAGCCAATATAACCCCCAAACCTACCCTAATCAGCCCAGGGTTAGTCTCTTTAAGGAAAAAACAGCATGAAAAAAATAAGGATTGCAGATACCCAAGGTTACCTTGTAAACAGACACCAGGGAATATATAAATAAATGGCTTTATTGTAACAATGTTGCAAAAAATTAAAAAAGAAGTAGTCAAATCAGGTGAGAAAAGCTGCTAGCAGCACACCACAGGTACACAGGAAGGGGGAGGGAATATGTAAAGGTCGGATCTGGATAAGGCTGAGGACATGCAAAGATCAAGGTGTAATGACTCAGTCACTATCAAACAGTATTGCAGATTACCACTGAGGAATCCTAGGTGTCTTCCTCAGACCGGAAGTGTCCATAATTGTAAGCGGGTGTCACTAGAAAAAAAAAAACCTGAATGGATCTCCGCTGCTGGATCGACAGTATCTATATGTTGTGATGGACTGGGACTGAACTGGAAAGCAGTGACTACCATCTGTAAAATCCTCCCAGAGGAGACTGGATACACACAGTGGTCAGTGGTCTCCTTCAGTGGGGAACATGCAAGCATGTCAGGTATCAGTCTGCTGGATGTAGACAGGGTATTCTATAGATGAAATCATCATCTCTGCAAATCATGACCTCTCTGCTGCCTTTGATATGGCTGACCACACCCTCCTCCTCAAAAAACTCCACACCTTTGGTCTTCGTGACTGCACTCTTCACTGGTTCTTTTCCTACTTATCCAATCGCACCTTTAGCGTTACTTACAGTTCTACCTACTCCTCTCCTCTTCCTTTCTCTGTTGGGGTCCCCCAAGGTTCTGTTCTCGGACCTCTCCTGTTTTCAATCTACACCTCCTCCCTGGGTGAGCTGATAGCCTCCCATGGCTTCCATGACCAGGTAGGCACAATAATTAAATGTATAAAAACAACTGATCATGTTAATACTCAATGTGACCATAATGATCATTTTCTTGATGATGTATCAATGTATTTTATTATACTAATGATATGGAATATAGATGAAATCTGTGATATATGCAAAACCTTGACGAAGCAATCATGCGAAAAAATGTTGGTTCTACTTATCAACGCGTCAGATTACAATTATCAAGTATTGTCTCATGGTCCATCAAATACGTTATGAATATGTATTTTTATATGATTTTGATACGATTAATACATTTAATTTTTAAATAGTGTCTTGTGTGCCTACCCTATTAATAGACCTTGTCTCAATTAAAATCCCATTATTCTCTAAAGAGACTTGTCTCCCCCCCCCCCCCCTCTTTTTTAGCATTACCAGGGATTTGAGACAGTGTCTATTCTGGAAATGTCCAATCATCAATATTTATAGCTTCCAATACCATCTCTACGCTGATGACATTCAAATTTATTTCTCTACCCCTCAACTTACTCCTTCAGTCTCCTCACGTATCACTGTTTTACTGTCGGATATATCAGTCTGGATGTCACACCACTTCCTCAAACAATCTATCCAAAACTAAACTTGTCATTTTTCCTCCCCCGATCTCTCTGTCAAAATCGATGGCACAACTATAAGCCCATCGCCACATGCTAAGGTCCTAGGTGTAATCCTGGACTCTGAACTCTACTTTAAGCCCCACATCCAATCACTTTCCAAATCTTGCCGCCTCAACCTCTGCAACATCTCCAAAATACGCCCCTTTCTAACCAATGACACAACAAAGCTCTTGATTCACTCCCTGGTCATCTCTCGACTATTGCGATTCCCTCCTCATTGGCTTACCTCTACATAGTCTATCCCCCCTTCAATCCATCATGAATGCTGCTGCCAGACTCATCCACCTTACCAATCGCTCTGCGTCTGCTACACCTCCGTCAATCCCTCCACTGGCTCCCGCTCACCCAACTAATAAAATTCAAAATACTAACAACTACTTACAAAACCATCAACAACTCTGCCCCCAGCTACATTACTGACCTAGTCTCTATACATCAACTTAATCGTTCTCTTCAGTCTTCTCAAGACCTCATGCTCTCTAGCTCCCTCATCACCTTCTCCCATGCTCGCCCTCAAGGACTTTTCCAGAGCCTCTCCAATCCTATGGAACTCCTTACCCCAATCTGTCTGATTATCTCCAACTCTATTAGCTTTTAGACGATCCCTGAAAACCCTCCTATTTAGAGAAGCCTATCCCTCCCACAACTGTATTTTAATATTCTTCATCTGATCATTCCCCCATCACTGTTAACTTTTGTTCCACTTGACCCTTCCGTCTAGATTGTGAGCTCTAACGAGCAGGGCCCTCTGACCCCTCCTGTATTGCATTGTATTGTAACTGTACTGTTTGCCCTATGTTGTACAGTGCTGTACAAACTGTTGGCGCTTTATAAATCCTTAATAATAATAATAATAATAATAATAATAATAAGTACATTTGCTTTCCTCTAGATCAATTAAGTTTTACAGGTATTAATGTGCCCCCCCCCCCCCCTCTTTCCCAGATTGAGCATTTATGGACAAAAGCAGTTTTCTACCTATGCAAAAATGGCACAAGATGTTGAAACTGAATATTATAAAAATATTAAAGAGGAAGTCCTTACCTCATGGATATATTCCAGCAGGTCAAGCGCTTTCTTGAAATCATTTTCATTTGCATTTCTGTTCTCTTCACTTATGTATAGCTGAAACATAAAAACAGAAGCATGATGTACTTCATTTTGGCTTTAAAACGTGTATAAATGAAATAGAGCAGTAGTTGTTATTGTCCACATTAATGTGTCATTTATAAGAATTCAACTTTAAGCAACTATTTATGAAAACTCCTATGCAAACCGTGCTAGCTGCATTGATCTGGCTAGGCATGACTCTGCCCCTAACCTCACTTACCAGTGCTCAGGCCTGGTCTGGCCTTGTTGCTCAACCACCAACCACTACACTTCAATGAAACAGGAAAGGCCAGTAGGTACATTTCAACTAATGTGCACAGGCAGGTTTCAACTTGGCCAGAGCTTTAAATAACATTAATAACTGCAACAAGTTTAGGATTTAAAATGCAATGAAATAAATAGTGGCCTTGGCTGTAATTTCTGTAAGCATTTATTTCTTTTTGTTTATCATCCACATAACAGAACCGTTGTCATTTTGTAAAATGTACATAGAAGACAAAATACCATAAATGAAAATTAAACACAACAGAACAGCTGTTGGGTTTAGCAGAATTGCATGTTAGGCCGCATTCACACCTGAGTGTAGCGGAACGAGCGTTATTGCACATTTGCATACGGCGTTGTCAGGCGTTTTTCAAATCCAGTGTTTTTCTTGATAGCCAATAGGAAAAATGATCATCACTGTCATCATTTGTTGCTATGTTTTTAGATTTTGTTCAACTGCTTCCTGGGAGCAGTTGCAGTGACAAAACGCCCGTAGAAACGCTTGTTGTCGCGCTAGTCGCTTGAATCGAGCGTTTCCATTAGTTTCTATGGGGATACAAACGCCCAAATCTGCCCGATTCGGTCCGGAACTTGTTTGAGCTTCAGGCGTTCGGCTTCAGGCGACATGGAGTGGAGATGTGAACCATCTCCATAGAGAATAATGTATTTTTTCCCCTTGAGCGTATTGTAGCTTCAGGCGTAGGGCGGCTTAGGGCGACAAAACGCTCAGGTGTGAATGCAGCCTTAGAGCCATAAATAGTAGTAAGATTGTTCAATATTGGTTAATGGATATGGGGGGAAAACGGGATGGCAGTAGCATTAGTTCATTAGTTTAGTAGTTCAGCCTTTTTGCCTAGACACGGTTAAAGTCAATTATTGGAGTAAGGGCTGCACATGGTCATTTTTTTTTTTTTTTTAGTTTTTATCCATCAAGTTTTGCAATAACAACTACAAATAAAACAGTACAACAAAAGTCCAAACAGGGCACACACAATAACACAACATACCGGTATACTTCTTCAGCATTTGGATCATTGTATAACCCAGAGACCAATACCCAAGAATAAAAGGAACAAGCGCAAAGACCCCCCATGTACAATATATAACTCTTAATGAGAAAGTAAATAATTCTTTGGCCCAACCAATATACTTCCTTCAATATACCAACACCATTGACATGTATATTAATGCATGAGCCCACTGTCACTCTAATAACAAGAGCAGGCAGGTGACCTACATCCCCAGATCAGAATCCACACATATTATAGGTTACGTCACGTTATTTAAAAAAATAGCCACTGAATCAGATACCATGGATGTGCTATTCATTCAACTACCCCACACCTAATCGAACTTATGTAGTATACCTCTGCTAGTGAAAGTATCCTTGTATAAGTAGGCAGCCTTGTTAACAAGTGCCTTCCATGCTGAAATAGACAGAGGGGCAGACTTTATTCATGAAAGCGCTATTAGAAGTGTCAAAAAAGTACATGTCACTCTTCTCGGATAAGGGGTCAACTAGTTCTAAGAGACACACCTCTACTGTTGGCTCTATATGGACAGCAGTAACCTTCTCTATACACTCAGGGACCCCCCGCCCAAAATTTTGGACAGTCACACAGTTCCAGAATATATGTAAAAAATCTGCGGTGGATAAAGCGCACCACCAGCAACAGGGCGACTGGATGGGGGAATATTATAATTAGGTAGATGAGATGTAAACATTTTAATTGAATAAGATGATCTCTGGTCGACACCAGTCTGGTAAAGTTAATATCCCAAATATTGTTCCAGTCATCCCCATCTATCTGAGGGAACACTGCCCCCCAAGCCGCTCTGCAGTGTGAAAGAAGCTCACCAACCGCTGTAAACAACTGTTTGTAAATAGTTGAAAGGACCTCATCTAAAGCGTGTTCTCCGAGTAGAGATTCTAGATCACTCATTAACATTCCAAGAAGTGCTGCCAAATTGGGCATGGTACGCATGTCTAAGTTGCAAATAACGAAACAGGTGAGTATTGGGGAGATTAAATTTAGTTTTCAGAGTATCAAAATTGAAGGAGTTTCCCATTACCCACTATATCCCCCAGTGTTATAATAAAAAATGTAGTCCAAATGATTGGATCAGGGTACTCAAAGAAGTGGATCAGGTTGGGATTCCTCCATAACAGTGCGTTAGGGGAAATTGCTGCATCGCCACTCACCTTATTAGCCACTGCCCATGCCCTACCAGTTGCTTGAATGGATACTGTAACATTATATGGAGCCCTGTTTCCATGTAGCGACAGATGTGCCAGTGGTAGTGGCAGTATCATCACCCGGAAGACTAAACAACCTATGGGCAAAGACCAGCGGACCTGCTAGAAAATAACGATGGAAATCAGGGACCGCCAGTCCCCCGTTTCCACAGCAATTGCAACACCCGGAGTTTGATCCTAGGGTGGCGCCTTTGCCACAGGAAAGTCGTAACCAGCCAATCAATCTGCTTAAATATATATCTCGGTATCAAGACAGCTGAGTTCCGAAATTTATATAGAAATAGAGGCAAAAATTTCATCTTCAATAAATTCACCAAACCGATGAGCGTTAAAAGGTAATTTCTAAAATGCCTGTAATCTTAGATTTGAGCTGACAAAAGTGGAGTGACATTTAATGTAATAAAGTCCGACACTGAGGAAATATACAGACCAAGATATTTGAACATGTCTATCTGTTGCAAGGAGCAGTAGGCAGAAACCCTACAATTGGGCGTCTTGAGTGGGATAATCTGGGATTTACTCCAATTGACTTTAAGTCCAGAAAAATTGTTGAAAGAATTAAAAATGTCTAATGCCGCTGTTGAATATGTATCAGAGTCACGAAAAAAAAAAGAACCATGTCGTCGGCATACAGAGCTGTTTTTTTTGTTCAAACTACCCACAGTTATCCCCTGTACCTCAGTGGAAGCCCTCAAAGCTGCAGCCAAGGGTTTGATCATTATGGCGAAAAGACTCGGTGACATAGGGCATCCTTGACGAGTGCCCCTACCCACCGAAAAAAGCTCAGACAACATTCCGTTCAAACTAATGGCCGTGGTTGGGGAATAATAAAGAATGTCAATCCACTTTCTAAAGTGAGGACCGAAGTCTAACACTTCCAACACCATAGTCATATTTTCAATCAACTGAATCAAAAGCCTTCTCCAAATAAAGGAAGACCAATATCCCTCCAGTGGAATTATCTGGACCCGAGTATTTGTAAAAACCCTATGAAGATTAAAATCCGTGGCCTTTTTAGGCATAAAAGCAGTCTGGTCAGGGAAAATAACATGTCGCAAGACAGACATGACTGGTAGCTAATAGAGTTGAGCGGACACCTGGATGTTCGAGTTCGAGGGGTTCGGCCGAACTTTGCAAAAAAGTTAGAGTTCGGGACCGAACTTGACCCTGAACCCCATTGAAGTCAATGGGGCCCCGAACGGCTATAATGAATTGTCGGCTCCCGTCCCCGTAATAGAGAACAGTCATTGAAAGTCATTGATTTTTAAAAAGTTATCGTCATAAAAAGTGTTTGGGGACCTGGGTCCGCCCCCATGTATCAATGCAAAAAAATGGCTCTTATCATTTTTAACACTTTTGTCACTTTTTTTTGTGAAATGGTATACCCCCTTACCATTTCACACGGGGGGCAGGATCTGGGGGTCCCCTTGTTAAAGGGGGCTTCCAGATTCTGATAAGCCCCCCGCCCGCAGACCCCCACAACCACCGGCCAGGGTTGTGGGGATGAGGCCCTTGTCCTGATCAACATGGGGACAAGGTGCTTTGGGGGGGGACCTCAAAGCACCCTCCCAATGTTGAGGGCATGTGGCCTGGTACGGTTCAGGAGGGGGGCGCTCTCTCGTCCCCCACTCTTTTCCTGCGGCCTGCCAGGTTGCATGCTCGGATAAAGGGTCTGGTATGGATTTTTGGGAGAACTCCACGCCACTTTATTTTAAATTTGTCGTGGAGTTTCCTTTAAAATCCATACCAGACCTGAAGAGCCTGGTAATTGAATTTGGGGGAAGGCCACACTTTTTTTTTTTTTCAATGACTTTCAATGACTGTTTTCTGTATTACGGGGAACCGACAATTCATTCTAGCCGCGAGTGCTTTTAAATAACTTTTTTTTTCCTGCAGAAATGACACTTTGTGCAGGGACAGTTCTAAGCACGGGAAACATGTGCCCCTTTACAGGTATACTATACACACCCGCCAGGATCGAAATTTAAAGGAATATTACACTTTTATTGTTTCACTTTAAGCATTATTAAAATCACTGCTCCCGAAAAGACGGACGTTTTTAAAACTTTTTTTGCATTGATACATCTCCCCTGGGGCAGGACCCAGGTCCCCAAACACTTTTTATGACAATAACTTTAAAAATCAACGACTTTCAATGACTGTTCTCTGTATTACGGGGATCCGACAATTCATTATAGCCGTGAGTGCTTTTAAAAGTCTTTTTTTCCTGCAGAAACTACACTTTGTGACAAACTGACAATAACTTTTTAAAAAGCCTCATTACATTGCCGAACACCGAACTCTAACCCGAACATACAGTAAATTGTTCTAATTCGGGTCCGGGACCCAAAAGTTCGGTACGAACCCGAACTTTACAGTTCAGGTTCGCTCAACCCTAGTAGCTAACAATTCAGTCAGTATTTTGAAATCCATATTTAAAGTGGATGTAAACCCATTTTGATCTGAGCCCAGTCTTGCCACAAAGTTACTCCCGCTCGGAGCAATCCTCGTTTATTGTTCAGTGAGATAAATCTTGACAAACAGAGAAAAACGTTGTCAAATCCTCCCCCTTGCTGTGACAGGTAAATAAACATATCTCGTGCACTAGCCTAAGAGACCTGCATTATTTTTTAATTCCCTCCCACTCCTTTCTTCTGCTTCTCTGCCAGGATTGGATGTGCCACACTTCAGCATAATTGGGCATGCTACTTTCCTGTCTTTTCACTGGATGTTAGAAGTCATAGCAGAAGTTTAGTGTAAGAAATATACAGGAGAAAATGCATATTGACAAGGGGAGTGTAGAGGTGGGCGGGGAGTCTACTGACATCACAACTCCACCCACCGAGCTCCAGACAACAGACCCACCCACAGAATCTGCAGTTTTTCGGGTCTCATAACAGAGGGGAGACAATTGACAGGTAAAGATGCATGCAGGAGGCATGTATATCCTTATAGATAACCCCTATGGCAGTAGTTTAGAAAGGATGACATTGGGTTTACATCCACTTTAATAATGATATAGGTCTATATGAAGAGCACTGCAAGGCATCCTTGTCTGGCTTGGCCAATAGCACTGTGTGCCTCATAAAAGGAAGAAGGGAGGCTCCCTTTCTGGAAACAGTCTAAATATGACAATCTGGGTGCAAAGGCCTCCCAGTATTGGTGGTACCACTCTATTGGCATACCGTCTGGGCTGAGAGCATCCCCAGTAGGAAATTAATCTCTAGAATCATCAGACAGCGTAGGAAAATGCAAGGGCTAAAAGTTCCACCACATCATAAGGCACTATAGGCGGGAAAAGAGTCATATAAAAGGATACAAAAGCCTTCATTATAGCCTCCCAGTCTTTTAATTTTATTCCAGATGGGGAAGAGATGCATGAGACTACGGTCATGGATTTATCGACTTCCGACAATAGAGCTAATAGTTTACCATTTTTGTCCCCTTTTTGAAAATGCGTGCCGCACTCTGTTGCAGATTACAGGTAGCCATGTCTTGATAATGGAGATACATGTTCCTTCTGGCAAACTACAACCAAGCCAACATATCTGGGGAGGGTGAGTCAGCATGAACTTGTGCACATTCCTGTTCTTAATCCTGAAGATATGTCCCTATACTGTTTCGCTCCTTCCTAAGGGCTTTAATGGCATAATATGTACATCCCCCTGGTAGTAGCCTTATAGGGATCCCATTCCATTTGTGGCCGATCCCTCATTAGTCTGCCAATATGAGTTTATGTGTGGCTTCAACACTACTTCCACAGTGGGTTCCCCCACCCAACCAGGGGATAGACGCCAAGTCCTCCTAGACCTCCGAGACCCAAACTGCAGGATAATCTGTAATGGGGTGTGATCTGAGACACCCCCAGTGAGATATGAAGTCCAGGTGCAGAAAGGCCTCATTAGCAAAAGCCATATCAATCCTGGAGGAGGAAGCAAATACCAGAGACAGATATGAATAACATCTTTCAGTAGGATGCTTCCGTCAAAGTTCAGTAAGATCAGTAGCCTTTGACCAATGCAATAAATCAAGATTAGGGGCCCTATGTGGGTTTGATGTATCCAGTGCATAATCTAAGATGTTATTGAAATCTCCTGCCACTAGCAATTTAAATGGGACGTTGAGCGCCAGTTTCTCCAGTACCTCATAAAGGATATAACCAGAAAATGGAGGAGGAATATACATATTAACCAATGCTAAGCAATGCAAGTAAACATCAATCAATATCACTAAATATCGTCCTCCAGGATCAATAATTACCTCATCTATGGAATGCAATGACCGATGTAGCAGTATTGACACACCTCGAGCAAAGGATGAAAAAGTGGCACGTCTGCGCCTCAACGTGCGTTCCAGCCATCCAAAACGACCAGGAAGCGAGCCGCTGTTCTATACAGCAGATGCCCTTCTCTTTTTCCGGCGGACATTCTCATCGAAACAGGCACAGTGCACTTTATCCAATGCTTTATTTGATTGTATATTTGGTACGCATATATGTACTAGGGGGGTTGTGGGCTTTTAATTAAATAGACTTGTCAAAACGGTACTATGCTATGTGGATATTATTTCTTCACATACATGTCCGGAGCCATGGCCTAACAACTCTGACACCTAGTGGTTGATGGGAGATGAGCAGTGGAAAAGTTGATTTACTCTGGAGATTAAAGCTTTTGATTATCTGTGTTCTGGTGAGTGAATCCCAAAAGGGGAGATTGGTGAAAATCCTGGTGGAATTGTTTGGTGGAAGCTTTATTCTACAGATCACAACAGAGATGTTCTATTATTATGCTCATTTTATTTTGATTATATTTATATTCTTCATTGATTATTGATTGGGGATGTCTGCATTCAAATAAGGACATTAAGCGCTACTGCAATATTTTAGAAGGACTTCTATTGAAATTTTACAATATTGCCATATTTTATTCAGTTTTTTTACTAAGTAGCTGCTTTAATTATTATATAGTTTTAGATTATATAACATTTATTTATTGCTATATAGTAAACTATAAGGCCCCTTTCACACTGGGGTGGATTTCAGGCTGAAAATAGCGCCTATACACCGCCTGAAAAAAACGGCCCCATTCACTCCAGTGTGAAAGCCGGTGGGCTTTCACACTGGAGTGGTGCGCTAGCAGGACGGTAGTGGTGCGCTAGCAGGACGGTAAAAAAAAGTCCTGCTAGCAGCATCTTTGGAGCGGTATAGGAGCTACTTATTGATTTCAATGGGACACCGCGGTAATACCGCCTCAAAGCGCCGCTACGGGGGATTTTAACCCTTTTTCGGCCGCTCGTGGGGCCGAATACCGCGGCTAAAACGACGGTAAAGCAGCGCTAAATATAGTGCTGCTTTACCGTCCCGGGGCTCCCGCCCCAGTGTGAAAGGGGCCTAAGGTGATTAAATCCAAAGAGCTCAGAGGGGTGTAGCTAAGGGCGGCTTATTGGCTACAGCCTTGATTTTCATTATTATCTATACCACTCCACCGGAGAACCCATCCGGGCCCGGGAATTTGCTCAAGGGAAATTAAAGAATGGCTGCCTGTATTTCTTTAAGAGTAACATCCTGATCAAGCCACACTCTATCATCTGCCTCCAAAGCAGGCATTGGAAGACCAGAGAGAAGGTCCGTCAATTATATATCATAAGGCAGCTCTATGCAGAGCTGAGTAGTACTCTACAAAGTGATGCATGATGGCTGCAATCATGCATCCATAATCATTTCCCCCGTCTGCGAGCGCATACAGGGCACACTAACCAGAGCCCTCTGATCAGCCACCAGCGTTCCTCAAACTGCAAACTCAGTTTCTGCAATATGGTCCTGTCCCCTCATCACTGCCTTGAAGGTGTCCCAAACCACCATATCTGCAGCAGAGGAAGAATTGTCATGCCAGAACTCAGATATAGGTGTTGGCACCTTTTGTGTCACTTGCTCTGTCTGTATCCAACCAGGCTATAACGGCTCCAATCCTGGCCACCAATGAGAAGGTCACCTATTAAGGATCATGATCCGACAAACCACCCTCCAGATAAGTTACAGCATGCACTAGTTTTAAATATAAGGCATTGGCGAAGGCAAGATCAATTCTGGATGTCGTTCTATGAATACGGGATAAATATGAGTAGCTTCTAACCCCCGGATTTTTCCACCTCCACAACTGAGTTGAGCAGCAGACACCCAGGACAGAAAATCAGTGGGGGGGGGGGGGGAGCCTTAACAGATGTGTAGCATCCAGCCTGCCAATCCAGAATAGCATTAAAATCACCAGCCAGGAGTAGAGGAAGATGCGTATAAGGAACACACACACACAGGCTATCACCATTTTTGTCTGATGAATTTCTAACACTAGGATAACATATCGCCCCCCCCCCCCCCCCGGATCAGAGATCATCTTCTGAACTGTGCAAGGAATACTTTTGCTAAGAAAAATAGTCACCCCATTACCATAAGAGGAGTATGAGGCATGATACACTCTCTGTATCCACGGCCTACTTAGAGATAGCACCTTGCTCCAATCTAAATGGGTATCTTGCAGAAAAACAATATTTGGCCTGGCTGCTTTTAAATAGGTGAACATAGCCGCTCTTTAAACTTTGTCATTGAGACTCCGGATATCCCAGGACAATATATTAACCGACATTTGTTTTTATTATAATAACTAAGGATGGCCTCAGGCGCCACAAGCCTGCGCCCACCAAGAAGATGACACTGCGCAGCGCTAATCACAGGCAGTGAGACATTTCCCCCCATCTGTGGCTGCACAGATCGGGAAATGTCTCACTACCTGTGATTAGCGCTGCACAGTGTCAGCTTTCTGGCGGGTGCAGGCACGTGAAGTTGCGAAAATGCCTGATCCCATACTTAATTATAACCAAGATATTTAAGACAAGGAACCAGGCAAGAAAGTCTCTTCTTAGCGTGTACATGCTGCAGTTGCTAGCTCATTTTATGCAAGCTTTGGCTAATCATCCTCTATCATGAAGACATTCTAAATAAGCACTTGGGCACCCTGACACAGAAATATATGTTGATATATACTTGGACACATTACATAGCTTGGAGTCCTAGGAAGACTTATGTCTGGGATTGAGAGCTTTATTTTGAGAAGGTTTAAAACGATTTGGACCTTTTTCCAGAAAGCAAACACTTCCACATGATAGGAAGAGCTTTCTTATCTGGATAACAGAAGGACATTTCCTTTTGTAGTGTCCATGAAAATATCCAGTGAAGCCCCCTAAAGGCTGGAGCCTATGAATGGCTATTCCACTCAGGACCTTATAGAGGTTTGAGCGACAGAAGAACATCAGCTAGTCATTTAAGTGTGGATAAGATCTCTTAAAGGCAACGTTTTAAAAAATACTACAGGCTGTATGTTTTGAGTTACAGAGGAGGTCTAGGGCTAGAATTATTGCTCTCGCTCCAACGATTGCGGTGATACCTCACATGTGTGGTTTTCATATGCGGGCACTGCACTACTCATGTATGCATTCGCTTCTGCGCACGAACTCGGTGGGACAGGGCGGGTTATTTTTTTCTTATTTATTTTACTTTTTATTTTTACACTGTTCTATAAAAAACAAAAAAACGGTGTCACTATTATTCCTATTGAGATAATAGGGGTAACCAGTGCGCTCAACCAAAAACTATTAAATCAAATAAGGAGAAAAATGGAAAAGGAAAGCAGCCAACATAAAAGTGATCTCACACTTGTAAAGGTAAAATTGAATAAAGAGGGTATGTGGCGCTAACCCTTAAGTAAATCAATAAATAATCTAAAATGACCAGTTTGCAAAACTCAGAGTATCCGAAAGATGAGTGACCTTTCACACAAATCGATATATAAAAACATAGAATAATGAACTAAAATAGATAAAATTCCTTAATAGCAATACACATAAAATATTGAATAAATATAAGACGTGTGTAAAAAATATTCAATAAAAGTGATGGTGCTAAAATAACCGTGCTGAAATAAATATATGTGCTTGGGTAAAAATGATGATGGAGTAGGGTTAAAAATAGTGAACACAAAATCTTCTAGCAATAAAAGGTGCACAGTGCAACGTGCAAAATATGTGAATAGAGAACCAATAAAGAACCGATAAATTGGTTCTGAAAGTGCAAGGGAATTGCAAGGAAATTGCAAGGGGAATAAATGATTGAATGTGCAGAAATATCCAAAATAATGACAAAGTGACCATACAGATGAAAAGAGTGTGTCACTGTAGGTATGGTATAATCTGATGATACCAAAACAATAATAATATTGCTGAAAAAAATATATAAAAAATAAAAGTAAAATTTGGTGCACTACAAGTCCCAGCTTGTAAAGAAAAAATGGCGGAAAATAAACGATAAAGTCCACAATCTGGAACAATGAAGAGCATAAGGCTGTAGAATAAGTGAAGGTGAGTAGAAATATTCAGGAATCTTTGTGTTGATCACAGTGATGATCCGTGCAGGCAGTGCTCAGTGCTGACTTCAGGGGTGCACCCTACTAGTTCCCCCAGCCTCTCACCTCTATTTGCGGCCCCTACAGGCCTAGTGGAGCAGATAGCCTCTAAGGTGGCAAGCCTGGTTAGTTTCCGGGTCCTCTTTCTTATGGGCTCCTACTCCGATCCAAAAAGGCACTCCAGGGGTAAGGGGTCACTCACATCCAAAAAGGCACTCCAGGGGTAAGGGGTCACTCACGGGTTAGATCAGCATGTAGGGGTTAAAGGTACAAAGAAGCGCTCCAATGTGTAGTAAAAAACAGGTTTATTGAAACAAAAATAATAGCCACTCACATTTAAAGTTTTCTTGCATCAGCATGGATGAACTTCCGGTCGCGGCCGCAAACCGGAAGTAGAGCGATAGGCACATGACTTCCTTCCTCCCTCACTAGTATCGTCACTAGCACACGTGACTTTGTCAAAGGGTAAGGCAGTCAGGTGTCTCTGGGATGTGAGTGACCCCTTACCCCTGGAGTGCCTTTTTGGATCGGAGTAGGAGCCCACAGAAGCCCATAGGAGCCCATAAGAAAGAGGACCCGGAAACTAACCAGGCTTGCCACCTTAGAGGCTATCTGCTCCACTAGGCCTGAATGGGGCCGCAAATAGAGGTGAGAGGCTGGGGGAACTAGTAGGGTGCACCCCTGAAGTCAGCACTGAGCACTGCCTGCACGGATCATCACTGTGATCAACACAAAGATTCCTGAATATTTCTACTCACCTTCACTTATTCTACAGCCTTATGCTCTTCATTGTTCCAGATTGTGGACTTTATCGTTTATTTTCCGCCATTTTTTCTTTACAAGCTGGGACTTGTAGTGCACCAAATTTTACTTTAATTTTTTATATATTTTTTTCAGCAATATTATTGTTTTGGTATCATCTGATTATACCATACCTACAGTGACACACTCTTTTCATCTGTATGGTCACTTTGTCATTATTTTGGATATTTCTGCACATTCAATCATTTATTCCCCTTGCAATTTCCTTGCAATTCCCTTGCACTTTCAGAACCAATTTATCGGTTCTTTATTGGTTCTCTATTCACATATTTTGCACGTTGCACTGTGCACCTTTTATTGCTAGAAGATTTTGTGTTCACTATTTTTAACCCTACTCCATCATCATTTTTACCCCAGCACATATATTTATTTCAGCACGGTTATTTTAGCACCATCACTTTTATTGAATATTTTTTCATTTTTTACACACATCTTATATTTATTCAATATGTTATGTGTATTGCTATTAAGGAATTTTATCTATTTTAGTTCATTATTCTATGTTTTTATATATCTATTTGTGTGAAAGGTCACTCATCTTTCAGATACTCTGAGCTTTGCAAACTGGTCATTTTAGATTATTTATTTACTTAAGGGTTAGCGCCACATACCCTCACTATTATTCCTATTACAAGGAATGTAAACATCCCTTGTAATAGAAAAAAAAGCATTACAGGACCTCTTAAATATGAAATCTGGTGTCAAAAAGACCTCAGCTCTCATATTTACACTAAAATGCAATAAAAAAATAAAAATAAAATGTAGTTTGAAAAAAAAATAAAAAGTCTCTTTAAGAGCTATGGGCGGAAGTGACGTCACTTGCGCCTGGGAATGGCATGGAGCCGGGTAGGGGCCATCTTCCCCTCCATGGCAAGCAGAGCACAGATTCCGATCGATTCTGCCACTGCCGGCGGCGCCGGTAAGCGGCGGAAGGGCAACGGAGCATGGTGGGAGGGGGGCCCTTCTCCCGCCACCGATAAAAGTGATCATGCAGCGAATCTGCCGCTGAGACCACTTTTATCTTAAAGCGGTTATGGCTGCTAGCTGCTGCCATAACAACGATATTCCACTTCAAAGAGCCAACATAAAACGACGGCGGGCGGTCCCTAAGTGGTTTAACAATAGACACCATGGATTCATGAAATACCAAAAGTTGTCAAACATTTCATTTTGTAAGCAAGTAAGCAGAAACTTAGACAAAGGAGGGGCTGTGTTAAAGTGTAGTTGGATTTTGCAAAAGCAGTTTCCCACATATGGATAATGTATAAGCTAAAGTTTACAGGCTTAATTCAGTTTGTACATGGATAGAAAAATGGCTAAAGACAGTATTCAGAAAGTAGCGATTATAGGCTAAATGGTCTAAGGTTTTTAGTGGTGTACCCCAAGGTTCAGTGTTAGGACTCTTCCTTTTAAACCACTTCACGCCCAGCATATAGACAATTGGTGCTGAAGTTCGATGTGATTCTTGAACTAAATGCTATCATGCAATAGACAGGTTTGGCTATGAATCTAATTTTAAAATACATATTGAGAAATCAGTATTGATGCCGAGCCATGTGCCTTTGAGGATGAAGACCACCTTGCATTCTATTTAGGCATCTATATCTCTTCAGAAATAAAGCGCCTATATGATCTAAACTTATATGATATAGATATTTAGATATATGATCTAAACCCTTGATGGTATCCATAATAAAAGACTTGCAAAAGTGGAGAAGTCATACTCCGACATGGTTTGGCAAGGTAAACGTGTTTAAAATGAGTGCAATTCCCAGGCTTATTTACGTTTTACATACCATACCTTTAGCACTCCCACAGACATTCTTTAAACAAATACGAAGGGCTTTTATGACCTTTGTGTGAGGAGATAAACATCACAGGTTGGCACACAAGATTTTGAGGAGACCAAAACGGGAGGGTGGGGTGGGACAATGGTGCCATGACTCCGCTAGTAAAATTTGGGTGCCCTTGAAGAAAACATTAGCATGTAGGAACTTGGCCGGAGCACCCTGGATTCCGGTTCCTTATAGGGGGGTTGTCAGAATATGCTTCACCACTGACGAAGGCAACACTATCTATTTGGAATAGAATGAAAAGTAAGGGAAAGTCCCCCCCCCCCCCCCCCCATATTCCCTTTAACACCATTGGAAGGATTTCCCTGGGGGAAGAGAAAGGGAGTTTAGATCGCTGGGGAATGGACGGGAAGGGTAATTTTGCTGGCATGGCCCCACAGGGTAAATTGCTTCCATTGGTGGATTTGGTTCAATTTGGATATAATGCTGGGGGAAGTACCAATGGCTGTATGGAAATACTGTCAACTGACAGACTTGTTCAATAAGTGGATGCACCAGATTAGGCCAGCAAACCCGCTTACTACTTTTGAGGAATGGTGTGTTAACTTCTCAGAGGCGGATCATATGTTGTCTCGAATGTATAGGCTGGTTCTAAGCGCCCAAAACATGACAACTCCCCATTTAATTTTGAGAATGGGAAAGAGAACTGGGCTATAATTTTACATCAGAGCAGATTAAAAGGCTGATGGGAGCGACACACCATACTTCAATATGTTCCCATATACAGGAGATGTCTTATAAGTTACTGACAAGATGGTATCGTACACCGGTTCGATTGGCTCAGATATAGCCATCGGCAGATGTTAACTGCTGGAGGGGATGTAACTAAAGGGGTTCATGTCTGCATTTATGGTGACATTGCCCAAAGATTAAAGTTTTCTGGGAGGAGATAGCCCCTTAGATTACGAAAATTACACTTCTAGAATTCTCTCCATTATATTTTCTTTTTCCTGACATGCCATCATCTTCTAGGTTTTATAAGAGAAGCGTTACTCCCCATTTGCTAAATGCAGCCAAAATATTGATACCTAGATTTTGGAAACAGTCTGGATGTCCCACTAGAATGGATTTAAAAAGGGAGGTAGAAAAAATAATGGAAGCAGAGAGATGGATACATATGGTTAAAGACCAACAGATACATGGGCAGAATGGCTGCATTACTCCTCAGAAATAGGGGTGGATTAAACCCTTTTGGGGGCAATGATGCGTTATGGATCGGATTAGTCTATGAGATGCATCTGGTGGGGGAAAATTGTGAAGAGGTTTTTTTTTTTTTGGGACAGTGGAGAGATGATTGATGTCATTAAAGAGGATAAGTTATAATAGTAAATTAGGCACGGGCGGGGCAACACGTAATGGAATCACATAAAGGATAGTAGATTAAAAATAAAGGTGGAGGGGTATAAAAGATGAAATAGTAGAGTGAAATTATATTGAATTAAAACACTAAACATAATAGGACACGAAAATAGTAATTCAAAACTATACAATTTTTCTTATTATATATATATATATATATATATATATATTGTGGTAGTGAGGTACTCCACCAGTGTTTGGACGGAGGATTCTCAACCAGGCAGGTTGAGGGGCTCCAGTTTATTTGCTTATTTGGGAGGAAACTGGCTTTTCAGTTTCCTCATTGTTTACTAAAATCCGTTTTGGGATCTGGAGCCCGGGGATTTCGTAGCGATCCGGGTGGGATGAAATCCCCAGTCCTGGGTCCAGATCTTGAGATCCACCAGCATACTGACTGGTCAGGTGTGTGTGTGCTGGGCTATTTGTACACACCTGACCATGGTTCTGGGCTCCACCCTCCCGAGGAGTCCAGTCAAGCAAGGGAGAAATGTGTATGTCTGCACAGGTCTGTCTGTCAGAGCAGACAGAGGGTCCAAGCCTGTGGGCTGGAAAAGGAAGCTGAAAAAGAGTGCTGAGGTACTGGTTGTACAGGAACTTTGTTAAAGAGCCGAGAGGGCTGAAGCACAAGTCTGAGCAGCAGTGCTGCTAAAGAGAGCCAGGTGGCTTGGTATTTTTGATTTGACTTACATTGTTGCTGTGGAAAGCTGAAACCCCTGTGTGGGCAACTTCGGTTTTATGGACATTTTCTTTCTTTAATAAAAGTGGGCCTACAAGCCCTTAAAACGGCATATCTGGCATGGACTCAGCTAACTGGTAAGCTCTACTCTTAAGCTAAAACATCCCCCAATGTTACAATATATTATATATTATATATATATATATATATATATATATATATATATATATATATTTTACTCCTTTTTTTTTTTGTATTGTTGGTTTGACACATGTAACAGGGCACTGTAAAGCCTCTTTCTTAACCTCTTCGCGCCCGCGCTATAGCCGAAAGACGGCTGCAGCGCGGATGCTCCCTGCAGGGAGGACGTCCCTGGACGTCCTGTTGTTCCTGAGAGCGCGCATCGGGGAAGTTCTGTGCTGGCCGTGTCCGTCGGACACAGCCGGTCACAGATCGCTGTAAACGGCCAATCACAGCGGCTGTTTACAGCAAGATCGGCGTGTCCAATGAGAGATGATCTCATATGGAAACATATGAGATCATCTGTCAGCGCCGCTCTCTCTCCTCACACAGACAGCGTGTGGGGAGAGAGAGATCAACGGCTGCAGCAGCCGTAAGTAAAGAAAAAAAAAAAAAAAAGAAATGTGCGATCTGTGTCCCCCATCTGTGTCCCCCCCATCCATGTGTCCCCATCCATGTGTCCCCATCCATGTGTCCCCATCCATCTGTCCCCCATCCATCTGTCTCCATCTGTGTCCCCAGTGCACCTGTCCCCAGTGCCATCTGCCAGTGCCACCTGTCCCCAGTGCCACATATAAGTGCCACGTGTCATCAGTGCCACGTCAGTGCCATCTGTCATCAGTGCCATATCAGTGTCACGTGTCATCAGTGCCACATATTAGTGTCATCTGTCATCAGTGCCATATCAGTGTCACGTGTCATCAGTGCCACATATTAGTGCCATCAGTGCCACCTGTCAGGGTCACGTGCCATCTGTTATCAGTGTCACGTGTCATCAATGCCACGTATCAGTGCCATCTGTCATCAGTGTCACGTGTCATCAGTGTCACGTGTCATCAATGCCACGTATCAGTGCCAACTGTCATCAGTGCCACGTGTCGGTGCAATCTCTCATCAGTGCCACGTATTAGTGCCATCTGTCACCAGTGCCACATATTAGTGCCATCTGTCACCAGTGCCACATATTAGTGCCATCTGTCACCAGTGCCACATATTAGTGCCATCTGTCACCAGTGCCACATATTAGTGCCATCTGTCACCAGTGCCACATATTAGTGCCATCTGTCAGTGTCACGTGTCATCAATGCCCCGTATTAGTGCCCTCTGTCATCAGTGCTCCATACTAGTGCCATCTGTCACCAGTGCCACATCAGTGTCACGTGTCATCAGTGCCACGTATCAGTGCCACCTGTCATCAGTGCCACGTCAGTGTCACGTGTCATTGTCCTGGTGCTCCAGGGCCTTCAAAAGTGTAATAAGTAGTCAACAAGTTAGATGTGTAATTTATGCCCCTAGAACATGTGATGGCGCTCCCTGCATGTTGGGCCTCTGTACGTGGCCAGGCTGTGTAAAAGTCCCACATATGTGGTATCGTAATACTCAGGAGGAGTAGCAGAATTGATTTTGGGGTGTCATTTGTGGTATACACATTGCATGTGAGAGAAATAACCTATTACAATGACAATTTTGTGGAAAAAAATAAAAAAATAATTCATTTTGCAAAGAATTGTGGGAAAAAAATGACAACATCAAAAAGCTCACCATGCCTCTTACTAAATACCTTGGGATGTCTACTTTCAAAAAAGGGGTCATTTGGGGGGTATTTGTACTTTCCTGGCTTGTTTGGGTCACAAGAAATGAGATCGGCCACCAGTACATCAGATGTGATCAATTTTGTATAATTCGCACCACCGCTTGTAGACTCTCTAACTTTCACAAAGACCGAATAATATCCACTAATTTGGGTTATTTTTACCAAAGATATGTGGCAGTATAAATTGTGGCCAAAATTTATGAAGAAAAATTAATAATTTGCTAAATTTTATCACAGAAACAAAGAAAAATGTGTGTTTTTTCCAAATTTTCAGTCTTTTTTCATTTATAGCGCAAAAAATAAAAAACCCAGAGGTGACCAAATACCACCAAAAGAAAGCTCTATTTGTGGGGAAAAAAGGACAAAAAATTAATTTGGGTTCAGTGTTGCATGACTGAGTAATTGTCATTCAAAGTGTGAGAGCACCGAAAGCTGAAAATTGGTCTGGGCAGGAAGGGTGTTTAAGTGCCCAGTAAGCAAGTGGTTAATTATACTAGTGTGGTGTATGTTAATGAAAAAATTTATATAGATATATTGTGCAATGTGTATTTATATGTTGCATGTTGAAATTTGTCTTAATAAAGAAAAAGTGATGAAGAATCATAAATTTTCTTAATTATTTAGAAAGAGGATAAAATAAAAAAAAGAACTAGAGTGGTATTTTCAGCTTAATGAAACCCCAGGGGTAACAAACTACGATTTGGGAGGCCCATAAAGTCTATAATAGAGGCATTTTGATCTCTAATGGGACCAGAAAAAAGAGGAAAGGACAGAGAATATGTATAGGTTAATAGCAGAAATACAGAAAATAAAACAACTGCATAAAAAAAACAAAAAAAACGGACATAGGGGTACAGCGGGAGCTAATATTAAAATGGAGCAAGACACAAGATGGATCTTTAATAGAGTAGCTAAAGATAGATATCAATGGAGAAATAAGCCAGGGGAAAATATTTAACAGAAATAGCCTGGGCCTTTCAGGCCGGGTTCAGACTGCTGCGGTGCGGGAGATCGCATATGATTCGCACCGCACTGCAGTTCAAATCATATGCGATCTCTGTGCGATGCAAATTCAGCCATACAGATAGTATGGCTGAATTCGCAACGCATTCGGCCCAAAATCGGACAGGACCCTTTTTTTTCGCTCCGCAGCAGAATCGGATCGCATGGTGTTCTCACCATGCGATCCGATTCCTGTCCGAGTTTGCAGATCGCACTGCGATATGCGAGCTGCTATGGGGGTGTCATTAACATTTCATTGACACCCCCAGCAGCTCGCATAGGGCAGTGTGAACTGCCGGCGGGAGACATGCGGTGCGGGAACTCGCAGTGTATTCGCAGCGTTCCCGCACCGCAGCAGTGTGAACCCAGCCTCAAAGCTACTATAGTGCACTATATGCAGTGAGACAGGAAGCGGAACAAAGTAGAATACAAAAAAAACAAGCCTATTTAAAAAGGAAGCAAATCTACCTAAAATATCCGCAGAAAGACTACAACTTTTATTAGAACCAATAAATTAGAAGAAATAAACTTAAAAGCGGTTGTATACCCATTTAAATTTATTTTTTTTGTTTACTACCTGCAAGACAAAGTCATAATGAGCTAGTATGACTAGCATACCCTTCCGGGTATCGCCGCTCCGGCCAATCACAGCGCCGCTGCGGCGCTGTGATTGGCCAGAGCGGCGAGGACGTCGCTCCGCGTGGGACACTTCAACTGCGGTGAGCCGCAGTTGAAGATGGGGATTAACCCTGTAAATGCACCGTTGTCTACGGCGCGCATGCGCCGTAGACAACGTTGTCAAACGTTCTTTTCAAATATCTCCTAAACCGTGCAGGTTTAGGAGATATTTCTTGTACCTAAAAGTAAGCCTTAATCTAGGCTTACCTGTAGGTGCAAGTTGAATTTTAGGGTATACAACCACTTTAACATTAAAAAAATACACCAACAGGGAGGAGCCCAGGGCCGGACGGCTTCACCATAGCATATTATAAAAAGTTTAAAGGGCAATTACTACCAAAACTATGTAAGTATATAAATGTAATAGGAGAAGGGGAAAATACAAGGAAAGAATCATTGTTAGCACATATCACAGTGATACCTAAAGAAGAGAAAGATGCAACTGCGTGTTCTAGCTACAGACCAATAGCACTTTTGAATGCAGACACAAAAATATATGCTAAAGTCTTAGCCACCAGATAGAAAAAAAGCGTGAATGGATCCATGCAGATCAGACGGTGTTCCATCCCAGGAAGAGAGGGTAAAGATAATGGAATAAGAACATTACTCCTACTGCATAAACTGAAAAGCAGAAAGGTCCCCGCCCTATTTCTGTCAATTGACCCAGAAAAGGCGTTTGATAGAGTAGACTGGGAATTTATGATAAAAACAATAGAGAATATTGAAGTAGGCCCTAGGATGGTTGGGTGGATTAAAGTGCTATACAATCATCCTACGGCCTCAGTGAAAATTATTGGAACCCCGTCACCCCCCTTTGAAATGCTAAATGAAATGCTAAATGGTACAAGACAGGAATGTCCGCTCTCACCCCTTTTATTTGTCCTGACATTGGAACCACTTTTGGCAAGTACAAAAAACAATGTAGACATAAAAGAGGTGAAGATCGAGGAAGAACATAAAGTACAGCATATGCAGACGATGTCTTGTGCTATATAACCAACCCCAGAATCACATTACCAAATTTTATAAATAAATTAGAAGAAATAGGGAGAACTGTCTAATTTAAAGATAAAGCTGAAAAAGTCAGAGATATCAAATATAAGTATAAGTAAAAAAGAAGAACAAGCTTTACAGGGAGCGTTCCACTGCAAATGGGGGAAAACAAACTTAAAATATCTCGGAATAAAAGTAACCTCTTCCCTTGGGCAATTATACCAAGCTAATTTTATCCCATTACTAAAGCATATTAAGATGGAACTTTAAAAAAAAAAAAAAAAAGCTATAAAACCACTCTCCTGGATAGGACAAATAAATATTGTAAATATGGTAATACTCCCGAAAATACTGTATAAGTTTCCGATGATCCCAATAGCACTACCCCAGACATATTTTAACATACTAAAATGCCAAAGATGTGTCAAAAAAGTGTCCGATGTGTCCGCCATAATGTTGCAGTCCTGATAAAAATTGCAGATCGCCGTCATTACTAGTAAAAAATTTATAATAATAAAAATGCTATAAATCTATCCCCTGTTTTGTAGACGCTATAACTTTTGTGCAAACCAATATACGCTTATTGCGATTTTTATTACCAACAATATGTAGAATACATATCGGCCTAAACTGAGAAAAAAATAGCTTTTTTTTAAATGGGGATATTTATTATAGCAAAAAAGTACAAAATAGTGTTTTTATTCAAAAATAACACTCTTTTTTGTTTATAGCGCAAAAAAAAAAGGCAAAGAAAAAATACTACCAAAAGAAAGCTCTATTTGGGTGCAGCGCTGCACAATTGCGCACTTGTCAGTTAACCACTTAAGCCCCGGACCAATTGTCAGCCTAAGGACCAGAGGTCTTTTTACAATTTCACACTGCACTGCTTTAACTGGTAATTGCGCGGTCATGCAATGTTGTACCCAAACTAAATTTGCGTCTTTTTCTTCCCACAAATAGAGCTTTCTTTTGATGGTATTTGATTGCCTCTGCGATTTTTTATTTTTTGTAATATAAACGGAAAAAGACCGAAAATTTTGAAAAAAAATTATATTTTCTACTTTTTGTTATAAGAAAAATCTAATAAACTCAATTTTAGTCATATATTTAGGCCAAAATGTATTCAGCCACATGTCTTTAGTAAAAAAAATGAGTGTATATTTATTGGTTTGCGCAAAAGTTATAGCGTCTACAAACTAGAGTACATTTTCTGGAATTTACAAAGCTTTTAATTTATAACTGCCTATCTCATTTCTTGAGGTGCTAAAATGGCAGGGCAGTACAAACCCCCCCCCCCCCCCAAACGACACCCCAAGCTATTTGCTGAGAGGCATGTTGAGCCCATAGAATATTTTATATTTTGCCACAAGTTGCGGGAATATTACAAACTTTTTTTTTTTTGCCTAAAGTTGTCACTAAATGATATATTGCTCACACATGCCATGGTTATATGTGGAATTGCACCCCAAAATACATTTTGCTGAATCTCTACTACTCTACTCACTACCTATCACAGTTTTGAAGGCCGTAAAATGCCAAGATGCCACAAACCCCCCCCCCCCCCCCCAAATGACCCCATTTTGGAAAGTAGACACCCCAAGCTATTTGCTGAGAGGCATGTTGAGCCCACTGTATTTTTTATTTTTTTTGTCCCAAGTGATTGAATAATGACAAAAAAAAAAAAAAAAACCTTAGTTAGTCTTACCGGTGACGGTATTTCTACCAGCCTTTCAGGACAGCACCTTGGAGAGAGCGCAGCTCCACCTCTTCACAGGAAACACTGCGTGATAGCGCCCCTTTAAAAGCAGCTGCTTCCACCATGCCATCAGTTGTTACCGAGAAATCCTCCGACATGCTGGAAAATATAACAGTTACCACAGTTACCAAGCCCTATAATTATACATTATACAACATAACCTAGGGAGGGAAGTAGGCTGCTGTCCTGAAAGGCTTGTAGAAATACAGTCACCGGTAAGTCTAACTAAGGTTTTCTCCCTTTGCCTTTCAGGACAGCACCTTGGAGAGCATAACCGAGAAACTTACTTCAGGGTGGGACCACTGCCTGTAAAACCTTCCTACCAAAGGATTGGTCTGAGGCTGAGAGCAGATCCAAGCGGTAATGCCTAATAAAAGTTGAAAAACTGGACCATGTGGCAGCCTTGCAAATCTGCCCATGATGCCGCTACTGCTCGGGTCGAATGAGGTAAGATTCCTTCTGGAGGCTCCAAACCTAAAGAGGTGTATGCTTCTTTAATGGCTTGCTTTAACCATCTTCCGAGGGTGCTTTTGGATGCTTTACATCCCTTGTGAGTGCCTTCCATTAATACAAAGAGTGAAGATGATTTTCTAAAGTCCTTTGTTATCTCCAGATACTTAAGACACCTCCTAACATCAAGAGTATGGAAGGCTTCTTCTCCTGGCCCCGAAGGTAATGGACAAAATGTGGGGAGAATAATCTCCTGTGCACGATGCAATACTGAGCTTACTTTCGGTAAGAACGCTGGATCTGTTTTTAGGACTACCCTATCTGGAAGGCATCTCATGAAGGGCTCTTTAATTGATAGAGCTTGTAACTCACTGATTCTACGAGCTGATGTTACTGCCACTAACAAAACAGTTATAATGTCAAAAACTTTAATGATGATCCTTCTATAGGTTCAAACGGAAACTTTGTCAATCCCTGAAGGACCAGAGATAAATCCCATTTGGGAAAAATAACCATAGGTCTAGGCTTTACTTTAGCCATAGCCCCAAAAAACCTGATTATTAAAAGGTTCCCCTGACAGGGTTCTTCCCAAAAAAACTGATAAAGCAGCTACCAGCGTCTTGAGCGTACTTGCTGCTAACCCCCTTCTTCAATCCCTCTTGAAGAAATTCCAAAAACGAAATTGTACTAAGCAAATTAAAGTTTTTTTCTGGAACACCAAGTATTATACACCTTCCAGACTTTGAAATAAATGTCTCTTGTCACCTTCTTCCTACTTGCAAGAAGGGTAGTAATAAGCTTTTCTGATAAACCCTTCTGTCTTAAGATTTGTTCTTCAGAAACCAGGCTGTTAGATTGAGATACGCTGGATCTGGATGGAGAATCTGGCCCTGACACAGCAGATCTGACCTGTTTGGTAACTTCCAAGGAGGTTTCACCGAGAGGCTCATCAAGGTTGAAAACCACGACATCGTGGGCACCCAGGACAGGTAGGTCTGCTTAATAAAACTCAGCAGCTACAGTGTTTGTAGCTGCTGACTTTAAAAAAAAAATTCCCGGCTGGCCCTCCCCTTTAAGATTAGTTCCGTGGATTCCAGCCTGAATTTGGCTAACACCCTTGGAATCAGTTGAAACAGGGGAAAAGCGTAAGACAGCTGGAAGTCCCACTTGTGGGCCAACACATCTATTCCTAGAGCTTGATCCTGTCTCTGAAGGGAGAAGAAATCTGGTACTTTTGCATTTTCTTGTTTTGCAAAGAGGTCCACCTGAGGGAAACCCCAGCTCTTGGTGATCGTCTCGAATAGTTCCTGATTTAGAGACCACTCTGCTTACCTTACTTTTCTCCTGCTGATGAGATCTGCCAAGGTGTTTTCCGTTCCGTTTAAGTGGACTGCTGATAGAGAGGCCAACTTGTTCTCTGCCCATCTCAGTATTTGACAGGCTAGCTTCATCAAAGTTCTGCTTTTTGTGCCCCCTTGCTTTGTTAAGTACAACACCGCCGTCATACTGTCCGTCAATATTGGGACATGCTGTTTCCCTAGAACTTCCTGGAAGGATAAAAGGCTTAGATGAATAGCCTTCAACTCTCTCCAATTCGACGACCTTCTTGCCTCTGGTTTGGACCAAACCCCCTGAATCGTTTGGCCTTCCAGGTGGGCTCCCCACCCCATGCGCTGCGATCTGTGGTCAGTCTTCTGGTTACCGGAAAGAACCAGAGAAGCCCTCTCTTTTTGCTCTTGCCCCTACGAAGAATTTTTTCTCCAGAGATTCCTGGTAAGACCGAAGCGGACGAGCATGGAACCTGGCCCACTGTACTGCGGGAATTGCTGCTGTCAATAGTCCCAGAGCCGACATGGCTTGTCTTACAGAAATCCTTGAGTTGGATTGAAGTGTCCTCAGAACTGACTGCATTTTTTAAATTTTTTTCCTGTGGTAGTAATATTCTCTGTTCTAGCAAGTCTACGTCGTACCCCAGAAACCTTACTCTTTGACATGGTATTAGATTTGACTTCTGAATGTTGAGAAGCCAACCTAAACTCTTTATATGTGTCTGAGTTATTTGAAGATTGCCGACCCAGAGAGTCAGGTGGAAGTCAAACAGCAGCAGGTCGTCCAAGTAGGGCATTGGGGATCAACAAGTTCCTCACCGAGAAAATCGTATCCATCCTGAATTTTTTGTATTTTATGGATTGATTCAATACCTTCAAATTGAGAATCAGGCGGAACTTTCCTGATGGTTTCTTGACCAAAAATATATGGGAGTAAAACCCTTTCCCTTCTTGTCCTTCTGGAACCTCGGAGATGACCTTCTGTTGCATCAGCTTTTGAAGAAGAGACTTCATAGCCAGAGCCTTCTCCTGATCCCTTGACAGGTTTGTTATGTAAAAATGACTTGGGGGGGTTTTGTGAGAATTCTAGATGATAACCCTGTTTGATTATCCCTAGAACAAATGGACATCTTGTCGTTTCTCCCCAAACTGACAAGAAATCCTGAAGCCTCCCGCCTACTGTGAGATGGTCATTGTTTTTTAGGGGATTGCACAGGATTTCTGAATAACCCACCCCTGCCTCTTCCTCTCTGAGGATTCCAAGGTCTTTTCTTGGTTTGGTCTTTTTCCTCATCGGCTTGTCGAAAAGGACACATTTTTTTCCTCTGCTGTACCACTTTCTTTTTCTGAGGAAAAGCTTTCTTTTTGTCTGCTGTCCTGTCAAGGACAGTCTCCAGTTCTGGTACAAACATCAAGTCCCCTGAAAAGGGAATTCTGCACAGTTTCACTTTAGAAGCTGAATCCCCTGACCAGGTCTTAAGCCAGAGGGCTCTTCTTGCTGATTTAACAAGTGCTGATGATCTGGCAGACATCCTGATGGACTCTGTCGAAGCATCTGCCATGTATTTGACGGCCTTAAGCAATGTAGGGAAGGACACCAATAAATCTTTTCTGGAGGTACCCGCTACCACATGGTTCTTAAGTTGGTCTAACCAACACTCCAAATTCCTAGCCACAACTGTAGCTACCATTGCGGGTTTCAGATTGGTTAATGAAGACTCCCAAGCTTTCTTCAGTAGCCAATCTGCCCTCTTGTCCATCGCATCTTTGAGGATTCCCATATCTTCAAAGGCTAAGTCCGTCTTTCTAGATACTTGTGAAAAGGCAGCTTCTATTTTTGTTTTTTTTATTCCATACAAATTCCTCCTTTTCCTCAAAAGGGAACCTCCTCTTAAGGGCTTTAGAGAAGAACTGCCCTTACTCTGGATCCTTCCACTCCTTTTTAATAGTGTCTGTTAAAACTTTATGTACAGGAAAGACTCTATACTTCACTTCCTCCAGCCCCTGGTACATCTTGTCATGTACTGACAGCTGAGTTTTTTCTTCCTGGATCTCCAGGGTAGTATAAATTGCCTTGAGTAATTCATCTACTTCCTCAAGTGAAAGTTTATATCTAGAAGATCTGGCTTCTTCTTCCTCCTCCTCATCCTCAGAATCAAAAGTTGAGGGAGGAATGCTTTCCATTTCTTCCTTAGACTCACTTTCCGACTGTAAGATACTGGACGGAGGGAATCTGGACTGAGAACTCTGTTCTTAGCTGGAACTCTGACCACGTTTTTTCACAAGGGAATGCACTGTCCCCAGGGACTCTGCTAATTATTTTCTTACAGAAGATAAGGGTTCCTTGCACTCCTGTGAGGACTCTTCTGTCACTAAATCTGTAATGCAGGATCTGCACAGGGGTTTGGGCCAAGAGTCCCTTTAAGGATTTTTGCATGAGGGGCATTTTTTTGAAGTTCTCTCTGACTTGGCAGCAGCTTTCTGAAACAACAGAAACACAAAAAAGAACCCCCAGGTCCTCTTTAGCTACAGCCTCTAAAGAGTAGAACAGATAGCACCCACAGCCAACACCATAAGTCCCCAGAGTCTCACTCCCTGCTGAACTGCTCATGGAACTTTAACACCAAAGCAGACAGCTGCAGGTTACTAACTTAACACAGAAACAAAACACACCCAGTGATATGTAAAAGAGGTATCACTGTAACTCTCCTACCTGGGACTGGCTGGGAGCCTGCATCCGCCATTGCTGCAGACGAGTCTTCCTCCTCCATAACGATCATTGCAGCCGCCGTCCGTGCGCTTTTGAATGGCTTTCCTTCGATGATAAACAAAAGGAAGTCCTGCGTTCCAGCAGCCGGAACCAATCGCTGCTACGCCCTGCCGGAAGTCTCTGCCCACCGAAACTGGCATCACTCGCTGTCCGGGATTCAACGCCGCCATGCCGAGGTCTGGCATGGAACGCTCATTCTGAGCACACCCGTGGCCCCCCGAACGCTATGGGCAAACGACTTCCAGCAGCCCATTACTCCTGTGAGCCGGTGAAGGAAGGGACACCGGAAAACACCCCCTCTCTCGTGCGGGAAGGTGCTCCTGAGTACGGGGATACCACATGTGTGGAACTTTTTGGGAGCCTAGCCGCGTACGGCACCCCAAAAACCATTTACCACCTTCAGCATTTTTAAGAGTGCAAATTTTTGATTTCACTTCTCACTATCACAATTTCAAAGGCCATAAAATGCCAAAATAGCACAAAACCCACCCAAATGACCCAATTTTGGAAAGTAGACACCCCAAGCTTTTTGCTCAGAGGCATGTTGAGTCCATGGAATTTTTTATATTTTGCTAAAAGTTGTGGGAATATTACAAACTTTTTATTTTTTTTGCACAAAGTTGTCACTAAATGATATATTGCTCACACATGCCATGGGGAATTACACCCCAAAATACATTCTGCTGCTTCTCCTGAGTACGGGGATGCCACATGTGTGGGACTTTTTGGGACCCTAGCCGCGTACGGGACCCCAAAATCCAAGCACCGCCTTCAAGATTTCTAAGGGCATACATTTTTGAGTTCACTCCTCACTACCTATAACAGTTTTGAAGGCCATAAAATGCTAAGATAGCACAAAACTCCCCCAAATTACCACATTTTGGAAAGTAGACACCCAAGCTATTTGCTGAGAGTCATGGTGAGTATTTTACAGCTCTCATTTGTTTTTGAAAATGAAGTAAAGAAAACATTTTTATTTTTTCAATTTTTAAAACTGACAAAAAGCGAGATCTGCAAAATACTCACCATACCTCAAATAGCTTGGGATGTCTACTTTCAAAAATGGAGTCATTTTTGGGGGGGGGGGGGGGGGGTTGTGTCATCTGGGCATTCCATGGCCTCCGAATTTGTGATTGGCAGTGAGGAGTGAAATAAAAAATGTACACCCTTAGAAAGCCTGAAGGCTTGGTTTTTGGGGTCCTGTACGCGGCATGTTTGAGCAATATATCATTTAGTGACAACTTTGTGCAAAAATATATATATATTTTTCCCGCAAATTGTGTCAAAATATAAAATATTACATGGACTTGACATACCTCTCAGCAAATAGCTCGGGGTGTCTACTTTCCTAAATGGGGTCATTTGGGGGGGGGGGTTTTGAACTGTCCTGGCATTTTATGCACATTTAGAAGCTTATGTCACAAATCCCCCACTCTTCTAACCAATTTCTGACACTTTTTGTTTACATGAAAAAAAATGAATTTTTTTGCAAGAAAATTACGTTGAACCCCCAAACACTATATATATTTTTTTAAAGCAAAGTCCCTACAGATTAAAATGGTGGGTGTTGCATTTTTTTCCCCACACAGTATTTGCGCAGCGATTTTTCAAAACGCATTTTTTTGGGAAAAAACACACTTTTTTTATTTTAATGCACTAAAACACACTATATTGCCCAAATCTTTGATGAAATAAAAAAGATGATCTTAGGCCGAGTACATGGATACCAAACACGACATGCTTTAAAATTGCGCACAAACGCGCAGTGGCGACAAACTACATACATTTTTAAAAGCCTTCACAGGTTACCACATTAGATTTACGGAGGAGGTTTACTGCTAAAAACTGCCCTCGATCTGCCCTTTGCGGTGATACCTCACATGCATGGTGAAATTGCTGTTTACATATGACAGACGACGCTTGCGTTCCCCTTTGCGCAAGAGCAGCAGGGGGGACAGGGGTGCTTTTTTTTTTTTTTTTTTTAAACCGTTCCATTTTTTTTTTTTTATCATTTTTATTGTTATCTCAGGGAATGTAAATATCCCTTATGAGAGCAATAGGTAGTGACAGGTACTCTTTTTTTGAATTTTTTTTGAAGTCTATTAGACCCTAGACCTTTCCTCTGCCCTCAAAGCATGTGACCACACCAAGATCGTGTGATAAAATGCTTTCCCAATGGCGCGGTTTAGATCCGGGAGGGGGGACATTCCCTCCCAATGCTTGTAAAAGCAGTCTAGAGGCTAATTAGCCGCTAGGATTGCTTTTACATGAAAGCCGATCACTGACTGATATAACCATTCAAAGTCCAGCAACATACCAGTACGTTGCTGGTCCTTGTTGGACATATATTGTAATCCTTTTTTTTCATGCAGCCTGTTGGCTGAACGAAAAAAAGAGATTGATCGGTGGGTATGCCCACCATTAGAATACCTCTCTTCATCCACCCACTTCTAATGATGGGCATACATGCACCATTTATATATGCCGAAGCATGGGGGGCATCCTCCCGCAAAAAAGTTATGCCACGTACACACGGTCAGACTTTTCCACGTGCAAGCCTCCGTCGGAATTTCGACCGTATTTAAGCGGCATTAGGAGCAAATCGCTCCTCCGCCCCATGCTTCGGCATATATGCCCTTTTATTTTTTTTTTAACTGTGGTGGTGAAATCACCTTCTACAGCGTTAGAGTCACAGCTTTATGTATTGTGGAAGCAAACGGTGTTGCTGTCAAGATATATAAATCTGCGCTGCAACTGAATGGCGTACCTGCTAAGCAAATTATGGTCAACATTAAAACAAAGTAACATTACAGTATAACAGTAGGACCTTACCATACCATACCTGCAAAGCAAATACCCCAAAAAAATAAAAAAAATTTTAACGCAACCTGTGCCTAAAATATATATATGCCGAAGCATGGGGGCATCCTCGCGCAAAGTTATGCCGCGTACACACGGTCGGACTTTTCTACAGGCAAGCCTCCGTCGGAATTTTGATCGTATGTATGCGGAATTAGGAACAAATCGCTCCTCCACCCCTGCTGCCCCCATGCTTCGACATATATGCTCTTTTTTTAAACTGTGGTGGTGAAATCACCACCTACAGCACTGGAGTAATGGCTTTATGTATCGTGGGAGCGAACGCTGTTGCTGTCAAAATAAATAAATCCGCGCTGCAGCTGAATGACGCACCTGAAAACAAAAAAAATGGTTAACAATAAAACACAGTAAACAGTAAAGTATAAAAAAATTACATACCTGAAAAGCAAGCATTATAAAACATAATAAAACATTGCAGAATAGAATAAAGTAAAAAAAAGAAACAATAGAGAAGAGAGAGAGAGAGAGAACAATAAAAACGACAAATATTTTTGGTTTTTTTATTTTATATTTTTTTGTGTTATTTTTCCTTTTACACTTTTTTTTTTTGTAACTGTAATTTTAACAACTGTAACGGTTTGGGTCTCTCAAAATGGGATGGCATCTTGGGAGACCCTGTGTAAGTGTATCCTAGTCTGTGAAATGCTGTACCCCACGCTAAAACTTCACTAGTGTGTGGTAGCGTTCAAAACATTCACCAATGCAAAGACCAGGATTGTCAGGACAGCGTGGACAATAATAACGGGTGTCACGCCTAGATCCGCGATTGGTACACGACATTATCTTTGGGGGGCTCGTTGGGTAGGGGTACTCGGGAGGGCATAAGGAAAATGCCTCTCATGCAGCCGGCTTACTGCATTTGGTTGGGAATGGTGAGGTGCAGAACCGCCTGGATACAGGAGGTCTGTGACAATCTCTTCCTGGAATGTAAGGAAGGATAAAGTCCCGCCTGAAGCTCTGTATAGCAATGAGCGTTCAGCAAAGCCAATTGAACAAGTAAACAGACACTTTTTTGTACCAGTGTCTGGCCTTATGGGCAACTAGATACGGCACCAACAACTGGTCGTTGAGGTCCACCCCTTCCATATTTTGGTTATATTTGTGGACACAGAGGGGTCTCTCCACAACACCAGCCGGCGTACGAATTTGGACTGTCGTGTCTGCATGAAGGGAGGTAAGAACGAAAACATTCTTATTATCCCTCCACTTCATAGCGAGCAAGTTATTACACTGCAAGCAGGCTCTCTCCCCTAGCCTAAGACTGGAATCTACAAGCCGCTGGGGAAACCCCCGGCAATTAGGTCACACGGCGCCACATGCTCCAATCTGCTGATCAAACAAATGACTAAACAGTGGCACGCTTGTGTAATAATTGTCCACGTACAAGTGGTACCCCTTTCCGAATAAGGGTGACACCAAGTTCCACACTATCTTGCCAGCGCTCCCTATGTAATCTGGGCATTTCTCCGGCTCTACGTAACTATCTTTTCCCTCATAAACCGTTAAGCTCCATACATAGCCTGTTGCCCTGTCACAGAACTTATAGAGCTTGACCCCGTATCTGGCCCGCTTGCTGGGAAGGTAGTGTTTGAAAGACAAGCAGACAGAAAATTTAATCAGGGACTCATAAACGCAGACAACTTGATTGGGAGTAAACAAGGTTGCAAAACATTGGTTGAAATGGTTTATGAGGGGCCGAATTTTGTAGAGCCGATCGTATTCAGGGTCTGCTCGTATCGTTTCCTGGACATGGAGGCAGAAAACATGGGCATATGGTCGATTGGGCGGGTGGACAAATAAGATTGCAACATCCTGAATTTATGTATGCCCATGTTGAGGGAAAGACCCAGAATGGTCCTAAATTCGCAAACCGTAATTGGTTTCCTATCTCTGGCAAGGGAAGGCAACTGGGGATTAGCGGTGATGTGTTGACCAGCATATAAATTACTTTGGTCCACAATAGATCTATAGAGATCTTCCGTGTTGGCTTAAAATTAGCTGTTTTCACCTGAATACCGTGTTGGCCAGTGAATGGGGGAAGTACGGGTTCTGCAGAAGTGGTGGGTTCCCAAACAGGATTGGTGAATACTGCAGGAAGGACACTATGGGCACGACGGGCCTGCCTTTGTCTTCTTCTTGGTGGCAGTGGGACACTACATGTGCTTGCCACCTCGCCAGCTTGAACTGCACTTATGGGACTCACCATGTCACCAAGTGTTACTGCAGTACTGGATGTACGTCCAGGGTGTACTAGGCTGCTGGTGCTTGCCAGTTTACCAGAAGGAATAGCGGCGCTAGTACCTCTCTGCTCCATACGAGGGACCTGCGGTTCTTGCACCTCAACAACAGCAGAAGATCGGGATCGGGTACACCTGACCTTAGCAGGGACCTCAACTTCGTCGTCAGAGCTATCTGTCATTGAGCCGCTGTCGTCTACAGGATCATATTCTGAGCCTGAATCTGACAGATGAGTGACCTCCTCTTCACTATCTGTCATGCTCAGAAACGTGTCGGCCTCTTCACTAGTGTACCTTCGATTTGCCATTTTGGGCTCTAAATTTAGTGGTACACTAGTGAGACTCGCAGGTAAAAAAGCTCCTAGGCTGTCAGCGACTGTATCAAAACGCTACCAAAAAAACTGTTAGCGATCGCAGGGATCAGGCCTGACTCTGCAAACGCTGCAGTTATTAGTGTTTTGTAAGTGACAGTGCTCGACGAATACTGCACTTGGGTGGGCTGGGCTGGGGAGGGGGAAAACATGATCACTGGTGAAAGGGTTAACTAGGGGCAATCAGGGGGTTAAAACCTTTATTAGGTAATATATGGGGGTACCTGACGCTATATAAAAACCTGACGGGGAACCTAAATAACTAACTGGCTAACAAGCGTCCCCAGTGACACTTATACAGTGATCGCTGGTGAAAGAGTTAACTCTAGGGGCAATCAGGGGGTTAAAACCTTTATTTAGGTTGTATATGGGGGTACCTGACCTATAAACCTATTTATAAACCTATATAAACCTGGCGATAAACCTAAAAAAATAACTGGCTACCTAGCGGCACCAGCGACACTAATGCAGCGATCAGAAAAACGATCGCTTAGTGACACTGGCAAAAGGGGCTGAAAGGGTTACCTGGGGGGCAATCAAGGGGTAAAACCTTTATTAGGGGGGTAAGGGGGGCTACCTTGGACCTAAAGCTAACTGAACTGACACTTTTTTACAGTCACAAGTGACACTAAATGCAGTGATCAGTAAATAAATGACCACTGCAATCAGTGACACTGTGACTGGGGGGGCAGGGGGTGAAAAGTGTGCCTATGTGTACCTGGTGTCAGTGTACTGTTGGCGCACTTACTTGGATATCTTCTCTCCTCTGCGTCCCGGTCAGAAAGACTGACACGAGGAGTGTGACATAACTTACTCCTGCCTGTGTTTCCAGTTCACAGGCAGGGGAAGCCTCTCATTCGCCAGGAGCGTTTGCAAGGGGGTGGCCAGAAATCAATGGCCGCCCCCTCATCACGGATCACTCCTGAAGCGAAACGGACCGTCTCTGCCAGCGCGTGGGGGGGGGGGGGGGGGCGACCGGACCCCCCTCCCGCTGGAAGGCAGGCACGTACAGGTATGTTGATGTGCCTGTCTGTGCCATTGTGCCAACGTAAATGTACAGGAGGCGGTCCTTAAGTGGTTAAAGCAACACAGTGCCGAACCGCAAAAAATGGCCTGGTCATTCAGCAGCCAAATCTTCCGGGGCTGAAGCGGTTGGAAAAATTTAATGAATGGAGGTATTTACAGCTAAAGCATTTTGTGTCACACAACCGATCAGATGAAAAGTTAAATTCATTTGAAAAGCTATTGCAAGTCTCAGGTGCCTGTTAAACATTGTATAGCAAAGATATATAAAATAACTATGGAAATGGCGAAGAGTCGAAAATACCTCCATACATTGGAAGAAGGGAATTGGGTACATGACTAACAGAGCAACAATTAAAACACTAAGAGCTGTATATAGTTATTCGGTAGATATAAATAGCATACAAATGAACTATAAATGTCTGGCTAGATGGTATACAACTCCGGTTAAAGCACATAAATATCAACCAGAGAAATCTCCATTGTGCTGGAGAGAATGTAATTCACAAGGTGCTATAACCCACACATGGTGGGAATGCCCAAAGATACAGGAATACTGGCGGGAGGTGAGGCAAAATATAGTCGAAATTACTGAAACAAAGGTCCCAGATAATCTGTGGAGCTGTTTATTCCACAGTATAAACAAAACAATAAAACAGTATAAGAATACAATAGTTCTTTTTTGTTAAACGCAGCAAAATGAGTAATCCCAAAAAAATGGCTTGACCCAGAAAGATCTACAATAAGGGAATGGTTTAAAAGAATTGAATATATACATATATATTTATTTATTATGAAGTATTTGAGCAGTAAAGAGGAAGACCAGACAGAAACATTGGCTGGAATATGCAAAAAGTGGACAGATTAAAAAAAAAAAAAAAAAAGTAAATTATATTGAGAGCTATGTGGAAGTGTAAAAATCCGGGAGAAGGAGAGGAGGAATGGGAGGGGGAACCATTTGCAGGGGTGGGGGTGGAGGGATAACAATAAAATATAAATGGAAGAAAATCAACCACGTTACATTTTTTTAATACCAGGCACTTTCACACCTTCCCGCCCAGGACAATTTCCAGTGCTGTCGAAATATGAATGAAAATTGCGTGGCCATGCTACACTGTACCCAAACAAAATTTTTATAATTTTGTTCCCACAAATAGAGCTTTCTTTTGGTGGTCTTTGAACACCTTTGCGGTTTTTATTTTTTGCTAAACAAACTAAAAAAGGCCCGAAAATTTTTGTAAACTGTCAAACTGGAGCAATATATCTACTCTGGTTTCTGCTTCATGTCGGTTAGGGCAGGACCCAAGTTTTTTCTGCTACAGATCAACACCACTTACAGTTCTAGTCGCTCCCCCAGCCAATGACTGGACAGTGAAAGGAGAAGCAGCAAAATGATGAGCTCATCTTTGCTCTTCCCTCCTATAAGCATATCCCCTGCACTGCAATACTAATGACTGGTTCAAATCCAGGTGCTTATACTGTTTGCATTAAAAAAAATAGAAAACAATCTTTAGAAAGATTTTTACTCCAAAAGCATTTTATTAAAAAAAAAATTCATAAGAATCAAAAATATCTAAATTCAAATAAAAAAAAATGAATAAAAAATAAATAAAAATAAGTGATCTGTTATTAAAAGTGTTTGCCTCTGCTCTTGGGGTTATTCGTTGTTGAGGAATCCTCTGAAAGCAGCTTGACAGTAACATCGAGTATATTGCTCTCGATTCTCAGTCATTATTCTACAGTTAATTTACTTGAACTATATTTCTACTGTTTGTTACCATTCCACAGAAACGTCACAGTAAAGACTATTTCTGTGTTTTTTGACAACGTGTGTCTGTATTATTGTGCTTGCACTTACACTATTGCCAGGTGTGCCAGAGGGCCTTTGACTGTTCTTGGGGTTGAGAGGCAGAGTACAGAACCAAATATACTCAAGCGGCTCCTCCGAGATTAGTGCTACAGAGAGCAGCGGGATGAGTTCCCAGCATAGCTAAGAAACTAACCAAGGAGTGTCCTACTGCTCAGTGTGGTCAGTGTTTAATAGCAAAGCAGAGGGATTGGCAGGAACACCAGACATTTCACACAAAGCAATACAAAGAAAAAAGGATACTTTTTCATACAAGTACATGGTACAACAGGCACATATCAGGAAAAGGAAATGTTGGAGTAACAAACACTTTAACATACCTTGATTAATTCTAATGGTGTCAGCACAGGCATCATGTTTAATTCCAATTTTTTATCCTCTAGAATCTGGGGAGGCAAGGTTTCTTGATGAAGAAGAAAATGTTCCTGGTCTGCAATTTCTTAAAAAAAAAAAAAAATAACCAAATGTTTAACATTACATTTTGAAAGTAATGAACTTTATGTTTAAAAACGCACGTTTTTCTGCGTTTAGCCGTGTTTTACCGCAATTGTGTCTATAAGCGTTTGTAAAGATAACATCATATAGACCCTCCCCAAGCTCAGAAAGCATGTATTAACTATTTCTGCCATTTTGATCATAGTGAGCAGCAGCAGCAGAGAGAGCAGTTGTACACTTGCATTTGCCTCTCTTTCTGTGTTTTTTTTTTTGGAAATGGATCCCATATTGAATATATGTCAGGAAATGCTCCTGATGTTGCTCTTGGTCAGGCAGCAACATCGTCGCAAATTGCGTGAGAGCTCTTCGATATTGGACCCATCAGTTGATGGCACAGCGAATGTCCGTTGGATATTTCACAAACATGGTGGGGGGTTGGGGCTGACATTGGTATGCAGGTTTTTCTTTGTGAAAAAAAAGACATTGCTATGCTTTGGTCAGCCTAGGTGGAGTCACTGATTAGATTAGAAATTGGATGAAGGGTTGGGACAAAGAAGTGGAGGAATTCCTCATTGTCTAAGCCACCTAGAGTTTTTTATGGCATTGCATCAGTGAGTATATATGCTCTATGAACTATCTAAAGTAATTACGACATTTTAAACCAATTTTTTTTGTATTATTTTATAGTTTACCATCATATTTCTGAGTTTTCTGGTCCAAAAAATTGGGTTCCTTTAAAAACGCTTATAAACGCAAACACGGTTAAACGCGGGTGCCGCGTTTTGTGTCTGAAACATGGAAAAGCAAAGTGTCTGAACCCATTTTTTTTGGAAAAACTAGGTTAAACGCAAATGCATAAAAACAGGAAAAAAATACTGTGTACATGGACACATAGGATAATATAGGATAGGATAACAATGCGTTCAGGGGCAGTTGAAAAAAGTGTCCAACTGCCTCTGAACGCGCATTTAACAGCGTCTCGTGTGCATGGGGCCTAACTTTAGCAGAAAAAATAACCTAGACAGACATTCACGTCAGAGCATGCAGTGTTGATTTCAAGAATATTACAGGGGGATCAATTATAAACTGTGAAATAATTTATTTTTAGACACTTACCTACAACAAGTATACAAATCAAGAGATTTAATTAATAACAAATTGGCATGCTTGTTTCATGTTAACAACTCACAAAAGTACTTACTTTTTCCCTGCCAGCGATTAAATGGAATTTTTGTGGCAGTAGTCTGAGCCGCTATAAAGCTGCTGATCACCTTCACGCATGTGATGATGTGAAACCCCTCCCCCCGATTTCCCTAGCTCTATGAATCCCAGGCTCTTATGCTCCTCTCGGGTACCCATGACATCCATGAGGGGTGTCAGAGGAGAGGGAAGGTTCATCAGCTTTCTATATACCGTATATACTCGAATATAAGCCGAGATTTTCAGACCCTTTTTTAGGTCTGAAAGTCCACCTCTCGGCTTATATTCGAGTCACCGCCGTCTGCCTACATGAACAGCTTGTCATGCAGACAGACGGCGGTGTTCAAAAGCCGTGCCGCCTCCTCCCGCCCGTCCGTGATAGGCGGACACTAATTTTCCCAGCAGTACAGTGTTCCGCCTATCACGGATGGCCTGTCATTCTCATCTCATGGACGAGGATGAGAGGATATCCGTGATAGGTGAAACACTGACTGCTGGGAAAAAAGTGTTCCTCCTATCACGGACGAGGAGGCGCGGCTTTTAAATTTTAATGGCGCTTGTAATACACGGCTGTGGGGAGGACAGAGCGGGACCGAATCCCGGACTGAGGACCCCGGACACAGGACCGAGGACCCCGGACCGAGGACCCCGGACCCACGGATCGGCACAGGTAGGCTGCAATGGGGACACGGGGGTACAGGGGACATGCAGATGGGCATTGCTGACCCTTTTTCCACTTACAGTAGCTGCTGCATTTTTGCCCCTCGGCTTATACACGGGTCAATACGTTTCCCCATTTTTTTGTGGTGATTTAGGGGCCTCGGCGTATACTCGGGACGGCCTATACTCGAGTATATATGGTAGTAATTTGTTAACCACTTGCCGACTGCCTCACGACGAAATACGTCGGCAGAATGGCGCAGGCAGGCAAAGTAACGTACCGGTGCCCCCCCCCCGTCGCCAGTGTCACTAAGCGATCATTTTTCTGATCGCAGTATTTGTGTCACAGGTAACGCTAGTTAGGGAGGTAAGTATTTATGTTCGTCGCAGCTTTTTATAGCATCAGGGATCCCCATATACTACCTAATAAAGGTTTTAACTCCCTGATTGCCCCCTAGTTAACCCTTCACCAGTGATCACCGTATAACTGTTACAGGTGACGCTGGTCAGTTAGTTTGTTTCTTTATAGTTTCAGGGCACCCACCGTTTATTACCCAATAAAGGTTTAACCCCCTGATCGCCCCGGCGGGTGATATAAGTTAGGTTTTAGTGTCAGATAGGGTCTGCGGCGCCCCAGGCAGCGTCAGGTTAGTGCCAGTACCGCTAACACCCACGCACGCAGCATACATCTCCCTTAGTGGTATAGTATCTGAACGGATCAATATCTGATCAGATCTATACTAGCGTCCCCAGCAGTTTAGGGTTCGCAGTTTAGGGTACGCAGTGTTAGCGGGATCAGCCTAGATACCTGCTAGCACCTACGTTTTGCCCCTTTGCCCAGCCCAGCCCACCCAAGTGCAGTGTTGATCGATCACTGTCACTTACAAAACACTAAACACATAACTGCAGCGTTCGCAGAGTCAGGCCTGATCACTGCGATCGCTAACAGTTTTTTTGGTAGCATTTTGATACAGTCGCTGACAGCCTAGGAGCTTTTTTACCTGTGAGTCTCACTAGTGTACCACTAAATTTAGAGCCCAAAATGGCAAATCGAAGGTACACCAGTGAAGAGGCCTACACGTTTCTGAGCATGACAGATAGTGAAGAGGAGGTCACTCATCTGTCAGATTCAGGCTCAGAATACGATCCTGTAGACGACAGCAGTTTCATGACATATAGCTCTGACAACGGAGTTGTGGTCCCTGCCAAGGTTAGGCGTACCAGACCCTGAACTTCTTCTGTCGTTAATGTGCAAGAACCGCAGGTCCCTCGTATGGAGCAGAGCAGTACTAGTGCCGCTATTCCTTCTGGTGAACTGGCAAACACCAGCGGCCTAGTACACCCTGGTCGTAGTCAAACCAGCACTGCAGTATCACGTGGTGAGTTCCATAAGTGCAGTTCAAGCTGGTGAGGTGGCAAGCACAAGTAGTGTCCTGCTGCCACCAAGAAGACAAACAAAGGCCCGTCGTGTCCATAGTGCCCTTCCTGCTGCACTCGCCAATCCTGATTGGGAACCCACCACTTCTGCAGCACCCGTACTTCCCCCATTCACTGGCCAACCCGGCATTCAGGTGGAAACAGTTGATTTTACGTCACTTGATTTTTATTCGCTGTTTTTCACCGAAGATCTCTATAGATCTATTGTGGACCAAAGCAATTTGTACGCTGGTCAACACATCGCCACTATTCCCCAGTCCTCCCTGGCCAGAGATTGGAAACCAATTATGGTTTCCGAATTTAAGCTCTTTCTGGGCCTTTCCCTCAACATGGGCATAACCAAAAAGAGTGAGTTGCGGTCATATTGGTCCACTGACCCAATTAACCATATGCCCTTGTTCTCTGCTTCCATGACCAGGGTACGATACGAGCAGATCTTGTGGTTCATGCATTTTAACTACAATGAACTCTGTCGTCCTCGTGGAGACCCTGCATACGATCGGCTCTACAAAATTTGGCCCCTCGTAAACCACTTCAACCAACGTTTCACAGACTTGTTTACTCCATCAAGTCGTCTGCGTTGATGAGTCCCTGATTAAGTTTTCTGACCGCTCGTCATTAAAACAGTACCTTCCCAGCAAGCGTGCCAGATACAGGGTCAAGATGTACAAGCTCTGTGACCGGGCCACAGGCTATACATGTAGTTTTATGGTTTACGAGGGCAAAGAGTCACGTAGAGCCGACAAACTGCCCTGACTACATATGAAGAGCTGGCAAGATTGTGTGGGACTTGGTGTCACCCTAATTCTGAAAGGGGTACCACTTGTACGTGGACAATTATTACACGAGCGTGCCAATGTTTAGTCACTTGTTTGATTAGCAGATTGGAGCATGTGGCACCGTGCGACCTAATCGCCGGGGCTTTCCCCAGAAGCTTGTAGATTCCTGCCTTAGGCTGGGGGAGAGAGCCTGCTTGCAGTGTAATAACTTGCTCGCTATGAAGTGGAGGGATAATAAGAATGTTTTCGTTCTTACCTGCCTTCATGCAGACACGACAGTCCAAATTACTACGGCGACTGGTGTTGTGGAGAAACTCCTGTGTCTACGAATATAACCAAAATATGGGAGGGGTGGACCTCAACGACCAGTTGTTGGCGCCATACCTAGTTGCCCGTAAGGCCAGACGCTGGTACTAAAAAGTGTCTGTTTCTTTATTTCAATTGGCTTTGCTGAACGCTCATGTGCTATACAGCGCTTCAGGATGGACTGGATCTTTCCTTAAATTCCGGCAAGAGATTGACAGAGCCCTTCTGTTTCCAGACGGTGCTCCACCTCACCTTCCCCACCAAATGCAGTAAGCCGGCTGCATGAGAGGCATTTTCCTTATGTCCTCCTGAGTACCCCTACCCAATGAGCCCACCAAAAAAGATGTTGTGTCTGCAGCAAGCGTGGATATAGGCGTGACACCGGCTATTTTTGTCCCTCCTGTCCTGACAATCCTGGTCTTTGCATTGGTGCATGTTTTCAATGCTACCATCCCATGAATAAGCAATTTCTATGACAAAACATGCCGGGGCATGGCTACTTGGAGAATGTTTGAGGTAGGCACGGGACGCTGGACATCTTACACCAATCGGTGCTCAGCGCGAGCGGGGACGAGGAGCGGTGAGATAACATCTGACAGTCTTGCATACACTGGGTCTGCCGTGACCACCCATTATCCAGTAACAGATGCATGAAGTGATGTGAAATTTAACATTTGGCTTGTTTTTTTAGCTTTCACATGTGAGTGTAATGCAGTGAGATTTTATGTGATTAAAAGCTTTTGACTTTATTACACTATTGGAAGCAATCTCTTTTATTGCATGTGGAGCGCATTATGAGAAAAACCAAGGAAGTTGCACCTGTTTTTGTAGTTGGAGCCCAGAGATCTCCCACTTAACCCCTACATAAAGAGGGTATAAGCGCTTATAGCCAAACACAAACGTGTAAGGCACATACATCTGGTGAGTGTGAGCACATAAGGGGAGTGGAGTCACAGACACTGCAGTGTGGTGGAGGAACGTGACTGCAAGATTTTATTATCTAAGTCACTGGTCATCCGTTATAAACTTTATTTATTATTATTTTTTTCACTGTGATGGACTTTTTTTTGAATAGGAGATAGACCCTTTATTATGTATTTTGAAATAATTATCTATTTAAATCAGTGTCATTTTTTGATATTCACTGAGCTTCACAGGGTGTTTTTTTTACATAAAGTTTGTTATGATTTATTTGTTGATATAATCTGTTTCACAGTATATTTGACATTTACTGGGTACACATTGATATATCATACATTTTTGTTTTATTACGCATTGGTGTGTATTTACACTATATTTAGCGCCGCTTGTTCCATAATTTGGAAGGGAATATTGCTAACATACACTAGTTGAGTTTTAGCATAGGGTACAGCATTGCATAGACTAGGCACACGTTAACAGGGTCTCCCAAGATGCCATCGCATTTTGAGAGACCCAAACCGCTGGAACCGTTACAACAGTTCTGTTAGAACTGTTAGTTACAAAATATTATATATATATATATATATATATATATATATATATATATATATATAAAAAACTAAAATAGTTGTCATTTTATTGTTCTCTCTCTCTCTATTGTACTGCTGTATTCTATTGTTATTATGTTTTATCATGTTTGCTTTTCAGGTATGCAATTTTTTTATACCTTACTCTGTTTTATTGTTAACCATTTTTTTGTTCAAAGGTATGCCATTCAGCTGCAAAGCGGATTTATTTATCTTGACAGCAACAGCGTTTGCTCCCATGATACATAAAGCCGTGACTCCAGTGCTGTCGGAGGTGATTTCACCACCACAGTTGAAAAAAAAGAGCATATATGCCGAAGCATGGGGCAGCAGGGGCGGAGGAGCGATTTGCTCCTACTTTTTGCGGGAGGATGACCCCATGCTTCGGCATATATAAAGGGTGCATGTATGCCCATCATTAGAAGTGGGTGGATGAAGGGAGGTATTCTAATGGTGGGCATAGCCACCGATCAATCTCTTTTTTTCATTAAGCCCACAGGCTGCATGAAAAAAAAAAAATGATTACAATATATGGCCAACAAGGACCAGCAATGTACTGGTATGTTGCTGGACTTTGCGTGGTTATACCAGAATGATGCCTGCAGGTTTAGGTATCACCTTGGTATCATTCTTTTCAGCCAGCGGTCGGCTTTCATGTAAAAGCAATCCTAGTGGCTAATTAGCCTCTAATGCCCTGTACACACGGTCGGATTTTCTGACGGAAAATGTCCTATCGGACCATGTTGTCGGAAAATCCGACCGTGTGTGGGCGCCATCGGACTTTTACCCTTGGGAAAAATTTGAGATCCTGCTTTTAAATTTTCCGACAACAAAGTCCGATCGGACTTTTTCCGATAGTGTGTAGCGAATTCCGACGGACAAAGTGCCACGCATGCTCAGATCAAATTACAAGACCAAAGCTATTGGCTACTAGCCTCTACGTAGTTCCGTCGTACGCAACGAACGTCACCACGTTCAGAATGATCGGATTTTCCTTCAACTTTGTCCGACAGTGTGTATGCAACACCAGTGTCGGACAAAATCCGTCGGAAAAAATCAGATGGATTTTGTGGTTGGAATTTCCGACCATGTGTATGGGGCATAAGACTGCTTTTATAAGCAGTGGGAGGAACTGTCCTCCCCTCCCACCATCTTCCATGTTTTTCTCTGGCTCTCCTGTCCCAACAGGGAACCTGAGAATGCAGCCAGTGATTCGGCCAGCTGACCATAGAACTGATCAGAGACCAGAATGGCTCCAATCATCTCTATGGCCTAAGAAACCAGAAGCTACGAGCATTTTATGACTTTTGCCGGATGTAAACAGCGCCATTGGGAAATTGGGAAAACATTTTATCACACCGATCTTGGCGTGGTCAGATGCTTTGAGGGCAGAGGAGAAATCTAGGGTCTAATAGACCCCAATTTTTTCCAAAAAAAATAAAAAGTACCTGTCACTACCTATTGCTATCATAGGGGATATTTACATTCCCTAAGATGACAATAAAAATAATAATAAAAAAAAAAAAATAAATGAAAGGAACAGTTTCAAAATGATAAAAAAAAAAAAAAGCACCCCTCTCCCCCCCTGCTCTCGCGCAAAGGCGAACGCAAGCGTCGGTCTGGCATCAAGTGTAAACGGCAATTGAACCATGCATGTGCGATATCACCGCGAAGGTCAGATCGAGGGCAGGAATTTTAGCAGTAGACCTCCTCTGTAAATCTAAAGTGGTAACCTGTAAAGGCTTTTAAAAATGTATGTAGTTTGTCACCACTGCACGTTTATGCGCAATTTTAAAGCATGTCATGTTTGGTATCCATGTACTCGGCCTAAGATTTTCTTTTTTATTTCATCAAACATTTGTGCAAAATAGTGCGTTTTAGTGCATTAATATTTAAAAAAGTGTGTTTTTTTTCCCAAAAAAATGTGTTTGAAAATTTGCTGTGCAAATACTGTGTGAAAAAAAAAAAAAAAATGAAACACCCACCATTTTAATCTGTAGGGCCTTTGCTTTAACAAAAATATATAATGTTTGGGGGTTCAACGCAATGCTCTTGCAAAAAAAATGTTGTGCATAAAATGCCAGGACAGTTCAAACCCCCCCCCCCCCCCAAATGACCCCATTTTGGAAAGTAGACACCCCAAGCTATTTGCTCAGAGGCATGTTGAGTCCATGGAATATTTTATATTGTGACTCAGATTGTGGGAAAAAATGTTTCTTTTTTTTGCACAAAGTTGTCACTAAATTATATATTGCCCACACATGCCATGGGCATATGTGAAATTACACCCCAAAATACATTCCGTTTCTTCTCCTGAGTACGGGGATATCACATATGCAAGACTTTATGGGAGCCTAGCCACGTGCGGGACCCCGAAAACCAAGCACCGCCTTCAGGCTTTCTAATGCCTCGTGTACACGGTCGGAAATTCCAACCACAAAATCTGTCAGATTGTTTCCGACGGATTTGGTCCGACACACGGTCAGACAAAGTTGTCGGAAAATTCGATCATTCTGAACGTGGTGACGTTCGTTGCGTACGACGGAACTACGTAGAGGCTTGTAGCCAATAGCTTTGGTCTCATAATTTGATCTGAGCATGCGTGGCACTTTCTGTTATGGGAGATCTCCGCGCTTAGGACCGGAAATAAGGTGTGCAGCCTGTCCGGAAAAAATTAACCCCCTAGAGGGCAATTTAAATGTAAAGTGCAAAATATGAGGGACAAATGGCGCTCCCTGTAAGTAATAAGTATGGTGAACCTAAAAAGGTATAAGTGAAAAAATGCGTACCTATAGAGAGTATCTACCTTATTATTCCTGCTAGGTGAAAAGTAGATGTTGTGATATAGGTGGAGTGTACCACCCTAAAATACAATATTAGTGAACTACTCCAATCTGTGAATACCAGTGCTAGTGAGCAACTTAATTAATAGAAAATAAAGAGATAAAAAATAAAAACACAAATATAAATGATATGTAGTGTGTATTATAAATGTGGCTAATTAGGTAAGTGGCTAAACCACAGGGGAAGGGAGGTAGCAGCTAACCAGCTAGCATGTATCCTCTACCCAACCATAATATACCATTAATACATGTAGATTTAGAATTGTACCAACACTACCAATGGTGAGTAACTTTGGTAATGTAAGAGCCAAGTGAGCAGTGTGCTATAAATAAGCAGGTGACAGTCCCAATACAAAAGATCAAAGATTAAAAAGTGAATAATAATAATAATAATAATAATAAAAATCAAAAAATATATAATAATAAAAAACCCTGTATAAACCATACACTCAGTGTGTGAAAGTTGAACAGTCCAAAAATACGGTTGTGAAAAATACAAAAATCATAGTATTAAAGGGAGGGAGTCCAATCCTATGCAGGGACCCACAACAAGATCAGTAGGCAATGTGTTGATGAGTGAGTGGGGATATATGGGTAACAGTTGTGAAGATAATTCCACCGGTGACTTGTAGTGCTTCAGGCAGTAGTAGGTGACTGTTGTGCTGCCCCCCCAAGGTTCCCTCACTCACCAGACGTGGGTACCCCTGCAGGGGTAAACAGCATCAGAATATGGATGTCGGATGGTCCTCCTGGTGGTGGTCTGGATCGGGTCCTGGTCCAGTAACTTTCTCCAGTGAATGCAGCCAAAACCCTCAGATGCGAGGGAGGGGGAATACCCCACCTGTTTTTATTTTTTATCTATTTATTTTCTATTAATTAAGTTGCTCACGCTCACTAGCACTGGTATTCACAGATTGGAGTAGTTCACTAATATTGTATTTTAGGGTGGTACACTCCACCTATATCACAACATCTACTTTTCACCTAGCAGGAATAATAAGGTAGATACTCTCTATAGGTACACATTTTTTCACTTATACCTTTTTAGGTTCACCATCCTTATTACTTACAGGGAGCGCCATTTGTCCCTCATATTTTGCACTATGCGTGGCACTTTGTCCGTCGGAATTCTCTACACACGGAAAAAGTCTGATCGGACTTTGTTCCACATAAAACCATGGCATGTGTGAGAAATATATCATTTTTTTTTGGTCATTACTCAATCACTTGGGACAAAAAATATTCAATGGGCTCAACATGCCTCTCAGCAACTTCCTTGGGGCGTCTACTTTCCAAAATTAGGTGTTGTACTGCCCTGCCATTTTAGCACCTCAAACAATGAGAATCAAACTAAAAGCTGTGTAAATTCCAGAAAATGTACCCTAGATTGTAGACGCTATAACTTTTGCACAAACCAATAAATATACGCTTATTGACATTTTGTTTACCAAAGACATGAGGCCGAATACATTTTGGCCTAAATATATGACTAAAATTGAGTTTATTGAATTTTTTTTATAACAAAAAGTAGAAAATATAATTTTTTTCGATATTTTGGTTCTTTTTCCATTTATAGCACAAAAAATAAAAACCGCAGAGGTGATCAAATACCATCAAAAGGAAGCTATATTTGTGTGGAAAAAAAGATGCAAATTTTGTTTGGGTACAGCATTGCATGACCGTGCAATTAGCAGTTAAAGCAACGCAGTGCCAAATTGTGTAAAGTGCTCTGGTCAGGAAGGGGGTAAATCCTTCTGGGGCTGAAGTGGTTAAAGACCATCAATAAAAAAACACACAAAAAAGTAAAGCTCCCTGCTTCAAAATAAACTTGTATTGCATTTTTTTGTGAAAATATTCACGTATATTTTTAAAATGAAAATATGGATATGATAAACAATCATGTGACTTAAAAAATATCAATCACCACCATTTTATTCTCCAGGGTCTCTACTTTCAGAAAACATTGTATTTTTGATAGTTGTTACTAATGGTAGTGTCACCAATGAAGGCCTCAAATTTTCCTTTGATAAAGGATAAAAACGTGTGGGCTTTTATGAGGCTGTAACAAAATAGGGTTCATAGCCTCCATCCCCAATTTGCAAGACTAACTCGGGGGGAGAACAGTGGGACTTTGTATGAAGCATGCAAGATAAATGGGTACAAATATGTCTGGCTAATAACTGGTAATAATATGCAAACTGCTATACAATAGCAGATTGTAAACAAGGAATAATTGTACATAAAAGATAACATATTTATTCCATTTTGTAATACATACAAGTATAATAGCATAATAAAATATCAATACATGGTATTGCCAGACTCCTTTGATCCATATGAATAAAAAATGTAAAACATATACTTATTTATATAATATCAGCATAGTACAGCAAGATTGCAAAAGGTTCCTAGATTGTAACAACCTGAGTAGCATCCAATTGCTTGATGCGTTTTTTGGAATAGCTCCACTCATCAGGAGCGGATGCAATGTGGGTATCCAAGCATGTAAATAGATAATGTAAATTGAATAAACATAGTCTCTGCATGGGAGAGCAGGATACAAAAAGAGGGTATTGGAAGAGAACCCATCCTGCTAGGGCTCAAGTAGGAGTCTAGGTGTGAAGCGGTTAAGCACTGGAGGCCACCCGGGGTAATCAGTCACGGGTGCTGAGGCGGTAAAACCAGAGCACAAAGATGGCAACCCAAACAGTGAACAGATATTTTGAAGAGTGTGATATCCCATGCATGAGGGTGATATGGATATCACCAAAACCTATATAAAGTAAATAAATATGATAGTCATTTAACAAATCACAGTGTAAAATACCTAGTAGATATGTGAGGTGAACCATAGATGGTACCAGACAGTGATAAGTAAAATCGACAAGGTAAGATAAAGCAAAGAAAGTAAGACCTAAGATGTAGATGAAAAGTAATAAATAGTGAAAGTCCAAAGTGTGGAAAGCCAGGAAAAGTACATGTTCCCTTGATGTCTAAATCAATGTGCTAGACTCAGAGGTGCCGTGTATCCACATAACGAGCAACACGGAGTGTCTGAACACAATAAGGGGAGTATATATACTCAGTGGACAGGCGCTAGGTAACTACCAACATCACGCCCAATAGGAGGGGAGAGGCCATCACCTGAGCGGACAAGTCCACCAAGCGCATGGTGCCAAAACTCCCCATGAGAGACGCAGATGGAAGTACTCAGTGCAGGCGCACTGAGGTCAGCAATGCCTGCATCATGCGCAGAAGGCTGGGGGCGTTGATGCCCCAAGTCCCCGCGCCCCAAAAGGGGCGAAGGGGAAAAAGGAAAAAAGTGTGCCTCGCAGCTCCCAGATCTGTGAAACAAATCAGCCAGAACCAACCATCTACAGCACTCACAGGCCTCAATAACAAGACCACAAGTCACCGAGGGTGGGGCTAAATAGTAATCACAGACTACATTCTTATTAACCTTTCCCATGCTGACAAGAGAGAAAAAAAATGGATTTAGACATCAAGGTAACATTCTTAGATCATTCTACATCTTAGGTCCTAGTTTCCTTACTTTATCTTACCTTGTCGATTTAACTTCTTCTACCTCACATATCTACTAGGTATATTACACTGCGATTTGTTCAATCACTATCATATTTATTTACTTTATATAGGTTTTGGTGATGTTATCCATATACTCATTCATGGGATATCACACGCTTCGGAATATATGTTTCCTGTTTGGGTTGTCATCTTTGTGCTCTGGGTTTGCCGCCTCAGCTCCCCTGACTGATGATTACCCCAGCGGGCCTCCAGTCCACACCACTTCACACCTAGACTCCAACTTGATCCGTAGCAGGGTGGGTTCTATTCCACTACCCTCTTTTTGTATCCCCCCCCTCTCCCATGCAGAGACATAGTGTTTATTTATAATTTACATTATCTATTTAGATCCTTAGATACCCACATTGCATCTGCTCCTGATGAGTGGAGCTATTCCAAGAAACGCGTCAAGCAATTGGATGTTACTCACGTTGTTCTCATCTAGGAACCTTTAGCAATCTTGCTGTACTATGCTGACGTTATGAATGAATGAGTGACTTGTATAACGCTACCTATGTGAACTGAATCGCCTCAGGGCACTTTTTGCCACCGGTGTCCATCTGCGGTATAGCGCAGTCCTTTACCCCATAGGGTCTTGACGCGCTTACAAACACATACACATATTAGGTTAATTAAATCCTGTCTAAAAATTGACCAATCAGCATGTCTTTGGAGTGTGGGAGGAAACCGGAGTACCCAGAGGAAACCCACGCAGGCACAGGGAGAACATGCAAACTCCAGGCAGATGGAGTCGTGGTCGGGATTTGAACCAGCGACCCTATTGCTGCTAGGTGTAAGTGCTAACCACTACACCACTGTGCTGCCCTATATGTTTTACATTTGTTATTCATATGAATCAAAAGAGTCTGGCAATACCATGTATTACTATTTTATTATGCTATTATACTTAATATATGGAATAAATATTTTCTTTTTATATAAAATTATTCCTTGTTTACAATTTACTATTATATAGCAGTTTGCACAACTCGCCAGGAAATGAAAGGTATGCAATACAACTTCTGCATTTCTATCTAGAATGGTAAAAAAAAAAGTGCCGTTGTGAGCATTGGCTATAGACCAAGGGCCTGAATTATAAAATGGTGGCATGGCCTTAATGCACTATAAGCATGCACCATTAGAAGAAAAAAAATAAAAAAACATAGAGGAAGATAGTCTGATCACATGACCTGCATACATTAACGGAGCACCAGACCAAAAGATAAAAAGTCTAAATTTACAGATGTTTTGTTAAAACCAATGCATTTTAGGGGTACGGAAATCCCCCTTCAGTTCAGTTAAAAATTAGAACTTTGAGTAGACTCAAATTAAGACTTTCCTGTTAGAATCTGTGCAGGGAAGCCGATTGCTGGATTAGGATTCCTGGCCATCAATATTTGCATCAACAATCAAAATATTTTTTTATTTTATATTGACTGCTGATGCAGATACTGCTGGCCAGGAATCTTATTCCAGCAAATAGCTTCCCTGCACAGATTCAAACAGTAAAGTCTTACTTTGAGTCCATTCAAGGCTCTCATTTTTAACTGAAGCCCTGTTGAAGGGTTCCTTTGACCCCCAAAATGCATTGGTCTTAACACAACATCAATAAATTAATTTGGACTTATCTTTTGGTCTTCCATGTACGCACGTCTTTTCCTGGTAATCTTGCCTGTTGTGAGCAGCCTAACCTGAGCCAGTGGGCTCTTCAAATATTTTTTGCCCTCTCACTACGTTGTTCATATCAAAGTCCAAGTGCCTTTTGGATGCTCTTTTTTTTTTTCATTGGTGATCACATGACCTGTCAAAATTATTTGACAGGCTTCTCCCCCTCCTCCGCATAATGCTCACTGTGGGACACCAAAGGCTCCACAGCACAGCCTACATTTTATAAATTATTCAAAGATCACAAAATATGGTTGTAGCGTGGACTAAACAAACATTCTGTTTGTTGGAGATTGCATAGCGATATCAACCCTCCTTTAGGAAAGGCGCCTTAGGTATCAGAGGACAAGTATGATAACCAAGTATACAGTTTGGTCCATATATATTTGGACACAGGCACAATTTTAGATTTGTTGAGGTATTTACCAAAACATATTCAAGCTATCTCTCAGGTTTACTTCGAGGGTATGTACATCCAAATCAGAGGAACGGTTTAGAAATTCCAGCTCTTAAGAATAACCACCCCCTCAAATGTAATTGGACAATTGAATCAAAAGTGGTTTGATGGCCAGGTATGGGATACTCCTTCGTTATTTCTTCGTCAATTAAGCAGGTAAAGGCTCTGGATTTGATTCTAAGAGTGGTATTTGTATCTGGAATCTATTGCTGTGAACCTACATCATGCGTTCAAAGGAGCTGTCAATGAAAGTTAAACAGGCAATTGTAAGGCTTCAAAAACTAAACACATCCATCAGCAGCAACTAACAGCAACATTAGGAGTGGCCAAATCAATAGTTAGGTACATTCTGAGGAAATTCATAACATCCAGACAAGGACACTCTCCAGGAGGTGGGCGTATCATCGTCAAAGTCTACAATCAGGAGAAGACATCACGAGAGCAAAACACAGAGGGTTCACCAGAAGGCGCAAACCATTCAAAAGCCTAGAGAACAGAAAAGCCAGATTAGACTTTGCCAAAAAACATCTAAAAAAGCCAGACCAGTTCTGGAAAAACATTCTTTGAACAAATGAAACTAAAATTAATCTGTACCAAAATGACGGGAAGAAAAAAAGTGTGGAGAAGGCTTGGAACAGCTCATGATCCAAAGCACACAGCGTCATCTGTAAAAGATGGTAAAGGTAGTGTGATGGCATGGGCATGCATAGCTTCCAGTGGCACTGGGTCATTGGTGTTTATTGATGATGTGACAGAAGAACGAAGCAGCCGGATGAATACTCTCAGCCCAGATTCAGCCAAATGCAGTGAAGTTGATTGGACGAGGCTTCATAGTACCGATGGACAATGATCCAAAACACACTACAAAAGCAACCCAGGTGCTTTAAGGAAAATAAGTGGAATATTCTGCAATGGTTGAGTCAATCAACTGATCTCAACCCAATTGAGCATGCATTTCACTTGCTGAAGGCACAACTAAAGCCAGAAAGACCGACAAAGAACAACTAAAGACAGATGCAGTTATAGCCTGGCAAAGCATCAGAAAGGAGGAAACTCAGTCTTTGGGAATGTCAATGGGTTCCAGACTTCAGGCAGCCATTGCCAGTAAAGGATTCTCAACTAAATATAAAATAAAATATTATTTATGATTATATTAATTTGTCCAATTACATTTGAGCCCCTGAAAATAGGGGGACTATGTATAAAAATGGTTGCAGTTCCTAAAATGTGCCCCTAATATTTATGTTCAACCCCTTGAATTAAAACTGAAATGCACCTCAAATTAATTTGGATTGTTTTTTTGTTTTTTTTACTGTATATACTTTATAGACCTAAGTATATGAAGGCAAATTCATCTGTAAAGAATCATAACATTTCTTGTTCTTGGGCTGATCTGCAAGTATTAGTATATCTAAATAATCCCTAAGGGAACATTTTTGTATTGTTCAGAACGTTTTCCCTCTATTTTTATGAAGGGTTTATTATATTTATATATCAGATTTTTCTGTACTTACAGTGAATGAGTGCATCCATACTCTTTATTATACTTTTATTTTATGTGATGCCAAGACAGTTTGGCTTTAATACAGCATGTACTCATCTATGTATATGTATAATTATGTATCATCATTGTATACAGTGTATGTGTTCATGGTATATTTTTACCAATATGTCAGCCTTTGTATGTGGTTATGTTTATGTTTTGAAAACATTATCATGAATTTCTAGAGGACAAAAATGCCTTTGATACAATGAAGGTTTTATCATAGTTTGAATCCATACACACTCATTCTTTCAGCATTAAGCCTCATTTAAAGTCCCATCTTTTATTTTGCTTCTATTTCATATAGCCAGGGATGGAGGCCTTTTACTGTGAACAGGTCAGGTCACTTTTCTCTTTTTAAGAATCATAAAGTATGCTTATTCACAGTTGCTTTAGTACCGAAGTTGAATGCATTTCTGAAGATCACAAAACGCAAATAAATATTCAGGTAAAATCTAAAATTTGCAAAATACTAATTCTTGTGATCCATTTAGCAATACATTCTACCAATATTTAACCACTAAAACTAATAAAAAAAATAGTAAATAGACCAATTACATTATGTTTTTGGGGAAATACAACTGCAAAACATTTAAATATTTGAAATTTCTATATTGTGGCACCATACAACTACCTTCAAGTTGCAAACAAAGTACCTTCAATTTTATCTTGTAATATATCTTCATGCAAATCATATGCCAAAGCAGCCAATTTGCTCAGTGCTAACAGTGTCTTCTTCTTACTAAAGTAACGTCTCTCCATGTTTGCGAGGGTATACAGTGTTCTGTGGGCCTGCAATGAAAAAGACAATAAGTAGAAAAATAAGATTTTTTTTTACTCACTGTAAAATGCAGCTTCCAACGTCCGCTTGTTCAATTATGCTTTGACAAAAAAACCTGGAAGCGGATAGGTTTTTATTAAGGATGTGCTCCGTCGTGTTCGCACAGCCCACATGCAGAGCCAGCCAGGAAGTCGGCACTGCACTGCGCTAATCATAGGCAGGGAGACATTTCCCGATCTCTGCAGCCGTGCATCGGGACAATGACTCACTGCCTGTGATTAGCGCAGCGCAGTGCCGACTTCCTGGTGGGCTTTGCACGTGAGCTGTGCGAACATGCCAGAGCACATCCTTAGTTTTTATATGCATAGCTGAACCTCCAGTTTACACTCTCTAGTTTTAGTAAATCAACCCAAATGTCTTTATTCAAATTAAAAGCAAGGACCAATTTAGGAACCAAGGAAGGGCTGCCACCTCAAGGAAAGAGAATACAAATAAATGTTCTTAGTTCAAAAGGAGGCATCTGAACAGCGGCGTTCCACGGTTGAAGCTTGATCTTTTCGAGGGAGCTATACGACCGACACCCTGAAAAAATGTTTGGAGCAATGAATGGGTAGCCAGAGGCTTTTGAAACAGGATAACCAAGGTACACACCTAAGCTTTGATGGTGCGTAGAATCATCCTTTAATTGACTTGTAACTAGTACAAATAATTCACTCCCCTGGAAAGGGAGGGGACGGGCAAATTACTTGAGGTCAGGGCCGCTGATAGAAATCATGGGGCCCCATACAGCCTACCTGACGGGGCCCCCTTTAGCTCCACCCCTAGTTCCTCCTTCAGCCCGACCTCTGGCTCTGCCCCTGGTCCCTCCCCAGATGTTGTGCTGCAGACACAGTGCCAACAATGCCATGCCGCCCGTCAGTGCCATATTGTGCTGCAGACACAGTGCCAACAATGCCATGCCGCCCGTCAGTGCCATATTGTGCTGCAGACAGTGCCACCCATGCCGCCAATGGCACTATGCATCGGTGTCACCGTCTACAGCACAATATGACATTGGCGGCATAAGGGGCACTGTCAGCAGGCAGCACATGCGTTATGGCATTAGCTTCATGGGTGGCACTGTCTGCAGCACATTACGACATTGGCGGCATGGGTGGCATGGTCTCCGCAGGCAGCACATGCATTATGGGCCATAACGCATGTGCTACCTGCAGACAGTGCCACCCATGACGCTAATGCCATAACGCATGTGCTGCCTGCTGACAGTGTCACCCATGCCATATTGTGCTGTAGACGGTGCCACCGATGCTGCCAATGCCATTGGCAGCATGGGTGGCACTGTCTCTGCAGGCAGCACATGCTTTATGGCCCATAACGCATGTGCTACCTGCAGACAGTGCCACCCATGCTGCCAATGCAGTAATGTAAAGATGCTGCTGCAGTAGTAGTAGATCTTGAATCCACCAAAGCCCCCCCCCCCCAAGCAAGCACACACCTGTGTAATGTGTTAGCCAGGCCCCAGAGTCACTTCCTCCCTGATCCTGCTGCTGCCTGGACTGGAGTGCGAGTGTCCACAAACTATTCCAGTCAGATGCCAGATCAAGCTGCTTCTTTTTTTTCTTCTGCCGCCGCTCATCTCTCTGCTTTTTCTCCTGGCCAAGTGAAGAACAGAGCAGAGGGGGAGGAATCACTCCGCGCCAGGGAAGGCAATATAGATGACGCGCTGGCTGGAACATGAGCCAGCATGAGGAGCGGGCGCGGAGATGATATTCTTCCGTGCCCAAAATAGAAAGAATAGTCCCTCCCCCTGCCTATTGAGCTATCAGGAATAAAAACATTAAAAAAAAAAAAAAAAAAAAAGAACGTGGGGTGGGTGTTAGATGGGCGTTTAGTTGGTTTGGTGTACACAGGCAGACGGTGTTCAGTCAAGGTGGCTGGAGGATTATTATTTTTTTTTTACATTAATTAAGTCTCTGTTTAGGTTGCCTGGGCCCCCCTGCTGGCCGGGCCCGGTACACCAGGGCCAGTTGTACTGGCCTATCAGCGGCCCTGCTTGACGTTCCAGAACATTGATCAGGAAGCTTGGTCTCTTCCAGCGATCAACATACCTGTGCACACAGAGGCCCCAAGCACTCTGCCTCAGCCCAGAAGTCTCATTTCCATCATGACCACCTTTCACTGCAGACAAAACTACAAAGGCAAGCTACCATGGAAAACAGGGCATAAAGTCCAAACTGATTTCCCGGTCCAAAAACATGGGCAACTTGTCCAAAACATACAAAAGTTTCCCTTTCATGAAACTGGGCAATTGGTATAATTTCAATAGAGGACACAATTAGACACAAAACACACATGCAATTCATAGAGTGGCTTGACTGTGGAACTTCAGTTGCTGAAACTGAGAACAAAGTTTTAACTAACTTTTCCTTTGACAGGCAACCCTGGTGGTGTGTAAGCATAGGGCTCATGTACTCCAGGAATTATGCTGGGAGTCAGCACTGTTCAGAAATTAGGTGAACTTCTCCAATGTTCAAAAAGAGTGATTCTGATGTTGGACATTAGGTCAGGCGACTGTTCATTCAGGAAAAGATGCTTCAGAGTAGCCTATAACTGGGATGTTCTGCAGTCATAAGAGAATATGGAGAAACAGGTACATTTCTCTCTTTCTATCTTTCTATCTCTTTCTATCAAAGGCAGAAAACCCTCCATCTGAGAGAGACCATCACAAAACAAATAGATTCAACCACTTGCCGAACATATAACTTACATAAACGGTGGCAAAGTGGCACTGCTGCGCAGGATTACGTACCTAGCTTGTGATCCTGCACTTCCGGGTAGGGGGCGTGCAGGCATGTTGCTGGTGGCCTGCTGTTTTTATATACATCGAGAGCTGATCGGCGGGTACCGCGGACTAGATGTCCGCCAGCACTCGCCGATCCGTTGGTACTGAGGGAGAATGGCAGTCTGTTTATGTAAACAAGGCAGATGACCGTTCTGTCAGTAAGGAAGGCATGTAAAGCAGAGACATGGATCCCTGCCTTCCAGTAGTAAAAGCACCTCACCACACAGTACATACAATGACTAGTTAGGCACACAGTTAACACTTTGATCGTCCCTGATGTTAACCCCTTCCCAGCCAGTGTTTTTAGGACAGTGACAGTACATATTTTTTTTTAGCACCAATTAGTGCCACCGGTCCCCAAAAAGTGTAAGCAACTGTCAGAATGTCTGCCGCAATATTGCAGTCCCACTATAAGTCGCTGCTTGCCGCCATTGCTAGTATAAAAAATATAAAAATATCCCATAGTTTGTAGACTTTTGCGCAAATCAATCAATATGGGATTTCTTTTAACAAAAATATGTGGTAGAACACACATCGGCCTAAACTGATGAAGAAGTTTGATTTTTTTTATTGGATACGTTTTATAGCAGAAAGTAAAAAAAAATTATATATTTTTTTCAAAATTGTCAGTCTGTTTATAGTGCAAAAAAAAATAAAAATGTAGAGGCGATCAAATAACATCAACTGAAAGCGCTATTTGTGGGGGAAAAAAAGGACATACATTTTATTTGGGTACAATGTTGCAGGACTGCGCAGTTGTTAGTTAAAATAACGCAGTGCTGTGTTGCAAAAAATGACCTGGTCATGAAGGGGGGGGGGGGGGGGGGGGTGGCATGTAAATCTTCCAAAGGGCAAGTGGTTAATTTTGAACTTTTGTGGATGGACAAACTACTGAAAGCCTTTAGGTCCGAGATGCATTGAAAAATGCCTGTTTGGGGACTATGCAGATATTCAAGAAAAATTCCTGGAATTCTCCCAGCAAAGGGAGGATAATAAGTCAATAGTCTCTCAAATGCCTGATGATACTAATTGCCCTAAAAAAAGGTCTGCCAAAAGCTGAAGAGACACTGCACTGCTTAAACGCAAAAAAAAAAAAAAAAAAAAAATGTGTGTGTAGGGGGAAGAAAAACAGAGCTCTTGTATCTGAGAGGGGCTACTTTCCACACCTACATATCAGCCATGCATGCCCTCCATACCTCTGAGAAAGCTAACAGGTATTGCTCTACAGGTGGGTGCAAATCTTCAGGCAACTGGAGGTTTGTCATCAAGCATTGCGTTTTTGGCCTGTCAGGGTCTTTTGGATCCCAGAAGGGATTATTGGATGGCCATGAGGCTGTGGCTGTCCTTGAGGTATGAAAAGGACATCTTGTGCAGTAGGAGAGGTAGGACTTGCCGACTTCCATTTTTATAGGCCTAGAGATAATGATTACTCTTATGGGTCTGGGGAAAATAATTAACTTATTAGGCTAGCAAAGCTCCAAAGAGTTGGTCACCCACAGAGGGTAGACACACTACAGCTTTTATTTTAAGAATTAGTTGTTACAAAATACACTTTGCCTGGTGCAATCAAATGTAATGCTGCAGAAAGAAAAAAACTAAATTATATATAAGGATGACTGCAGAATTTTTTTCTTAACATCTATATGTCGACTTATCCTCTTTCTTGTGCTAGACATTGCTAAGTTAAAACAAGCAAAAATGGATTAATAATAACAAAAATCACAAATAAAGCCCTGAAATTTCCTAGTAGGCAACACACCCATTTCCCTACGGGTTACTCACAAAGCATGAAGTAGATACCATAAACTTAGGGAGGTCAAGGTTTGGAACAACTGTTGTGATTTTCAACCCTTGGAAAGGCAATAGTTCTATTTCCTCAATAAAGTAATAGTTAATGATGCAGCTCACAGGCAGGATAGAAAAGAAGCCGTTGCTAGGAGTCTACACAGGCGTAAGAGGTTGGGAATGTGTGATGCTCCCAAGAAAATCATATGATCCCAGCCCCAGTATCACCAGGCACCACGCTAGCTTTAGGAATATAAAACAGGATGTAAACGCCTGACACAGCCCATACGATGCAAGCAACTTACACATTTAAAGTGGAGTTCCATCCAGAAGTGGAAGATCCGTTCAAGCGCTCCTTCCCCCCTGACCTGCCACATTTGGCATGCCATTTTTTTTTTGGGGGGGGGGGGGGGTGTGTACCTTCTTTTTAGTGGGACTTCCTGTTCCACTTCCTCCTTCCTCTTCTTGGCTGCCTAGGCGACTCTTCCTCTCACCCTAGGCAGCCCCTCCTTGCCAGCGATCTTCTAGGTCACGTCACTGGTCCCAGAAGATTGGCTGACCAATAGCACAGTGCAGCGCAACTCACGCATGCGCAGTGCGTGCCCGGCCGTGAAGCCATTAGCTGTTACGGCCGCGTGCCCACAGTTGCTATGGCGGCGCCGAGTAGAGGAGGGGGAGAAGTGAGGCTCGGGGCGGCCGCATCGATGGACCGCAGGTAAGTGGGCAGGTAAGTGTCTGTTTATTAAAAGTCAGCAGCTATGCTTTTTGTAGCTGCTGACTCTTAATAAACTAAAAAAACAAGTGGAACTCCGCTTTAAGGCTTCAAAAGCAGTGAAATTTGATGCCATGGCTTAGACCTAAATCACAGACCGAAAACTCTAGCAAGAGCTGTGGAACAGAACTAAGTGATGGCAAGAAAACACAAGCAAGCATAACTCTGCAAAGACGCAGCCGATACAGAGCGAATACAATTTCTTAACCCTACATCACAGGACACAGGGCACTTAGAATGCATAACTAATTGGGTTATGATGCCACCTTCAGATGAATGCACACTGGCTAAAACTGAGGAAGTCTATTATACACTTCCCTTATGACAGGCATGTCCAAAGTCCGGCCCGCAAGCCAATCGCGGCCCGGTTTTGAGCGGTCCACCTGGTTATCTAAAATATATATCTTTTGTGGCCCCCGACGATCTCCCAGCGCCGGGGCAACAAAAGATATATAGTCTAGCTGCCTCGGAGGGAGGAGGCGGGACGAGCGCCATGCACACAGGAGGAGTATTTCCAGTTTACACAGCAGCCTCTGTAAGAGGAAGTCCCGTCTCCGGCGTTGCCATTGGGCGACTGTTCTGTCCATCAAAGTAGGCAGGACTTTCACTTAGAGGCCGCTGTGTAAACAGGAGATTCTCCTGTAGGATATCTTTGGCGCTCCTGCTGCCCCCTCCATGGCTGCACTGATGGCAAATGGTGAGTACATTCCTGGCAATGGTGGGGCTGCATTTCTTGCAATAGTGAGTACATTCCTGGCAATGGTGGGGCTGCATTTCTTGCAATGTGGGGCTGCATTTCTTGCAATGGTGGGGCTGCATTTCTTGCAATGGTGGGGCTGCATTTCTTGCAACGGTGGGGCTGCATTTCTTGCAACGGCGGGGCTGCATTTCTTGCAACGGCGGGGCTGCATTTCTTGCAACGGCGGGGCTGCATTTCTTGCAACGGCGGGGCTGCATTTCTTGCAACGGCGGGGCTGCATTTCTTGCAACGGCGGGGCTGCATTTCTTGCAACGGCGGGGCTGCATTTCTTGCAACGGCGGGGCTGCATTTCTTGCAACGGCGGGGCTGCCTTCCTGGCAATGATGGGGGCTGCCTTCCTGGCAATGGTGGGTGCTGCCTTCCTGGCGATTGGGGGTCTGCAGATGGGCACTGACCCTTATTTTGCTTCACAGTTCTGTATTTAAAATTATTACTTTTTTTTTAAACTTCCCTCTTCAAGTGAAGGTGCGTGTTATACGCCAATAAATACGGTATATCCAAATAATACGCCTGAGCTCAGCTCTTTACTCACACACAGCCACAAAGGCAAGAGAATTCTTGTTGGGCAGTGTATTAGTGCTCGAACAAACACACAGACCAAATTTTAATGGTTCAAAAATGTCAGGCAAAATGGTCGGCCCTCGCGCATGTTCACTTCATCAAATCTGGCCCTCTTTGAAAAAAGTTTGCACACCCCTGCCTTATGATGTTCTCAAGTCATCACAAGACCAGAAAGAGGAAGTGGGAATATAATTTTCCAACTGTCCTATACTGCTCTTCTGTTCAGTGCTTTGCTCTGGGACATAGGAAGCAGCATGGACGGGCGGGCAGCCCCTACAGACTTGCCTTTACCCAATAGTGGCCAAAATGGTTAAATGGCGAGTACAACTGGCCAAGCTAGGTTAATTTAGGTATGCAAAAAAGATCATTCCTGGAGTTGTTTTTTTTTAAATAAACGTTAAAAAAGAAACCTAAAAGCCTCAGTTCTCTTTTAAAACATATTGTAACATCTGGTTCTATATTTTCTACTCATAATCAAGTTATTTCTATTCATGCAACCCTTTGAGAGGAGTGTGGCACAAGGCAGCATTAAGAATAAGATACTCTTTATGTTATTGACAGTGGCACTAAATGATTTGTTGCAAAACCTATGTTAGACTTACCGGTAACGGTATTTCTACGAACCTTCCAGGATGGCACACATGAGAGATGAGGACTCCTCCCTACAGGAAACACAATCACATGACAGCTTTGTTATAAGTCCCCACCCTCCCCCTTGATCCTCAGTATGTAATAAAGTAATCCTGAACTGGTTCACAAGGAGCGTTTTGCTCTACGTAGGTACTTACCACCTAGCGCTTAGCTAGTCTTTCCCTCCACATAGGGTGGGAAGTAGGCCAGTCGTCCTGGAAGGTTCGTAGAAATACCATTACCGGTAAGTCTAACATAGGTTTTCTCCTATAACCTTCCAGGACGGCACACATGAGAGGATAATCAAGTAACCCCCAGGCCTACCTTCAGGGTGGGACCACTGCTTGTAGGACCTTCCGACCGAAAGCCATATCTTGCTGTGACAATACTTCCACACGGTAGTGTTTTAGGAACGTATCTTGACTGGACCAGGTGGCTGCTCTGCTCGGATTTGTTCCCAGGAGGCCCCTGCTTTCTCTGCCCAGGATGCTGCTAGTGACCTGGTTGAATGGGCTTTAAATTTAGCTGGTGCTAGAACCCCAGAACTCTCATAAGCCACAGAGATGGCGTCTCTGATCCATTTAGATACTGAGGCTTTTGAAGCCTGAAGTCCTTTTCTAGGCCCTGCGTATAGGACTAGCAGGTGACTGGACCTCCTAAAACCTTTTGTTCTTTCTAGATATGCAAGGAGACATCTTCTTACGTCTAGGCAATGAAATTTTCTTTCTTTCTCATTATTTGGTTTATTACAGAAGGATGGCAATATTATTTCTTGCGTCCTGTTAAATAAAGATGCTACCTTTGGTAGATATAAGGGGTCTAACCTAAGGGTGACCCTGTCAGGTTGAACTAATAAGTAGGGCTCCTTCATGGAAAGCCCTTGCAGGTCCCCGATCCTCCTGGCCATGTTAACTGCTAACAAAAATGCTAACTTTAAGGTTATAAACTTAAGGAGAACCTCTTCTATAGGTTCAAAAGGGTGTTTAGATGTGCCCCTAACACCGTCGTTAGATCCCATGGTGGGAACCTGTGGTCTGTAACAGGGGAACTCCTTTCCCTGGCCAACAGGAAACGCTTTATCAAGCTTTCTTTTGCCAGCCTCACCTTGAGGTAAACCAAGAGGGCTGCTATCTGGACTCTAAGGGTACTGACCGCCAAGCCTAGGTGTACCCCGTCCTGGAGAAATTCCAGAATGACTGGAACAGAGGTGGAGGTGATCTGCCTTTTCCTACCCCAGGAACAGAAGGTCTTCCAGAATTTTAAATATATCTTTTTAGTTAATGGTTTTCTACTCAGAAGAAGAGTATCTATTACTCTCTCTGAGCATCCCTTATTTCTTAGGACCTGGTGCTCACTAACCAAGCCGTCAGTTGAAAAAATTCCGGTCTTGGGTGAAGTACTGGACACCGCCTGAGAAGGTCCGGCCTGTTCGGAAGCCTCAGTGGCTCTGCCACAGCCATCGAACGTAGGTTCGCAAACCACGCTTTCCTTGGCCACCAGGGTGCTACCAGAAGGAGCTGCCCTGAGGATTGGCTGAGTTTCTGAAGAACTTGTGGGATAAGTGCTAGAGGAGGAAAGGCGTAAGCCAGTTTGTAACGCTAGGACTGAGTCAGGGCATTTAGCCCCTCCAACTCCTTTTCTCTGGAGATCGAAAAATACTTCCTTACTTTCCTGTTTTGCCGATTGGCGAACAGGTCTATCTCCGGTTTCCCAAAGCGTTGTACCAGGATTTGGAATGTCTCGGGGCGGGACGGCTTAGGAAGTCTGCTTCCAGGTTGCTTGTCCCTTTTATGTGGACAGCTGAGATGGAGAGAATCTCTCCCTCTGCCCAGCCCAGGATCTTTTGGGATAGTTCTAACAGGCGTCTGGACCTGGTACCTCCCTGATGATTCAGGTAGGCCACCGCCGTGGCGTTGTCGGAGCTCACTTGGACCTCCTTGTCCTTGATGCTTTTTTGGAAGGCTTTTAGGGCTTCCCCCACTGCCTTGAGCTCCCTGAAGTTAGACGACATCTGGCTTAGCGAGATGTCCCAGCGATCTTGGGCATCGGTGGTAACTTTTACCGAATTCCACTGAGCCCATGGCCAGCCCCCCTCTAAGTTTTTGGGGATTGTCCACCACTCCAGTGAGGACAGGACCGGAGGAGTTAGTAGTATCTCCTGATCCAAAGACTCTTTCTTTTTGTCCCATGAGGACAGAAGGAAGAAGTGAAGGTCTCGAGTGTAGCTCAGCCCAGACTACGGCTGGAATGCTTGCCGACATTAGCCCCAAGGTTCTTAGAACCTCTCTTCTGGTGCAAGACGGAGTCTTTATCAGAACCTTCACTGAAGAAGACAGTTTTGCCACTTTGTCCTCTGGTAAGAAGAGCTTCTGAAGCTTGGTGTCTACCCTGTAACAAAGAAAAATCTTGATCTGTTCTGGGTTGAGGGAAGATTTTTCCTGGTTGATTATCCAACTCAGGTTCTTCAGAACCAACATGACCTTGTTGGTATCTGATTGGACCTGATCGGCTGACTGTCCAGATAAGGGATTAGGAATACCCCCTGAAGATGTAGGAAGGCTACTGCTTCTGCCAAGATTTTTGTAAAAATTCTTGGGGTGGCTGTTAGCCCAAACGACAGAGCCGCAAACTGCCAGTGAAAAGTCTCTTCCGACTTTTACTGCGAGTAGATATTCTCCATGGATAATTTTTTGTACTCCAGAAACCTGTTTAGATTTTTTAGGTTCACAACGGCACGACGGATTGCGAACAACGAATATGTGGGAATAAAATCCCTGGTATTATTGTTCTTTTGGCACTGGCACTACCACTCGCTGTTCCGCCAATTCCTGGACACCCTCCAGGAGGGCAGTTCTTTTCAGGACATCCCTGGGGGATGAGTTAGGGTAATCATACAGGGGGGTTTTCTCAGGAACTCTAAGCGATACCCTTCTCGCAGAGTCTGACAGATGTAACTGCTGTCTGAAATTTCCTCCCACTGAGGGACAAAATGAGACAGCCGTCCCCCTACCCTGATCTTGGCGTCACTTGGTAGGCTTTGTGTCAACCTTGGGGGAAGGAAACAGCACCCTGTTCCGCTGTCTCCCCCTGCCATAGTTCCACCGCTTGTTGGGTTCCTTTTTGGCTTTTTGCTGTGGTTGACCCAGGGGACCTCGAAAAAAAAACGTTTACATTTTTCTTTCCTAGGCTTGACTGGGAATTTTTTACCCTTCTCTGAGGACCTAGACAGGACATCATCCAAGCCCTTGCCAAACAGCAAGGATCCCTGAAAAGGAAGGCCACATAGTCTACCTTTCGACGAGACGTCTCCTTCCCAGGCCTTAATCCAAACAGCTCTCCTAGCTGAATGGATTAACAGAGCTGTCTTAGCTGAGGCCCTGGCAGACTCGACTGCTGCGTCTGCTAAGTAAGCTACAACTTTACCTATCACTGATAGTGAATCAAGGACATCATTTTCTCCGGGTTCCTGAGCTAGATGTTTTGTTAGCTTTTCTACCCAAAAGTTTGCATTCCTAGCCACACAGGCTGCTGCTAATGCCGGACCCAGGGTTGCTGCATTACCTTCCCAGGCTTTTTTAAGAAGGGACTCTGCCCTACGGTCCATTTGGTCCTCGATACTGCCTCAAAAGAGAGATCGGCTAGCTTGGTGACCTGAGACAACGTGGCATCCAACTTTGGGAGTTTAAAGAAGGTTTCTTCATCAGACTGACCAAAGGGGAACCTTCTTTTCCAAGACTTCTGCTTAATAATCCCTTTTTCAGGCTCCCTCCACTCCTGCAGGACAAGGTCCTTGAGGGATTGATGGAGTGGGAAAGACCTAGCCTGAGCCCTGCCTAGCCTCCTGTATACTTTTTCCTGTGCCGAAGTTACTTTAGGGGCTTCGGGAATCTCCTCAGTAACATATATTGCCTGCAGGAGTCCATCCAGATCCTCTAATGTGAAGAGGTGTCTCCTTGGCCTGCACAACTCCTGTGACTGGCCTGATTCTAAGTCTAGCTCTGTATCTGAACTGTGTTCAGACCTGGCCTGGCTATCCACATCCCCCCTAGCCTCCTCTTCCTTGTCCAGCTGGGAAAGAGGGATGGACTGTGAGGGCAGGATAAGGGTACTACGACCCCCCCAAATGAGACTTTCCTGGGAAGACATTCCTTCTCTGGGGGTAAGCTCCTCTGTCTCTGGGCCCTGGGCTAGAGATTGCCCTGCAGCATCACGGAAGGCTTTTACAGTTGCCAACATTTCCGTTTTCATGGATGAGAGAAAATCTTTCATCAATGCCGAGGCCGCTTTACCTGCTAATTTGTTTATACATTTATAGCAGAATGGTTTTGGGTGAGACTTTGGGAGTTTATCTTTACAATTCCCACATTTTTTTGAGGAGCTGTGCCCTAAAGCGGCAGGAGGGCGTTTATCTGGGGCCTCCTGGGCTCCGCTGGGGGACTCTAAGACAGGAGACATAAATACATCACATTATATGTCTTCCCCCAAGACTGCGGGCTTGTACCGGAGAGAGAGGAAGGGTTAAGTTTAAAAGGTCAGCCTGTCCTGACCTTGTCACTGATTCCCTACCTCAGGAATCTGGATCTACTTATCCCCTCGTCCACTCTCTTTCCAAGGAAGGTTTGTACTCACCGGGCCCCAACCTGGATCTGCCCGCAGTAGAAGCTTTCCCCTCTTCCTGTTCCATGAAGAGGTTTAGCAAGGCCTTTTGCTGCCAATACCATCGGGTGGGGAAGGTATCACACCGCCACAGCTGCAGCCGATAGCTGAGCTCTGCTTCCATGCCACTCTCCACGCTTCTCCCGGTGTACTTGACTTCCGGGTTGCGCCGTGTCCTCGGCACCGCCCACATCCTATGGCGCGTTCGTCCTCAGAGCGAGGCTTGGAGGACAGGAACTTCCTATAGACTGGAACAGTGGAGAGCGGCTGGCGGGAGATTCAAAACAGCTTTAGCGATGGCGCGCCTCTTCCCCGCGGCCAGAGAGCTAGTGCTGATCTTTGGGGTGACCTGTGAGAAAAGACAAGCCTTACAGGTTAGTTCAGCCCTCCCCGGCTTCCCTAAAACCTGTCTCAACAGGGGTACCGTCAGACCTTTCCAAGGGGGGTTTCCCCTGTGATTTGGTTAGGAAAAAAACAAACGTGCTGCTGTGTTCGGGAGAAACACAATCAATACTAAGGATCAAGAGGGAGGGTGGGGACTTATAACAAAGCTGTCATGTGATTGTGTTTCCTGTAGGGAGGAGCCCTCATCTCTCATGTGTGCCGTCCTGGAAGGTTATAGGAGAAAACAAACTACCTTAAAAATAAAATAACTGGTATCAATTAATTTTTGTTTTTTTAGTCAGCTTACCGTTTCAAAATCTTGGCTGTTAACTTCATGTAACCAACTAAGATGTTCATGAGCTTGCAGAAATAAAGCCAGGTGCCCATGCTGGGAAACTGGTTGGGACAAAAGCTTTCCACGCTTTCCTTTCTCTAAATACCAGCGGAACAAGAAATCAGAAAAATTCTGAAAAACAAAAAGGTATGTTTTTACATTAAATAACTGTGCTATTGCTGCACTGCCTTTAACTTATATACGCCTCCCGATGCACAAAAAACCCTGATATGTCATACTTCTCAAAACGTGCTGCACTGTAGCACTGAGATGGGAAGAAGCACTATTTATGGGGAGCCAGGACACATGTTTTAGTGCATTGAAACAAGTTAGTAAAAACGCAACTGAATAAAAAAAAGCAGTAAGTTCAGCAAAATTGAGCTCATGATCAATGTACTTTTTTTTTTAAAGTCAAAACGAAGTTTATTGAGCATATAAAACCGAATGAGAGAGGCCAGACTTCCGCTTCCGCCGACGCGACCGGATGTGACGGTCGGACGCGGCGTTCGGATGTGAACAGCGGGAGGTTTGAGATCAGCCTGAGTCTCCGAAAGAATCCTGGATAATCTCTGCTACCGAGACCCTAAGCCCGCAAAAACGATCGCTTAGCGGTGCCCGAGTCTTTTATGGAATCCTGACTGACCTCTACTAACGAGACCTGAAACCCGCGAAAACGATCGCCCGGAGCGATGAGTAATAGCAAGCAGTCGGCGGCCGATCGCCTTAAAGAATTTGCTCGAACGGATAAGCAAGACGGCGGGCGTAGCCCCCCACAGACACGGAGTGGTGGACCATCAGCGCTGGATATCCAGAAGCTCAACACGCCCATGCCGCAGTCCGGAAAAGCTGCAGAAAAACAGGAGAAACACTCCAAACTGACCCTGGAGCAGATGAACTCCCAGATAATGGAGGCCATCCAATCGAGTAATGCAGCCCTAACAGGTAAAATGGATGAGATTATAAATGATATAGGACTGATTAAGCATGATATGCAGAGTATAAGAGAGAGAATGATGGAAATGGAAAATAGGACTGCTCTATTGGAAGATACTGTCACTCCTATGCCTAAAAAGATAGCTTCAATAGGAAAGCAGATTACTCTGTGGCATCAAAAATCTGATGATTTTGAGAACCGTATGCGCCGCAATAACTTAAGAATAATCGGTTTACCAGAAAAGGCAGAAGGGTTTAATCCTGGTGACTTTATAGAAAAATGGCTGAAAAATGTATTCCCAGATATGGAGGTATCAGCAGCATATGCAGTGGAGAGAGCGCATAGGGTACCGGCAGCAACACCTAAACCAGGGTTTCCCCCTAGACCCCTGCTGGCACGATTATTAAACTGCAGGGACAGAGACACAATTCTGCGGAAAGCAAGACAAAAAGGAGAGATTCGCTATGAAAACAGCAAAATATCAATATTTCCAGATTTTTCTCTGGAGCTGCAAAAACAACGGGCAACATTTTATGAAATAAAACAAAAAATGAGAGAGGCAGGAGTTGAATATTCTATGGCATATCCAGCACGATTGAGAGTGGAGGAAGGGGGAAAGACTTTGTTTTTCAGTACACCTGAACAAGCTAAAGACTGGCTGGGAACAACCAGGCCTATGCCTCGATAGGAGAAACAGAGAAGCCCCTGAAAAGATATGAGACACCAAGAGTGTTGGGACTTTGGGGGGGGGGCGGGGGGGGGGGGGGAGAGGGACACTCTCCCTACTTTTATATTTGTTTTACTTTTTTCTTTTTTTTTTTTTTTTTTCCTAGGTTAAGGGATGAAGTTTTAATAATTTATTGGTTTGGTTTTTTTTTTTTTTCTCTGACGTGTTTGCTTTTTTTTTTTTTGTTTTTTTATTATTTTATTTTATTTTTTTTATATTTTTTTTTTTTTTTTTTTTTTTTTTTTTCCTTTTTCTCTCCTTCTCATTTTTTTTTTTTTTTTTGAGGGGAGAAATGGGAAAAGGTAAAACGTAAAAATATATTTGTGTGTCCATTTGATAGGGGAAAGGGAGGGATGGGGGGGGGGGGGGGGGGGGGGCAAACGGTGGGTGATGACGTGTGTATAAATAGTAAAACGGCACTAGATGCACAGTGAACCACATTAATATAGGCACTAGTTATAAGGGAGGAGAAGGAAGAGGGAGAGGAATTTTTCCTCCTCACCTTTTCCCTTCCCTCTGATTGTTTTTTTTTTTTTTTTTTTTTTTTTTTTTTTTTTTTTTCCCAAGACACAATATTAAGGAAGGCCTAAGTAAGGCCAAGAGTCACATTATAAACACTACAAATGTAGATAAACAGGGGAAGGGGGGAGGGATGGGGAGTGAAAGGTGTGCACAAGAAAGGAGGAAGGGAGGTGAAGGGAGGGAGGTGGGGGGAGGGAGAGAACAGGAAAAATATACACATTTAGTTCTTTTTTTTTTTTTTTTTTTTTTTTTTGAAGGGGAGGGTGGGGGTGGCCCTCTCCCCCCCCCCCCGGGCGGCTCCCCCATCGCCCCTTATACTTAGGACTAAGCGGGAAAAGGGTAGGTGCAAACAGGCTGAAATCGAAATTAATTACCTATATAATAGCAAAAATGCAATATGTCGGTAATGCCCTAAAAAAAAATGGTATGGGTGAATGGAATGGAAGGAATGAATGAGAGGAGAGTGGTAGAAAAGAGAACGGTCACAGAAAGGAAAAAGAGACATACGATTTATTTTTCCTCTTCTTTTGTTTTTTTGGGGGAATAATGGCTAAAATAAAATATACCAGACATGAGTAATCAACACACATTTTTGTCATGGAATGTGAGAGGTATGGGAACGCAATTGAAACGAACACAGGTTTTTTCAGAAATTAACAAAGTGCAGGCAAAGATCATTTGTATCCAAGAAACACATATGACTAAAGAAAGATTGAAATATCTAGAAAAACCTTGGATACAATGGTCAAGCCACTCATGTCATACTACATACTCAAGAGGGGTCTCTCTTTTTGTTCACCGAGGGGTAACATGGGAGTGTATTAGAGAAAAAAGAGACCCGGATGGAAGATATGTCTTTGTCTTTGCACTGGTGCATGCAATGCCTGTTGTAATTATGGGGATTTACAACCCCCCCCCAGCTACAATGCGAGTACTGAAAGAGGCAGTAATATTTATGTCAGAGTATCCAGAGGCATATGTCATATGTATGGGAGATTTCAATATGTGCCTAGACCCAAAACTAGATAGGTTCGGAAGAAGTAAGCATAAAGGAGGGGAAGGGCCGAAGGTGTTGGAGAAATTTATGAATGAAGTAGGATGGGCTGACCTGTGGAGGATAAGAAATCCTGGGACCCGGGCCTACTCATGGCATGCACCAGGGAGAGGACTCATGTCTAGGATAGATATGGCAATGGGGAACGAAAAGATTCTGCCAATGGTTCAGTCGGTGGCATATATGACAAGAGGGGTGTCAGACCATTCTGGATTAACCTTTGAGCTAAAAATAGGCCCAAAAAGAATAAAACCGGGTTATAGGATACAGGCTCAATGGTTAACCCAGATAGGACTAAATGATAGAATTCCAGAGCAAATGGGAATGTTCCTGGAAGCACATGGCAACAGGAAAATAGATGGAGTACTCTGGGATACATTTAAGGCATACTTGAGGGGGATAACAAGATCAACAATATCATATATTAAACGCACTAATAGACAGGAAGAGGAGGAATTGGAACAACTCTGTGCACAGGCAGAAAATAGGTTTATTGGGGACCCCTCAAATGTAAACCAAATAAGATGGGCAGCCTCATCAAGGCAATATAAGAACCAACTAATAATTAACGCAAAGCGTAAGAAACTCCAACACGCACAAAAAAACTCTGAACAAGGACAACAATTTAACAAGATGCTGAATTTTATGATAAAACGACAAACCCCATCACTAGCAATATCAGAGGTAAAAAACGAAAAAGGAGAGACGGTAAACACATTAGATGAGATACTTGAGACATTCCAAAAATACTATATTAATATGTATACATCAACATTGACATGTACACGAGAAGAGATAGAGGAATACCTGAAGGACTTGAACTTCCTTAAATTAACAGAGGAACAAAAAGAGGAGCTAGAGAGGGATATAGAGGAAGAGGAAGTACGAGAAGCTATCTTCTCTCTGGGAAAGGGTAAGTCCCCAGGACCAGATGGCATACCACTGGAGATGTACCAGCGATATGCAGAAATTATGGTACCAGTTATGACTAAAATGTATGGAGAGGCGTTCCAAAGGGGAGAAATGCCTGTTTCCATGTATGATGCTACAGTTATATTGATACCAAAACCAGAAAAAGATAGAACTGAGTGCGGGTCGTATAGGCCAATATCGCTATTAAATATAGATTATAAAGTACTGGCAAAAGTGCTTGCCAACAGGCTTAACCAGGTAATACTGTCTATAATAGCGGAGGACCAAACTGGCTTTATGCCAGGGAAATCCACATCAATTAATATCAGAAGGACGCAATATATGACACAAATGAGAGAGTTTATCCCAGAAACAAGTGCCTTGGCATCGCTGGATACAGCCAAGGCATTTGACTCTATAGAATGGGAATTTCTGCAGACAGTCCTGGAAAGGAATGGATTTGGGGAAAAATTTAGAAAATGGGTGAAGATAATCTACAAACAACCATGCTCCAATTTACTAATAAACGGTATATTATCCCCCACAATAAAACTATATAGAGGAACAAGACAGGGCTGCCCAATGTCACCGCAATTATTTGCTCTGGCAATTGAGGCACTGGCAAACAGATTCAGACAATCAGACAAATACAAAGGGATTAAAGTAGGAGAAAAAACCGAACACATAGGCTTATATGCGGACGATATTATATTGTATATGGGAGATGCGCAAGCATCTCTGATAGAAGCAATGAGAATAATAGAAACATACGGGAGGTTCTCAGGGTTAAAAATAAATTGGCAAAAATCCGCATTAATGCCTCTGGGAACAGGTAATGAAAGGAGAGCTCAGACCCCATTAAAAATAGTGGAAATCTTTAAATATTTAGGAGTAAACATAACGTTGAAACATGAAGATGAGATGGAAGCTAATATACTCCCACTAGTAGAATATGTAAAGAGAAAATTGGAAATATGGATAAACCTACCAATATCAATGGCAGGCAGAATTCACTTGATAAAATCTATTATACTACCCAAGTGTCTATATGTATTTGCACATTCCCCAGTAAAAATACCAAAACAGATATTTAAAAAATTAAACTCGCAGATGACCCGGTTTATTTGGGCATATGGAAGATGTAAATTAAAATTCAATAAATTACAAAGACCAAAGACAGAAGCTGGACTGGCCCTCCCGGATTTATATCTATACTATTTGGCAGGACAACTGAAACATCTAAGATCATGGGTAGGACAGGAAAAAATAACAAGGATAGAGGAATATCTCCTTAGTAAAATGCAAATAGATGACTTAATGACGGGATTAGAACTAAAAGACCTGAGGAGAGTGGGAGTAAAAATTCCCCTATTGAAATTGGCAAGGACAGTATGGAGAGAGGCTAAGAAACTGACGGGATTTGTTGGAATCCCAACAGAAACTGCGCTTTGGAACAACCCAAAATTTGAACAACTGGAAGCCTTTGAGGATAGTAAATTCTGGAAGCAGAATAAGATAACAACTTTTGGTCAGCTATATGACAAAAATGTAATACTAACCTACGAAAACCTGTGTAAACAATATAATTTACTGAGTAAACAGTTTTACAGATACCTTCAGCTGAGGCAGGTGCTACAGACACAGTTTAGAAGAGAGGAAATAAAAATATCCAAATATCCCCTTATAGGGATCCTGAGATCACAGGGACCTAAGGGATTGATAGCAAAGATTTACACACACCTGTTACAGAAGAAAATAGAAGGCGAACCATTGAAAATAAGGGATAAATGGCAGGAGGCTATCCCAGACATGAGCGATCATGAATGGGATGAAGCCTGTAATTCCCACTGGAAGGTATCCCCTGCAATGAATAACAGGATAATACAGATGAATATAATACATCAGACATACTTGGCTCCAAATAGATTGTATAAAATGGGGAGGATGACTGAACCAAGATGTACTAGATGTGGGCAGGGGGGAGCAGACTTCCTTCATGTAATGTGGTACTGTGGTAAAATAGGAAAATACTGGCAACAAGTAGCTAGGAAAATAGGAAGAGTCCTGAATAAACCTTTTATAGCTACGATGGAATTATGCTTGTTGGGGATATTGAGGGAAGAGAGAGATAATAGAGATAATAACACTTTTTTAAGGGAGGTATTGTTCCTGGCAAGAAAACAAATAATAGAAAAATGGATTCAGCCATATCCCCCGACAGTAACCCAGTGGGTGAGAGCAGTAAATCAGGTCCTACCCTATGAAAAAATAATGTATGAACAAAGGGGACATGGGCGAAGGTATGAAAACATATGGGCAAAATGGAATAGAATATGGCTATCAACGGATAGAGGAATATATGAAAATACTGTATTAAGTGACCACAGAGGGTGAGAGAGGAAGGAATGAAAGGAAGAGTAAATGTAATTATAATTTGTATTATATAAAGAGATGTAAAAGTATATAAAATGTATAATGTAAGTTATTATGTAATGAAAAATTTGGAATAAAGAGTTTTGAAAAAAAAAAAAAACCGAATGAGATAAAACATGGTAAACATCAGGTGCAACAGGCACCATAATATAATACAAAATAAACATACAGTGCTTGTCTTGTACATGAGTCTTAGTGCAGTTCTCATAGCATGAACATATGGTATATTTATACTATGTACATATCCTTACTTGTCGCTCTCTTAGTAAGGGTAACTAAATCCTCGTCCTTTTTTTATAGGGTAGTGTGCTGTTTACGGCCCTTTTCCATTGCTGGATGGTGGGCACTGCTGGTCTGAGCCAAAGGAGGGCTATTTGCATCCTGGCTGTAAATAGTGTTTCTTGTAAGAACGTTGTAAGGTACTTCTCCTCCTCAGGTAGGGGGAGGAGACCCAGCAGACATTGGCGCGGGCAGAGTGTTAGGGGGGAACCCATGCGGTCGTGTAAGAATTTGATAATCTGTGCCCAGTATTGCTGGATAGGTGGACATGTCCATATAAGATGGTAAAATGTGCAGTCCATGTCTCCGCATCTAGGGCATGCGGGGTTCGTGTCGGGTTTGTATTTGGCTTGGCGGGCAGGTGTGATATATGATCTGTGGAGTATATAGAGGTGAGTAAGTCTGTCTGAAAGTTTTGGGGACACTTTCTTAGGCGTCTCCAATATCTCCCCCCATTGTTCGTCATCAATGTCCCCAATGTCCCTCTCCCATTTGGTTTTCAGTTGGTAGGCGTGGGCTGTGGCTCCAGGGGTAAGGAGATGTGTGTATAGGAAAGAGATCAACTTCTTGGGGTCATCTCCCACTAGCAGGCTTGTTATGGTTAGGGATTCCAGAGCAGGTGGAGAGTTACCCAGCTGCGTCTGTATTGCATGGCGAATCTGAAGGTAGCGGAAGAAGGCATGGTTGGGGAGGTCGAATTCCTCCTTAAGGTCTTGGAATGTCTTTAAGGCGCGGTTAGTAATGAGTTGGGACAGGTATAAGACTCTCTTGGCGATCCAAATTTTGTGGTCAGGGATACTCAATAGCTCGGGCAGCACAGGGTTTTCCCAGAGGGGTGTGTAGGTATGTAGGGGTGGGGATCCCAGCACAATAAGTGCCTTATGCCATATTCTGCTGTGGTGTGCCAGCATGCCCCGCCTACCCCCCGAACCTGTGAGGCTTTGATGTCTACAGAAGATCAGTTGGAAGGGATGGGCCACAATATCTGTAAACGTTAAACACACCAGGGCCGAGTACCGTAGCTTATCATGTTTGTCTAAGTAGTAGAAGTGGGACAATTGGGAGGCAAGGTAGTAGAGCACTAGGTCTGGCAAAGCAGTGCCGCCCAGGTTGACAGGGCATTTCAGAGTCCGCCAGGCCAACTTGTGCCTGGAGGACCCCCAAATGAAGGTGTTCAGAATTGACTCCATGTTTTTAAGTAGTCGGATAGGAATGGGGAGTGGGGCGTGCCAGAAGAGGTAGAGTAGTTTTGGGAGTAGAATCATTTTCACCAGACTGATTCGGCCCATAACTCCAAGTGGGAGCCTGGACCAAATTTGGGTTTTGCATTTTAGTAGGCCAATTAGGGGTTCAATATTTAATCTAGTATAGTCTGTGAGGGATCTAGAGCAGTGAACACCCAGATACTTAATCTGGTTCGTTCGTATTAGGGGTAGGGACATTTGTTCTTCCGTGGGGACTGTTACATCTATAGGAAGGATTTGGGACTTAGTCCAATTAATAAGCAAGCCGGAGAAGGCCCCGAATTCGTGGATCAGGTTGAGGGCTGCTTCCAGTGATGGACCAGCATCCTCCAGGTATAGCAGCATGTCGTCAGCGTAGAGGCTGAGGACCTCGGTTATTGGGCCTTTTCGCAATCCACGAATGTCCGGGTGTGCCCTAATAGCGATAGCAAGGGGTTCTACCGCCAATGCGTATAACATGGGTGAGATTGGACATCCCTGTCGGGTTCCCCGGGATAAGGGGAAGGGGCTGGAGATTTGGTCGTTCACGCGAATACGTGCAGTTGGTGCCTGGTATAGAAGTTGAAGCCATTTTATGAACCGGGGGCCAAATTTGAATCTAGTCAGACATTCCCACAGATATCCCCATTCCACCGAATCAAACGCCTTGGCGGCGTCAAGACTGACAACCACACGCGTGCCGGTATCCTCATGGGTAGCCTGGAGGTTCATGAATAATCTCCTAAGGTTGAAAGCTGTGTTTTTATTAGGCATAAAGCCCGTTTGGTCAGGGTGGATAAGGCTGGAAATAACTGTGTTTAAGCGGAGGGCGAGTACTTTGGCTAAAATTTTAACATCCAATTGTAGTAGCGATATGGGACGATAGGATTCAGGGTATAGAGGGTCTTTACCGGGCTTGGGTATTAGAACGATTAAGGCTTCCTTCATTGTATGCGGGAGGGTGCTGGTTTCAAATATGTGGGAGTATAATGCAGATAGCTTAGGGACAAGGGTTTCTTGGAATTGGGTATAAAACTCTAGGGGGAGGCCGTCAGAGCCTGGGGCTTTAGATGGTGATAAGCTTGCAATGGCCTCAACTATACATTCTTCCGTGATGGGAGCATCGAGGAGTTCTATCTGAGTGTCCGTTAGGGTAGGGAAATTGACTGTTTGCAGTAGATTCTGCAGTTCACCTATTGGGCGGACATTCTGTGAGGTGTACAGGTTGGCATAGAAGCGACGGAATTCCTGAGTGACCTCAGTCGGGTCGGTTAGGATTGATCCATCGTTCGCTGTCAATTGAACCACCACTGGGGGGCTGTGATCGAGGTGGGCCATATAAGCTAAAAGTTTCCCCGCTCTCTCACCGTGCTCGTATGTCCTCTGTTTGGTAAAGAAAATTCCCTTCTGAGCCTTTTCAATATGTAGGTTGTCCGTGAGCCTGGAGTGCAGGCGCAGGGCAGCCGAGTTTGAGGGCGTCGGGTTGGCCAGGAAGACTTTTTCCAGCGTATCCAACGTCTCCTCCGCCTGTTGTAGGACAGCTTTCGATGAGGCTTTGTGTCTATTTATGCGGCTGATAAGGATTGTGCGGGCATGTATCTTAAAGGATTCCCAGATTGTCCCAGCCGGGGCTGAACCCATGTTAGAGTGAAAGAAGTGAAGCCAGTCCCGCTCCACGGCCTCCAAATCAGTGAGGACCGTGAACCAGAAGGGATTCAGCCTCCACACTCGAGTCGGGGGAGAAGAGGGCAGACGGAGTTTGACCCAATAGGGCGAGTGGTCCGAGAGGACCCTGGAACCAAACCCAGCCTCCAACAACTGTGGCGTGAGAGCGGGGGATATAAGAATCATATCTATCCGTGACATGGCGTCTTGGGAGGGGGTAAAGCAGGAATATGCCGTCTTGTGTGGATTTCTCAGTCTCCATGTGTCGGTCATGGCAAATTCCGATAGGAATCTGCCAAATCTAGTCAGTGTGGTCGTGGCTGGCGGTGTGGGGTCCTTATGGAGCCTGTCAAGGTGGGAATCTATTACGGCGTTGAAGTCCCCTAACCATATAGCTGGCACTGTGGGATGTTGAGTCATAAAATCTAACCCCTCTTTTAGGGCCGCAAATTGAAAGGGCGGAGGGACATAGAAGGCCATCAGGAGGAGCTCAAGGCCCCCTACAGTTGCGTGCAAAAACAAAAATCGTCCCTGGTGATCCGCCCTCAGTACATGCAACTGAAACTGAACAGTTTTGGCAATTAGGATGGCGACTCCTCTGGAGTTATTGGTGTATGAAGCCTGGTATAACCAGCCTATCCATGGTTTCTTGAGGGACATCTGCAATTGGCCCGTCATGTGGGTTTCCACCAACACAGAGACGTCCGCATGAATTTGTTTAAGGTGGGCAAGGACAGCTAGGCGCTTGGGCTTGGCCCTCACACCTTGCACATTCCATGTAACTAGCTTAAGTGACGCCATCCCAAGCCTTTAAGTTGCATGCTGATGGCGGATCCATCCGGTATTCACCCAGTAAAATTGTTTGAGGTATTGGTCCAAGACCACAGACGCCCCCCGTCCACCAGCCCAGAGTGGGGCAGCCCGCAGGGTGACCGCAGCGCCCCCCTCCGGGGGGTGGACAGAAAGGGTCAGAGAACATAACATATAAAATCAGGTACAGTCTAGTAACACTCAGGAGGTAGCCAGTGAGGACAAGCATAGCACAATAAAATAAGGTAGCACCGTAAAACAAAGAAAAAACATAACATCCACCAAAAAATAAACGGGTGGAAAAAAACTGGTGACAGTGTTGTGGTATTACCACGCTCTGTGTAACAGTGCCGACTCTGGCCCAGCATGGCACAGGAAACTTGATGCAGTCCACCAGGTCGGTAGTGACTGAGGCTGGCCAGGGAAACCAATCTTGTAACAACAGTGAGACGCACAAACCCTCTGATATGGTGGCAACAGGCTTCGAGGCCCAGAGGGATTGTGCAGTCTCAGGTGTCAACGGGGGCGAACAAGAATTTGCTGGATGGCATGGCGGAGCTAGAGGGGCTAGCATCCGGGGATGACAGGGGGGTGAGGTAGTCTGAGGGCATGACTGCACAAAGTTCCCATGCGGACGGGGGACAAGCATAGCTGGTGTGTACAAGGACCGGCCGGTCCAAGGTGGCAGTCCACACCCGGGGAGGGCTGGGGGAAGGGAGAAGGGGAGCCAGGAAGGGACATCTTTGGGAGCGACTTGGGCTATGTATCAGAGGGGTATCGGCCAAGGCCTACTCACGGCATAGTACAAAGTCGCTGGCAGCGTCTGTGGCGGGGCTTCGGCTTCTGATCTGGATCAGCAAGATGGGCAAGTAAATCTAGGTCGGCGCCTGAGCGCCGGCAGCTCACCTCTCTAGCCATTGCAATACCGCGGTCGGGTCTTCAAAAAAGTGGGCCTTGCCATCACGTGTGACTCGCAGCTTCGCGGGGAACAGCATGGCGTAAGGAAGGTGTTGGTTCCGAAGCTGGCGTTTGGCCTCAGAAAATTGGGCCCTCTTCTTTTGGACCTCAGCGGAAAAGTCCGGGAAGACCGCAATGTGTTGATCTCCGAATGGAATGTTGCCCTTTTCTCTGGTGAGGCGCAGGATCGTGTCTCGGTCGCGGTAGTTGAGCAATTTCGCTATGAAGGTACGTGGCGGTGCTACGGGTGGTGGCGGTCTTGAAGCTAGACGATGCGCGCGCTCCACCACGAAGGTGGAGGAGAAGGCCTCTCTGCCAAAGGTGGTAGTTAGCAGGCGCTCGAGGAACGAGGGAGGGTCGGAGCCCTCTGATTTCTCCGGCAGTCGGACGAAGCGGAGGTTGCATCTGCGCAGCCTGTTTTCCATGTCGTCCTGCTTGCCCAGGACGGCATTTAGTTGATGTTGCAGGCTTTCGGTTGTAATCTGTAGGGGGTGAATGTCGTCCTCTGCCTGCCCAAGCCTGCGTTCGGCTTCGCCAACCCTCTCCCTCAGCTTGTGCAGGTCTTGTCGGATGAGAGAAATGTCAACCTTGACCTTCTCAATCCTGGAGGTAAGGGTGGTTTGGCAAAGGGAGACGGCCTCAAGGATGCGAGTGGTGTCTCTGGATGGCGGGGTTTCCTCCTCAGGATTTGGTTCGGCGCCATCTTCCTCCACGGGTTCCGGCTCGTTGGCGCGGTATTTGTTGAGCCTGGCAATTGCTCCTTGAGCCTTTTTCGGCGGTGACATGGGTGCTGAGGGTGTCCCCGGGGGGGTCAGTGCTTGTTTCCGAAGAAAAAATGTGAAATAAGTCCCAAAGGATAAGTTTTAGGATATTGTGCAGCCGGAGCTCTCACCCTGTGCGTCCTACTCCATGCGTCTCCAGGCCACGCCCTCATGATCAATGTACTTTAACCTCTTTATTGAATTGAGGCATGAAGAGCATTGCACCCACAATCAGTGAATCATGGGTGCGAGGTAGAGGCTCCATCCATGTTTATCTGCAGCCTCAGGTCCATAAGAAGGTACAAACCTAGATGAAGAAGTGGCAATGGACTACATAGACATGAAGAAGGTGGAAATCCTTGGCCCACTTTGCACATGTTACTTCTACCGCAGTGGCAGATGGGACATGTAGTAATGTTTATAAACTTTTGATGAAACAGCTATGAGTGGTTCCGTATATAGAGATGCTACATTCAAATAACAGAATGCTGCACCCTAGGTTCAGATTTAGGGGATGCTGCATGTTTAACACTGTTTTATGCGACACCATACATTTGGGTGTCACATGAAACATGGTCTAAAATGGGGTCGGCAACCCGTCGATCGTGGTCCACTGGTCTACTGCCTGCAGGTGACAGGTAGACCACAAACCGTTTCCTGCCCCACTGACCCCTGCCTTCTAGGTGCCGGCCCTTGACTTCCCCCCGCCTCCTTCTGTGTCCTGGTCCTCTTTCTCCCTCCCGCCTCCACCACTGTTATCAGTGAACAGCAGGGACAGGGAGGAAGCACAGCTCAGGACAGGACGAAGGAGGCAGGATGAGGAGCCAGTCAAAAGAACTGTTTAAGTTCTGAACGCAACACACTCCTGAACCCTGCATTCTGAGCGCAACGCACTCCTGAACCCTGCATTCTGAGCGCAACATATTCCTGATCCCTGCATTCTGAGAGCAAAACAATCCTGATCCCTGCAAAATTGCAAAAGTTAACAGATAATGAGTCCCCACACCAAGTGAGCTTCAGATCTTTGACATCATCCTCTTATAGTGGTTGTAAACCCTTACAACACACTTTTTGCTACAGGTAAGCCTATAATAAGGCTTACCTGTAGTTACCCTGGATATACCATTTAGGTTTAGGCGATATCCCCTGTATTTGCAGGGGATGCCGTTGCTTCAGTGAGTGTGTGACATCATTGCAGCTCTGGCCAATGACCGCGCCAGAGCCAGCGAAACCCGGAAGTAACTCCGGGAGCGACCACCACATTTAAATTACACACTCACCACAGAGCCATGACCTCTAAGTAAAGTTTAGAAAGAGCATGTTCAATAGGTTAAGTATATCATCTGCCAAGATGGTCTTCAGCTGGCAACTTGTTCTCACCTCTACTGTTTCTCCATAATCAGTCACACATACCAGAATATAATTTCTTAAAGTGTCATATTTACTGTATCAAAAGGTAGTTTAAAACCATAAACAAATGCCCACTCACATTTAATGGTGTCGAAAATCGGCACCAATGTAAACAGCCTTCATGTACAATTGCTTGTGCCGCACCACACAGTTGACTCCGACATGCACTCCACAGACCGGAAGTTTGGGCCCCGGAAGTGACATCAATAGTACAGAAAGCATAGGAGAACACAGAGGGCGCATAGGCCTAGCACATTATCCTCAATACATGTTTTTATTTAATAAAATAGAGTTGAATATACTCACAAACCAGTAGTTGTGCCATAGCATGATCATAAAATCATTCGCTTAAAACCATATGCGAAAATCCACAACACTTGTTGCCACATCGGCTAATGTGTTTCAAGGTTTCCCTCTTCTTCAGAGCCTTGCTTGTTCCTTGAGGAACAAGGAAGCTATATACAGCAGCACTAAACAGAGAAGCACTCACCCTGACTGAAAAATTCCTGGTCAACAATAAAACATTTAAACAAGGCTCTGAAGAAGAGGAAAACTTTGAAACGCCACAATTGAGGGGTGCACTCTGGATGTAGCTCAGCGGCCAAAACCCCGAAGGGTGTCCTAGACTTTTCTGGGCTTACCAATTACCTCCTTGTAGCTCGTCTTTCGTTGTCTAGGGGTTCCCAGCAAATAAAAATCCTCAAAAGAAGCCGACACACAAGTCCTTTTGAGGATTTTTATTTGCAGGGGTAACATCCAACATCCAACAGTAACACAGTCTCAGGTGGGAATAGAGGGCAAGGGTGATAAAACTCAGGCACTTTGAACTGCTGACATCCACTGAATGTCTCTAGTTAGCCCAGAGAGTAGCCACTCGTAACTGGGCGCTTCACTGCTGGATAAACCTCTAACCATAGACTTAGCACCCAACATGTGAGCCGGAAACTTTGCAGTCTCTGCCACAGACTAGATTGTAACTGAAGAGAAGTAGGAACCTTTCCCACAGTACCTGGATCTCTTAGCCTTCTTGGTGATAAGTGTGGATTCTTTAGTGTCCATACAACTCAGCTCCCAGGCTCTTACCGAGCAGACTCCGAAGAGTCCTCCCCTGGTCACTTTTACGAGTTGCCGTGTCCCTCCAACACCAAAAGCACACCGGGACACTTTCGAATCTTCCTTCAGTTACTGGGCCTCGAACTAGCCAGCGAGGCTCGGGAACGGACGGATCCCCACCCCAGGCCACGGGGGCCTCTGAGGCTGGTCAGGGTGACCATGCTTGCGTGGACGGCAGACACTCCTCGGTCTGGGATCCCTCACGGGGCTGACCCGGACCGGAACCAGGAATCCAAGCAGCCACCGAACCCTGAAAACGTGACTTTAGCACCTTAAATACCCCTTCCCAGACTACACAGCAGGGCCAGACGCGCCCACTGATTGGCTCCGGGAAAGATTGGTACCTAATACGTCCAAACAGGCTTGGTTCTCAGCCCGTCACAGATGCCTCACCTATGATCAGGCGGAACTTCAGTACAGCCCAGCCAGACTGATGCCAAAGTAAAACCTGTACAATTAACCCCCAGAACTCGATTACAGTTCTGGAAAACAAAATTTACACATGCATAGCGCATACTTTAGTAAAGTGTCGGCGCTACACTTATAATTCTAGAAATGCATGTATAAGGAAGGGGGGGGGAGTGGCAAGTGGTGGGGAAATGGGGAAAATGGATGGTATATGTTAGTATTTATAACGAATTTAAACAATAGTCCATGTACTGATACTAAGATGTTGAGCATATAAAAGGCGGCCAGTCCATACAAGCAAGAAGAAGCTATGGAACAAGAGAAAAAGACGGCGCCCTCTCAGTGCAGCATATGTTAAAAGACATTTATTGCAAATGGATTAATAACACTCACAAATGAGCTGTTAATTCAGGCATGTCAAAGATAACTTGGTTAATCCGTTTTCTCTCCCGAGTGATGTGGGTATTACAAGCTGATCAAAGGGGTCCTGGGTCCTTGTCTCTCCAGTGACGCTGTGGGTGCTCAGCGTTTCCGGGTGGCTGGAGCGCAGACGGTGGATGCTCTGTGATACTCCGCTGTATTGTACTGTGATCACTTCCGGGAAAAGGGTCAAATGGGCGGTGCTTCGGAGCATGCGTGCTCCTTCATCAGGCTATGTCAGTGGCCCCTGATGAAGTCACATGACGCCACGCGTAGGGACAGGAGAGGCATTCAATACAAACAAGGAAGCAAAGGGAACGAGCTCGGCGCTCGTCTAAGATAAGAGAAAATATTTATTGTTATTCTGTGAGTTCTATTGTGAGTACTAGGTACTATATTAAACTGTTTTTATTGAGCAAATACATTTTAAACATACTACACTATACGGTCCCCCCCCTCATCTTTTACCTATCACTCCGGCATCTGCCGTGAGCTACAAAGGCTAGATATACCTGGAACCAGGGAAAAGGAATATGCACCTACCCAGGCAGACCACCATGAGGGAAGGAGAAGAAAGCAGACCCCTTTACATCATTTATATGCGGTTAACCCTTTGCCGCAAGGTAAGGGTCCATTGCTCACTTTAGTGTACCCCACACGAAGAGGAGTGACCCCCACTGCTTGAAACACGCCACTGCACGGATATCACCTTTGACCCAAGGATCACATCACTACCCTCACCTTCTTACCACAAGAAATGATTATATACTTGTATGCATGCAACATAGTCGCAGATGACTATTTTTTACGCATCCTGCATTATGCAATTTTACCTATAGGATATCTGTGTGCACTTTGCGTCTGCACCTAGCATTTCGTTATATTTTATATTTCAAACTTTATTGCACTTTGTTTACTGGTAGCTTTATATTTTGCCAGGGATTTTTTTCATCTATAGTCACGCTGACTAGTCTCATCCAGCTTATACATTATTTTGTACTCTCGCATACTTTGCACTTTATATTTATTGTTCTACTGTTCACTCCAGTGTAACTTCTCTGCACATACCTGTACTCATCACATATCTCCAATGCGATTATATTTATCGTTTTATCCGTCACTCAGTCGCATTTTTAGCCTGTGCACACTTGCACTAGCACTTTAAGGATTTTATATTTTGTTCACCATCTACTATGCACTTTGGAATTGTTTATCTATAGACACATTTTTACCATATGTTCACTTATATGATTTTATATGTATATCTGATTTTTTTATTACCTGCTTATGGTGTTTTATTAGTAGTTTTATTTAGGTGCTATTAGTTCAATTTACACTCTCGCACCTTAGTACTATTTACAATTCTATCATATATATTTTTACCTGGGTTCACCAATAGCAATTTTTATTAACCTGTATTGGTCACACCATACCCCTTATCTTGTATAGTAAGGGAATTATCTATCTCAACTTGCATTACTTCGACTTAATAGTCGCATCATCAACTATTATTGTCTCATACGATTGCTACACTTAAAGGGTTTACGTCTTTATCCCATTACTGCCACCTTGTGGTAGATTTGGCCACCTCCCTGGGGAACAGCGCAGCACCACCCCCACTTTTATATATCTAGTTTGGTAGGTACGGTTTGACCTACACCAGGTGCCTGCAGCAGTCCCCCCACAGTCAGTCCCCACCACCCACCCTTACCCTCCCTTACCCTCCCCCTTCCACGGTAGCGCAGGAATACCCCACTAAACACTAGGGGGTTGATCAAGGGGTTAAGTGTGTTCCCTCAGCGTGTTCTAACTGTAGGGGGGATGGGCTTACTGAAACATGGCAGAGATCACTGCTCCCCATCACTGTGAGCAGTGGATCCCTGTCATGTCACTAGGCAGAACGGGGAACTGCCTTATTTACATAGGCAGTTCCCCGTTCTGCCTCGCCACGACAACGGGCAGCCGGCGTACATCCAATCCGTGGGACCCGAGGGCATACTCCCACAGCACGTGCCCGCTATCCTGCTATTATGGACTGACATACAGGTATGTCAGTTTGCGCAGGAGAGCCATTCTGCCAACGTAGGTCAGCGTGAGCCGGTCGGCAAGTGGTTAAAGCAAGGGTAGGTTATAAAAAAATCCCAAGCTTTGAACATCTCATGGAACACTGTTCAATCCATCACCTGAAAATGGAAAGAGTATGGCACAGCTGCATACCTACAAAGACATGGCCATCCACAAACTGACAGGCCGGGCAAGGAGAACATTAACCAGAGAAGCAGCCAAGAGGCCAATGGTAACTATGGAGGAGCTGCAGCGATTCACAGCCCAGGTGGGAGAATTTGTCCACAGGACAACTATTAGTTGTGCACTCCACAAACCTGGCCTTTATGGAAGAGTGGCAAGAAGAAAGCCATTGTTAAAAGAAAGCCATACAAAGTCCCACTTGCAGTTTACGAGAAGCCATGTGGGGGACACAGCAAACATGTGGAAGAAGGTGCTCTGGTCAGATGAGACCAAAATTGAACTTTTTGGCTTAAAAGCAAAACGCTATATATGGTGGAAAACTAACACTGCACGTCAACCTGAACTCACCATGAAACATGGTGGTGGCAGCATCATGCTGTGGGGAAGCTTTTCTTCAGCAGGGACAGGGAAGCTGGTCAGAGTTGATGGCAAGATGGATGGAGCCAAATACAGGGCAATTTTAGAAAAAAACCTGTTAGAGTTTGCAAAAGACTTGAAACTGGGGCGGAGGTTCACCTATCAGCAGGACAACGACCCTAAACATACAGTTAGAGATACAATGGAATGGTTTAGATCAAAGCATATTCATGTGTTGGAATGGCCCAGTCAAAGTCCAGACCTAAATCCAATTGAGAATCTGTGGCAAGACATGAACATTGCTGTTCACAGACGCTCTCCATCCAATCTGACAGAGCTTGAGCTATTTTGCAAAGAACGGACAACAATGTCACTCTCTAGATGTGCAAAGCTGGTAGAGACATCCCCAAATAGACATGAAGCTGTAATTGCAGCCAAAGGTGGTTCTAAAAGGTATTGTCTCAGGGGGGCTTAATACAAATGCACGCCACACTTTTCACATATTTTGTTTGTAAAAAATGTTAAAAAACATTTATCATTTTCCTTCCACTTCGTGTTGGTCTATCACAAAAAAATCCCAATAAAATACATTTACGTATTTGGTTGTAACATAACGACAAAATGTGGAAAATTTCAAGGGGTATGAATACTTTTTCAAGGCACTGTATGCTTGATTGAGAGGGATCCTAAGTGACACCTAGTTGTGGAATTCAATATTACCAATCCATACTGCCACTGGGGGAAATGAGAACAATACACAGGAGGTAGAAGTTTTTCATGCATTGCCTTGGATCTTCACATTTACGGTGATACCAATATAGGCCAATGAACAAAATATGCACTTACTAGAATAAGGTTACAGAGGAGATATTTGCACACATACACTGACACATTTAACAAACTGAGGAAGCTAATTACCATCTATAGTTTGACAGGGACATATGACCATCTGAATATATTGAGAAAAAATTATTTGCATGCAATAGACCTGCCTTTTGGTTTGCACCCCCTGCAGTTCCACAGGGTATTGTTTGTTTGGATCAGTCTGGGAAGTCAAAGAATTATTTTGAGTATGTGCATACATGGGTTTGCTGATACACAGCAGATGAATTACCTGTAAGTATTGAACATGTCACCACATGACATTTTCACCACTTTCTGAACTTGTTTTGGTTTCTTTGTATAAATGGATTGCATGGGTTGTTATCAACATGTGGTGAACATTCCCTGTCAATAGCACCTTTAGAAAAATACTTCTAATAATTTTACCCACTGTAAATTGGACAAACCTAACTGAAAAAAATTATATATTTGACATATTTACATCGCTTGCTGCTTGAGGAAGCTGAGTTTTCTGCGAAAACCTTTAGCTACAATTCTCGTCTGCCATCTACCCTATTGGAAAAGCAACTATGAATAAGTGGTGTCTGTATTTAGATCTAAGCATACACTTGTATATAAAGGAAAATTATGAATAGTAGTGAGACAGGCACATGAATATGAATGTTGCGATATAGGACTACCGGCCTCATTTTTTAAATATGTGCTTTTACATTGTTTATAATAAAAATATATTTTAAAATATTTACTTTGTGACACCTTTGATCGATTCACTTTAAAATATATGCACCTCTTAAGGTCCCTATGTTATTAGCAGTTTCTTGGAAATCACTTGCAAAAGGGTTTCCAGATTCAAATAAGCCTGCTCTTTAGCATAATGGTCTGGTATGTATTTTTTGGTGGGAAGCCCATGTCATTTTTTGTGAGTGGGTCTCCCATTAACATCCATTTTGGATGCTCATCTAGGATAAGGGTCTGGTATTGATGAACGGAATAGTATAGTATAGTAATATATTTAAATGGATTTTTTTTCTTCTTCTTCGTAAATGTCAGTTTTAATGTAGTACATTGTATACATTGTACAGATGCACCATTTGATAGGCAAGTTAGCCTTGGTTCACTCTGGTGCGGCTTTTAAATTGTGCTACTTCAGCGCGATTTCAAAGCCACAGATTAGTGCGATTGGCACCTCCGATTTCACTGCAGCTTGTGACTTCTTTTAAGGCTGCTTTCACACTGGAGCGGTGGGGGCGCTGGCGGTAAAGCGGCGCTATATTTAGCGCCGCTTTACCGGCGTTTTAGCGCCGCATTTCGGCCGCTAGCGGGGTGGTTTTACCCCCCGCGAGCGGCCGAAAAAGGGTCAATACCGCCCGCAAACCGCCGCTGCAGCAGCGTTTTGCGGGCGGGTTCGGCGCGCCCCCCCCCATTGTTTTCAATGGGACCGGGCGCTATAGGAGCGGTAAATATACCGCTCCTATAGCGAGCCAAAGATGCGGCTTGCAGGACATTTTTGAGCGTCCTGCAAGCGCACCGCTTCAGTGTGAAAGCCCTCGGGCTTTCACACTGAAGGAACAGCAACAGCTTTTTCGGGTCGGTTTGCAGGCGCTATTCTTAGCGCAATAACGCCTGAAAACCGCCCCAGTGTGAAAGCAGCCTAACAGAATTCTATGCAAGTCGCAATTAAATTATGCAAAAGAATGCAGGAACTTTTTTTTAAAGTTGCCGCGTCATGAGTCGTGGCAATTTGAACGGTTTCATTGCCAACAAGAAAGTGTATCTTTTTTCACTCTGGTACATATCCCCAAGGGCAATGCCCAGCTCCCCAATGCCATATGCTTGTCAATTCCTTGCCTATTAGCTTAGAAAATGGCCATTACTGGTTAACATTATGCTCCCATTGACTTCAATAAGATTCAGATTCTGTACCCAAACTTAGTGTTACTAAACCCACAACAGTATAAAAGCAGTCTGTTTATGCAGTAAATCATGCTTGTTATACTCTCTGAGAAACCTAAGGCCACTTTCACACTGAAGCGCTTCTTAACTGCCAGTAAAAACACTGAGTGCTTTTGACGAGCTTTTCAGGCGCTTTTGAAGAGCTTTCCATTAATTTCAATGGGGAGGGGAGTTTTTCACAGCCCTGCCAGCACACTGCCCCAGTGTGAAAGTGTTCATTGATTTTAATGGAAATAAGTTTGCGTGAGCTTTTTAGGCGCTGTTTTTGGCGTGAAAGCGCCTGAAAAGCGCCTCAGTGTGAAAGTGGTCTAAGGGTTGATCCTCTGCATTGTATAAAAAGGCTGTTTAATCCCGTCTTCTCTGATCCCCCCTTTCTTTCACAGTGCCCAAATCCATCTGCCGATAGTACAGAGCCTTGGGGGTGCATGTGATCAGCACAGGGCTAATCAGCACGGTCCAGACAGAGGGTCCGGGGTCATGCAACCTCATAAGACAGTCAGAGGAGAATGAAAACTCCTCCTACAAGCTTTAACCAGTGCTCGAGCCAGGCACGATAGAAGTCACAAGACTGCTAAATACTGCTGATGAGAAAAGATATTTAGCAGTTTATTTTTACTAATTGCATTTCCGTATACTGCGGGAGACCAGATAAAATGAATGCAGGGTCCTGGGTTTAGTAACACCAAGTTCAGGGTTTGCAAACACGCCTTCAACCAAACCCAGCTCATGCTCAGCTCATCCTTACTCTTAAAATAAACATTAGTTAAATGGATGTGTTTAACTTGAACATATTTGAGTCACAGGCCCAGAAAAAACACATTTTAAATAAAATACCAGAATTCCTCCTTTTTTATTTATTCCAGGTCAGCAAAGGACACGGAAACCAAAGTTTCAGTGGGAAAGCAAGAGATAGAATTTCAGCAATGGTAGCCTCCATAAATGTAACATGACAGAGTTCCCTTTTCAGCATTACACTTGTTCACAGGCCCAACATGTAGTCCAATATTTTACAAATATAGAGAAAAGGCTCAGTCACCACAATTGTGAAAAAAATACTTGGACGTTTCTTGTAAACCAGCCTCAGACACCAATGACCTCTATATTGTAAAAATTATTTAACAGGTATACAAAACATTTCAAATTTGAGAACTAAGTCGCACATCCCTAACTAGAAACTAACAACACAATTGCACTGTGGTATGGCATGGGACTTTTGAGGCACAACATTCATTTTACTGTTAAATCTTTTTTTTATTGGTTCATATTTATTTTATTTGTATATCAAACACGTATTGCACAAAAATTCCAAGTACATCATAATAAAATACAACATGCAAAAAAGGCCAATATTGGTAATTTGTTTGCATATATTAGTCTTTATGGCTCAACATGTTTCCTGGACATTGTCCTAGTCAGGAGCCATAAATACAGACTTTGAAATATAATGCAATCTAAATGAGAGAACAATTGTCAAAAATTACATTAACAATACACCCCTTACATAAAGGGCCTTGTCCCCACACGCTAAAGGATACCAAAGAGGGGTGGGGAAGAGGGAGATGGCAAAGCTTGTACCCCCCAGCAGGGCAATGGGGGAACCCCCATATACACATGGATGCTTATGCACCCAGCTCCGCCTCATTAAAGGCTTGGGTATAATATTATATACAGGTTAAATGTCTTAAGAGGAATAATAACCTAAGTATAATAATTACTACATTTACCTTTAGGCTGGTTTCACACCGGAGCGGTGCGGGCGGCGGCGGTAAAGCAGCGCTATATTTGGCACTGCTTTACCGTCGCTTTAGCCGCGGCATGCGGTCGCTAGCGGGGTGGTTTCAACCCCCGCTAGCGGCCGAAAAAGAGTTAAAACCACCCGCAAAGCGCCGCTACAGCGGCGCTTTGCCAGAGGTATTACCGCGGTGTCCCATTGATTTCAATGGGTAGGAGCGGTATAGGAGCGGTGAATACACCGCTCCAAAGATGCTGCTAGCAGGACTTTTTTTACCGTTCTGCTGGTGCACCGCTCCAGTGTGAAAGCCCTCAGGGCTTTCACACTGGAGACACAGCAGCAGCTGTTTCAGGTCGGTTTGCAGGCGCTATTTTTAACGCAATAGCGCCTGCAAACCACCCCAGTGTGAAACCAGCCTCAGTGTAACAGCATACAAATAATCTAAAATACATGCATAATTGTAAGGTTTCTATAAAAAAGCATGTATCAATGTACCAATGTATCAATATACCAGGAGCAAATCTAATAAATAGATACATGAAAAGATGAATATTAAAAATGTCTCATATTGTCATTACCTGATGTAGGCCACGGAGTCTGTAAAATAAATAGGACTACGCAGTTGTTCATATTTACCATAATTTATCGGCGTATAACACGCACCCTGATTTTAAGAGGGAAGTTTCATGAAAAAAACTTTCCACAGCCCCCTGCACAGCACACAGACCCCCTGAACAGCATCCCTGCACATTAAAAGGACTCCTTTTATTATAAAGCCTCCTGGGACAGCATACCTTTAGGGGTTGAGAAGGTGTTGCTGACAGCCCTTTCTCGTGTGCCGCTCCTCATGTGTCACGCTCATTGTGGATGGGGAAATCTGTGTGCTGCTCTCCTCCAATCAAAAGCTACAATCGAGGAGAAGGCGGAGCGGGAGGAGAGCGGTCATGTGACCATCAATGAAACAGCAGAGGAGAGTCACATGACCGGGTCCATGAGAGAGCGGCATCAATTGAGGCACACAGAAGCCGCCTCCTCCAATCAAAAGCTACAATCGAGGAGGCGGCGAAGCGGGAGGAGGAGAGCGGCCAGAAAGAGCGGCATTGCTTGAGGTACAGGCTATTTTCTAAACTTTTTCAAGTATGGCAGCTCTGTCCCAGGGCCAGGAAGGCTGGCTCGATACCCTCCCATTGAGGCAGACCGCCGGGTCCCGACCCCCGCCCACTGGTTAAAAAAAATAAATTTTTTATTTTTATTACAGACCTTGTGAATACATTACTTAGTCATAAGTTATAATAGTGGATTAACAAGAATGAACAATGCAATATTGTAGGCTCTATATTCTGTTCCGTTTGAGTTAGGTTATTTGTATTTTGGAAGAAAAAAACACTTTTTACATACAATATTTATCGGCATATAACACGCACCCCAAGTTTAGGAGAGAATTTTAAGGAAAAAAACATTTAGGAGGGAAGTTTAAGGAAAAAAAATTACATTTAAATGCCCATCATCTGCAGCCTTGCCCATCATTGCAGCCTAGCCCAGTTTTGATCTGCAGCCTTGTCCAGTGTCCATCTGCAGCCTTGCCTAGTGCCTTTGCAGCCTTGCCAGTCTCTTCAGCATTTTCGGATTAAAATTTTGCGCCAAATTCTGCTGACAGAGAGGAGAGGAGCGAGCGGAGCCGAGATACAGAAAGCCGAGAGTACTTTGGCTATTCTCGGCTCCTCTCGCAGTCCCGCCCACCTCCACTGATTGCGAGAGGAGCGAGCGCCGCTGAAGCCGAGAGTACTTTGGCTAGTCTCGTCTCCTCTCGCGGGAATGCGAGAGGAGCCGAGAAAAGCCAAAGTACTCTCGGCTTTCTGTATGTCAGCGGCACTCGCTCCTCTGGCAATCAGAGAGGTGGGCGGGTCTGCGAGAGGAGCCGAGAATAGCCGACGTACTCTCGGCTTTTTGTATCTCGGCTCCGCTCGCATCAAAACGATCAGCAGGGGAGCGGCAGGGATCGGCGTATAACACGCACCCACGATTATCCCCTGATTTTAAGGGGAAAAAAGTGTATGTTATATGCCGATAAATACGGTATATAAGGATTTATTTAAAGTGACATGGTCTATGCTATAACTTATTGTTACAGATCCCTGAGGGGATTAAAAGCTTCTGAGTAGAGTTGAGCGGACACCTGGATGTTCGGGTTCGGCCGAACTTCGGAAAAAAGTCCGGGTTCGGGAGCGAACTTGACCCCGAACTCCGAACACGGACTTTGGAACACTAAAATGGCTGTAAAAAAGTCATGGAAAGGGCTAGAGGGCTGCAAATGGCAACAAAATGTTGTTAAGAGCATGGCAAGTGATCTGCAAACAAATGTGGATAGGGAAATAACTTAAAATAACATAAAAAAATAAAAAAAAAATGCTGGAGGCTCCCTTCTCAGCAGAAGAGGTACAGGAAGTCATTAAGAAACCCAACGGCACGATGCCGCACATATGGTGGGAATACCCCAGAATACGCACTTTCTGGAAAAAATTATTCAATTTAATGGATAAGATAGTGGGAAAATAAAATACTTGGAAATTAAAAATAATGAAAAAATTATAATCTTGACCTAGGAGGACGAAATTCAAATGGAGTAGGAGGTTGAGGTGGCGGTGGATGTGGCGGTGTAGGTGGAAGCGGCGGTGGAGGACGAGGTAGCCAACACTGGTTCAAAAATACAACAATGGCTGGGTAAGGCTAGTGGTGAATGATGTGTCGAATTCTGTCCCCTGTCGCATAGTGTCCGTCCTGTACTGCGCTTGCTCAGTACGTAGGACAAGGGGATTTTGAAACTCTCCGAAGACGATGCGCGGTGACTCCAGGTTCAAGCCACATCATCCGAGGTTGAAGCCTAGCCAAGCGAGCCCGTGAGGGGCCCTGTTACTATGTGCTACCGTATGTCCACTTGGATGGTCGGGCTTGAACCTGCACTCACTGCGCAGGTGACGTTCATCTTTGTCCTCCGTACTGCGCAAGCACTGCACCTGCGCAGTAAGTGGCCGGACACTATCCGATAGCAAGACAGTTATCGTCAGAACACCGGTATATGTGTCTATTCTGCACAAGGTACGGCCAAGTCCTGTGGGATCCATGCCTGGTTCATTTTAATGAACGTGAGCTTGTCCACATTGGCTCTGGACAGGCGGCTGCGCTTGTCTGTGATAACGCCCCCTGCCGTGCTAAATACACGTTCAGATAATACACTGGCGGCAGGACAGGCCAGCACCTCCAAGGCGTAAAGGGCAAGCTCAGGCAATGTGCCCAATTTGGAGACCCAGAAGTTGAAGGGGGCAGACCCGTCATGCAGTACGTGTAGGCGTGTGCACACATACTGCTCCACCATGTTGGTGAAATGCTGCCTCCTGCTAAGACGTTCCATCTCAGCTGTTGTTGTGGCGTGCTGACAAAGCTTTTCCACATTTCTGCCATGCTAACCCTGCCTTCCGAGGTGCTGGCGGTCCCCCGGCTGCGTTGGCGACCTCTTCCTCCTCCTCTGCCTTTGCAGAAAATGCTATTGGGGAAAAAAAAAAAACACTGCAAAATTACATTTTTTTGCAATGTTTTTCCAATATCAGAATACACGGATAGTGTCTACAGCGTGTATGTATGAACACGCAGATAATGCTATTGGGGGAAAAAAAAAACACAGCAAAATTAATTTTTTTTGCAATGTTTTTCCAATAGCAGAATACACACAGACTATGGTGTATCTCTTACTATATGCAGTGTTGGTCCTAATGGTGCACTGAGCTTGCAGGTAAAAAACTTTTATATTTTGTCTGGCACTGGCCTCATGGCACTGTTAAAAGACTGTGCACTGCACCCCAGCCAGGGTACAATTGATTTAGGAATCTCTTCAATAATTCTCTCTGTCTCTTTCTTTTGCTTAATAAAGAAACTCCCTACTCTACTATAGCTATCTAGATCGCTCAGTGATCTAACTAATTAGAAGAAAATTAAAAGAAATGTGGACTGACTGACTGACTTTATCACATTAACTCCTAAAATCCTCTCTCTCAGCAGCACAGGAACCTGTCTATAGCAGAATGACGCTGTGTGCTGTGTGTCTGGACTATATATAGAGGCTGGGTCACATGCTGCACTGCCCAATCACAGCCATGCCATTAGGAGGCATGGCTGTGATGGCTTCTAAGGGCACACTAGTGAAACTAGCGTCGATTGGCTGCCCTGCAGCTGTTAAAAAGGCGCCAATACATCGCCGAACACTGGACCCGAACTTACAGCCAATAGTTCGGGTTTGGGTCCCGGACACCCAAAAGTCCGGTACGGACCCAAACTTTACAGTTTGGGTTCGCTCAACCCTGCTTCTGAGGCTTAAAAGCCTTTGGACATACTTTCAAAATATTCTTTTGGATACAGCCATCTTGTATGGCATAAATTATATAAGCCTACATCAGGTAATAACATTACCCTTTTAAATATTTAATCTTTTCATGTATCTGTCTATTAGATTTGCTCCTGGTATATTAATACACAACTACTTTTTTTTATAGAAACCTTACAATTGCCTGTATTTTGGATTCTCGTCACAATCTGATAAATGAGCAGCCTTAATTTTTTTGCCATAAAAATAAGCTAAATGTAGCAATTATACTTAGAAGGTTATTATTCCTCTTAAAGCGGAGTTCCACCCGTTTTTTTTGTTTATTAAAAGTCAGCAGCTACAAAAAGTGTAGCTGCTGACTTTTAATAAACAAACACTTACCTGTCTTATGGCCCAGCGATGCGGCACCGTCAGAGCAACTGTGGGCACCCAGCCGTGACAGTTTACGGCTTCACGGCTGGGAGCGCACTGCGCATGCGCGCGTCGCGCTCTGCTATTGGCCAGGCAATCTTCTGGGACCTGTGACGTGTCCCAGAAGATTGCTGGCAAGGAGGGGCCACATAGGGTGAGAGGAGTCGTCATCTAGGCGGCTGAGAAGAGAAAGTGGGACAGGAAATCCCACTAAAAAGTATCCCCCCCCCCCAAAAAAAAATGACATGACATTTAGCCTATATATATTATTATACCCAAGCCTTTAGAGGGGGGAGCTGGGTGCATCAGCGTCCATGTGTATATGGGGGTTCCACTCAATACCCTGCTGGTGGGGGGGGGGGGGGGGTTTACAAGCTTTGCTATCTCCCTCCTCTCCACCCTAGTCCTTTGGTCTCCATTAGCATGTGGGAACAAGCCCCTTTACATAAGGGGTGTATTGTTAATGTGATTTTTGACAATTGTCATCTCATTTAGATTGCATTATATCTCAAAGTCTGTATTGATGGCTCCTGGCTAAGAGGACGATGTTGTATTTTATTATGATGTACTTGGAATTGTTATGCAATACGTGTTTATATTGATATACAAATTAAATGCCAATTTGTTAATAATCACAGTTGTACAAGATTCTGTAATATCTGCTGCACATATAGAACACCTTAGTTCATTGTCCGTCCAGCTGCTCTTACTGAAAATGGTAGTCCAACACATCTTTGCACCAATGTGGTTTCTGTTGTATGAGCACCCACCTGTTGTATGAGCAATGCAGCAAACTTTTTTTTTGTATGTATGCATTAAAAAAACAGAAGAAATTAATACATACCTGATCAGCAAACTGAGTCATATAATGCTGCAGCCTGTTGTCACTGTCCTTGATTTCACATATCTGCACCAAAATATCAAAATCACAGAACTTCTCAGCAAGACTAGATGCCCACTGGTGCTGTCCCAACGTCACTGAGGAAAAACAAATTTACCAGACATATTATTTAAGAATAACAGAAGATTCTTGGTTATAAGTGCAGCCATAATCACAAACAAGAAAAATCAGCACAAGGGACAGACTAGTCAGTAGGATGGGTCTCTTGTGCTAATTACTCTGTTAATGAAAAATATAATTTTTTTGTCATACTTACCTTTTCTTTGAGTACATCATGGGACACAGAGTCAGGCTAATATTCATTTCCTGCTGGGATATACTCCATCTCCAGGTGAATAAACACTCTTAGACCAAAAGGTCTTTAGACAAAAAGCGATCCCCTATATAACCCCTCCCATACAGGAAGCACTTCAGTTTTGTAGCAAGCACTGAATCCTCAAAAAAGAGGGAAGGGATCTCTGTGTCCCATGATGTACTCAAAGAAAAGGATTTTACAGGCAAGTATGATGAAAAAATCCCATTTTCTTTTTCATACATCATGGGACACAGAGTCGGGCTAATATTCATTACCTGCTGGGACGTCCCAGAGCAATAGCCTTGAGGGGAGAGAGACACCCTGCCAAACAATAGCCATCAGAACTTATAGGTTAGCCCCCAGTACACTGCGGCCGAAAGCCGAATCCACGGCTGCTCAAACATCCACTTGATAACATTTTGTGAACGTATGCACTGAAGACCAGGTAGCAGCCTTATAAATCTGAGCCACAGATACCTGATGGCGAAAAGCCCAGGAGGTTCCTACACCCCTGGTAGAATGAGCTCTTACCCTAAAGAGAGGAGCTTTATGTTTCAGACCGTAGGCCTGAATGATTAAGTGACGGACCCAATTGGCAATGGAAGCCTTGGAAGCTGCCTGCCCCTTCTTGGGTCCTTTTGGTAAAACAAAAAAATAAAAGAGTCTGATCCTCGGATCTCCGCAGATCTAGACAAATAAACCTTGACTGCCTGGACAACATCCAAATAATGCAGTCGTCTCTCTTCCGCCAAACAAGGCTGAGAGAAAAAAAAAAAAGCAAAATAATGTCCCAATTTAAATGAAAGGCCACTTTTGGTAAAAAGCATGGAACAGGTCGCAACACGACTGTCGTGGTGAAGGATCAAGTATGGTTCCTCTGACACCCTTCTAGCCGAGGTGATGGCCATCAAAGGCTAGCTTGCGTGACAGCAAGTCTAATGGAATTTCTTTAATAGGTCCAAATGGTTGCTTCTGTAACACAGACAGCACCAAATTAGAGTCCCACGGACACATAGGTGACCTAATGGGGGGAAGCAAGCGAGTTGCCCCCTGCATAAAGGTTTGGATCAGTGAATGGGAGGCTAAAGGCCTTTGGAAGAATACTGATATGGCCGAAACCTAACCTCTGACTGTACTTAAAGCCAATTTAATTACCACAGCTGACTGTAGAGAAGAGAGCATTCTCCCACATATTTTCCAGGATGCCATTTTCTGGCTTTACACCAAGCAATATAAGTCTTCCAGACCTTATGATAAATCTTCCTAGTGACCGCTTTTCTAGCATTCACTAGGATAGACACTACTGGTACTGAGATGCCATGGTCCTTCAGCACCATGGCTTCAATAGCCATGACGTCAAATTTAGAGATTGTAAATTGGGGTGGAATATAGGACCTTGAGATAGTAGATCAGTGCGACGTGTAAGCATCCATGGCCCGTCTATCATCAGTCTCACAATCTCCGGGAACCAGGGCCTTCTGGGCCAGGATGGTGCCACCAGAATCACTGGAACCCCCTCTCTCCGAATCCTTCACAACAAATGTGGAAGGAGAGGGATCGGAGGAAAAGCATAAACCAGGGAGAACTGGCTCCATGGAACTATTAGAGCATCTGCTCCAATTGCCAGAGGATCTCTCTTGTTCGGGAAACAAATTGCTGTAGTTTGTTGTTGAACCTGTATGCCAGTAGGTTGACCTCTGGCCATCCCCAACATTGGCAAATTTCCTGGAACACCTCTGGGTGTAGGGACCACCTGGGCAGATCTGCTGGCGGCTGTGATAATCTGCCTTCCAGTTTTCTACTCCTGGAATATGGACTGCAGACAAAATCTGCACATGTCCCTCTGCCCAGGCTAGTATGTGGTTCACCTCCTTCAGAGCTGAACGACTCATGGTCCCGCCTTGGTGGTTTAAATGGGCCACTGCAGTGGCATTGTCGGACTGAACCTGGATAGGGCAGAACTGAAGCTCCACCGTCCAGGACCATAGGGCCAGACGTACTGCCCATAATTCCAGGACGCTGATGGGCAGGATCTGTTCTGTCCCTGATCATTTCCCCTGAGCTGTGGGCCCTTCTAGGGTTGCTCCCCAACCTGAGAGACTGGCATCTGTAGTCAGTACTCTCCAAGTTACCGAAAGTAAGGATTTTCCCTTTTGCAGGTAACCTGTAACCACCAGTTTAGGGTTAAGCGTAGAAAGAAGTAGTAGTAACTGTAAGCGCAAATACAAAAATGCATACAATACTTGGGCTGTTAACTGGCTAGGCATTTAGTCCATAGCAATAAAACGGGCAATCCAAGTATTAAGCAGGTATCTGGCAGTTCAAGGGTTAAGCAAGTATAGTGAATGGTCAAAAGGAAAAGGAAGCGTGAGTGCAGTATTAGAGGATACTTTAATGACACACAGTAAGGTTACACTTACAGGAAAGATAGATTAAAAAGGCTCATCTATATATAAGTGGCCAGGGGCTTGTTCCACGCCGGCCACAGGACGAGCCCCTAGCCGATAACCAACGATCTGCAGCCCTGCACCTCTGCAGCATCATCCGGATCAGGACCTGAGGAACTTACCATGGACCACTTATATACAGATGAGCCTTTTTAATATATCTTTCCTGTAAGTGTAACCTTACTTTGTGTCATTAAAGTATCCTCTAATACTGCACTCAGGTGGCACTTCCTTTTCTACCCAGCTTAGGCTTAAGCGTGCCTGAGGAGATAAGCACATTGGATAATCCAGGGCTTTTCCTCTTCTGTTCCAAGACAAGATGTCTTGTTGTAAAGGCCTGGAATGGAACTGGGCATAGGGCACTGCCTCGAGGAGGATACCATCCTCCCTAAAAGACTCATACAGAGCCAAATGGAGGGTTGTCTGGTGCCCCTTATCTGACACACCTGAACCTTCAGGGCACAGATCCTTACAGGTGGCACGCATACTCTTGCTTGGACCGTGTTTATGATCAGACCTAAATATTTTAGACTTTGAGCTGGTTTCAAGGCTGACTTTTTGGTATTTATGATCCAGCCTAAACTTTTCAAATACCACACTGCATATTATGCTCTGTTTTAGAGCCTGTAATGAGTGTTCTCTGAGCAGGAGGTCGTCCAGATACCCGAGCACCAGGATCCCTTGAGCCTTTAAATGACCCAGTACTGGTGCTAGGACCTTTGTGAACACCCGGGGAACTGTAGCAAGCCCTAAGGGTAGAACCACAAACTGAAAATGACGTTCCTCTACTGCAAAACGTAGGAACCTCTGATGAGTCTGAAAGATAGGTAAGTGTAAATATGCGTCTTTTAGATCGATGGAGGATAGAAAGTCTCCCTGAGGAGTGAGGTTACTACTGAACGGACAGACTCCATCTGAAAGGACTGTATCAATAGATACTTGTTCAGGGATCTTAGGTTCAAAGCGGGCCTTGTGTCCCCGTTTGGTTTCCGAACCATAAACAGGTTTGAGTAAAACCCTGTGCCCATTTCGAATACAGGAAACTCTACAATCACTCCTTGATGCACTAGATGGTATGAAGCAATACGTTTCTTTTTGGAGGATCCGAGGGAGCGCTGGATCTTAAAAACCTCTGAGTAGGAACCCCTCGCAACTCCAGCTTGTAACCGCAAGATATAATTGAGGTGACCCACTCGTCCTGAATTGTTGTTCTCCAAATGTCTGCAAAGTGCAGCAGCATTCCCCCCACCCAATGGTGGGGGCGTCTCCTCAAAAGGAGGGCTTGGTGCTGGGTTTATTAGAATTTTGGACCCAGGGCTTTTTCTGGCCCTGGCCTTGCGGCTTGCCCCTGGCTCTAGCGCCCTGTTGGCGGCGGAACCACCTTGACGCTGAGACATTTGAGGAAGCAGTCCCTGAGGTTTTAAACGAGGGATGTTTGGTGCTTTTCTTCACAGGAAGTAGAGAACTCTTCACTCCGGAAATTCTTTGTATATATTTGTCCAAATGATCACCAAATAAACGTTTCCCGTGAAAAGGGAAACCTGCCAATAACTTTTTACAAGGAAGCTTGGCTGACCAGTTCTTAAGCCATAAAAGTATGCGCATATGTACAGACAAGAGAGCCAAACGAGAGACCTGCTGTACTGAATCCTTTAAAGCATCAACAGCAAAACACAGCGCTTGAGGAATATCAGTCTTGCTTTCAGGCAGATCATCCTCCTGGTTAGGCCTATATAATTTGACCTGAACCTTTACGGACTGGCAAATACCAATTGCTGCGACAGCTGGCATAATAGCTGAACTGGCCAAAGAAAAGGAAGCCTTTAATTATAACTCCAATTTCTTGTTTATTGGGTCTTTCAAGCCCTGTGCTTTATCTACCCAACAAGTAAAGTTCTTGTTTAAGGAAGAGACTGCTGCATCTACAGCTGGCATGATCCATTTTGTAATGAACTTTTCATCCATGGGATATAAAAGGGAAAACCTTTTAGGAGGAACAAAAATCCTGTCAGGATGATCCCAATGAGCATACACTGCCTGTTACAATAGGGGGTGTAGGGGGAAAGCCTGTGCAGCCTGAAGAGGCCTCAGGGATCCCAAAGAGGACCAGGGGGGCTCAGTCACCTCTGCAAGAGGCAACTTAATGGCAGAACAAACCATTTCAGTCAGTCAGGATCAAAAGCCTCTGCGATTGAGAGGCAGACATCAACTGGATAGCTTCTTGTCCAGAATGCTCGGAAGCAGACTCATCTGCTGGGCACTCCACTGAATCCTGAGCTTTTAGCTCTTCCCCATCCTCAACCCATTCCTCTTCCAAACTAGGAGGCTCCGGGGAGGGGGAATCTGTCACGCTTCTTGCTACCCTGCGCGATGGAGGCAATCATGCCAGCAATCCTGTGCTCTAACCCAGCTAGGGCCAAGGGCAGTTCATCCTTGGTGATAAAGGGTGAAGCAGCAGTGTTGACTGTAGGCACAATACCAGATAGACGCAGTGGCTCAGATTGCCCGGAAGCCTCTGGTCCCTCAGGGGATACAACACTTGGGATATAACTAAGTTCATCAGGAACTACTGACGACATAGGTGTGCCCTTCTCTGTAGTGTTAAGTCCCACTCCTCTTTTTTGAAGACATTAACTAGCCACAAATATAGAGTACTTGGGTGTAGTATTAAAACACCTCAGAAGGGAGACCATTTAATAGGGCTCACCAAGCCACTATGTAACAATCCTGCTAAGCACCTATAGCCTGCCAAGCAACACTTGGTGACTCACGTGACCTGGGTAAGAAAAATGAATCGCTGCAAGTGTCTGTTCAGAGCCTGCTCTATGTCCCACAGCTGCCTTCTGGAAGCACTGCATGCTTGGCCTATACAGCTTAAATCAGCTCGGTGTGCGTCGGAACGTTCTGTGCATGCGAACGGTCCCGGCGAACGGGCGTGGCTGTATTTGCATACGACAAGCATATCGTGCACCAAGAAAAAGTCTACTGCGCATGTGCGGGGAAGCCGTGTGCGCCATGGCTGCACGTGCATGTGCCCCATGGCCATCAAACAACTGCTGAGCACAGTGGCACTCTTGCAAATGCACGTGGGCCATGGTGAACCACGACGAAATGATGCACCATCATACAGGTAAAAAACAGTCAGACGTAAGCAAAAAAAAGTACACTTTGCAAACACCCACAACTAGCCCAAAACTCCCCCGTAAGGTCACTGCACAGCCGTTAGCTAGCTAATAAAGGGGTTTCACTTACCCATCCAGGTGCAGGGCCACTTAGAATCTAAGAGCCCAATCTTCACCCTTCAAGGCGGGTTCCTGTCATTAGAGGACCTTAAAGGACTGGGTACCATTTTCATGTTTAGGGTCCACTCCCTTGGAGCTGTACAGCACCCTGCAGGAATGCCTTAGCGCTGTGGTGTTCAGGATTCCACTTTGCAGGGTCCAGCGCCCGGAGGCCGCATTACAGGCAAAACCTTGCAGGATCTTGAGTCTTCTTTGCGAGGCTCAGGGTACCATTTTTATCTAAGCATATAAAGCCTGTGTCAAATGGATCCGAAAGGTCAATCCCTTGATTCATTTTAGAACCGTTTGTGGGACTAGAGAACTGGAGCTCAGAGAGCTCAAACAAACCGTGCCAACCACCTTGCAGACACTGGTAAAAAAACTGAAGTGCTTCCTGTCTGGTAGGGGTTATATAGGGGATTACTGTCTAAAGACATTTGGTCTACCAGGGTCCATTCACCTGGAGAGTATAACTCAGCAGATAATGAATATTAGCCTGACTATGTCCCATGATGAATGAAAAATAAAATCTTCCTCTGCCCCCAACCCCCCCCATAATCTTCTACAGCAGCAGGGTAATCCCTGGGACTGGGACACTAGGCTGTAAAAAAAAAATAAAAAAAAAATGAGGGGGAGAGCACCACCTAGTGGCTATAAGCCACAACTGCTATAGAGCCTCAAAATTAGCATAGCAGCAATAACATTTCACAACTATACAAAACTGGCAACAAGTTAAAACAACCACCAACCTGGCAACAAAAGAATAAAAAAGAAAAGAAAAAGATAAGACCACAACCCAAGAGAATCAGGAGCTGTCGCCAAATGATCATAAAAAAATATTAAGCAGTGAGCAAAGAAATCCTGTTTACGCCATAATTCATCGATGCCTTATGTATCAACCTCTAGTGTGCAAGAATAGGTTAGCTATAGAGTAGGAAAATTTGGCCTGGCTAGGGGCCAGGCTTGGGTTTACTCTGGGTCAGGGCTGAGTGACTCAGGAAGGCTGGATGACTCAGCAACACCTCTGGTAAATTCCCCTGCTCCCCAGGCCCTTGGAGAAGCTTTCAGAACTTGAGGGTGGAGTCTGAGAGGAGGCAGATTAATTCTACTTACTCTGCCACAAAGCAATCCCCGTTTTTTGCCAGTTAACATTTTTGTAAACTACAATTCCGGAATGTTCAGTACCGGCTGTTCTTGAGACAAACTTTTTTAATACCAATAACAAACTGTTGCAAGAAACGATAGGCTAAAACACAGGAATACAAGAAGGTCTTTAATAAAAAAAAAGAAAAGAAAAAGCAAGTAGAATTAATCCCGGAACCTGGCAACCAGGTATGGTTATCCACAGCAAATCTGAAATGAGCATGTCCATCAAAGAAATTGGGTCCTAAGTTTGTGGGGCCATTTCCGGTGAAGAAAACGATCAACAATGTAGCCTACGAACTGGAGCTGTCGGACTCTTTTAGAATTCATCCCGTTTTCCAAATAACCTTACTAAAGCCTGCAATCCCCAATTCATTTTCTGGACGGAAAACAGGTCCACCTGAGCCGGTATTGGTTGATGGGGAAGAAGAATTTGAAGTCAAAGCAATTCTGGACTGCAGGAAAAGGAGTAATCGAGTTCATTACTTGATCAAATGGAAGGGAATAGGGACCCAAGGAAAATTCATGGGAACCCAAAAGGCAATATTCATGCTAAAAGGCTTATTCAGGCATTCAAGAGATCTAATCCAATGAAGTTGGCCCTGTTGGGCATCAGGAGGCTGCCCATTGCGAGGGGTCAATGTCAGGAAGGGCACATCAGCAAACAAGATTGTGGCCACAGGTTTCCTGTGCTTCATGTCCCAGTGAAAAGAACTACATGGGCGCACTTGCGTGCACCAATGCGTGCAAATGAAGATCGGGATGCTAATGAATGTGCGTGTACAGGTGTGCACCCCGTGACAGTTCTTGCAGTCAAATGGACTATTTAAACTGGGTCAGTACCCAGGATCAATGCTGTTTGATCTACAGCTTTTCCTGTTATTCCTGCTATCCATTTATCCTCCATCTGTTCCAGTTGTTTGACTCGGCTTGTTCTAGACTATCCCTGCTCTCCAACTGCATCCGACCCCAGCTTGTCTCTGACTCTGCATCTGCCTGTTCCTTTGAGTACCTCGCTGCCCGCCTGCTACCGACTCGGCTTGCACCTTGACTTTGCTCCAGTCTACGCATCTGTTCCTGATCCGCCCGCCTGTGTATGACTCGGCCTGCCTGCAGCTGCCTGTGTTTCTATCCTCACAGGACATCTACTCTGCTAGCTGCTGTGCCCATGTTCTGTGGCATCCAGATACTGGCCTGTTCCAATCTTCAGCCTGCCTGCTGTTCCTGGCCTTCCCACCTTGCTGGTGATCCTCCACAATTTTATCAGGAGATCCGGTCCAGTTCCACTGCTAGCGATCCTGCCAGGCACTCGTGCTCCTCTGCACTCCCACGCCTCCTGTCTGCTCTTTTAGGGGCATCGAATCAGAGGTGTAAGAGGCTTTCCAGCTTTCCTCTGCAAATCGGGCTCTCCTACCAGGTACGTGACACACTGAAAGCTAAACTCCACCCTCTCTTTTGATCCCCTCTCCGCCCTACTTTCCTCTCAGCACACTAGCAGACAGCATACTCATATTGCCCTAAACTGCAGGGTAAGGCGGAGGTTCTCCCTCTTCCACTGCTCTTTACTGTACTGTATCAGCTGACCTCCTGCTCTGCTGATGTTCAGCGGAGCAGGAGTTTAGCGGATTGGACCGCCTTATTCATCCAGGATGGCGTGGCACTCTGGAAGACCTCAGTCGGCCCTCCAATTGAGAAAGGCTGGTCTAAAACACATGCTGATAATCTTTAGTTCTCCAGTTACTTTACATTGTGAGCAAGTTTTTTACCTTTTAATAAATAAGTGGAAAGCACTATGATGGCTTATGTTTTATTCTTAAGCACTACCTCTGAAATTTTGGGGATTTCATATATAGACCGATTGTATCTTGTGAGGAGCCCAACCATTGTGGTACATCATATTTTACCCCTTAAAAGGACAGGCACGACCTATGACCTATTGTCTATAGGGCAAACATTGGGGTGAGCTGCTAATGCTGGCAGAGTGTGTGCCACAAGGTATATCACGCTCACAAAGAAACAAGGGGGTTGATTTACTAAAACTGGAGAGAGTGAAAAATCTGGTGCAGCAGTGCATGGAAGACAATCAGCTTCTAACTTCAGCTTATTCAATTAAGCCTGAAAAACCTGGAAGCTGATTGGCTTCTTCGCAAAGCTGCACCAGATTTTGCACTCTCCAGTTTTAGTAATTCAACCCCAAGGAGTGTGAAGTTGATTTAATGAATAAGGGAAACTATATACATATATATATACTTTTTCTGTTTATTATAATTTTTACTATTTCTGATTTTTCAAATCACAATTTTTGTTGTTGCTTATAAATTCAAAGCAGTGCAGCGTTTAATCATTTTAGGTATATAACTACACTTGGATTTTTCTTTATTCACTATAATTTGGATTACATTTTTGATTGCTAAACATCACAATTTTATTTGGTTATGGATTAATAATAGTGCAACACTGAAACATCTCAGCTAAATTACTTGATGCAATAGTGCTGCACTATTTATTCATATACAGGTTACAGTTTGAAACACCTTGAGGCTGAAGCTCATTAGCTGAAGCCGTTGCATCCATTTGGTAGAAAAGAACATTTGAACAGAAGACTAGGTGGCAGCCTTGCAAATCTAGGAAGCAGATGGTTAACGCTGAAGAAACCAAGAGACACTAACAGCCCTAGTGGAAAGGTCTTTCACAGGGAAAAGGTGTAGGCCCTGGAGAGGAGTTGCTTACCAACTCTACGAGGGCCCAAAGAAAAACTAAGTCTTGCGAACAGATGCTGTGGCAGCCAGGCAGACCCTGACAGCATCCAGACAACGTAGGGCAATGTGTCAGGTTTTGGTGAACGATATAAGGAAGGACAATGCCTTCATGTAGGGAGAAGAGACCACCTTAGGTAGAACGAATTTGGGCTCAAAACCACCTTATCCTTGTGTAAAACAAGAAAGAGGTGCGAACTTAGAAAAACGCCTGACAGATGTAATAGACACAAGGACAAGTGAGGTCTTTCAACGTAATATCTCTAATCAGTAGTGTTCACTGCTTAAAACCTGTTTTATTAAAAATGAATAAGAAGTACATGGACATTTAAAACAAGAAAAAAAACTGCTTTTATGAATTACTAACATAAGGCAGAGGAGCAGCAATTTCTGGAGAATGGTAAAACTGTTGATTTCACCTTTTGATTTGTGGAGTTTATAAACATATTTCTGTGTTTTAAGGCTTCATGTACACTGATAGTTTGAAAACCTCCTTTGAACGTTGTAACTTAACAGCTAGCAACCGAAATAAAATAAAAAAGTCAGTTTTGCCACTTTTACATGACACATTTAGGGGTGTTAATGACCAATTTCGTTTAGAAGCATTTTCAAGGGATAATCATTTCTGACCATTTGCAATGGGAAAATATAGAGACTTTCTAGAATCTCTCTCTTGCCCCCTTTAAAAATGTCTATAAACGAAAACGCTTATAAACGTGAGTTCCCATGTTAAGACGCGTTTAATTGCTGTTACAAGCATTTGGTGTTTCAAATGCCTCTGAACATGTGTCCTGAATGCATCTTTGTTCTTTAAAAAAATGCTTCTAAACTAAACTGCCTAGAAATGACCCACTAGGTCCTGGCTAAAGGAATCTTCAAGTGGGCCAATACCAGTGTACTTTCCCTCTCTGTGGTGCATTTGAAGGGGGAGTTAAATCAGGTGACTGACTTCCTCAGCCGGAAGATACTGAGGGAAAGCGACTGGGTCCTCAATCAGAACGTCCACAAAAAAAAAAAAAACAGCTAAATGCTTAAAGGAGTTAACATCCTTTGTAGAAACTGCAAGGTATTTATTGTGAACAGAAAAGCCAGGATCCACTACAGGAACAGCTTATTTCTTCTTGATTTACTTTTCCATATATAAATTTCAGCAAATAGCTTAGGAGTGAATATCCTTTAGGATTGGGCTAGTCTTATCAAAGTGAACAATCAATCTGTGCGTGTATTGGAAAAGCCTTTTATGACTTTGCCATTTTCTTAGTGCCCATAGGGGCTTGTCTAAACTGTGGAGAGTCAGGTGCTGATAGGCAAAGCCTAGTGTGCACTGCATCAATTAATGAGTCTGCTACAAAATCAGTCTTCAATACTTTCCTCCATAAAATCCTCACGAGGTTCCGTCTGATTCCTGAATGTGGTCAAGGGTCCTAGTAGATCACAGGCTCAGCATTGGCATGCAATGCAATGTTCCAGCAAGCAAAGTAAGCAGATTATTAATTATTAATAAAAGTGTATGTATATGACTCAAGGTGAGACGAGCTGTACATTTACAAGACTGTTCTCCATCTTGGGCTGTTATGCCTTCAATAGCATTCTAAAGCCAAATTATATGCATTGTATTTAAAGTGGTTATAAAATCAGAAGATTTTTTATCTTAATGCATTAAGACAAAAAGCCTTGTGTGCAGCAGGGCCCCGTAATACTTACCGGAGCCCCATCTGTGTCCAGGGATGGCCACATATGCCCCAGGACAAAGCCATATTGTGACGAAACGCATCGGAAGGAGGGACGTGCTGACGTCACTGTGTTTATCCTGGTCGGCTTTTTTAACCAAACTGCTCTAGAATATCCACAATTATGTAAGTGCATTACCTTTTATATATTAATCATTAAGTCTAGTTTAACACTATGGTGAGTCTCTTTTCAGATTTACAATCTCAGTGCCTGAGTAATGATCCTATACCCAGTGGAAAGATATGCTTATCCGGTTTCCTTTGTGGAGTGAAAGTTCCTCTGGTCTGACTGCCATCTCTTTGACATCATGTGAGGAAAAGTCCCTGCCTGGGTATTAGCCACAAGCGATTCAGCTTGTGTAAGCTGGTAAGCGCAACATTTATGTGGTGCTGGATGCTCACTTTGTTTGCCAGTGTGATCTGATACATCACGAGGAGGATTTTTATATTCATTGACTATTTTGCACTCCATATTTTTATGGTGGATAAGATGCCATTTCATTTATCAAGGAATATTGGTCTTCTGAAATATATGGACTAATAATATATTAAAAGTGGATTATTATTCTAGATTTGCCTCATTCATTATGGGTTCTATGTGCCAATAAGGAATTTGTTTCCTAAATTTTAGATATTAGAGCGCAACTATTCTTTAAAACATGTCCACAAGTGTCTCGGCCATCTGGCACTCTCCCTCCTGATTGGCTGAGACACAGCAGCAGTGCCCATTGGCTCCCGATGATGTCAAAGTCAGTTAGCCAATCAGGAGAGAGAGGGGGCGGGGGTCGAATGCTCTATGCAAAACCCCTGAAAGAGAGCAGGTAAGTATAACATGTTTTTTTTTTTTTCTATAAAACTAACAGACAAGACTTTACAATCACCTTCCAGTTTGGGCCAATTCTGACATTCCTCTCCTACATGTAAAAAAAAAAAACCTCTTTTGCTAGATTACGTAGAACCCCCACACATTATACAGTTCTCATAAGTTTACATAACCTGTCAGAATTCATGATTTCTTGGCCATTTTTCAGAGAACATGAATGATAAAACAAAAACTTTTCTTTCACTTAGTGTTTGGCTGAAGCCATTTATTATCAATCAACTGTGTTTACTCTTTTTAAAATCATAGTGACAGCAGAAACTACCCAGATGATCCTGATTAAAATGTACATACCCTGGTGATTTTGGCCTGATAACATGCACACAAGTTGACACAAAGGGGTCGGAATGGCTATTAAAGGTAACCATCCTCACCTGTGATCTGTTTGCTTGCGATTAGAGTGTGTGTGTATGTATATATACATATATATATATATATATATATATATATATATATAAAAAAAAAAAAAAGGTCAATGAGTTGCTGGACTCCTGACAGACCCTTGCATCTTCCGTCCAGTGCTGGACTGAACTTTCTGGATTCTGAGTCATGGGGAAAGCAAAAGAATTGTCAAAGGATCTGCAGTAAAAGGTAGTCGTACTGTATAAAACCGGAAAGGGATATAAAAAGATATCCAAGGAATTGAGAATGCCAATCAGCAGTGTTAAAACTCTAAACAAGAAGTGGAAAATGAGGGGTTTTGTTGAAACCAAAACCATGGTCAGGTAGACCAACTAAAATTTCAACCACAACTGCCAGGAAAATTGTTCAGGATGCAAAGAAAAACCCACAAATAACTTCAGGTGAAATACAGGACTCTCTGAAAACATGTGGTGCTGCTGTTTCAAGATGCACAATAAGGAGGCACTTGAAGAAAGATGGGCTGCATGGTCGAGTCGCCAGAAGAAAGACATTACTATGCAAATGCCACAAAGCATTCCACTTATAATATGCCAAACAGCACAGAGACCAGCCTCAAACCGGTACGGAGGTATATCGCTTTTGTTTTGGGGATGTGTGAGCTACAAAAATCACAGGAATTTTGGTCAAAATTGATGGCAAGTTGAATGCAGTATGTTATCAAATAACGCTGGAGGAACATTTGCATTCATCAGCCAGGAAGCTGCGCATGGGACGTACTTGGACATTTCAACATGACAATGATCCAAAACACAAGCCAAGTTGACCTGTCATTGGCTATAGCAGAATAAAGTGAAGGTTCTGGAGTGGCCATCTCAGTCTCCTGACCTCAATATCATTGAGCCCCTCTGGGGAGAACTCAATTGTACAGTTCATGCAAGACAGTCCAAAAATATACAACTGGAGGCTTTTTGGTCAGCTTTAACATCTGAGAAGATAAAGAGCCTCATCCACAAATTACTTCAAGCTGTCATTAATGTTAAAGGGGTAATACACAGTATTAAGAACTGGGGTATGTATATTTTTCATCAGGGTCATTTGGGTAGATTGTTGTGATTATAATTTAAAAAGAGTAAACACAGTTGATAGATAATAAATGGCTTCAGCCAAACACTAACCATGAGTGAAAGAAAAGTTTTTGTTTTATCATTCATATTCTCTGACAAATGGCCAAGAAATCAAATTCTGCCAGGGTATGTAAACTTATGAGCACAATTGCATATTTTTTTTTTTTAAGCAGAGGCCCTACAGAATAAAATAGTGGGAGTTGCATATTTTTATGTCACACGACATTTGCGCAGCGGTTTTTCAAATGCAAATTTTTGGAAAAAAATTACACTTAAATGAATTTTAATGCACAAAAAACATAATGTATTACCCCATTGTTTGGTTAAGTATAAAAGATGTTACGCCAAGTAAATAGATACCAAACATGTCATGCTTTAAAACTGCGTCCACCCGTGGAATGGCACCAAATTACGGTTACCAGTTTAGAGTTGAACAGGAGGTCTGGCACTAAAATGATTACCCTCAGTCTGTTCGCAGTGATACCTCAAGTGTGGTGCGATTGCCGTTTTTATACGCGTGCGCGTGAGCATGGGGGAACGGGGGGAGGTTTACATTTTTTTTAAACACTGTACACATATATAATGGTACTTTAATGATACAGCCATAGACATGACAACTTGAGTGTAGTTAATAGTTTAAAAACATTCATATTAGATTACAAAATCCATCAAACCTTTTTTATATTTAAAAAAATCGAATTTAAAATAACGGCCTCAAGACTGGACTTTTACTTAACAGTATTACATAGTACCCCAATATGAAGCAGGGTCTGTGATGGATGTTATCCAGTATTTCTCAACATGTTACATGGGATTATGGCTTCCTCAGGAATATTTGAAAGAGTAATATTCTGCAGGAAATAGAACACAAATAATATAGCATTCAGGTAGAGAGATGTATACATATACAAATGTACACACTATATATATATATATATATATATATATATATATATATATATATATATATATATATATATATACATACACATATACACACATATATATACATACACACACACATATATATATATATATATATATATATATATATATATATACATATACATATACACACACAGCTCAACCTCAAGTCCTCGACTCAATCATTAACTTGGGGGTGGAGTCAGTCACCGGCCTGATGCATGATACGCATACAGCGTATGTAGGAGCATGGAGATGGCGGAGTGGAGGTTTTTGCAACGCTTCTCCACCCATTTTTTCAGCCATAGCCCGCAGGCAGGGTAAACAGTGAGTGGTACAGTATGGGATGGAGGTGGGGTGAATAATGAGTGGTACAGTATGGGGTGAGGACAGGGTGAATAGCGAGTGGTGCAATATGGAGTGGGTGCAGGGTGAATAGTGAGGGGTGCAGGGTTCTATGGATTGGGAGCATTGTGTATAGTGAGGGGTGCAGGGTACTATGGGTTGGTGGCAGGGTTCATAGCGAGGGGTGCAGGATACTATGGAACGGGGGCAGGGTGTATAGTGAGGGGTGCAGGGTTCTATGGGTTGGGAGAAGGGTGTATAGTGAGAGGTGCAGGGTTCTATGGGTTGGGAGCAGAGTGTATAGTGAGGGGTGCAGGGTTCTATGGGTTGGGGGTAGAGTGTATAGTGAGGGGTGCAGGGTTCTATGGGTTGGGGGCAGGGTGTATAGTGAGGGGTGCAGGGTTCTATGGGTTAGGTGCAGGGTGTGTAGTAAGGGGTGAGGAGTGCAGGGTAGATGGACAGTGTCAGAGAAAACCATGGACAGCCTGGAATGGTCGGAGGGATCCTAGATCAGAGCCTTCTGTATTAAGAAGCTGGGGCAGCCAGGCAGGGAGGGGGGCAGCTGGTACTCTCTATTTGGGTAGCAGCAGAGCCTGGTCTCTTCCTGGAGGACACAGTGAGTCTGCGTTGATGGGCACAGTGAGTCTGAATTGAACCATTATCACACATTGTGTTTTTTTTTGTGGGTATAGCATACAGGTTAAATTATTTTTTGGTTACATCTCTTCTATATTTAAATGCATGTGAATTTTGGAGGTGTCCTCAAACTGGCACTTTAAAATAAAGGTTGCACTTTGTTAAAAAAGGAGTACATTTGAGAGTTGAGGGGTGAGCACCACAGCATGGTTGCCAGTGCTAGGCTGGGCTGTCAGTAACACAACAGCAATGGGAAACTCAGCCCAGCCTCAGTCAATGTCATTAACCACTTGAAGACCAGGCCTATTCTGACACTTCTCTCTTACATGTAAAAATCTGTATTTTTTTTGCTAAACCCCCAAACATTATCTATTTAATGCCCTAGAGAATAAAATGGTGATTGTTGCAATTATTTATTTAACACGGTATTTGTGCAGCGGTTTTCTAAAAACAATTTTTTGGGAAAAAATATACTTTAAAATTAATTGATGTGGAAAACACAATAGCTCAATTTTTTGGAAAAATATAAAAGATGATGTTGTGGGGCGTGGCTTGGACAGGACCCGAGATGGCCGCTTGAAAAAACAGCTCCTGCACATTGAGGAATAAAGAAGCTAAATTGGGGGCTTTAAAAACTTCCATCTAGGATGGGAAAGCCCAACAAGAGCACCTCAACAACCCACTCGCTGAAAGACCAAGTAACGCAGCACAGCGGGAACAACCCAGAGCTTTTTTGGACCCGCCAGACGGCCCAGCACGAGGTGATGCAGGCCTCATCCCCGGGCTCACCTAGAAGTACTGCAGACTCGCTGGTGGACGGAGACGGCTCCAGCGCTGCACGCCCGAGTCTCCTGGACCTACAAAGAGACCTTTAAAAAGGTTGCCCTAGTCATCAAACACACGATGATGACCGCAATATCTGACCTAAAGGCGGACTTCCACACAATGAATTTTATTGCATATCTGATGTGGAAGAGAACGCCTGAACACAGGCGATAGCGATCAGGCAAGTACAAAAAACCTTTGATCTCCATCTCCCACACATGTTTGAGCTTCACAGGCAAGTTGAGGATTTAGACAACAGGAACCGCAGACATAAGGTCAGGGTGAGGGGGGGTGCCAGAGGGAATAGATCAAGCTGCATTTCCACAAACAGTGTGTGCCATCTTTAATGATCTGTTTCATCGTCCTGCCGATTCCCCAATAGAAATGGAACGTTTACATTGTGCACTAAGACCCCCTCCCCAGGATTCTGAACCACCCAGAGACATTGTCTGCTGTGTTGTAAACTTCCCCCTTAAAGAAGAAATCCTCAGAAAGGCAAGGGACAGAGGCCACATACTGTTTAATGGCACAGAAATAAAAAACTGTTCCAAGATCTGTCCCAGATCATACTACAGAACAGACGCACCTTACGCCACCCTGCTGGAAGTTCTTCGGCAACACAACATCCAGTATAGATGGAAGTTTCCCTTCTGCCTCTCTGCATTTGCTAGGGGTCACACAGCACTTCTCCGGACCCAAGAGGATTTACCGACCTTTTGCGAGCAAATGGATATACCTCTGGTGGATCTCACCGAATGGTACTCCTATTTCACCACAGGGCCATGGAAACCGTTGCTGCAGACTGGATCCCACGTCAACCGGGGACCGACTTTCACGCCGTGACTTCCCTGCACGAAGCCTGGGACCAGCAGACACCCCACGCCGAAGTCACACTGGGAATTAACATGCCTGTAAGCCGAACCATGATGAAACATGCATAGCCCCAACTACCACCTGACTTAACTTGACCTTCCTCCCCTGTTTTTTACAATTTATTTCACAGGTCTCCCAAGGTTTCTGCACCTCCCAAGCCATTACACTACAGGCTCAATGGACAACAGATTGGCTCTCCAGAACTCTCTCGTACAGGTACTGATACACTCCACCTGCATACGCAAACTCTCCATCATCCTAATGTCTCATTTACGATGAACGCTCCCATAGTCTCCCCATGTTACCGTTTAACAGCCCAATGGTGAGGTCTTAGAAGACTGCAACGGTGACGCCGTACCTGACCTTCACACGGGGAGTGGGGTTTTTTTTTTTTTTGCCGTGCTCTACGGTATATATGCTTATGCTACCTAATACTGCTTACGCATCTCAACAGTCAGCTTGGGAGGGATCGGAATGTGAGCCGAACAGAGGTAGCCTTATTACCTCTTGGAAGCCTTATTGGAAACCAGTCAGGTCTTGCACTAAAAATTTACAATACCAAATAATCACTTTTGTTCAATAAACTTAACGACCCTCCAGGCTCGAACCGACCCCTCTCCCACTTGACTTAACGGTCTATATCTAAAAGTGTTATTAATCTAAGAGTTATTTCGATACACACCAACATACTCTTTAGATAAAGCAAACTGACTTACATTCTTCCATGAGGGGAATATGACACTTGCATAGAAGAATAACTGCAAACCCTTCAGTTGCATATATTATTCACACACGTAAAGTTAACTAACTCTTCTACACCCCAAACCAATATTCATGCATCTGTCTACCTATCGCAGTGAAATATACGCAACATGGTCATATTTAATACTTGAACAACTTCAATTATCACAAACCCCCCTCATGCTATCTCCAAGGATAGAGAAAATAAAAAGAAACAATACGTATAGGATATTGAATATGGAATATTGAAAAAGGAGACTCCATATAGTGCCTCATAAATCACCTCTATGTATGCAACTGTAATGATGTAAGGCTAAAACCCCCATGGAGAGTATTGAGAACTAAGAATTGTGAACAGACTATACTAAGCAAACAGTAGAGAACCCTGATAAGAGGGCTTGTCTGGATAAACGCTTCAACCTCCATTTGGGTTTTGCATTGCCTTGAGACCACTGTTACTGGTTTTCTTTGTTCTTCTTCTGTTTAATTGACTGTTATAAGTTAAGTTGTTCCCAGCATCAGAATACTTCAATTACTGTTTTTTTTCTATTAAAACATAACAACCAAGGCCAATATATTATACCCCCTTCACGGTAAGGAAAACATTGATGGGCAGGAATCCCTACAGATTTGTGACGTGACAGCCCACACCCCTCATTCAATCTGGTTTACTACTTCGTCGTCCTCATAGCTATACCATCAGCCTCTTCCAAGTTTATAGTCCCCCCACAGCTATCCTAACGGATTGTAGCGGACACTCCAGTTTAATTCAGGTGGGGTGGAGATTCCACTTACACCTCTGGTACCACCACACACACACAAACTGTGTACTATATTACTATACAATTCACACACTCCACTAATAACCAACCTCTCTTCCTTTACCTCTCCTACCCCCTCCTCTATTTTCTATCCTACACGCCTTCCTTCCACCCCTTTGCTTTGAGTGGGTGCCGCCCTCCCCCCCTCTCCCATCCTACCCACCGGTCATTTGTGGCACATTCCTACACAGCCCTCAGATACCTGGATTAGGTTACTTAGCAATGAGAACCAAATCACCAACTCAACATCAACTGACATTAAAATGCCTCTCACTGAATGTGAAAGGTTTAAACCTCCCAGAGAAAAGATCACAAGTGCCATCAGCCCTGACCAAAAACAAAGCCCACTTCCTCCTCCTACAAGAGACACATTTTCGCACAGATGCCATACCTAAACTAGCGAACCACATTTACACAAAAGCACCACACGCTACAAACTCAGAAGCTAAAACTAAGGGAGTCTCGATCCTCATCTCCAAACACGCGAACTTCCAATTATTGGACCCAAGAACAGACCCAGAGGGTAGATATATCCTCATCAAGGGCACGTACACATCCAGGCCACTCACATTAGCTAATGTATACTGTCCTAACAAGCCCCATTTAGGGTTTCTTAGGAAAGTATGCGATTTGCGACACTCCTTCAAAGAGGTAATGGTAGTCCTGGGAGGGGATTTTAACATCCCATTGAATCCACTCCTTGACACTTCCACAGGAGCCTCCACCATCTCATACTGCACACTTCGACAAATCAAAATACAACTGCAAAGCTTAGCGCTTCACGACACCTGGCGTACCTTATTCCCAAAGGACAAAGATTTTACCTTTTTCTCCCCACCACATCAGAAGTACTCCAGGATAGACTACTTCTACCTGTCCCAACCTGACCTAACCTCTCTATATCAAGCCACTATAGAACCAATGTTTCTATCCGACCACCACCCCATTACAATACCCTTATATTCCCGGAATCAATCAAAATAACTAAATCATGGAGACTAATCCCCTCCCTGTTAAAAGACACAGAACAACTGCAACAAATACGATCTAGACTACAATTGTACTTCAAAGAAAATTCCTCTCCTGACATTACACCCATCACATTATGGGAGGCAAACTTATATCCCTAGCAACCGCCAACAAAAAGAAACCTCAGGAACAGATCAGGTCCCTTATCGAAACAATTAATAAACTTGAAAAGGCGCATAAACAATCCACTTCATTGACCACACTCCAAGACCTCATACACGCCCGCTCCACACTACTGGAGATACTAGGGAAACGCACTAGACGACGATATATCCTTGGTCAGAGAGTGTTCTATGACAGCCAAACAGACAAATCCTTATCCACGATTTACCAGATTCGAGACAAACATGCCAATATTTTCTCTAAAAATGTGGATATTGCCAAACAATTTGAAAAATTCTACTCCAAACTCTACAACTTGGCGCGGGACAGTCCGGAGACAAGAGATTTAGAGGGCCGCTTAGCCAAAATAACTGATTTTTTGTCCCAGTACTGTCCCAAGCCAATCACCACCCAACAGGCGGAAGACATGGAAAGCCCTCTCTCCTCAGAGGAACTAAATTTAGCCATTAAACAAATGAAAGTGGGTAAAATCCCAGGACCTGATGGCGTTCCGCTTATATACTACAAATCCTTCACAGACGAACTGACACCAACACTATTAAAAAGGTATTCAACTCACTGGTAAACCCCCAAACCTCCCCTGGCAGATTATTAGAAGCGCACGTGACGGTAATCTCGAAAGAAGGCAAAGACCTGACACAGATTTCTAATTATAGGCCAATCTCTCTACTCAATGTGGACATCAAATTGTACGCTAAAATTCTCGCCAACAGATTGCTCCCTCTTATCCCTGGCCTCATCTCATCCGATCAAGTAGGCTTTATCCCGGGTAGCGAGGCCAGGGATAATACTATATGCACCTTGGACCTTCACCACTGGCTCACTTAATCGCAGACCCAGGGATTCTTTCTATCCCTTGATGCGGAGAAGGAGTTTGATAGGGTGGCCTGGGATTATATGCAGGCAGTACTGAAAGGAGTGGGTCTCCTACCACACATGTATACACATATAAATGCCTTATATTCTAATCCCTCGGCCAAGGTAAAAGTCAATGGCCTCCTGTCGAACGCCTTCTCTATCAGCAATGGGTGAGGCAGGGTTGCCCCCTGCCCCCCCTGATCTTCGTCCTGACTCTGGAACCCTTTCTAAATAGACTGAGAGCCAACCCTGCGGTGAAGGGATGCCTTTTAGAAAAAAGAGAATTTAAAGTAGCGGCTTTTGCCGATGATATTTTATTATCCCTGCAAATGCCACGAGTGTCCTTGCCTAACTTATTGAGTGACCTAGAACACTTTGGTAAATTATCACACCTGAAAATTAACTATGCCAAATCACATGCCCTAATGGTCTCACTACCCCCAATAGAAGTAACCCACTGCCAGGAATCCTTCCCTTTTCAATGGAAAAAATAATCCATCACATACCTTGGCATCCAAATCACCAAGAAAATGGCAGATCTATATAATAAGAATTTTGGACCTGCCCTCTCCAAGATCCAAAACGAACTAAAAGAGTGGTCCAACCTTAATGTCTCATGGTTTGGTAGGTCGGCATTAATAAAAATGTTAGTCCTTCCTCGTCTCTTATATCTAATGCAAACTATCCCAATCCATCTTCCACCTGCCTTCTTTGCTATGTAGAAAAAAGCATGACTTACTTTATCTGGAAGAATACGGCTCCATGCATTAAGTACTCTCTCCTCACGTGTTCTAAAGATAAAGCGGGAATCGGTTTACCCCATCTCTACAAACACCATCTGGCATGCCACTTGACCAGAATCATAGACTGGCAAGTCCACAAGGAAGTGAAAGCATGGATAGCATTACAAAATCAATTCACAAAAACCCTGATACACATCCTCCCCTGGCTCACACATAGCCATTTGGCCCAATCTATTAAAACACACCCCCTTCTCTTCCTCTTGTTAATGGCCTATAGACAAGCCATACGCCTTTTTAAACCATCTTCACAACCGGGCGCCTTGACATCCCTACGAGGTAATCCAGAATTCCTCCCAGGGGAATCTACTATGTTCTTGAAAAAAGTGGCCACATGAAGAAGAGCTAGCACACCAATTTTTCAAAAAGGGGCAATTATGTTCCTATGAAGACCTAGTTTCTTCTTCCCAGACAAATTAATTTCCCTTCTGGACATATAGGCACGAAGACATTTCCTCAGCAACAAAGACCCAGCCACGACGTGGTGTAGGCAACTCTTACCATTCAAATTACTATGCTCATGTAACTCGCCCCAAAGACAACTGATTTCCTACACTTACACCTTGCTCCAGGACTAATCCGACCAGACGACAACCAAATTCTCACACAGTTCATGGGAAAGAGACTTAAATATAACTCTCACAGAGGACAATTGGGAAGATATCTATACATATGCACACAAAGGTTCAATGAACGTAGCAATATAAGAAAACGGATATAAAAAAGCAACCAAATGGTATAGAACGCCTGCTCGCCTACACAGATTCTCACCCTCAATCTCGAATATCTGCTGGAGATGCAAAAAGGAGATAGGGTCAATGATTCACATATGGTGGGAATGCTCCCTAATCCAACCGTTCTGGAAGGAAGTCCACTGAATTATCTCACAGGTCACCACCTATACATTAAACTACAATCCAGCCCAATATCTCCTACACCACTCAACCCTCCCTAAAAAAGTCTACTTCAAATCACTGGCCATGCACATGGTCAATGCGGCCAGACTGTGTATCCCAACACACTGGCGATCCACAGACGTCCCCTCCATAAGGGAGTGGTTGACCAGGGTTGCGAAAATAGAGGAGATGGAAAAATTGATCTATACCTCCCAGGAACGCTTGCAGAAATTCTCTACCATTTGGGCCTGCTGGAAACACTTTCAGACCACAGAAAAATATAAGACATACTGTCCTCTAATAACTAGTTATCTAGAGAACACACAAAAGTCTGCTACATTAATGGGCCAGGAGGGGGTGGCACCCACCACCTCTCTTCCCCTCTCATTTATTTTCCCCCACCCAACCCTTCCTGTTTTCCCCCCTCCTATTTCTATACTAAAGTTCTACTCTGCTCTTAGAGCACCTTAGCCAACCAAAAATTATCTGGAGACACCCCATTTAACACTTTGGAACAGTTGCCATGCCATAATGGTCAAGACATAAGCTGTCCCATGTACCCAGGTTGGACCTGTTGATATTGGTCCCACGGGTATCACGCCATCTCAAAGTTACTTGACCTAGCTCGGATGTCTCCCCCTTAAAAACTGAATATATTGGTTATACACATATGTTTGACTTTACCTATATACTAGCAATATATGACTAAATCTGTATCGCAATATTCTACTTACCATGACCCATACCACTGTAATTCATCCTGCGTTTTCCGCTGTATAGGAGGTCATGGTGGTACTCTTGTATTTGATATGTTTCTGTTACTTATTTGTATACCCTGTGCTATTAAAAAAAAAGATGATGTTGTGCTGAGCAAATAGATACCCAACATGTCATGCTTTAAAATTGCTCACGTTCGTGGAATGACGACAAACTACGATACCTTAAAATCTCCATAGGTGACGCTTTAAATTTTTTTTACAGGTTACCAGTTTAGAGTTACAGAGGGGGTCTAGTGCTAGAATTATTGTTCTCACTCCAACGTCTGTGGCGATACCTCACATTATGAATACTGCTGCCAGACTCATCCAGATTACAAACGGCTTAGCGTCTGCTACCCCTCTTTGCCAATCCCTCCATTGGCTGCCACTCACCCAACAAATTGAATTCAAAATACTAACAATAAGTTACAAAGCCATCCACAACTCTGCCCCCAGCTACCATCACTAGTCTAGTCTCACAATACCAACCTAATCGTCCTCTTCGTTCCTCCCAAGACCTCATGCTCTATAGCTCCCTCATTACTTCCTCCCATATTCGCCTCCAGGACTTCTCCCGAGCCTCTCCCATCCTCTGGAATACCCTACCCCAATCTGTCAGAATATTTATACATCTATCTACTTTTAGGCGATCCCTGGAAACTTTTGCTTTGGAGAAGCCTACCCTACCTCCACCTAACAACTGTTCTTTTATTTTCTTCATCAGCTCATGCCCCACAGTTATTACCCTTCCGTATCACTTGACCCTCCCTCCTAGACTGTAAGCTCTAAAGAGCAGGCCCCTCTGATTCCTCCTGTAGTTAATTGTACTGTCTGACCTACTGTTGTCTGACCTACTGACATTTAGCCTGCGTTCACATTTGTGTGCGTCGGGAACGCATGCAAAAATCGCTTTCTCCACTCCAGCCCTCCCTCCCTTTAACTCTACCTGCCTCCTCTGCTCATCTTGGCACCCACCTTCCTACCAATTTGCTTACCTTTGCAGAACAGGGTGGACGTTAGGCCTAATGACCACAGTTTCAGGCAGTACTTTCAAGCATGCCCCTTTGTCTCCCCAGTGGGCAGCATTCAGTATAGGTGATGGTGGATATGACCTCAGGGGGCATGATATCAATGCAGCCGGCCGTGGCTATTTACATATGAAAGATGCCACCATTTACATATCAAAGCTGGTTATTTACATATAAACATAGGGTCTGCAGGTGAGTCATCTGTATACAATAGGGCAGAGCTAGGCAGCATTAGTAGCATCACTCCACACAGATATTGGAACACAGCACAGGACTAAAACTTCAAGTGACAAGGCAATTTAAACCAGGATAGTTGGCAAATATGAGGCAGCTGCTTTGGGTCTCACAACAATGACAGGGCCCAAGGCAGCTGCCCCTTTTGCCCTACCTTAAAGATGGATCTGGTACTAAAGCTAAATATGATAATACAGAGGTCTGAAAAGTGCTACATTGTCCAAAAGGTAACATCCCAGGCAAGCCCTGCAAATCGTACAGTGCAGTGAATCCAGCTTCCAAATGCTGATCTAGTCAAGGTCGTATAGCCTCACACCAAAAGGAGTTTTTAGTGGGTGGATCACACAAGAGGCTGTGCCATGGCTCTGAACTAGTTGAGCACGTTGCAGCTAACAGCACACAGAGATCTGACAAGCACCACATTGCAGAGCCTAGTGAATACTGGATACACAGATAGCTATAGCTGCTGTGTAGAGGCTAGCTCAAATAATGTTTCTGGAAATTTTGACTTGCAGTTACCAAAAAAAAATCAGTGGAATGGTTCAAATTAAGCGCTTCACTTTTTCCACATTTTGTTATAGCCTTATTCCAAAATTGATTAAATTCATTATTTTCATTAAAATTCTACAAACAATACCCCATAATGACAACGTGAAAGAAGTTTGTTTGAAATCTTTGCAAATTTCTTAAAAATAAAAAAACAAAAAAATAACATGCACATAAGTAATCACAGCCTTTGCTATGGCACTCAAAATTAAACTCCGGTGCATCCCGTTTCCACTGATCATACTTGAGGCAGGGTTCACACTGGTGCGACATGACAGCCGCCCTACTTTGGATCCGACTTTAAGCCGACCATACATCCGACTTTCAATGAACAGGGATCCGACTTGGATCCCTGCAAATACCAGGCACTGTGTTTAGTATGAATCTTGAGGGGGAACTCCACGGCAAATTTTAAATAAAAAAACGGCATGGGTTCCCTCAACAAGAGCATACCAGGCCCTTGGGTCTGGTATGGATTTTAAGGGGAACCCCCTATGCTGAAAAAACAGCGTGGGGGGTCCCCCCAAAATCCATACCAGACCCTTATCCGAGCATGCAGCCCGGCCGGTCAAGAAAAGGGGATGGGACAAGCGAGCGCCCCCCCCTCTCCTGAACCGTACCAGGCCGCATGCCCTCAACATGGGAATTGGGTGCTTTGGGGCAGGGGGGGCGCCCTGCGGCCCCCCCATCCTAAAGCACCTTATCCCCATGTTGATGAGGACAAGGGCCGATTCGGACAACCAACGGCCAGGGTTGTCGGGGCCTGCGGGCAGGGGGCTCATCGGAATCCGGAAGCCCCCTTTAATAAGGGGGCCCCCACCCTATGTGAATAAGTATGGGGTACATCGTACCCCTACCCATTCACCTGGGGAAAAAAGGGTCAATAAAAAAAAAAAAAAAAAAAAAAACAACACACTAGACAGGTTTTTTAAAGTAATTTATTAGGCAGCTCCGGGGGGTCTTCTTCTGACTTTGGGGGTCTCTTCCGACTTCGCTGTGCTTTCCGGTTCTTCTCCCGCTCTCCGGGTCTTCTCCACGCTCTCCGGCCTCTTCTGCCGGGCTCTTCCGCTATCTTCTTCCAGCTTTTTCATTAGCATTGGCCCGGTCTTCTTCCCTCTTCTGTTCTTCTGATGTTGACACAACGCTCTCTCCCGCTATAATGCTGTGTGCACAACGACTTATATAGGCAGGGGGCGTGGTCACCGGGTGATGTCATCCAATGACCACGCCCCTTTATGACGTCACCGCCCAGTGCATGATGGGGCGGTGACATCATAATGGGCGGGGATCACCAAATAACATCACCTGGTGACCACGTCCCCTACCTATATAAAAGTTGTTGCGCACACAGCATTACAGTGGGAAAGAGCGTTGTGTCAACATCGGAAGAACAGAAGAGGGAAGAAGATTGGGCCAATGCTAGTAAAAGAGCCCAGCAGAAATGGCCTGAGAGAGCGGAGAAGAACCGGAGACCGGGAGAAGAGGCTGAAGAGCGGGTGAAGAACCGGAAAGCGTGGAGAAGTCGGAAGAAGACCCCCGGGAGCTGCCTAATAAATTACTTTAAAAACTTGTCTAGTGTGTTTTTTTTTAATTGACACTTTTTTCCCCCAGGTGAATGGGTAGGGGTACGATGTACCCCATACTCACATAGGGTGGGGGGCGGGATCTAGGGGCCCCCGTTTTCCGATGAGCCCCCCGCCCGCAGACCCCATCAACATGGGGACAAGGTGCTTTGGGGTGGGGGGCCGCAGGGCGCCCCCTGCCCTAAAGCACCCCCCCATGTTGAGGGCATGCGGCCTGGTATGGTTCAGGAGGGGGGGCACTCGCTCGTCCCCACCCCTTTTCCTGACTGGACAGGCTGCATGCTCGCATAAGGGTCTGGAATGGATTTTGGGGGACCCACACGCCATTTTTTTGGCGTAAAGGGTTCCCCTTAAAATCCATACCAGACCCCAAGGGCTTGGTATACTCAACTAAAAAAACGGCATGGGTTTCCCCTCCAAAATTTGGCGGAGTTCCCCCTCAAGATCATCAGAGCACAAGTCGCATGCCAAAGTCGGATCATGCAAGATGGCGATCCGACTTTGATCCAACTTCAATGATAGTCAATGGGTTGAAGTAGGATCAAAATCGGACCAAAGTAGTACAGGGAGCATTTTCAAAGTCGAACCGACTTGTGTCGGACCAGTTAAGACGGCTCCCATAGGGAAACATTTATTTTCACACGTCATGCGACATGAGCTCCCAATGTCGGAGCGTTTGTCGCACCAGTGTGAACCAGGCCTGAGATGTTACTACAACTTGATTGGAGTCCACCTGTGGTAAAGTCAGTTGATTGGACATGATTTGGAAAAGCACACTCCTGCCTATATAAAGGTCCCACAGTTAACAGTTCATGTCAGAGCACAAACAAATCCACGAAGTCCAAGGATTTGTCTGTAGACCACCGAGAGAGATCTAGGAACGGTTACAGAAAAAATTCTGCAGCATTGAAGGTCGCAATGAGCACAGTAAATGGGAAGTTTTCCCCCCATGGGGGTTTTTAGGCAGCTAGGTGTAGATAATGAGAAAAGTAAACGTTTGGTAAAAAGTAAAACATTTTTTCTCTTTATTGAAAAAATTAGTTGTTACATGAGTGTTAGGATGTGAGCTCAAACGGGAATATATTCATGCCAAATACATAAAATAGCAAACATAAGGGTCATATACAGCATATGATAATGACTATTGCATAACATTTTACTGACGCGTTTCGACCCATAGTGTTTGGGGTCTCTTCAGAGGATGAGTTTGCTAGAAAATAGAAATTTGTAATAATGTATATATCAAATTTGTTAAAAAACAAGATATAAAATATGTAAAAAAGGATGTTTAGTAACTCATAGTACATAGTTACCACTGCATTTGGAGATGCCTTTCAGTCAGGAGGTCCCCCACATAGCTATCAGACCATTCTGTGCGCCTCCATGTCACAACGAAATACCAAGAAGGGGACGAGGGTCCACTCAATGCGGCTTACAAGGAGTCACACGTAAACAGTTGTCCCCCACCGCAGCGTTCCAGAGGGGGAGAGGCCAGGACCTACAGCAAAATACCAGAGCGTACGCTCATGGAGAACCCATATAAGTTAAAGGTTTGTTATATTACCTATGTTTAACTTGACTATTAAACGGTCAGACATTATTAAAATAATCCATCATGAGTTTAAGTAATTAGATGTATAAAGGGGAGAGTATTAGTAGTGTTGGATTCTTGGTGATGTGCAAAAAAAGGGGGGTGATGATCATATCAAAGATTTAATCAATAATGTGAATAGGCCAGAAATGGCCTCATCTTTGTACTCAAGGAATGACGTGGTGAGTGATGTCGTGTAAAGTGGGAAAAGAAATAAAGGGTTAAAAGAGTATGATTAGAAATGGTGTTGAAGGGGTTGTATAAAAACTAAATGGTTAAAAAAGGATAAATGAATGTAAGTGTTGTGTGCAGATAGAATAACAGACATGGTCATAAAAGGAGTAATGAACTGAGAGAAATATATAAAGAGAAACTCTTTTTGGACGGCCAGACCTCTCTCTTTGAACCTTAAGAGTAAGTTACAAATATCCATCAATAATTCTTTAGACATTAAGTTAGATTGCAGTAGCTCCCAATCTTCTATACTCATCTACCTCTCATTATCAGCTTTATTAGTCCTATACCCTCTATGATAATTTCTCTTTATATATTTCTCTCAGTTCATTACTCCTTTTATGACCACGTCTGTTATTCTATCTGCACACAACACTTACATTCATTTATCCTTTTTTAACCATTTAGTTTTTATACAACCCCTTCAACACCATTTCTAATCATACTCTTTTAACCCTTTATTTCTTTTCCCACTTTACACGACATCACTCACCACGTCATTCCTTGAGTACAAAGATGAAGCCCTTTCTGGTCTATTCACATTATTGATTAAATCTTTGATATTATCATCACCCCCCTTTTTTTGCACATCACCAAGAATCCAACACTACTAATACTCTCCCCTTTATACATCTAATTACTTAAACTCATGATGGATTATTGTATTATTACAATAATCCATCATGAGTTTAAGTAATTAGATGTATAAAGGGGAGAGTATTAGTCTGACCGTTCAATAGTCAAGTTAAACATAGGTAATATAACAAACCTTTAACTTATATGGGTTCTCCATGAGCTAACACTCTGGTATTTTCCGTAGGTCCTGGCCTCTCCCTCTCTGGAACGCTGCGGTGGGGGACAACTGTTTACGTGTGACTCCTTGTAAGTCACATTGAGTGGACCCTCGTCCCCTTCTTGGTATTTCGTTGTGACATGGAGGCTCACAGAATGGTCTGATAGCTATGTGGGGGACCTCCTGACAGAGGCATCTCCAAATGCAGTGGTAACTATGTACTATGAGTTACTAAACATCCTTTTTTACATATTTTATATCTTGTTTTTTTAACAAATTTGATATATACATTATTACAAATTTCTATTTTCTAGCAAACTCATCCTCTGAAGAGACCCCAAACACTATGGGTCGAAATGCGTCAGTAAAATGTTATGCAATAGTCATTATCATATGCTGTATATGACCCTTATGTTTGCTATTTTATGTATTTGGCATGAATATATTCCCGTTTGAGCTCACATCCTAACACTCATGTAACAACTCATTTTTTCTTTTCAATCAGTTGTTATTGAATTTCATAACATACAGTAAAGATGCAAATTACACATTGTATGCCGTTAAAATAAATTAACTCAGAATAGCACTTAAATAATGTCAACTCAATTATCAATGAAGTGTTACAGAACAAGAATTACCGTTATTAAAATGCTACAAAACGCAATACATTCAATATAGAAATATAAGATCAATATAGTAACATAAGATCAAATAGAAGTATATGTCCTCTAGACACCCCCATGGGGACTACACTGTGTCTAAGAGGAGAACGTTGCCACAATAATAGAACTTATCCAGGAACCTGTGTCCATATTCTAGAACCCAGAGGCAAAAGTGTATATCAATCTGTTAGATATGAGTGTTACAAAAAGTTAGTAATAGTCGACCATTGTTCCCATGATGCCCACTTGGTTTTTTCCTTGGGTAATTTGCCCTCACTGGATGCCATCATTAATTCATAACTATAATGTAGGTTTACGGTATCTAAGAGGTGAGTGATAGAGGGAGTTGTATCTGACTTCCATAATCTGGTTATAGTTAACCTAGCTGCCAATGGGATATGTGTCGTCACATGACGAAATGAAAAGGGTATGTCTTCAATGGATAAATTCAGGATAGCTATACCCGGAGACATTGGTATATCTATCTGGGATATATCTTTTAAGAGAAGAAAAACGGTTTTCCAGTATTCCTGTATGAGGGTACATTCCCAAAATATGTGGAATATGCTTCCTATGTTGGAATTACATCTCCAGCACTTATTAGATAATGTGGGATAGAATGTTGCCAAGCGAAAAGGCGTCAAATACCATCTAAGGGACAATTTTTGTGTGAGTTCCCACAACGCAGAGCTTTTCGTGGATTTGTATACACTTCGTGAAGCTTGTTCCCATGTTCCCATTGTGATTCTGTCTAAGTCGTTGCTAGATCATTTTCCCAGTGTGTATGTGGTGTGGATTTAGTAAATACACGCTTTTGGTTCAGGGTGTTGTATACAAGTGAAATACCCTTCTGTTTAGTAGATTCAAAGTGCAGGTATTTCCATATTACTGAAGAAACTGTATATAAGGGAGGTTTGATTTTGTTAAGGCATTTCAGAAGTTTGAAATATGCAATAAAGTCTGATTCAGGCAAGTGAAATTCATTTTGGAGGGTTGAAAAGGATTTTGGGTTTGAGTCATGAAATAGTTGATTTATGAATCAGATTTTTCGGTTAGACCAATGGGATGTAGATAATTCAGGTGAGATGTGGTTTAAGACTTCTATAGGTATCGGTATCTGTGTAGTAGTGGGTTCTTGATGGATAGTTTGGGTTAGAATTTTCCATGCTCTGACCGTGGCTATCATGGTAGGGGGAATCGCTTTTGGTATTTTAGCGTCTAATGGAGTGCTCAACAACCAATTTTTTAAACTAGGACGAAATAGTAAGGAAAGTTCTATATTGCACCAGTTTTTATTCGGATCTTGCTGAAACCACTCAGTTGCTTGAGCTATGATCGCTGCAGTGTGATAATCTGTAAAATCTATTGAACCTGATCCTCCCGCTAATTTGTGTATCCTAAGTATAGAATGAGCGCATCTAGGTTTTGTACCGTGCCAAATACATCGGTTGAGTATCGTTTGAAGTGACTTAAAGTAATATTTAGGAATAGGAATGGTCCTAAACAGGTATAAAATTTGAGGTAAATGCATCATCTTGAACGCTGCTAATCTGCCAGACCATGACAGTTCCATTTTAGCTAATTTCTGAGATTCAGTACGTAATTTATCTAAGAGAGGCTTGAAGTTTGATGAAAAGAGGAGTTTAGTAGTTCTAGTGAGTTGAATACCTAGGTAAGAAATGCTGTGTTCAGACCATGTGAAGAGGTATTGGGCTTGTAATAGTAATTTAGTTGTGGTATTCAATTTGAGATCTAGTATTTGTGATTTGGTGACATTTAGTTTGTAAAATGATATTCATCCAAACCAATCTAAAAGGTCTCGGGCTGCTGCTAAGGAGGAGGTAGGATTTGATAATATCAAAATCACATCATCAGCAAAAAGACTAATCTTATGAGTAGTGTTGCCAACAGTTATGCCTGAGATGTTCGAGTTCGTGCGTATGTGCTCAGCTAAAGGTTCTATAGTTAGATCAAAAATTAAGGGCGACAATGGGCAACCCTGACGGGTACCGTTCGAAATTTGAAATGGATGAGATATCATATTAGCCGAAAAAACTTGAGCAGCTGGGCAAGTATATAGTGCCATGATAGCATTATAAATATTGTCTTTAAACCCAAATTTCATGAGAACTTTCTGTAGATAGGTCCAGTGCACCCGATCAAATGCCTTCTCTGCATCTAAAGAAAGAAGCAGAGAAGGTGTTCCACTGGAATTTACGCAATGGATTAAGTCAATCATGCGACGCGTCGCGTCGGATGCTTGCCTCCCTTTAATAAATCCTGTTTGGTCTTTGTGAATCAGGTCTGGCATAATCTTCATTAAGCGTCTAGCAATAGTTTTGGCGTATATTTTTAAATCAAGGTTAAGTAAGGAGATTGGCCGGAAGTTTTGTGGGGCAGTCGGATCTTTATCAGGTTTTGGGAGAGTGATAATGAATGCGTTTAGCGATTCTACAGGGAATTTGGAAGAATATGCAGCTTGGTTAAGAAATTTCAGCAAGTGTGGAATCAAATAGGTAGAGAATTGTTTGAAGTATACCCCTGTAAGGCCATCCGGGCCTGGTGTTTTGTTACAAGGCAGTGATGAGATGGTAGCTAGAAGTTCTGGTGCTGAAAAAGGAGCATTTAAATAAGACAATTGTGTTTCTGTCAGAGTCGGTAAATTTATCTTATGGAGAAAGTCATCAATTTCCTCTGGGGATGGTTGGTGGGTTGCAGGGTCATTCTTGAGATTATATAGGTCACTATAGTAATCGCTAAAAGCATTTGCAATGTCTTGTGGATTAGATAGCTTCACTTTCGAGTGTGGGTGGAATAAGAAGGGAATTTTAGATTTAACTCTAGCCCCTTTGATACTTTGTGCTAATCTTTTTCCTGCCTTATTGGACGTGGAATAAGAGATGGCTTTGAATTTGCGTTGCATATGTTCGTATGTATGGAGAAGAAGCAGCCTGAGTTCCTGTCTAAGCGACATTAATTGTGCTAGTGTAGTGGGACATGCAGATGACTTATGGTCTGCCTCCAAATGAGCAATTTGGGAAGTAAGGGAGTCTATTTGTTGTGTTTTTTTTTTTGTGAATGGAGCCCAGTTTTATAAGAACACCTCATTACCGCTTTATGCGCGTTCAACACCACGGCAGGATCCCCCACTGAATCAGCGTTTAATTCAAAATATTCTTTCAAATGAGTAGCAATTTCTTTGGAGTATGTAGCATGTTGTAATATGAAATTATTGGCTCTCCAGAGAAAAGAGTTCCGTTGAGGAGACGTATCATCAATAATTATCGAAATTGGGTTGTGGTCTGACCATGTCATGGTGTGGATAACAGAGGTAGTCACCTTTTGTAATAACAATTTATCAACAACAAACATGTCAATTCTGGAATACGACTTGTGTTGCGGGGAGAAATAAGTATAATCCCTCTCTGATCCATGGTGGCATCTCCAGACATCGTAAAGATCAGACGATGTCAGGATTTGCCCCAGGGGAGAGGGTCTTCTCTTATCCGCTGAAGTAGTGTCCATATAAATATCTGCAACCAAAAATTAAATTAATTTTAATTATTAAAGTCTCCGCATACAAGGAGATATCCTTGTTGTAACTCTTTAATTTTGGTCAAAGTCTTTTTGACAAAATTTGCCTGTCTAGAATTGGGAGCATACAAGTTGAGTAAGGTATATTTAGTTCCATTAATCATACAGATTAAAATAAGAAAACGACCATTGGGGTCACCTATTTCTTTTATGAGGTGGAAGTCAGTGTCTTTCTTGATCGCTACAAGCACTCCTCTCTTCTTGGAAGAGAAATTAGAATAGAAAATAAGGGGAAATTTGTTACTGCGACATAAAGTGGCTGAAAGTGGGGTTAAGTGTGTCTCTTGGACACACTTAACTCTTGGAAGTTTCAAACCCTTGTGTAGGTCATTTATTATATGAGTGGATCCGTTTTTGGAGACAATTAGTGTGGCCGGGTAGCGCCATTTGTATAGAATCTTATGGTTTTGCATTCCTTTAGTTATGGGGTTCAAATCTCTACGTAGTTGAAGCGTATATCTTGATAAATCAGGAAATATTTGAACACCCTCAAACGGACGTGGTAGAGGGCCTTTCAATCTGGCTTCTGACATAATTTTTTCTTTAATATGGAAAAAATGGATCCTCATAAGTATATCTCTAGGCACTGATGCAGCCAGGTGTGAAGGTTTTGCAATTCTGTGTATTCTGTCAATTAGCATGTCACGTGGCGTAACTTTAGGTAGAATAGTACGTATAAGTTCTTTGGCGTATATGGGTAATTCTGAAGTTGTTATATTTTCGGGGACCCCCCTTAACTTGACGTTGTTTCGTCTAGAGCGGTCTTCCAAATTTGCCCCTTATCCACTCTTGTTCATCTTTTACCTCATCAATAGAATCAATGATGTCATTCACTGTGGAGGAGCATTCCATCATACCTTTCTCAATAGTGGATACTCTGTTATCTATTAGACTGACATCTGTAGTGAGTTTAGTAAATAGAGTGGATAAATCAGTCACAAGAGAGGAATGCAGTGATATTAACATCTCTTTCAGTGTAGTGTCAATAACAGGCTGACCGCAGGTTGGGAAGGATGCCATTGAGGAATGTAAGGCCTGGTTAGATTGTAGTGGAATAAAAGCCTGGGGCTCAATTTCTGAGTGAGGCGGCCGCTGTGCTAGAGCATCCATTCTCATTTTTGCCTTAGCTGGGCTGTTCATTAAGGGATCCCCCTCTGTGTCATTGTCATGGGAGCTAGACATCTCCCTGTTTGGTGAGTCACCAGAAATGTTATTAGGGATTTCTGTATGTTTAGTCTGAGGCGCTGCTATGCCTTCAGCTCCATTTTGATTCTGACTGACCAGCGCTTCAGGAGGGTACAGGAGTGTGGTGAGCTTTTGGGGCTTGTGGTCCACAGTTCTCTTACGGGACATTGTTGTGGGTCACTACCGGACTAATGTGGGGAAGTTTTTGTACAAAAATACCGGCTCCAGCGGTCCCTAATCTTTCCGGTTCCTCTCCCTCACAGCAGAGCTCAGCACTAAGCGTCCATCTCTCTTGCCGGCTGGCCACGCCCCCTTACAACAACTAATTTTTTCAATAAAGAGAAAAAATGTTTTACTTTTTACCAAACGTTTACTTTTCTCATTATCTACACCTAGCTGCCTAAAAAACCCCCATGGGGGAAAACTTCCCATTTCCCTTTTCTTATCAGGCTGAGCAGCACCAGCATCTCCATCCGATGTGTCTTCCCTTTGCCAATGAGCACAGTGGCCGTCATCATCCGTAAATGGAAGAAGCTTGGAACCACCAGGACTTTTCCTAGAGTGGGCCGCCCAGCCAAACTAAGCAATCGGGGGAGAATGGCCTTAGTCAGGGAGGTGACCAAGAACCCAAGGGTCACTCTGACAGAGTGCCAGTGTTTCTGTGGAGAGAGGAGAACCTTCCCGAAGAACAACCATCTCTGCAGAACTCCAGCAATCAGGCCAGTATGGTAGAATGGCCAGACTGAAGCCACTTCTCAGTAAAAGGAACATGACAGCCCGTCTGCAGTTAGCCAAAAGGCACCCGAAGGATGTGATTTTTTATTTGTTTTTAATAAATTTGCAAAGATTTCTAATAAACTTCTTCCACGTTGTCATTATGGGGTATGGTTTTTAGAATTTTGGGGACAATTATAAAGTTAAACCATTTTAGAATAAGGCTGTAACCTAACAAAATGTGGAAAAAAGTGAAGCGCTGTGAATAATTTCCGGATGCACTGTACTAATCATGATTTGTATTTAAGATGGTATTTTCCTGTAGCCCTCTATAGGTTAGCTATTAAAGGACATCTTTTATAAATCCAACCTATAGTTGCCCGTGTAGGATTGAATAACATATAATCGAGTCTTATAATGTTCAGAATGATGCTGGTGTCATCATTTACCAGGAAGTGGGAGCGGGTACCTGTCAAAACCAGGTACCCATTCTCCCCTTCCCTCCAAAAAGGGCCAAATTTGGCAGTGGAGGGGGGGGGGGAGGGTGCGAACAAGTGGAGTTTCCCCTTTTGGGTTGAGCTCTGCCTTAAGTGATTTAAGTGAAAGTTCCCTCATGCCTGTGGGAGTGATGATTGTAACTGTCAGCCTTGCAATGCCTCATGAGACTTGTAGTTTTGCAACAGTTGTAGGGCCGCAAGTTTGAGACCCCTGGATTAGAGAGACTGTGTTGGCAAAAGCCTTTCTTTTATGTTGTTAATATGTCCTCTGAGTCTGACTCGAGCTGGGTTCACACTGGTGCAATCCCAAACATCGCATGCGATTTGCACCATATGCCTGGGCACATCACATGCGGTGTCTGTGCAATGCAAATTTAGCCATATAGTTTGTATGGCTGAAATCGCATTCATACCAAAAGGGTGCAGGACCCTTTTTTTCAGTCGGCACTGTAATTGGATTGCATGGGTGTTCAGACCCATGGAATGCGATTCCACAGTTCACACTATGCTCTGCGAACAAATGGGGGGGGGGTCATTAACTTTATAATGATATCCGCAGCGGTTCACAGAGAGCAGTGTCAACTGCCTGCCTGCTAGTCAGATGCAATACGGGAACCCGCACAGGAATCGCGGTGGTTCCTGCACCGCACCAGTATAACCCGAGTCTTAGTTCTCTTGTCGTTCTACACACCTTTTTGCAGCCCGCACCCAGATATGCAACATGTGAGCTTATACACGTGATTAACTTTTTATGGTACACGTAGCTCCTGTGGTTTTAGATTGGAATTGTCATACATATACATATATATATATATATATATATATATATATATATATATATATATATATATATATATATATATATATATATATATATATATACACATACACACACATACACACACACACACACACACACCGTATTTATCGGCATATAACACGCACAGGCCTATAACAACTTCATTTTAGGAGGGAAGTTTCATGAAAAAAACTAAAATTTTAATTAAAGAACTTTGAAGCAAAATAAGGGTCAGTGCCCATCAATGCAGCCTCACCATTGCCCATCTGCAGCCTGATCAATGCCATCTGAAGCCTCACAATTGCCCATCAATGCCCATCTGCAGTCTTACAATTGCCCATCAATGCCCATCTGCAGCCTCACAATTGCCCATCAATGCAGCTTGATCAATGTCCATATGAAGCCTCACAATTGCCCAACAATGCAGCTTGATCAATATCCATCTACAGCCTCACAATTGCCAATCAATGCAGCTTGATTAATGCCCTCCAAATTGCAGTATTGGCGTATAACGCGCACACACTGTTTGCACCCGATTTTCAGGGTGAAAAAGTGCGTGTTATACGCCAATAAATACAGTATATATATATATATATTGTGGCAGAGCAAAGCTCTGTCCCTTTGAAATTGGAGGTAAAGGAGATCCAGAGTTTGCATATCTGCAGACTATAGAATTTAAATGGAGAAAACTGCTCTGTCAGTTTTCTCCAGGTTTTGCTAGTCCTGGATGGGATCTCAAACTGTGTCCAGGTCTTGACGATGGCAAGCAAGGTGTGTGCCCAGCTGCACACAGACCATATAATGAGGGGCTAATGAGTGGAGGATGGTGGAGTGTGAGCAGCTTGCTGCTGCTGTATGAAGACAGACCTGTGGAGGGGTCATCCCTGTGTAAGGGGTATTCTTTGCCCAAAGACTGGGAAAGGAGGGACAGCCTTGAGAGTCGGGAAGACTAAGGAAGCCAGTGAGTCCAGGGGACTGGAAGGAATCAACTCTGTTGGGAGCAAGCAGAGGAACTGCTGACAAGAGAGAGCCAGGTGGCTTGGTATGTTTTTCATTTATGAATGCTTAATGAAGTTAAACCCCTGCGTGGGACTTCTGGATGGACTTTTGTGTTTTTCCCTTTTCAATAAACGTGGGCTACCAGGCCCTTAACTCTGTACGCCTGTCTGATGAGGACTCACTGCATTAAAAATGCATCTTTTCACTTGAGTTAAACACCCCCATGTTACTATATATATATATATATATATACATACACAAACACACACACACACAATATACATACAGCGGTTAAAATACAGTACGTTTTGAACATGTCAACATTTTTCTAGGTAAAGACATTTCTAAAGGTGCTTCAGAAGCTAGCGACATGACGTTTTCACTACATGTAGGCAACAACCCATGCAATCTAGGCATACAAAAAACAAATAAGTTCAGATATTAAGTTATGTGTAATAAAATCGTACAAAATCCTTTGTTGGTACCGCCAGCTTCAAGCGGTGCCCGGAAAACATGGGCAGCAGCAGAGCAGTTTGAATGCAGTCACCTGACAGGCAGGAGTCTGCCTGTCAGTTTCACACACAATCCTAGTGGCTGCACCGGACCTGGAAGCAAAAGGGTTAAGGTAGGCTAAGTTTATATTTTTACAGTGACATGTGTTTCATTATATTTTTTGAAAGTTTACTTCACTATTTAGTTAGGCCTTTTAGTTACGTTATTTAAAACACAAAAAAAAGGGCAATGAAAGCCTGGTGATCTTTGATTTCTCATGTTGTTCGGGTAGATCTCCAACTCTTAAAAGTTGCCTACCCCTGCTTTAGACCCTGGATGACTCATTAAAGAGAACCTGTCACCAAAAAATCATCACATAGGGGACTTTTTGAAAAAAAAGTAAAGCAGAAAAAAATAAAAAATAAAATGTAAAATAATTTGAAATAAGGTACACACATGAAATCACCCCCCTCACAAACATTTTGGAGAGCCCCCCTACGTATACACACGTGAGAACATAAACACAATAATGGAGGGAATCTACACATGAAAAAGTAGTTTGCTATACATATTACATATAACCACGCATGCCAGAGTGGGAAAAATATTTCTAGCATCAGACCTCCTTCATAACGCTAAACTGAAGATCCATAGGGGGATTTTAAAGCGTTGCCTTTAAAAAATATAGGGTAAAGGTAAAGGCAAATTTAAGGTCTGACATGTTGGGTATCTATTTACTTGGTGGTGCAACCTTGTCTTTTATATAGTACCAAAAATGTGGTTAATTTATTGCATCTGTGTGCTTCAAAATGAACTTTAGTTTCTTTTACTGAAATTTTGCATTTCCTAGACCTTTGTGGTAATATCGCATAATATAAAAAATTTAAGTTACCACTATTTTGTTCTCTAGGGTGTCTGCTTTCAGGAAATATATGATGTTTTGGGGGTTTGTGCAATCTTCAGGCCTAAAATATTTTTTTAAACCAGTTTCATACCGGGCCATAGTAATATATTGCTGGCAGGAAGACCCTGCCATCCCAGGTGGATGTCATATGACGTCCTCCCGTTCTCGCCGCCCCTGATGGCCCCGGCAGCGCGGCGATCGGAGATGAGGCGCGTCCCTCGTAACACAGCCCATCTCAGATCAGTAATGAGCCAATAAAAATGGCTCTTTACCACGTGTCCGGCTGTGTCCAATCACAACCAGTCACATGCTCTGTCCTCGTGCAGGGAGCTCGCACACGCCACTAGGGGCACGCAGAGCAGCAATCGGGGACGTGGCTTGTCACCCTGACACAGCCCATCCCCGATCGTGGTAAAGAGCCAATAAAATTGCCTCTTTACCACGTGACTGGCTGTGTCCAATCACAGCCGGTCACAGAATGTAAACAAGCCATTGTAACGAGCTGTTACCGGGATCTGCTACTCACACACCGATCACTCCAATATAGTGCCTGGGTGGTCAACTTAGTCTACCTGTAAAGTGGCAGATCTGTGCCATGTCTATAATCTTCTGCAGCAATAATGGCATTTATAAAGCCAAAAAAATGACATTTTCCCTGCAAGCTGCCTTTATGTTGTTCAGCAACAGCTGGGGAGCCAGTGTGGACACACGATCGTTGTGTGAGGAGGAGATTGCGGTAACAGCTCGTTACCGCTTACAGTGCACACCAATTACACTGATTCCCCCCCCCAGAAATAAAGAGGACGTGTCACTAGCCCATGAAAGTACCTGTCACAACCCTTCCGAGTACCTGTCAAAACCCTTCCGAGTACCTGTCAAAACCCTTCCGAGTACCTGTCACAACCCTTCCGAGTACCTGTCACAACCCTTCCGAGTACCTGTCACAAGCTCATCACCCTATCTGCAGGCCATCGGTGTACCTATCTGCAACTTATCGGCATACCCGAGTACCTATCTGCAGCCCAGATTACCCAAGTATCTGTTACCAGCCTATCAGAGTACCTGAGTACCTACCTCCAGCCCATGCCTCGTAGAATATACCTTGGGGTGTTTGCTTTCCGTAATGGGGTCATTTTGTGGGTAATTCAAATGTCCTGGTGCAGGACCTTCAAAAGTGTGATAGATAGGAATGAAATTAGATGTACAATTTATGCTCCTAGAACGCCTCAAGGTACTACTTCAAAGTCGGACCTCTCTATGTGGCCAGGCTGTGTCAAAGTCTCACCACATGTGGTATCCCCATACTCAGCAGTAGCATAATGTATTTTGGGCAGTAATTTTTGCTATGTACATGCTGTGCATTAGAAATCTCATATAAATTGACAACTTTGTGTAAAAAAATAAATACGTTTTCATTTTCTTTCCACGTTTTCTGAAGACTTGTGGAAAAAAATAAGACTCAATGCCTCATAGAATATACTTTGGGGTGTTTTCTTTCCAAAATGGGGTAATTCCATTGTCGTGGTGCTTCAGAGCCTTCAAAAGTGTAATAGGTCGTTAGGAAATAAGATGTGGATTTTATGTTCCTAGAACGCCTGACAGTGCTCCCTGTGTCTAGGCTGTGAAAAAGTCACACATATGTGGCATCGCCATACTCGGGAGGAGTAGCAGAATGGATTTTGGGGTGTAATTGGAAGTATGCATATGCTGTGTGTGAGAAATAACTTGTTATTATGACACTTGTGTGTAAAAAAAAAATATATATATATATATATATATATATATATATATATATATATATATATATATATATATATATATATATATATATTTTTTTTTTTTTTTTCCCCAAGAATTGTGGGAAAAAATTACAACTTCAAAAAATTTGCCATGCCTCTTACTAAATACCTTGGACTGCCTTTTCAAAAGGGGTAATTTGGGGGGATATTTGTGCTTTCCTGACATTTCAGGACCTCAAGAAAGGAGATCGGCCATCAGTACATAAGGTGTGATCAATTTTCAAGGATTGGCACCATAGCTTGTAGATTCTATTACTTTCACACAGACCAAATAATATACACTCAGAGTGTGTGTATCCCTGTTGGATGAGATCTGAATCCCAGAAGGGAAATTAAAATATGTTTACTTTGTCAGCAAAACAAAAAAGGACAGACTTCAAGTTTCAAAACACAGTGCCTAAACGGAGGACAAACTTGTTTAGAAGAGGTTCAAATATGACATGGCAAGATAATCGGGTGAAATATAAAACAGTAGTTTCAGTCAGCAGGAAAATCACATATACATGCAAGGAGGTTCAGGTCTTATCTCCCCAGACACCAACAATCCCCTATCACTGTTCACCTGCAGGGCTGTAGGGGAGGTACCTGCCCTGTACAATTCACCCTTTCAACCGTGCCTCAATCTGACTTTCCACACAACCCATGTTTGCTAGCCATGTTTCACGTTTTTTTTTCCTGACTTTTTCCTCACTAATTAAACACACTATCCAGTAAACAGCAGGTGGACTACGAGTCACCAGAGGTGGCTAAATTAAAAATGCTGCTGTTGAATTTAGACATGGTGACACATGCCACTATGCTTGAAAAACCTTGCACTGTCCAAAACTTCAACATACTCAAATTTTTAGGTATACAATGAAGTGCATTGGTGTAAACTGGATTCAATAAAGTTCACGGATGTAACCAATGCATCAATAGGTAAAGGTCAGTATCTTGCAGAGTTTAGTATTGCTTTTAAAGGGGAGGGCCAGGTAGAAAAAAAAAAAAAAAAAATTAAAATGCAGCAGCTACAAACACTGTAGCTGCTGACTTTTAATAAGCACACTTACCTGTGCTGGGTGCCCGCAATGTCGGCCGACCGTCCCTCGGCTCTCGGGTCCCGGCGCTGCCATTCCAACTAATGGAAACAGGCAGTGGAGCCTTGCGGCTTCACTGCCCATTTCCTACTGCACATGCACGAGTCGCGCAGCGCTTTGTGAATGGGGCGCGCTGTGTTATGGGACACACACAGTTTCCAGAACACACTGCGCCCCATTCACTAGAAGACAACGCGTGGAGGAGAAGACTGAAGATCACCGCGGAATAGGAAGAGGCAGATTAGGACGATCTGCCTAGCAACAGCCATTTCGGGTAAGTTAAAAAAAAGATTTTTTTAGGAACATTTTTATGCAATTTATTTTTAGGGTGGCCCTTCACTTTAAAGAGATAATAAAGCATTTTTTAAAAAAATAACAAACATGTCCTACTTACCTGCTCTGTGGAGAGGTTTTGCACAGAGCATCCCCGATATTACTCTTCTTGGGTCCCACCGCTCCTGTTGCATTCCCCCAGAGCAAGCAGCTTGGCTCCCGAGCCACTGCTCTGCATGTCCTATCAGACACAGAGCCATGGTACTGCCCCTCTCCTTACTGGCTATCTGACTGTTGACAGCAGAGGGAGTGAATGGCTCCTGCTGCTGTCTCAGCCAATGAAGAGGGAGAGTCCCTGGAGAGCCAATGATTTTGTGCGCATCGCTGGATCGAGAGGCAGTTCAGGTAAGTACTAGGGGGGCTGGGGGGAGTGCAGCATACAGGATTTTTACATTCATGCATAGAATGGAGTTAGCATACAATTTAAACTGTAAATATGACCTGTTGCCAGTCACATGGTAGCTGATGTGCTTGGGTGATCCTAAATTGGGTGACAGCTGTAACAATCTCTATGGTTGGTTAGTTAAAATGTTAGTTCACCTTTACAGAATAAATGAAAAGGTGAAAACCATGCATCCTCCCCACCTCCCTTGGTTCCTGCTGTACTTACCTCTGGGGATGCTACGCTGTCAGCCAGTCCAAGCAGCGAAAAAAAAAAAAGTTTCAGAGCTTGTTATAAAATTTTGAAAACCGGCAATTTTTCTCCTTCACTGATGTGCACTGATGAGAACTGATAGGTGGTACTGATGAGGCGGCACTGATGGTTGGCACTGGTGACACTGATGGGCAGCACTGATATGTGGCACTGATGGGCATTGATTGGCAGCACTGGTGGGAATTGATGGGTGGCACTGTGGGCACTGGTAGGTACTGATAGGTGGCACAGTAGGCACTGGCAGCTGGCATGTGGGCACAGAAAATGCAGCCGCGGCTTTCTGTGTGAGGGACCTATGTACCTCTGACTGAAGCTGGTGATCAGCTTTTTTTTCCCCTCACGCTTACAGCGCGAGGGTAAAAAAAAATACCGATTACCTCTCTTCCGTTTACATCACGTGATCAGCCATCATTGGCTGACAGCTGATCACGTGGTAAGAGGCCAGGATCAACCCCTTACTCTGATCTGTGATCAGCCGAGTCTCATAGACTAAGTGATCACAGAGCGCAAAGCGCAGACATCGCTTGCTCGGGAGGATGTCCATGAACGCCCTCCCAGGAATTAAGGCCCGTGCTGTAGCCGTCTTTCGGCTATAGTGCGAGTGGCAAATAGTTAAAGGGGTTTCTTTTCTTTGGTTATACTCTCAGCTTTGTTGTCTTCATAATGTCCTGGCTCCCTCTAGTGGTAAGAAAGAGAAAGAAAATTAAAAGCTTCCAAGTCTTTCAAATCAGTTTTGTATGTAATTTAGGTAATCACCTTTCAACTTATTTGTTCACATCGTAGATGGCAGTGGGCGTCCATTTTTCATGTTCTTTCCAATAAGTATATGTTACAGTTTATATTTTGACATTTCTAGATTCTCAAATGGGCCTAATGGTTATCCTATGACACACTGATATCCTAGTATTTGGCAGTGCGGTTGTCCAGGTGTGTTCGCATACTGACCGGAAATTATTTTTGGGGTAAGAAGTAGCTATGGCTACAATTTTGTGTTTTTATATAATCTATTTTGTTCTTTTTCATATATATATTGCTTGTATTATTAGGTTTTATGTAGGACCTGTTATTTTGTTTGTCTTATGTATATTTTTTATGTATTGCAGCAATTACTCTGTTCACAGACAATTATGAATCTCCTGAAAAAGCTATATACTCTAGCAAATCATATCGAGAATAACTTTTTTGTACAGCAATACATTATGTCCTTGAATAATTTGGTCTGATCTCAATGTTTATCACTAGGATTGATATACTTTTTTAACCTATGGACAATAAAACCATTTTATTATACATGTTATAGTTTCATTTGTTTTGGCACCTTAAAAGTCCCCTCTCTCCCAATTCCATTTCATGGGACTTGTAGTTTTGCAACAGCTGGAAGGATGCTAGTTTGAGACCCCTGCTATAGAGTCACGAAAAAGGCACTGTAGAGGGTCATCGAAAACTGGGGTGGTAGTAATTTCAGATCTAATTTCTGATCATTTCTTGATCTTGGTCCAACATGGCCTGATCTTGATCTTGGGACAATCCCACCAAATATGAGCATGGATGCCTCGTCAGCATTTATCCAAGACTGAAGGATATGCTGCAGCTAACATCTTTGGAACCCTATACCACCTAAATAAGAGTTTATAATTGGTCTCTTGTATTCTAGTACAAATAGGAGGTACATACCAAACTCAGTAGTTCACTTTGCCGCCTCAGAACAGGAACCTAATACGCTCCCCATTTTCCTCGCCGGAGAAGTCCTCCAGCAAAAAGCCGAAGCATGGCAGGTCAGGCAGGTTAAAATGCTGCACCTCAAACCCAAGAGGGGCCCCTGAAAGAGACCTGGCAGTCGACTAAGGACTTACGGGCCACCCCCCGACATGGCCGCATTGAATCAGGAGCCTCTAGCAGACTCTGGAAGCCTTGAAGTAGAATTGCATCTCAGTTATTAGGACTACCTCCATCACAATCATTTCATGCGCCTTGGGCTTCGACTCATCATTTTTTCTTCCCCGCTTTTTGTTCTGCTTGGGGTCGTTTATACCTGACACTTTTTGCCTCACAACAGGTTCGCACCCACCTTGTACGGTCCCGCCGGACATTGCAGATTTCCCCTTCGCCGAGTGGAGTAACTGCCCCACACGCCCACTACCCCCACGGGACGGACTTGTAGGACCTGGGCCGGCTACCGATCGAAGATCGTAACGAAGCTTCAGAGGCAAGACCTGAACACCCTGCCATCAGCTGGACATCTTTGCCTGACATGGTTTATGTTTATGTTTCTGTCACGAGTCAGTTAGCAATTTGTCTGGAGTGAAGGGCAGACAGGAGTTTGTATATTTTTGTTTATGGTCGTTGTGGTCGGGGGGACACAGATGCTATCATGACGCTTGGAAGGCGGTGATTGCAGGGGGGCTTGAAGTGCTTGTTTCAGATAATTTCATTAGCGAATTTGGAGGGGGCTGGGACCCCATGGCCCATGGTGATGGGCCCCAGTCTCACAGGGTTATTTAATATATAATGTTTACGTTTCTTAAGAATTCAAATAGGCCGTGTGTCACATGGAGACATATTTGATTTGTGACAAATTTACCGGAAGTGTGCTGAAATTAGATTTCAGATCTAACACACTTACTGAGTCGCCGTCTCCCTTTCTCCCCTCCCGGGGCTTTGGGTCTTCCAGAGCCTCCACACTACTGCTAGATAGGGCTCTAACTAGAGATTATACTTTTTATCTCCACACCCCATACGTACTCTTTTTACTTCCTTTCCAGGGACTTGGGGTCAATCACCTTGACATTCTATTATTGTTTCATATTTAACACTAACGCTGCTTTTCTGGTATCACTCTCATCTTTTTGCCTTAACAGATCTCACTAGAACACCACCTCTCCTGAGCCTGCATCATGGCCTACGCCTCCTTGGGATGCAACCCCACAGTGATTTTGCATAACGTGAGAGGGTTAAATAGCCCTGAAAAGCGCTCCACGCTATTGAGAGAAATCAAGTAAGCCCCACTTTGTGCTACTGCAAGAGACATTTCAAAACTCATGTGCCTAGGCTAACTGACTCGAACTTCACCAGGGCTTTCCATGTCACTAACAGTTTGGCTAAGTCCAAAGGGGTCTCAATACTGATACACAAGACTGCACCCTTCAAGCTGACGGAACAGTTGGTGGACAAGGAAGGCAGGTACATATTCCTAAAAGGGAACTATGGAGGGACGCCCATTACCATTGTAAATGTATACTTCCCAAAGAGGGCCCATCTGACTTTTTGTAGACAATTGGTCCATCTACTATCAGGGTTTGCGACAGGGTGCCCGATCATGGGGGGGATCTCAATATCCCTTTAAACCCACTCGTGGATACCTCCACCGGCAAGCATTAGGCATAAAATTCTTAAACAAATGCAAATGCTCCTGCAATCCTTGCATTTGGTAGACTCCTGGAGATTCAGCAACCCAAACGGCCAGGACTACACGTTCTATTCAATACCCCATGAAAAGTACATCAGACTGGACTATCTCTTTGTATCCCAAAACGACCTAACCAAAATAGTGGACACGCGCATTGGTATATACAAACAATATCGGACCACGCCCCCATCACACTGTCACTTGATATGACTAAGACACCTCCTAAATTGCAGACCTGGAGACTGAACTCTTCTTTGCTATCAGACCAGTCGTTATTGCCCAAACTAAAAGAAAGGGTCAAGAACTTTTTCGTACACGTCACGCCTGGAATGGACCGCTTAGTCATATGGGAGGCTCATAAATGCACGCTGAGGGGTGAACCATTGAAAATGGGAGCATCACGCAAACGACAGGACAAGAAAGAAATTCAAACACTGACATATCGCATCAACAGACTAGAAACACTACACAAACAATCTCTTTCCATAGACTCTTCAACAGATTTTTGAAACAAAATCCAAACGTTTCCTGTTTAAAAAAAAACGATGTATTATGAATCAGGAAACAAGGCAGGCAGGACGTTAGCCAGAGCACACAAAGAACACACTCAGTAACACTATACTAGGCATCAAACGGAAAGACGGCTCACTGGATATCACCACTGAAGCCATTGCGGGTCATTTCCACACCTACTACTCGAGCCTTTATAACCTTCAGCAGCAAAACAGACACCCTGACATGGTAGGAGATAGGAATCAGGTCATCAAGGATTTCTTAGTTGAAAGCGGCCTTCCATTACTGAATGACGTAGAGGCCAACTCCCTCGAAAATCCAATAGAAGCACACAAAGTAAGACACACAATCAAATCCCTGAAACTAGGCAAAAGCCCGGGTCCAGATGGGTTCACAGCCATTTACTATAAAACCTTTATTGACCTATTAACAGACCCACCGGTTGGCGGCCCTGAACTCCTTATCCGAACCCAAAGAGGTAACACCAGATTGGCTCTCAGCCCACATTACGGTACTGCCTAAACCGGGTAAGGATCCCTGAGAGAGTGCAAGCTACCGGCCAATTTCCTTATTAAATCTAGAATTCTAGCAGACAGACTGAAGCCGTTTCTCAATAAAGTGATTGGCCTTGAACAGGCAGGTTTCATGCCTGGGCGCAAAGCCAAAGATAACGTAATCAAGTCACTACTGCTGATTCACTTAGCCATAACTAGCGCTGTCGAGGGTCTTCTCCTATCCACGGATGCGGAGAAGGCCTTCGACAGGGTAGCGTGGGACTACATGCTGGCCACATGCAAGCACACAGGCTTGGGTGCAAAAATTATGACGTGGATATCAGCCTTGTACCAAACACCCACAGCGAACCTAAAAATAAATGGCACACTCTCCGAGAAGGTTTATATCACAAACGGCACGAGGCAGGGATGCCCCCTATCCCACCTTTTATTTATCCTGTCCCTGGAACCATTTATTAGAACAATCAACGCAAACCCCTCCATAGAGGGATTCAAGGTGGCGGGTAGGGAGTTCAAGGTCGCCGCCTATGCAGATGATCTGCTTTTTTTCATCACCAAGCCACACCTCTCACTCCCTAACTTGACAAAAGCATTTAAACATTACGGGTACATATCTAACCTGAAAATAAATTACTCCAAATCCATGAACGTGTCCCTACCAAACCAAACCCTCAAATTAACAAAGGCTAATTCCCCCTTTAAATGTGATTCCAACTCGCTAAAATATTTAGGAATCAGGCTCACACCACAAATCTCATCAATTTATGATCAAAACTTCTTGCCCTTGCTCCAGTCTATAGAACATGACCTAAAACAATGGCACACAGGCACCTTTTCGTGGTTCGGCCACGCAGCAATAGTAAATATGACAGTCCTTCCCAGGCTCCTTTACCCAATGTAGTACAAATTGTAGTACCCAGTGCAGTTTCCCAAAGTGTTTTATACTTATCCATCCCCTGAGTATTGGAGAATTGCAACCATGCATATGTCAACAATATTTTTTTCAGTCTTCAGTCAGTCTTCCCCTTTAGGCAAACAGATTTCAGGGCCTCAAGAAATGAGATAGGGCCGTCAGTGCATCAGGTGTGATCAATTTTCAATGATTTGGACCATAGCTTGTAGACTAACTTTCACAGAGACTAAATAATATGCACTAATTTGGGTTATTTTTACCAAAGAGATGTAGTAGTATAAATTTTGGCTAAAATTTATGAACAAAAGTTACGTATTTGCAAAATTTTATAATAGAAACTAAAAAAAAAAAAAAAAGTTTTGTTTTCAAATTTTCCACTTTTTACTATTATGTCGCAAAAAATAGTGGTGATTAAATACCACCAAAAGAAAGCTCTATTTGTATGAAAAAAAAATATAACAATTTTGTTTGGGTACAGTGTTGCATGACTGAGTAATTGGCATTCAAAGTGTGAGCGCTGAAAGCTAAAAATTGGTCTTGGCAGAAAGGGTGTATAAATGTCCTGTATTGAAGTTGTTAAAGGAGTTGTAAAGGCAGAAGGTTTTTTAGCTTCTAAACCACATCTCTCGTCTCGACTACTGCAACTCCCTCCTCATTGGCTTACCTCTAAATAGGCTATCCCCACTTCAGTCCATCATGAATGCTGCTGCCAGTCTCATCCACCTCACAAACCACTCAGCGTCTGCTATAACCCTCTGCCAATCAGCCAAAAAATGTAATTCAAGAAACTAACTTTAACTTACAAAGCCATCTCAAAATACCAACCTAATCATTCTCTTCGCTCCTCCCAAGACCTCCTGCTCTCAAACTCCCTTGTCACCTCATCCCATGCTCGCCTTCAGGACTTCTCCAGAGCCTCTACTATTTTATGGAATGCTCTACCCCAATCTGTCCGACTTTCTCCTACTTTGTCCACTTTCAGACGATCCCTGAAAACAAATTTCTTCAGAGCCCCCACCTAACTGTACATTTTCTCCATCAGCACATCCCCCACAGTTATTACCTCTTGTATCTCTTGACCTACCCTCTTAGAGTGTGAGCTCTAAGGAGTAGGGCCCTCTTATTCCTACTGTATTAAAGTGTATTGTATTTGTACTGTCTACCCTTAAGTTGTTAAGTGCTGCGTAAATTGTTGGTGCTATATAAATCCTGTATAATAATAATCTTAATGCATTCTATGCATTAAGATAAAAAAAACCTTCTGTGTGTAGCAGCCTCCCCCAGCACCCCCCAATTACCTACCTGAGCTTCTTCTCTTTCCAGCGATGTCTACGATCCCCTGAGCCATCCAGTACACTCCTCCTGATTGGCTGAGACAGAGCAGTGGCACCATTGGCTCCTGTTGCTGTCAAAGTCAGTGATCCAATCAGGGGAGAGAGGGGGCGGGGCCAGGTTGGGGGTGTCGTGTCTTAACGGAGATCTGACTTGGCTTGGGTGACCCCTGTACCAAGCTGCTGGCTGAGGGGCACTCAAAGGAGGGAGGGACTAGGAGCAGTAAAGAGGGACCCGAGAAGAGGAGGATCCAGGCTGCGCTGTGCAAAACTAACTGCACAGAGGAGGCAAGTATAACATGTTTGTTATTTAAATAAAAAATTAAAAAAACAAGCCTTTACAATCAATTTAAGACGGGGTGGGTGGGTATATGGATATGGACAATGATACAAGGGCATGGTCTGAGAATGTCCCAATACCCATCTTAGCATTGGAAATATGTAATCTGAGTAAACATGTTAAGAAGTGGGGAAAGTAGGCAAAATCTTTATCAGAAGAGTTAGCTGTTCACTATGCATTTTTCATTTTACACTAGTTTTATAAGGTAAACTTGATTTGCCGTTTAAAGAATCCTGTAATGGTTTTAATGGCACATTAAAGTCTCTCCTCAGTAATATGCATCCTGAAGCAAATCCTTTCAGCTCCTCCACAACATGCTGACAGAATGTGACATAGGCTGAGATAGGGAAGTAAACATTAGCTAATGTAATGGGTGTCCCTGCCCACTGTCCTTTCACCACTTGCTTACTGGGCACTTAAACCCCCCTCCTGTCCAGACCAATTTTCAGCTTTCAGGGCTCTCACACTTTGAATGACAATTACTCAGTCATGCAACACTGTACCGAAATGATTTTTTGTCCATTTTTTCATACAAAATAGAGCTTTCTTTTGGTGGTATTTGATCACCTCTGGGTTTTTTTTATTTTTTGCGGTATAAATGAAAAAAAATTTGAAAAAAAAAACCTGAACTTTTCTTAACCACATAAGCCCCGGACCATTTTGCTGGCCAAAGACCAGACCACTTTTTGCGATTAGGCACTGCATCGCTTTAACTGACAATTGCACGGTCGTGCGACGTGGCTCCCAAACAAAATTTAAGTCCTTTTTTCCCCCACCAATAGAGCTTTCTTTTGGTGGTATTTTATCACCACTGCGGTTTTTATTTTTTGCGCTATAAACAAAAAAAAAGCGTAAATTTTGAAAAAAACACATTATTTTTTACATTTTACTTTAATAAATATCCCCCAAAAATATATAAAAAAAAAAAAAACGTTTTTTCATCATTTTAGGCCGATACGTATTCTTCTACATATTTTTGGTAAAAAAAAATTGAAATAATCGATTATTGATTGGTTTGCACAAAAGTTATAGCATTTACAAACTAGGGGATAGTTTTATGGCATTTTTATCAATTGTTTTATTTTTTACTAGTAATGGCGGCGATCTGCGATTTTTATCATGACTGCGACATTATGGCGGACACATCGGACATTTTTGACAAATTTTTGGGACCATTGTCATTTATACAGCAATCAGTGCTATACAAATGCATTGATTCCTGTGTAAATGACAATGGCAGTGAAGGGGTTAACCACTAGGTGGCAGTGTAGGGGTTAAGTGTGTCCTAGGGGCGTGTTTCTAACTGGGGGGGGGGCGTGGCTGTGTGTGACACATCACTGATCACTGCTCCGATTACAGGGAGCAGAGATCTGTGACACTGTCACTAGACAGAATGGGGAGATGCTTATTTACATTAGCATCTCCCCGTTCTTCCTCCCCGTGAGATGATCACGGGTATCCCTGCAGTGATCGAGTCCACAATCGGACTCACGGACGTCCCAACCGGCGCGAACACGATGGCAAATTTAAAGGGATGTACCTGTACGCCCATTTGCCTCTCCGTGCCATTCTGCCGACGTACATCTGTGAGCGCCGGTCGGCAAGTGGTTAATTTCTGTGATAACATTTTGCAAATTAGTAATTTTTCTTCATAAATTTTGGCCACAATTTATACTGCTACATATCTTTGGTAAAAATAACCAAAAATTTGTGGAAATGATTTGGTCTGTGTGAAAGTTTTAGAGTCTACAAGCTATGGTGCAAATCATAATAAAATGTATATACTGGAGGCCTATCATTTCTTGAGAAATTAAAAAGCCGGAAAGTACAAATACCCCCCAAATAACCCCTTTTTGGAAAGTAGACATTTCAAGGTATGAGGCATGGTAAAAGAGGCATGATGAGTTATTTAAAGTTGTAATTTGTTTCCCACAATTCTTTGCAAAATTAAGATTTATTTTATTTCACAAAGTTGTCATTGTAATAGCTTATTTCTCTCAAATGGCTTGTGCATACCACAAATGACACCCCAAAATACATTCTGCTACTCCTCCTGAGTATAGCAATACCACATATGTAGGACTTTTTCACTGCGTGGCTACATACAGAGGCCCAACATGCAGGGAGCACCATCAGGTGTTCTAGGAGAATAAATTGCACATCACATTTCTCAACCACCTATTACACTTTTGAAGGCCCTGGAGCACCAGGACAATGGAAACACCCATTGTCCGTTTATAAGATATTTCCAACACATAGCATTCAGATAGCAAAAATACATTCTGCTACTCCTCCTAAATATGGCGATACCACATGTGTGACACTTCTACACAGCCTGGCCACATACAGAGAACCAACATGCAAGGAACACCGTCATGCACATTCCAAGAATTAAACCCCAAAATACATTAAAAAGCATAAACAAAAGATTACCTGTGGTTGTAGTAGCGCAGTTGTACACAGGAGGATAGAACTGGTCCAGGCAGCAGGTCAGCAACGGCGAACACAATTGTCCAGGCAGGGATACTGTCCATTTAAAGTCCAGGTTCAGTGCAGGCAGAGAATGTCAGCAGTGCCAAAAATTTTGGTCCTAGTAGTAGGCGGGAACATGTGGTGTGGTCAGTGCAACAGGCAGAGACATAATGGCAGTAAGTCCTACAGGCAGAAGTAGGGCCTCGTTTAGGACAGACTGAAGACAGGGTTAGAGGCTTCTCCCACCCAAATCTCTTTGAAGCCTCAGAGTCTCCAGACCCTAATCAAGGAATGAAAAAAAAATAATAGTTTTCTTCATCCAGAAAAACAATTCTGGAGCCCCTCACATATGTGAGACTCCTGTGTTGAATCCCACTAGCAGGGTACAGGTTCAGTCCATGAGGCAGGCAAAACACATGGGCAAACAGTCCAAGGTCAGTTCCAGATCAGGCAGATTTATGTACAAAATCGGCATACAGAAGCGTGGTCAAAGAAAAAGCCAGGATCAGTTACAGAGCAGGCAGTGGCATAAGGGGTGTTAAGGTGTGTGAAGGCAGGAACTGAGGATTACATTTACCATACTTCACTAATAATGTATTGAAATATGGTAATGGCGAAAACATTCACCTATGCAGAGGCCTGGTTGGGAAGGGCATTGTGAACATTAATAAGATGTGTCTCTTCTGACTCCTGCTCTGGTACACACCTTACATTTTTTTTGACGTTGTTGGCCTGTTGGTTTGGGAGGGATTTTATCGGGAAAGAGGCGTTCGGAGAGCTGACTAAGAACATCTGATCGGATATTTTTTGGTGGCCCGTTGGGGAATAAAAGGGCAGTGAAAACTTCCTCCTGGTAGCGTTTGGGGTTTTGGGTGGAGTTGCGGTAAATGACATACAAGTTGTATATGGCCAATTGAAAAAAAATATACTATTATAATACTTTTTTATACCAATGGTATGTCCGTCTTGTGGCAGGGTATGGTTCCAGCATTTGGTCATTGAAGTCAACCGCCCCATGAACAAATTATATTCATAGATACATTTTGTTTTTTGTATGGGGCCATTCCTTCAGCAGATTTCCACAAAGGTATCATTGTGGATCAAAGACAACATTTAGACATCCCTTTTGTCCCTCCACTTCACTGCCAGAATCTCCTTGTTTCGCAGACTTGCATTTCTCCGTTTCTCAACTTCTTATTGACAAGACTTTAAAGAAAGCCCTTCCGGTTCTTTTTTACGTATAAATGGTAGCCTTTCTCCAGTAGGGGGTATATGAGGTCCCAAACTATTTTCCCCCTTGATCCCAAGTAGTCAGGGCAATTAGGGGATTGCAGCTGGGTGTCCTTCCCTTCGTACACTTTCAAGGCATATATGTACCCTGTGACTCGTTCACATAATTTGTATACCTTCACCCCATAGGGGGCCCTTTTGCTGGGAATAAATGGTTTGATTTTAAGCCTGCCAGGGACTCATCCACACATATGTGTGGGTCAGGGTAAACAGCTGGGGGAATACTTCAGAAAAATAATTTAGGCGTAGCCGAGTTTTGAAAAGCCCGTCATAATTTGGGTCATTTCGGGGAGGGCACTGGGTATTATCGTTGAAATGGAGGAACCCCATTATCACGAGGTATCTGGTTCTGGGCATTACCTTGGAGTAGATTGGCATGTGGTGGATGGGGTGGGTTGACCAATAGGAATTCAAAGTGTTTTTTTTTTGCTGAGTCCCATACAAAATGTGAGGCCTAAAAAAAACCTTCAACTCACTGGATTATTTAAAATAAATTGCTGTGCATAAAGGTTGCACTGGGTCACAATTGTTGATAGCACAGGTGGGCACTGAGGCGGCACAGGTGGGCACTGAGGCGGCACAGGTGGGCACTGATGAGGCGGCACAGGTGGGCACTGATGAGGTGGCACAGGTGAGGTGGCACAGGTGGGCACTGATGAGGTGGCACAGGTGGGCACTGATTTTGAAGATGTGCACAGATGGACACCGATCACTGATGGCAGATTGGCACGATTTGCCCAGGTGGGCACTGTACTGATGGGGCACTGTAATATGTATTTTTTCACTCACAGATCGCTGTCAGAGACCTCGCGTAAGGAGAGAGAGAGCCGGCAATGAGAGATGATCTCATATGTTTACATTTGAGATCATCTCTCATTGGCCACCCCAATCACAGCTGCCATTTACAGTGATATGTAATTGGCTGTGTCCAAGGGAGCACGCACAGGGAGCGAGGAAAGGGGAGGCCGTCATATGACGGCCTCCCGGAAATTGAGGTCCAGACGTCAAGAGGTTAAGAAACAGGAATCTCCCATTCGGGTCAGCATATTGTTAGGCAATTTCAATACCCGCATTTCAATGTAGTAGTATAGTAACCCCCTTTTGATTTAGAAATGGTATTGGTTGAATGGTAGGCCTGGGGATAATGTTTGCTGTAAAAGCGAGGTAGAGCACCCGTTTTAAAAAAAGTTTCTTGAAGAAACACAACTGTGGGTTTAACCTTATTTAATTCTTTTAATATGCAATTCTTTTCTCTGGGATGTTTAAACCTTTAGCCCTGGTTCACATTGATGTGATTTGGCATGTTAAATCGCATGCCAAATCGTCAGCAATGGCAGGTCCGAATCGGTGCAATGTGCACCCATTCCTAAAAGTAGTTTCTGTACTACTTTTGTCGATTTGGGGGTGCTTTTTCCATTGACATCTTTGCAGAGAACCACACAGGTGCCCCCAAAGTAGGGACTGACATGCGGGAATGAAATTGTGCGAGTTCAGCTGAACCTAGGCTTAATGTTATGTGTAATCAAAAAAGGCTGTTTACCAAGTGAGGAGTATATCATGGTGAAATTAAATTGTTCGTGAATTGACCCTGCAATTACACAACCTCTCAGACTGTAAAAAAATAAAAAAGGAGGTAACTAAGGAAAAGAGCACCACTTGGACCGAATTGTTCACACAGGAGTTGTAGGTACTATTTTGATGAATTTGTATTTATCACTCTACAGTCTCTAAACCTTGCTTGGGTGGCTTGGTTCTTTCCACACTACATACTGGTAGTCCCACCTGGCCTGTGCACACCAGTATGTTTTTATCACTTTATCAACTTGTTCCTTATCTAGGCCCTGTCACGTTATTTACTCATCACCAGGTGGTCAAATATTTATATACTCTTCATCAAATAATTAGTCACTATGTCATACACCTTATGTGTGTTAATACTATACATGCTTAATTCTATAGATGGGCTTTTTGTGGCCCACACCACCCCTCACTATCCATGGGGAATTTGTCCCCAGACTGTCCACCTTTAGTGGTCGTTCCACGGTGTTGTGGGGATCGCCGCCGCAGCTCCTGGGGCTAATGATTCTTTTGTCCGACCCTCAGCATTCCATGCCCAGAATCATGTTTGGTTTGCAAGTCTGAGTGGGGGACTTATTCCTCCATATCATTTTTTTCTTTACAATTACCTGAATTAATATTTATTTTTAAGATTTTATAGACATCTATTCTGCATCTGCTCCTGAAGTGTGGCACTCTAGCCACGAAACGCGTCAAGCATTTTTTTATATTATGTTTCATTGGATCATACCAATTTAAATTATGTTTTATTGTGGAGATACGCAGCAACTAGTCTGGTGTTTCTATTATGCTACTATTGTGTACTGTTATGTTATTATGCTATCATATTACTATGTATTATGTCATGGAATAAAGTTTTCCTATTTTACTATGTTGGTTATTATGTTATTTTAAGATATATAGTCATAATCTATGGTATACTCACCAGACACTACTATGGTAGTATTATGTGAAAAAAGTAAGAAATGTGGCACTTGCAAGATGAAATGAACAATGGCAAAGATAACAATATAATTAAAATGCAATAAAATTAAATTATGTAGAATAAGATAGATAATGGTATGGATAATATAGTGACATGTATATAAAAATAATATAAAAATAGAGCGCTTTGAACAATTAATTATAAGTTATGATAAAAAGATCCTGATAAAAATATATTCGTAAAAATTCTATGAAAAAATGTGGCGCTTTCATCCAGGCCAAGGAACCAATCCTAAGGGGGAGGGAAACTCCAAAGAATGGTTCCACAGAAGCGTCTACTAATTAATGTCAAGATTCCAGCATGTATAGCAGCAACGTATTGGACCGTGCTATATCAATACGTATGAGATATATCCAAACTGATTAATCTAAAGTGAGGAAATACATGAAATAATACATAAATAAATTCATGAAATGAATGGATTTAAATAAAAATATAACGATAAATGATAACGTGTATAAATAAATACACGTGATAAAAACACCCAGCAAGATGCGTGAATCAATGAAAATATTCCGTGAATAGTACGCAAATAACTACGTACTAGGAAATGTGCAAAATGCAATTAGTGCAAAAAAATGCAAAAATAGCAAGAAACGTGCAAACAAGCATGTGAAAAAACAAACACAACCATAAATAAATGTGAAAGTCCAAATAGTGACTGTGCTAATTAATAAAACGTCCAGTGCACTCTAAATTGCTGTGCTAAAATAAAGTGTCCAGTGCAATCAGAATTGCCATTAACGATTAAACACCCATACACGATGCAATCGACAACTCCTGTGTAGTGGCTCTTCCTACTCAGAATGCACTCTTTATGTAGTGGTAGTGATCTCTTCCATGCAAGAAAGTGCCGGTCCAAATTATTTTCCCCAGCCTCTTACCTTTAGGCAAGAGGGTAACAGCCTTTCAATAACAGGGAAAAGACAGATCACCTCCGTTGGGCTTCTCCAGATAGATATCCTTACTGCCCTCTTACACTCTCTCCATAGATCCCATGGACATGGGGGCAGAAAGAGGGAGACATTCCATTGTGTAGTATTCAAAACAAATTTTATTAAGGATAAAATTAACTTACAGTTAATGTATATAAATACAAGCAGCAGTATTGCAGAGTACGACCCCGGCCGAGATCGCACTTTGGTCACCTGACTCTGACTCCTCACGCGTATCGTCACGCCCACGTGACTTTCTCAAAGGAATTCCTTTAAGTCACGTGGGCGTGACGATACGCGTGAGGAGTACCGCTGCTCAGGAGACCTAATACAGTAGATTGAATATTATATATACACCATCCAAAACTTAACTTTTGCTGTCAGGTCCATACGGCGTAGGGACCTACAACACTGCCCCCAGGTGGCCAAGTCCAAAAACTACCCCAGCGTGCTGCTCCGACCCCCTCCACCTCCTCGATGTCCGGGCACCCCCTCCATGCTGCTAGCCAGCTCTCCCCTTCTTCCCTCCCGCCAGCTGCAGCCACTGACAGATCACGGTTGGCATGGAGGGGGGGGGGGATGGTTAACATGTGTTTGACCACCCCCTTTCCGTTCCTGAAAGAATGCAGCCCAGCCATCATTACAGATCACTCATGCATTCTTTCATGACTGACTGTGTTTACTATGGTCAGTTTGTGAATGAAACTAGGTTTCAATTTATGAATCAATAGATGTCTAAACAGACTGCTTATTGATTCATATGCAGCGCAGCTCAGGTTGCACTTTCTCCGTTTCAAAAAAAGAGACATTAGAGGACTGTTTAGACCCCTGATGTCTCTCCAAAAAAAAAGGATTCAAAATATAAAGTTATATACAATATAAAAAATGGTAACACTTGGGCGGGGAGGGCATTAGCGGTAAATCGCCACTAGTTTTAGCTACACTTTTCCGCTGTTATAGCGGCGCTTTTCGACCGCTAGAGGGAAGCATTTAACCCCCGTTAGCAGCCAAGGAAAGGGTTAAAAGCACCCAAAAATCGTATACACCGCTCCAGCACCACCCCAAAGATGCAGTTTACAGGACTCTTTTTCCTGTCCTGCAAGCGCACCGCCCAGTGTGAAAGCACTCGGACTTTCACACTGGGGTTGCAGAAGAGGCAGTTTACAGACACTTTTCAGGTGCTATTTTTAGCGCAAAAACACCTGTAAAACGCGTCAGTGTGAAAGTAGCCCAAGGGTAGATTTAGACATGTGACTAAATCTACCTCGTCTCTGAATCACAATCCACATTTGGATCGAGCTTCAGAGGCTACTGACAGGCGGTGAAGAAGCAATGCAACGCCTCCTCACTGCCAACCTTAGCCCCATTTTACCAACAAATGCACTGCAACCACATGCATTGCTCAAGGTTGCGGGGGAATTTGCAGCACATCCCCTTGACATGAATGTTTACCAACAAATTGGCACCCTGTCCACTGCCTATTACAGCTTAAAGCGGAGCACCACCCAAAAGGGGAAGCTCTGCTTGTTTCCACCTTCCCCCACTCCACTGCCACATTTAGCACCTTTTGGGGGGGGGGGGGGTAGCAGGTACCTGGTCTCGACAGGTACCCACTCCAACTTCCGGGTAATATCGCCGCTGAAATCTACAAAGCTGTTTGGCCCCTCCACTTTCCCCCTACAGCCTTCGGAGACAAACACAGAAGAATGCAGAACCATTCAAAGCGCAGCGTGACTCGTTCATACGTAGAAGGAAACCGTCTGTGAAGCCGAAAAGGCTTCACTGCCCGGTTTCCCTTAGTCAAGATGCCAGCACCCGCACCCAAAGCAGACTGAAAAATGGTCTCGGGTGCGGACATCACTGGATCCCTGGACAGGTAAGTGCCCTTAATTAAACATCAACAGCTACAGTATTTGTATAGCTGCTTTTTAATTTTTTGGGGGGAGACTGGAGCTCCTCTTTAGGGGCGGGGGGTGTTTGGTAGGCAGCAAAAATGCAGCTTAACCGCGCATTCTTGCCACCCTCAACAGCCAGTCTAAACAAGACCAAAGGCCTTGTTCACATGGGGTATACTACAGAAGGGCCATGATTAGCTGCACAGCGATGCTAAGGGTGTTCCGTGCATCCCATGCTGGCAATCCTTCATGTCAATTGGGACACAGCGGCTGCACAGGAATGCACAGGTGTTCTGTGCGTGTGCAGGTAAACAGCCCTCCATGGGTGTGCAATGTAGCACACCCCATTGAGTGAGACCTTAGCAGGAATTTAGCAGAAATTTTGTAAGTTATGTTGTGGTTTTATGTGCAAATAAGGATTTTAGCGGTTTCAATTTTCACCATTATGCAAAAAGGCGCAATTTAAAAGTTATAAATATTTTTCCTTATTAACTCAATACAGGTTAACCTTTTATATTTAGTAGGAATTTTGTAAAATATGCTGTGCTAATCTGCTAATCATGATTTTAGTGGATTTTTAGCAAAAATATTGTTTTGATAAACATTTGCACAAATATCGTGGGACTTTAGAAATTGGTAGCACCTTCATTTTATTCTACTGGTCATGTGCTTTCAGAAAATATATGGTTTGGGGGGTCTTTTACAAACTCTGAAAGCTATAAGTGAAAAATAAAAAAGCAAAGTAAAAAATTGCAAAAATTGTCTGGCAACTTTTGTACAAATGGAGCACAGGGCCTGGGGTTAAAGGCATATTAAAAACATGTTTTTTTTTGTTCTTTAAAATAACAAACATGTTATACTCACCTGCTCTGTGCAGTGGTTTTGCACAGAGCAGCCTGGATACTCCTGTTTTAGGGTCCCACACTGGCGCTCCTGGCTCCTGCTTCCTGCCAGGTGTCCCCACAGCAAGCAGCTGGCTCTGTGTGCCCATTCACACATGGAGCCGCAACTCGGCCCAGCCCCGTCTGTCTCCTGATTAGCTCACTGACTGACAACAGCCAATCAGGAGTGCCAGTCCCTGGAGAGACAAGGCTCTCGTGGGCTGGATCAAGAGGAGACTCAGGTAAATATTAGGGGGGCTGCTGCACACAGAAGTTTTATTATGGTTTATAATGAGTATATTATTGGAATCAGAGTTATTGTCAAATGTTCCACTCTGGCAATCTTCTGTGTCTGCATAAAACTTCAATTATTGCTGGAATGAAATGGTATGAATAACTTTAATAAAAATACGCTAAGTGTTAAAGCGGAGTTCCACACAAAAATGGAACTCTTACTTTTCCGGTTCCTCCCACCCTCCGCTGTCACATTTGGCACCTTCAGGGAGATACCAGTTTAATACAGGTATTTTGCTCCCATTTCCAGGCATAGATATCCAAGCCACCGGTGGGTATCTACGCCACTTTACGTCCACCCCGCTGTACTGTGGGAGACACACGGGTCCCAGAAAACAGCAGGGACCAGTGGGATAGCGCAGCACGAGTCGTGCATGCGCAGTAGGGAACAAGGAAGTGAAGCTGCAAGTCTTCCCTTACCGAAGCGGCAGCACCCGACAGCTGAGGGATAGATCGGCTTCGGGTACGGACATCGCGGGTGCCCTAGAGAGGTAAGTGTCCATATTTTAAAAGTCAGCAGATGCAGTGTTTGTAGCTGCTGACTTAAATAAAAAAAAAAAAATAAAAAAAAAAAACGGCGGAACTCGGCAAACCATCACTAGATGCCTTCAAAAGGTTCAGAAATCAGCTACAGAAGTTCCATTGAAGAAAATGGCAAAATGCTAAAGTTTGAAGAACTAATTCAGATGTTCGGATCCACAAATCCTGAACAATAATAAAACATTAATGATCCTCTCCTCTTCTACATTTTATGGAACGGTGAAAAGGTACAAAAGTCTTTTAACCCCTAACCGCAGCACCCAGGGAGGTGAAGGTTTAGAAGTCAGGTTGTCGCAGTAATACCTGGCTGCAAGCACTTGTGGAGGGAAGCAGTAGCCGGGAGTGTAAACACTATGTACCCTAAAAGGTGAAGGGGGTCCTCATTTTATGTCTGTACTGTGTGTGTGTGTAGTGAGGTCAACAGGTAATGGCAACATTTTCACTTGGTAGCCATGAATTCTGGCCTGGGTCATGGCCAAAACTACTAGGTCACCAGCTCTGCTGCCCAGAGTCCTGATCTCACAGCCTGCAAGAGTCCTGCAGTGTCAAGTTAACACAAAATGTCCATTACAAAATGAGCCCGATTGGGAGCCTAGAAACAGAAGTAGCCAAAACCCTGTGCTTATAAACACGGCTTACACCAAAAACACAGAAACTGCACTTAGATCAGAAAAAGTGCCTACACAAACTATAAATGACCAGCGATTTAAAAGTTGATTGGAGAAGGGAAAACATATAAATAAGTGTAGAAACTGATAGACTGCTCAGCTAAAATGATCTCAAATACTTTAAACTAGCAACCAAAACCATAAAGACGTGGAAAAAAACTGAAAACTACCATTCAAATGGATCAAAGAATAGCCAAAATGGCAACTCAGCCAATGATCTGCTCCAGAATGATCAAAGAAGGTCTGAAGTTACCTGTGAGTACTGTAACAATTAGAAAATGCTTATGTGAAGCCAAGCGATCGGCAAGAAGTTCCCGTAAAGTTCAATTGTTGAAAAAAAAATAAAAATGACATGCTGAAGAGGTTACAATCTGCCAAAGAACACATTGACTGGCCTAAAGAAAAATGGGGCAACATTTGTAGATGGATGAAAGCAGGTCTAGGGGCCTGCAGAGTTTATCAGACAACCCCTAAACACTGAATTCAAGCCACAGTACACTGTGAAGACAGTGAATCATGGTGGACGTTTCTTATACTATGGTGTTGGGCCGATTTATCACATACCAGGGATCATGGATCAGTTTCAATACATCAAGATACTTGAAGAAGTCATGTTGCCTTATGCCGATGAGGAAATGCACTTAAAATGGGTGTTACAAGACAAAGACCCCAAACATTGTTAATGTGTGCTTTTGGTGAATTAAAAATAAAAAAAAACAAAAAAACTAACATTTAGTGCATTTCAAAATATCTTGTTTCACATTGCCTTAGGGAATAGAAAATGTGAATATACAACTTTTACTTACAAAATGGAGTGATTAGTTCAGATCTCTTCTGTGCATACTCTATTTCAAGAGTATTGTATCGCTCCTGGCTGGATGGCTGGTCTACAGATTTCAACTGAGTGACGTAATCATCAAGAAAATAATTCAATAGGGATGCCAGTTGTTCTGTGAGCTCACTGCGGAGTATGGAATCAGCCTGAGGGTAGACTTTAAGAATTATGCTGTGCTGGCGTGAAATAACTGTCCGAATACCTGCAGAAGCTGTGAAAATTTTTTTTGCGTAAACAAAATGGTTAATGTAAACTCAAAATACTTATCCATATATAAATGTTAACTAGAGTCAAAACAAACCTTAAAGCCCAGACCCAATTTTCCAACTTTGACATGAGTTAGCATAACTGTATCTGAGTGGATACCTTGGTGGGGGGGGGGGGGGGGGGGGGGGGTTTCAGGCCAGATTGGGCTTTTATTTGAGGGTAAAACATAATGGATGTCTCCCAATTTTGCTTTATAATAAAAAACTGGCACAAAATAGTGAAAAAATATACGTTTACATTTTAGCTGTACATTTTTATGCATTTACCATGACCCACTGGAATAAAAAAAAAATAAAAATTAAAACAAAATAAATTCTCTACTTCGGACGATCATGGCAAAACCACATATGTGCTTGTTGTTAGGTGTTAGCTAAAGGGGATCACCTTCACTGGGAAAAAGGTAGTACACACAGCAGGTTTCTTAAAGTTGTTGTAAACCCTTACAAACCACTTTGACCTACAGGTAAGCCTAGATTAAGGCTAACCTGTAGGTCCAATAAATATCTCCTAAACCTACATGGTTTAGGAGATATTTAGAAAAAAACAGGCACCGCTGTGTACGGCGCATGAGCCGTAGACAGCGGCGCGCAGGCGCACTGCGCATTCCGAGATCACGGCGATATGCCGTCTTCGTGCGCACGCGCGGGAGTGACGTCATCGCCGCTCCAGCGAATGACAGCGCTGGAGCGGCGAGACCCGGAAGTCACTCCGGGAATGATGGGGACGGAGAAGATCGTGGATGAGGACCGCTTGGGGGGCTTCGTTCTCAGGTAAGTCATGCTATGCATACTAGCTCATTATGCCTTTGCCTTGCAGGTTCCGTTTTTTTTTTTTTTGAGGAAGGTTTACTTCCTCTTTAAAATCTGACTTGTAGCCAGGTTTATTTTTAAAGGTTGCATAAAAATAACAAACAAAAACAGAAAATAAATCCTTGCCATCCAAGCACTAACTGAACATTTGCAGGTTCCTCTTACAAAGCAGAGTTCCCATAAGCAGCTCTCACAGGTATTTGGCTTCCTGAGTCCCAGGCAAAGAGCAACCCTTTGCTCCAGTCCTGCTTTATTTATACCACCTGTTGGTGGACACAAGTTGACCGCAAAATCTGGTCCGGAACCAACCCTAAGGTGGCTGGTAAAACCCAGACCAAATTCCACCTTAGATCTCAGCAAATTAATATGTGAGGTGACATATACCATCCATCAATCACCTTGTCTTGCATAATGTCACAGCGTTTATTCATTTCTTGACCTGTAGTAGGGTCATGAAAAGTTTTTTGTTTACTCAAACACGAAATACAGTCATGGTCAAAAATACTAGCACCCCTGCATTTCTGCCTGATAACGCCTCACTTCACCCAGAAAATTGTTGCAATTACAAACGTTTAGGCATTCTCATGTTTATTTCTTTCGTTTGTACTGGTATGAGACACAAAATTGGAGAAACAAAAAGCCAAATCTGACACATTCCATGTATAACTCCAAAAAATGGACTGGACAAGATTATTGGCACCTTCTCAAAATTGTAAGAAATAATAAGTTTGGGATCCTTCTGTAATTTTTAATTGAACTCACCTATACCAATTAACAGGCGTTGACAATATAGAAATCAAACAAGCAACTAGTTAAAAGGATGAAAATCTTTTTCTGTTGTGTGTCTCTGTGTGCCACACGGAGCATGGAGAAGAGAAAGAGCAGCAAAGATTTGAGAACAAAAAACGTGGAAAAGCATGGACAATCTCAAGGTTACAAGTCCATCTCCAGAGATCTTAATGTTCCTGTGTCCACTGTGCGCAACATTGTCAAGAAGTTTCTAGCCCATTGCACTGTAGATAGATTCCTTGGACGTGGACCAAAGAGAAAAATTGATCAAAGATTGCAAGGAAGGATTGTTCCAATGCTGGATAAAGAACCTTAATCAACTTCCAGACAAATTCAAGCTAACCCTCAGGCACAGGGTACAACTGTGTCAGCTTGCACTATACTTCACTATCTGAATAAAAATGGGACGCTATGATAGGAGGCCATGGAGGACCCCACTGCCGACACAGAAACATAAAAAAGCCAGACTGGAGTTTGTCAAAACGTACACGAGGAAGCCAAAACCCTTTTGGAAGAATGTGCTGTACTAGTTACAACGTTTGGGTAATGTCCATCATTCTACCGTTTTCAGTAAAATAAAAGAGGCCTTTAACCACTTGCTGACCCTGGCTTTTTCTGACATTTGTTGTTTGCAAGTTAATTAGAACCCCAAATCACAATATACCATATATACTTGAGTATAAGCCAACCCGAATATAAGCCGAGGCACCTAATTTTACCACAAAAAAAACTGGGAAAACGTATTGACTCGAATATAAGCCTAGGGTGAGAAATGCGCAGCTACTGTAAGTGGAAAAGACGGTCAACAATGCCCATTTGTAGCCATAGGTCCCCCAAACTTCAAACTCAGTAGTTAAGGGTTCCTAGATGCCCCCTAGCTTCAGCCAAAATTTGGGGTTTCTGGACCCAAAGGGTCCCGAAATTAAATTGCTGCAGATGGACACAGTTGACCGACTTTGGGGCCCTGTATCACGGGGCCACTTAGTGCTAGGAACCCCAAGTTTGGTGTGCAAACCCAGTGGAACAACATATCCAGCTGGGGTTCCTAGCACTATGTGGCCCGAGATACGGGACCCCAAAATCGGTTCGGAAAATGTTGAGCACTTTTCTGCAGCAGAGAATGACATTTTCTGAACAGACTTTGGGGCCTTGTATCTCGGAGCCACTTGGTGCTAGGAACCCCAGCAGAACGAAGCACATATTGCATATGTTGTAGTTCTTATTCCACTGAGTTTGCACACCAAAGTTGGGGTTCCTGGCACCAAGTGGCCCGGAGATACAAGGCCCCAAATTCGGTTCGGAAAATGTCATTTTCTGCAGCAGGAAAAAGCTTGACTCGAGTATAAGCCGAGGGGGGCATTTTCAGCACAAAAAAATGTGCTGAAAAACTCGGCTTATACTCGAGTATATATGGTATAAAAAAAATGATTATATATATATATATATATATATATATATATATATATATATATATATATATATATATATATACACACACACACACACACACACACACACACACACACACACACATTTTTCTTTAAAAAAAAAAATAATTAGCCCTTTAAGACCAAGTGACGTTAGACGTCATTCTGGTCCTTCAGGGGCATAGAGCCAAGCGGGGGCTTACTTGCCATTATTCGGCTTCCTGCTCAGCCATCGGTCGCACCGGATCGGTTCTTGGGTTACTGACTGCTTCTTTAAGCTTGGAAACCACCAGTGGTGGGAGGAGGGGGTGCACCTCTCCTGCAGCCTATAAAAGTGATCCCGTTGCGAATCTGCCACCAGGATCACTTATCTGAAAGCTACCGCCTGATAGGATTTCTGTACTTAACGTAAAATCCATTTCTCTGAGTTTGACAGACACAGAGCTCCACTAATCCTAACTATAGGGTTATATCGCCTTCTGCAGGATTAAGACTAGGCACAACAAAAAACTTTGGGGGCCATCCTCAACTGGTATATAACCTGCCCTCTGCTATAGGTATTCAGTTTAGTAGCAAGCAGTATTAGAAGTATCAAAACTCCATAGGGGGGTGGGTGCGGTGTCCATCGATGAAGTCAGAAATGGATTTTACGGGGAGTACAAAAATAGGATTTTTTTGTACTCACCGTAAAATCCTTTTCTCTGTAATTCACCGACTGACACAGCTCCTCTCTTAGACCATTGGGTTGTTATGCCACCGTCAGGAGAAGACTAGGCATTACATGTTAACATGTGATAATAAAACTAGAACTTTCTAGTTCTGCCCAAGGGGCGGTCCCTTAGGTAACAACCCCACCGCATGCTACTGCAGCCTCAGTACGTCAACAAGCAGTATAACGTAGACAAAAATAGGAGGGGCGGGTGCTGTGTCAGTCGGTGAATTACAGAGAAAAGGATTTTACGGTGAGTACAAAAAAATCCTATTTTCTCTTATATTCACCGACTGACACAGCTCCTCTCTTAGACCATTGGGACGTCCCCAAGCAGTGCCAAAACGAGGGGTGGGAAAACAGCATAAAAACTTCATCCACTATGGCATGTGGGAACTAGTATAACTTTACCCACAAAAAACAACAGCGTGTGGGAACCAAAACACTTTGTTACCCACGAAAAAAACAAAAAACAGAGTGCTCCTCAACTGGGAGTCACTACCTTCAAACCGCCTCCGAACTGCGGTAACAAATGCAACAGTGCATTTACTTAAGGTACTGTGTTTTTACCAAAAAAGCAGGAAAAAATTTAAGTGTAATTGCAATTATACAGCCGCCTGCAAAACTTTGCTGCCAAAAAAGGTATCAGCCGATGCACTGACATCTACCTTGTAGAATTTTGTAAAGGTGTGAACAGACGACCAAGTCGCTGCTTTACACATTTGAGCGACAGCCGCTTGATGTCGGAAGGCCCAAAACGTTCCGATTGCCCTTGTGGAGTGGGCCGTGACCGGAAAGGGGGGCGCCTGCCCCTTCAAGGCGTAGGCTTGTACTACAATCTGTCCCACCTGGAAATGGTGGCCGACGAGACCGCCATGCCTGTTTTCGGACCAGCCACCAAAACAAACAAGGAGTCTGACTTCCGAAAAGGGACTAGTAGCAGACAAATACACCATCAGAGCCCGAACCACGTCCAGGGAATGGAGGGCCTCCTCTTTAGGATGTGTCGGTTTAGGACACAAAGATGGTAACACAATGTCTTCATTGATGTGGAACGCCAAAACCACCTTCGGCAGAAAAGCAGGTTGCGGACGCAACACCATCTTATCCTTGTGGATAACCAGATAAGGCGACTTGCAAGACAAGGCCGCCAGCTCCAAAATCCTCCTAGCCAGAGTAATGGCCACTAAAGAGACCACTTTCTGGGAAAGAGTCAGAGGGATCTCCCTGATCTCTTCAAATTACGGTTTTTGAAGTGCCGATAACACCAGGTTCAAAAGCCAAAGCTGATATGTGACCCTTAAATGGTGCTTAAAGCCAGTTTCTGGTCTACTCCTTGCTGTAGAAACAACATGATCCTGGATATAGAAAAGGTGCACGGACACCAACCTTTCACCTCACACATGGAGATGTAGGCCTTCCAGGTACGATGATACATCTTCCGAGAAGCAGATTTCCGTGCTCTCAACATAGTTGGAATCACTGAGTCCGAAAGAACCCGGTTCCTCAACACCTGGCTCTCAATAGCCATGCCGTTAAAACCAGCGATGGTAAAGCAGGATGGAGGTTTTGGCCCTTGAGACAAAAAGGTCCTCTCGTAACGGCAGTCGCCATGGGGCGTCCGCCACCAGGCGCACTAGGTCTGCGTACCAGGGACGCTGGGGCCAATCTGGGGCAATCAGTATTACTGGAATCCCCCCGGCCTCCACTCTGCGGAGCAGACGTGGTAACAGTTTCAGCAAAGGAAAGGAATAGATCAGCTGGTACTGATCCCACGGAGCCACCGACTGACGCATCTGCCCAAGGATCTCTTGTCCTGGACACGAATCTCGGCACCTTTCGATTGAGACAGGAGGCCAAAAGATCCACGTCTAGTGTGCCCCATCACAGGCACAGTAGCCTGAACACCTCCGGATGCAACTCCCATTCTCCTGGGTCCAGCATCTGGCGACTTAGATAGTCCGCCTGCCAGTTCGCCACTCCTGGGATGTAAATGGCCGACAGGGCCGGTACATGTCGCTCTGCCCACTGAAGGATGTGAGCAACCTCCCGTGCGGCGGCTGAGCTTCTTGTTCCTCCTTGGTGATTGACATATGCCACCGCCATGGCATTGTCTGACTGGATCCTGATCGGACGCTCTTGAAGTCTTATCAACCATGTGAAGAGGCATAGCCTGATCGCTCTCAGCTCGAGCAGATTGATTGGCAACTTGGATTCCTCCACTGACCAGAGGCCCTGAGTCGACTGAACTCCCATTACTCCACCCCAGCCGGTTAGGCTGGCGTCCGTTGTGTTTACCGTCCATTTCAGAGGTAGGAACGACTTCCCGGACCGAAGTGTCGGGGACCTCAGCCACCAGAGCAGGGAATCCCTGACTAACTGGCTCACCTGAATCTGCCAATCCAGAGACAACGGAGATTTGTCCCACTTTGTCAAGATCTCCTTCTGCAAGACTCTGGTGTGAAACTGGGCATACGGTACTGCCTCGAAGAAGGCCACCATGAGTCCCAGGACTCGCATGCAGAAGCGTAGCGACGACCACTTGTGGTTCATCAGCAGTTTTACCGCGGCTCTGAGAGTCTGCAGCTTGTCTGAAGGGAGAAACACTCTTGCTTCCATGGAGTCCAGCAGTAAGCCTAGGTACTCCAAACGCTGAGTCGGTACAATCACCGACTTGTTTAGGTTCAACAGCCACCCAAATTCCTGCAGGATCTGCATGGTGATCGCCACATCCTCCTCTAACTCTGAGGTGGAAGATGCTCTCAGGAGGAGATCGTCTAGGTAACCCACGATCGCGATCCCACATTGTCGCAGCAACGCCAAAACAGGAGCCAATACCTTGGTAAAGACTTGGGGGGCTGATGCCAAACCAAAGGGGAAAGCCAAACTGGTAGTGTGTTTCCCCAACTGCAAACCGCAGAAACCTCTGATGCCGAAGGCATATGGGTATGTGCAGGTACGCATCCTGGATGTCCAAAGACGCCAGGGGGTCCCCTTGAGGGAGTGCAGCGACTACTGAGCGAACTGATTCCATTCTGAACCTATGTACTTTTACAAAGTAATTGAGGGCTTTTAGGTCCAAGATTGGACGTACCCCTTCCTTTTTGGGGACTACAAACAGGTTTGAGTAGAACCCCTGGAAACATTCTGATTCTAGGACAGGTACCATCACCCCGCGACTCAGCAGGTCCCTTGCCGCCCCCAATAGGGCCTCCCGGCGAGCCGGGAGTACAGGTATGCTGGAGGGAAGAATCTGTTTTGCGGCCAAGAGAGGAACTTATCTTGTTGCCTGAGGAAATCAGATCGCAGACCCATTGGTCAGACAGCCGAGTGACCCACTGGGCTGCAACTCCCGAAGGCGACCTCCCACCCGTGTTGCAGGCAGGGGCAAACCTTCATGCGGTATCGCTTTTGCTCTCAGGCTTGTTAGGCTTGCGGTTCCAGGGACGCTTTTGTCCTTCAGAGGTCATCCTGTCGGGCTGTGGATGCTTAGCCGAAGCCCCGGGCGGATGAAAAAGCCGGTTGTGAGCGGAAAATGAGGGCCCTTGCCTACGGCGTGGCTCCTTAACCTTCCTGGCCTGTGGGAGTAGTGTACTCTTACCACCTGTGGCATTTTCAATAATGTCATCTAATGAGGCTCCAAAGAGCTGGTCGCCAAGGAAGGGAAGATCCGTCAGGGCTTTTATAGATGCCTGGTCAGCAGACCAGCATTTTAGCCAAATCAGGCACCTCAGCACCACTGCTGACACTAAAGCCCTGGATAACAGAGGGAGAGTATCCAGGGCTGCGTCACAAATGTACTTAAGGCCTTGCACTAATCGGTCTGCTAGTTCCACGCAGACAGGAGAAGCCTGTTGCTCTCCCAATTTGCGGTGCAAAAGTTTTGCCCACTCAGTGAGTGTCTGAGACACAAGTGCGGATGCCAGTACTGGTCGAATTGCTGACCCCACAGCCGTAAACAAGGAACGAGCCACTGCCTCGGCCTTCCTGTCCGTGGGATCCTTAAAAAGGCAGGAGTCCCCTCTACTGGGATTGTGGTTACTTGGTTTAACCCGGAAACTGGGGGGTCCACGACCGGAGGAGCCGACCATTTTTTGAGAAGGCTCTCCTCAAAGGGGTAACACACCGCCATGTATTTGGGGACCGAAAAGGTCCGCTGCGGTCGCCCCCATTCCTTGTAAATGAACTCATCAAAATAAGTCAGATACGGGAACACCCTAGGTGAATGGGCTGGCTTATGGGACCCAAAAGGGACCGCTACATCAGCAGAGGGATCTGCTGGCTCCTGAATCTTCAGGGTATCATGCACAGCTGTGATAAGTGCTCCAACAATCGCTTTGTCGCGCACGGACCCGGACAGGGACTCATCCTCACTGTCCGATCGGTCCTGGTCAGCGTCATCTGAAACGACAGAACAGGGATCACCAGCCTCAGCAGGGCCAGAGTCTGCGTCAGAGCTCTCCCCGGAGGCGGGGGGGGGGGGGCTCTCAGGGGCTGTTTACTACCTTTGCGCCCCCATCTTGGCAACGAACAAATTGAGGACCGCCGAAAAGGCGTCCAGAGACACTGCACTGTCTGCAGGTGAACCGGTTGCAATTGCCTGGGTTTCGGGGGAAGAAACACCAGTTTCTGAAGCCAAGCTGACCCTACCCTGTCTGTCACCTGTTGGGGACTTAGGACAGTGATGGTCCCACCCTCCTAACTGCTGCTGGCTGAGGGGCTCTTTCCCGCAGGACTCACCACCCTGACTGGTTCTGCGCCGTCCAGCTAATAGTGCCTGTATCCTGTGTCAGCTCCCAGATGCATAGGAGACCACACCGCGCTGTGCAGAGCTGCTCTGAATGGCACTGACACTGACCAAAAACGTGTTCAGGCTTCAAGAAAATGGCCGCCGAGCGTCCAGTATAAAGGACACAATCACAGGGAAAATGGCCACCGGACTACAGTAAAATGGAGACAGAGCATGCTGCTCCCTGGTCACACCAAAAATGGCCGCCGAACACTGTATGCAATGAAGGACAGTGAAACAACAGGCAGAGAAATGGCGGCAAACAGCGCTACAGCGATCAGCAGACACAGCCTCCAGACACCCAGGGGAGAGACCTACAGACAACCAAGGCACAGCTACCCAGCGCAGTCCCCACCCCAGGTGAGAGCCCCCTGGGGAGCCCCTGTCTATGGCACACACACCGCTCAGCAGCCCATGCAGCATCCCCCACAGGGAAGGGGGGAGAGGAAGGATAGGGACAGGGAGAGAAGAGAGGGAGGTGAGGGACCCCCGAATCGACCTCCCAGGGAATGCCCAGCTGCTCAGCCCCACCGAGGCAGGGAGAGCTGTACTTGCCAGTCCTGAAGAGCTGGGAGACATTCCATTGCAGAACTACTCACTAATCAGTATAGGGTAGCTGCTGGCCCGGCATACTGTGATGCAGACATCAGTAGCCCGGTCATATGTATGCCCCGGAGCATAAAAGCTCACCGACCACCTCTGGAGCTGAGGTTTCGTCGTGGCTTGCCGAGCCGTAGCTGCGACCTGCACACGCTCGATGGCCGGACTGGGGAGACTACAAGGATAAGGGTATCCAGCCTGTCACCCAGCCGGCTGTTGATAGCAGATCACAGGATCTATCATCTTGCGCAAAAACTAAGCTTCTGCAGAAACAGACAGACCGATGAGCCCATCAGGGTTCCTAGGTCTTTCTCCTTCACTAGGCAAAATAAAACTGAGGCTGCAGTAGCATGCGGTGGGGTTGTTACCTAAGGGACCGCCCCTTGGGCGGAACTAGAAAGTTCTAGTTTTATTATCACATGTTAACATATAATGCCTAGTCTTCTCCTGAAGGTGGCATAACAACCCAATGGTCTAAGAGAGGAGCTGTGTCAGTCGGTGAATATAAGAGAAAATATAATTTTCTCTTGAGTTCATCAGCAGACACAGCACTCCATTATTCCTGACTATAGGGATGTCCGCAAGCAGTGCCAAAAGGAAAATGAGAAACAAACAGAAAAGTGCCTCTAAGTGCAGTATTTAATGAGGCCAAAAAAGTAAATGGAACACTCACATTTTAAACATAATAGATAAGCTCATCTGTGCAGTATCACTCCAGGTAGACGTGGTGTAGCACGTCCGTCCAGCTTAACAGGCACCGCGGTATGGCAGGGAGGGAGGCCGGCCGACTCCGTGTCCTTTCCAGGTATAGTAGATGGGGGTACGTGGAAAGACGATTGCTAAGGCAGACACCTGGCCCTTGATGTTACCCAAGGCCATCTTCTGCTCAACGCTTGGTATATTTTGCTATAAATCGACTTGCCTTCAACATGGTAGGGATAACTGATCCAGACAAACCTCTATTCCTCAGTACCTGGCTTTCAACAGCCAAGCCATCAAAACCAACGACTGTACCGCAAGATGGAAGCCCCTGGGACAACTGTTCCTCTCTAAGAGGAAGCATCCAATCGCCAATTACAGCCAGCAGAATGACCGGAAGACCTTCGCCCTTGATCCTTCGCAGGAATCGCAGAAGTTTGAGAAGAGGAAGGTATTGGCTACAAAGGTGGCACTAGGACGACTGCGGCATCTACAATAGTAATCCATGACCACGTCACAAACCTTGATATCTTCTTGTTAAACCGAACCTGCTGAAGGAGCCACGTACAGGCCTGTGCAAATGTTAATGCCTTGAAGGTGGACACCACCAGGCCCAGAACCTGTATGCAAGATGGGAGAGAAGACTGTCTTGCCGTGACAGCAGCTGGCGAATCGGGGCATGCGGTTTGACCAGAAGGACCACCCTGGTCAACATCAAAATCCAAAGAATTTCCTGAACTGGTATAGGGGGGACTTTGGGTAGTTCAGACGTCACCCGAACCTTTGCAGGAATTATATCTGCACAAGGAGACTCAGGGCCTAAAACCCCTGAAACAGACAACTTCTGCCCCCTTCTTTGATACCGCCAAAAGGATCATTTTGTGGATCCCCTTTCACGAAGGAAATCCACGAGGCTGAAAACCAGCGAAGATGTCCCCCCACCTCAGTTATGGGTGAGGGCAGACCTTCATGCTGAAGGGGTCTCGACTGCGGGACCAGAAAAGCCAGCTCTAGGCTTACCAGACCAAGGTTACTTGGAACCTCCCTATATCCTGGAGAAGGAAGAGGAGGGCTCGGACCAAGGGAAAATGGCAGCCAAACGCTGCTAAATTCTGGCAGACCGTCTGGGAAGCCACACAGGGCTCTCCATTACGCCCCCTGCACTGGACCACCCACTGGACCCCAGGTACTGCAACCCATACTTGCTAGGGCAGTGCATTCACCACCATGAGACCCCAACCCCCCCGGGAACATTCACAAAGGGGGCATGGAGGGGAAAAAAGCCCATCTTAACTGAGGGATTAGGATGGGAGGAGGGAACCTGCAGGTAGGTCAGACCGTCCCTGGCGGGTACCCACGTCCACCCCACCCCACACAAAGGAGGAGAGGGGGGATTGTACTTACCTCTCCAAGGATGCGGGTATCGCTACAGATAGAACCTCTCGCCACCGAAGTGGGAGGAAGTCGGCCAGGGGGCTGCTGCGACTCAGACCAGAGCCAGGTCGTATGTGAGCCTGCAAGATGTTCAACTCGCTGTCCAGCCTCCGTCCTTTGAGGTTATGTCACGGCCGACCTAGCACACAGCTGCAGTCTGCACGCGCTCGCTGGTCAGACTGGGGTAACCACTGGATCTAGATTATATAGCCCAGCCCAGAAGTTAATTGTAGATCTCCCAGGAGAAAAAAAAAGCAAAAAGATGCATGGAAGGAGAACAATCTTTAAATTGGCTAAGATCCCAGCAGGGAGCCTAGGTCTTTATGCATGACTAGACAGAAAAACTTAATACCTATAGCAGAGGGGGGTTATATACCAGCTGAGGACCGCCCATGGGCGTAGCCACAATTTTTGTTCTGCCTAGTCCTACTACTGCAGAAAGAAATATAACCCTATAGTCTGCTGCCATAGCCCCTTTATTTAATGTCAAAAACATGACATTTACAGTTAGGCTATCAGCAAGTGGTTAAAGGAAATAAAACCGTCCCCAAAGTCAAACATGGTGGAGGTTCACTGATGTTTTGGGGTTGCTTTGCTTCTTCAGGCACTGGATGTTTTGACCGTGTGCATGGCGTTATGAAATCTAAAGACTGCTAAAGAATTCTGGGGCACAATGTAGGGCCCGGTGTCTGAAAGTTAGGTGTCCGTCAGAGGTCATGTGTCTTACAGCAGGACAATGACCCAAAGCACATGTCAAAATGCACCTAGAAATGATTAAAAACTAAGCACTGAAAAGTACTCAACTGGCCAGCAATGAGTCCAGACCTAAATCCCATAGAGAACATGTGGAGAGATTTCAAAACAGAAGTTGGGGAAAGAAACCCTTCCAATATGAGAAACATGGAGAAGTTGGCGAAAGAAGAGTGGTCCAAAATTCCAGTAGAGAGGTGTAAGAATTGATGGTTACAGGAAGCAATTTATTTCAGTTATTATTTCCAAGGGGGGTGCTACCAAATATTAAATTCAGGGTGCCAATCATTTTGTTGAGTGTGGAATGTGTCAGATTAGTTTTTTTGTTTCTTCACTTTTTTGTGTCATACCAATAAAAACATTTGTAATTGCAACAATTTTCTGGGCGAGGTGGTGCATTATATAACATAAATGTAGCGGTGCCAATATTTTTGGCCATGACTGTATGATGCCTTTTATTTTCTTACCTAGAGGACACTAACCCTAACAATGGGACTATCTGACATCAACACTTGAAAAGGGGATGCTTTGTAGGAATTTTGACAAGTAGGCAACTTGTTTATAAATTAATGAATTTCCTGCATAAGGCTCTTTTTGTTACATATTTTCCTTCACTTTCATTAACCACTTGACGTCCGGGAATTTCCATCCTCCCTTTTGCACGCTCCCCACGGTGCGTGCTGTGATTACGAGTCACTGAGACTCGGGTGATCACAGATCCGAGTAAGGGGCCGCCCCCTTACCATGTGATCAGCGGTAAGCCGATGACAGCTGATCACGTGTGTAAACAAAAGCTTGGTAATCTTTTTTTTTCTCCGGACGCTGACAGCGTGAGGAGAAAAAAAAGCCGATCACCGGCTTATGTGCAAGGGACATCGGTCCCAAAGAGGTAGGAGGCACATCTGCCTCATCTGTGCCAATCAGTACCCCCTGCCGGTGCCCACAAGTTCCACCTATCAATGCCCACCAGTGGTGCCAATCAGTGCCTCATCAGTGTAACCTACTAGTGCCGATCAGTGCCATTTATTGCCACCCATCAGTGCCCACCACTGTCACCCATCAGTGCCCACCAGTGCAGCCTCATCAGCGTACATCAATGAAGGAGAAAAATTACCCGTTTGCAAAATTGTATAACAAAATAAAAAAAACATTTTTTATTTTTTTTTTAAATTGGGTCTTTTTAAATTTAACAAAAAATTTAAACCGCAGAGGTCATCAAATATCACCAAAAGAATGCTCTATTTGTGTGAAAAATGTATTTGGGTACCGTGTTGTATGACCGCACAATTGTCATTCAAAGTGCTGAAAGCTGAAAAATGGTCTGGGCAGGAGGGGGGTTTAAGTGCCCAGTAGTGATGAGCCGAACACCCCCGGGTTCGGTTCACACCAGAACCTTCGAACGGACCGAAAGTTTGTGCGAATTTTCAAACCCTGTTCGTTACAATGGACGCGAACGTCCAAAATCAAAAGTGCCAATTATAACGGCCAATATGCAGATTAATGTCATAAAACAGGTTTGGGGACCCGGGTCCTGCCCCAGGGGACATATGTCAATGCAAAAGGAAGTTTAAAAAAAACTAACGTTTTTTCGAGAGCAGTCATTTTAATGATTGCATAAAGTGAAAAAAAAAAAGTTAAATATTCCTTTAAATATGGTACCTGGGTGGTGTCTAAAATATGCCTGTGAAGTGGCATGTGTTTCCCATGTTTAGAACTGTCCCTGCACAAAATGACATTTGTAAGGAAAAAAAAGAAGCCATTTAAAACCGCTTGCGGCTTTAATGTCATGTCTTGTCCTGGCAATATGGCTGAAAAGCCTTGAGAAAAATGGCATGGCTACCCCATCAACCCCCCCCCACCCCCTTTGGGTCTTGTAAGGATATTAAGGGGAGCCCCGCACCCAAAATAAAACCCTATACCTACAACCCTATATACTCTGAACAGCAGTATACAGGCGGTGCAAACAAGACAGGGACTGTAGGTTTGTTCTCAGGTAGAATCTGAAAAGGTACATTTTTAAGCGTAGCTTCATCCAAAAAAAATCTATTTTTAAGCTTTTTGGAGAACATAGGGACGGGTTATCACCCCTGTAACATTTGTTTTGCTGTCTGTGCACCTGTTTAGAACATTTCACCTCACTTTCAGTCCCAATGACAAATGTTTTTGGAAAAAGTGGTTTTTTTATTGAAACAAGGATTGGTGATAAAGCATCAGTAGAGAGGAGATACCTTTTTCCCAAATTAAATCTAACAGGATAGAATTTCCCTTCCTAGGGGTAGATTTCCTCTCACTTCCTGTTTTCTCCTTCCGTTTGCAAGTAGGAGTCGTTTGTAAGTTGGATGTTTGAAAGTAGGGGCCTGCTGTATATACTCTGCAGAAATTTGCCCCATTAGTTGTTGGTGTAGCCACAACACTGTAAGCCCTCACAGTTACTCTTGGTGGGCGCAGGAATGGGCCCTGCTGAGAATTATTAGATCAAGATTTGTAATTACACGCCCCTGTTAAACAGGGGCTGAAAAATTGGGCCTTTGGTGGTGGACGGTGTTGCCACAAGACTGTAAGCCCTCACAGTTACTCTTGGTGGGCGCAGGAATGGGCCCTGCTGTGAACTATTAGATCAAGATTTGTAATTACACGCCCCTGTTAAAAAGGGGCTGAAAAATTGTGCCTTAGGCACTGGTGCCACAACACTGCAACCCCTCACAGATACTGTACTTGGAGCACAGCAGTCAGACCTGTTGCGAAGCATTGCTTAAAAAATTGTAATTACACGCCCCTGTTAAACAGGGGCTGAAAAATTGGGCCTTAGCCACTGGTGTGGTGGCACCCAGAAACAAAAATGTTCTTCCAAGCTATCAAGGAATGGATCATTGAGGAGGAAGAGGATAGTCAGTGAACATAACAGGACAGTCACTCAGCATCAGCATAGGCAGTCTTGAAGGGATGTGACATAAATTATTCAGTTATATCCGCTTCAGGTGCCTGGTAGCTGGTGGTGATCCAAGACTGATTCATCTTTATGAAGGTCAGTCGATCAACCGAGTCGGTGGACAGGCGCACCCTGTGATCGGTGACAAAGCCTCCAGCAGCACTGAATGTGCGTTCAGAAAGAACGCTGGATGCAGGACAGGCCAGTAGCTCAATTGCATACTGGGCAAGCTCTGGCCAGTGATCCATCCTCAAGACCCAGTAAGCCAGAGGATTTTCGGTGGGAAAGGTGTCCAAGTCTGACCTTGCCCCTAGGTATTCCTGGACCATGTATATAAGACGCTGGCGATGGTTGCTGGAACCGATCATACCTTGGGGCTACGGACTAAAAAATTGTCTGAACGCATCGGTCAGACGTCCACCTTCCCCACCGCTCCTTCTGCTACTGACCGAAGCCTCAGCAACTCGTCGCCCAGGACCAGGAGTTTGTAACCTCCCCGTCTCTGGGAAGGCGTTGCACAGACCTTTCTGCAAGGCCTCCCTGAGATGTCTCATCCTCTGCGATGGCAAGATAAGGTCCTTACCCTTGTACCGTGGATCAAGGAGAGTGGCCAGCCAGTAATGGTCCCTCTCCTTGATCCAAAGAATACGAGGATCCTTCCGCAGGCTTTGCAGGATCAGGGAGGCCATGCAACGTAGGTTAGATGAGGCATTCGGTCCGGAGTCTTCTGGGTCACTGAGGACGACATGATCGGCAGCCACCTCCTCCCAGCCACGTACAAGTCCACTGGTTTGTTGGGACTGTACATCATCCCTAAAAGACTGCTGCTGCTGATGCTGAGTGCCAGGCTCCACCTCCATGCTCACACAATCCTCCTCCTCCTCCTCTTCCTGTGTGATGGGTGGGAGAGAAGGAACACTGTCTGGATAAAGGGGGCCTTGAGAGGCAAGGAAGTCCTCCTCTTCATGCCTCTGTTCTGCCTCAAGTGCCCTGTCCATTATCCCACGCAGCGTATGCTCCAACAGGTGGACAAGAGGTACAGTGTCACTGATGCATGCACTGTCACTGCTCACCATACTAGTGGCCTCCTCAAATGGTGACAGGACAGTGCATGCATCCCTGATCATGCTCCACTGGTGTGGGGAAAAAAAATCCAAGCTCCCCTGTCCTGGTGCTGTAGTCGCACAGGTACTCATTGATGGCCCTCTGCTGCGTGTGCAGTCGCTGCAGCATGGCCAACGTTGAGTTCCACCTGGTGGGCATGTCACATATAAGGCGGTTCTTGGGCAGGTTCAACTCCTTTTGCAGCTCAGCCAGCCGAGCACTGGCATTATACGATCGGCGGAAATGCACACAGACTTTTCTGGCCTGCCTCAGGACATCCTGTAAGCCTGGGTACCTGCCCAAGAACCGCTGCACCACCAGGTTGAGGACGTGAGCCATACAGGGCACATGGGTCAGCTGTCCCTGTCGCAGGGCGGAGAGGAGGTTGGTGCCATTGTCAGAAACCACCATTCCTGGCTTAAGCTGGAGTGGCGTCAACCACCTCTTGGCCTGCCCCTGCAGAGCTGCCAGAACCTCTGCCCCAGTGTGGCTCCTGTCCCCCAAACACACCAGCGCAAGCACGGCATGGCATCTTTTTGCCTGCATACTTGCGTAGCCCCTTGTAAGCCTACGGAGCACCGCTGGTTCCGAGGACAGAGCACTCGAAGAGGCCATGGAGGAAGAAGAAGAAGAAGAGGGGGTGGAGGAGAGAGGTGTGTCACAACCAGTAGTAGCATTTTGGTGGCGGAACAACCTCCAACACTACTGCACCTTGTCCTGCATCCCTCCCAGCTGCCAAAAGAGTGACCCAATGGGCCGTGAAAGACAAGTAACGTCCCTGTCCATGCCTGCTGGACCATGAGTCAGCGGTAATATGCACCTTACAGCGGACCGCCCTGTCCAGCGAGGCATGGACATTGCCTTCCACATGCCGGTAGAGAGATGGAATCGCCTTCTGTGAGAAAAAGTGGCGTTTGGGAACCTGCCACTGAGGAACCGCACATTGAACAAACACACGGAAGGGGGCCGAGTCTACAAACTAAAAAGGCAGCAGTTTAAGTGCTAGCAATTTAGCCAAGCTAGCATTAAACCGCTGGGCATGTGGATGGCTGGGAGTAAACTTCTTTCGACGGTCCAGCAGCTGGGGCAGGGAAATTTGCCTGCTACAATCGGACGTCGGTGTACTGCTAACAGAGTGCCCGCAAGTACTTGGCTGTGACACACCTAATTCTACACCTTCATTCCTCTCAGAGCCGCTTTCAGAGAGAACTGAAGATATAGTGGGGTTGGAGATCCCAGCTGATGAGGAGCAAGGAGAGGTCCGCTTTGTTCTTTGGTGTGGGTCTTTAATGTGCGCTTGCCAACAAGCTGCATGGCAGGTCGACATATGTCTGGTCATGCTTGTGGTGCCCAAGCGGCTGATGTTTTGGCCACGCTAGATACGCTTGAGACATATGTTGCAAATACCAGTGGTGCGATCTGATGCACTCGTCTCAAAAAAGGCCCATACCAAAGAACTTTTGTGATAACGTGCAGAGGCAGCGCCCTGCACAGGCGGAGCTCTGCGGTGTGATTCAGTTGGTGTGCTGGCCTCCGGAGGGCATCCTGCCTCGTTGGACATGTGCCGCCGCCTCCTCCTCCTCCTCCTCCCTCCTTTCAGGCACCCACGTGGAGTCAGTTACCTCATCATCCCCTCCCTCTTTACCACTGGAGCAAACCTGGCAGTAAGCTGCAGCTGGTGGAACATGACTGCCAGATTGCTGTCCTTGAGCATCCCCTCTCTCTGCGCTCACGCTACTGCCTTCCTCTAGCTGGGTATCATCATCCGAGCCTTCAAAACGTTGGGCATCCTCCTGGAGCATGTACCCAACACTGTGCTCAAACAGTTCGGGGGACTCCTCAGGAGGACATGGTGGGTCTAAGGAAGGGGTGCCTGATGATGCCATTGAGTACGCGTCGGCAGCTGCTTTGCCAGTACCCTGAGCATGGGTGAGGATGAGGAGGGCTTGGTCATCCATTCTACCAAGCCTTCAGCATGATGCGGCTCAACATGTCCAGCTGACGAAAACAAGGACAAGCGTGTCCCATGGCCAGGTGCTGATGACGATGCACGACCACTTCCACGACCAGCACTGTTGTCTCTACACACAGAGCCTGCTTGCCCTGTGTTCTTGCCTCTGGACTGTCAGCCTCTCCTTGGCGGTCTTCCAGGCATTGTAGTGGGGGGTAGTGTAAATTGTGCTGGAGTCACACAGCACACACACTAACTCCTGCAGATGGCTGCCTTAGATGACAGCAACAGGGCCTTACGGCAGATAGAGGCTGCCTTAGATGACAACAACTGGGCCTTACGGCAGATAGAGGCTGCCTTAGATGACAACAACTGGGCCTTACGGCAGATAGAGGCTGCCTTAGATGACAACAACTGGGCCTTACGGCAGATAGAGGCTGCCTTAGATGACAACAACTGGGCCTTACGGCAGATAGATGCTGCCTTAGATGACAACAACAGGGCCTTATGGCAGATAGAGAGGCTGAGGTGGTTTTATGTGTGCTGTAATAACACAGCAGACACACACGCTAGCTCCCATAAATGCCTGCCTTAGATGACAACAGGGCCTTATGACAGATAGTGAGGCTGAGGTGGTTTTATGTGTGCTGTAATAACACAGCAGACACACACACTAGCTCCTATAAATGCCTGCCTGCCTTAGATCACAATAGGCCAGAAGGTGCTACTGCAATGCTGTACTAACAGCACGCACACACCAGACTAATCCCCAGAATCACAGCAGATAAAGTTAGAATGTATGAGACAGCACAGCCCTGCAGATACTGTCAGCAGCAGTGCAATCAGCAGAATGAATATATATTCAAATGATCAGTATTTAGTAGTGATGATAATGAATCGGCATCAGCAGACTGCCTATATCAGAATCACAGCCGTAACAGTGCACTAGGCCGACGGCGCGGCGGCCTTTTATACAGTGGGGTGTGTACTAAAGCCCCTAAGCTATAATTGGCTACAGGCGTCCTGCCTGTAGCCAATTATTGCTCTCATCGCTGCCGGTGCTGTGATTGGCCAAGCATGCGGGGTCACAGTGCATGCTTGGCCAATCATCAGCCAGCAATGCACTGCGACTGGCGCAATGCATTGCGGGCCGCTCGCATCACACAAATGTGATGCGGACGGCCCAAATAGTTCTGGGCTCGCCGAGCGGGCGAACGCCGGGTGCTCGATTCGAATCGAACACCGGGCCCATCCCTAGTGCCCAGTAAGCAAGCAGTTAAAATCTGTCATTTTTTTCATTTAGTTTAATAAAAGTACATTTTTAGGGCACTTGCGGCCCTTTGGTTTATGATATGCGGCCCTTGGACCTCAGCAATTTGTACTAGGAACAACGATTAGGGCAATAGCACTGATATTTTCTAGCCTCATGTAACAGGTTTCCAGTTTCGTATTGTTTTCTGCAGCATATCCCAAGCTAAAAATGTAACATGTCCACATTCTCTGACACTCATTTCCTTTATTAGGTCTGCAGTTTTTAACAGTGCTCTCAAGCTTAGATACTGTATATTGAATGCTATGTGTGGCCCTTTGGCGATGTCAGGGGCCACATTTGAGGCTCCTTTTAGCTCATAATTTGACAACCACTGAGCTAGTGGGTTCTGTGCAAGGGGAGTTAAAGAGGAGCTTCAGTCTCTGAAGTGAAAATTAAAAGAGTCAGCAGCTACAAAAACTGTAGCCGCTGACTTTTAACCACCTCAATACTGGGCACTTTCACCCCCATACATTCCCAGACCAAATTTCATCTTTCAGTGCTCTCGCACTTTGAATGACAATTACTTAGTTATGCTACACTGTACCAAATTCAATTTTTATCATTTTGTTCACACAAATAGAGCTTTCTTTTGGTGGTATTCGCCACAGTTTATGTTTTTGCGATATAAGCGGAAAAAAAGAGTGAAAATGTTGAAAAAAAAAACAATATTTCCTACTTGGTTTAAAAAAAAAAAAATCCAATACAATCGAATTTCATCATACATTTAGGCCAGAATATATTCTGCTACATGTCTTTAGTAAAAAAAAATCCTGATAAGTGTATGATCATTGGTTTGTGTGAAAGTTATAGTGTCTACAAGCTATGCTACGCATCACTGAAAATTGATCAGTCCAGATCTTATTTCTTGAGGCCCTAAAATGTCAGGACAATACAAAATACTGCCCAAATTACCCCTTTTTGTAAAGATGACAGTCCAAGGTATTTAGTAAGAGGCATAGTGAGTTTTTTGAAGTTGCAATTTATTGCCCACAATTGTTTGGAAAATTGAGATGTTTTCCCCCCCACAAAATTGTCATATTAACAAGTTATTTCTCTCACATGGCATACGTAAACTTGTAATTACACCCCACAATATATTCTACTACTCCTCCTGAGGAGGGATGAGCTTTATGTTTGACCCGGACATTGGCTGTTCACCAGTTTTTGGTGTTCGCGGCAAATTCGAAAGCCACGGAACACCCTTTAAAAGTCTATGGGAGAAATCAAAAGTGCCAATTTTAAAGGCTTATATGCATGGTATTGTCATAAAAAGTGTTTGGGGACCTGGGTCCTGCCCCAGGGGACATGTATAAATGCAAAAAAAAAGTTTTAAAAACTTCCGTTCTTTGGGGAGCAGTGATTTTAATAATGCTTAAAGTGAAACAATAAAAGTGTAATATTCCTTTGAATTTCGTACCTGGGGGGTGTCTATAGTATGCCTGTAAAGGGGCGCATATTTCCCGTGTTTAGAACAGTCTGACAGCAAAATGAAATTTCTAAAGGAAAAAAAGTAATTTAAAACTACTTGAGGCTACAATGAATTGTCAGTCCGCAATACACATAAGGCCTCATGCACACGGACATTTTTACAGCCGCTTTTTTGAGCGTTTTTTGCAGCTTAAAAACGCCTGTCCATGTTAGTCTATGGCTTCATGCCCACCTATGCGTTTTTGAGCTGCAAATGGCATAGGGATTTTTAATCTGTAAAAAAAACCCAGTGCGTTCTGAGGCTCCAGCGTTTGAGCTGTAAAAACGTCAGACGCCAGCAAAAGGTGTTAAACTGCAATTAACGAGGCTTAACGCTGTGTTAAGCCTCGTCCGGCATTTCCGTCTCTATTCAAAATCAATGGTTCCCTATGGGAGCCCATTGATTTGAATAGAAGTCGTACCAGAAGTCGGATCAAGATGATCCGACTTGCGGTGCGACTTGTGTGCTGAGGATCTTGAAAGGGAACCCCGCAAAGATAAAAAAAATTTAATTTGCTCGAGGTTCCCCCCAAAACGATACCAGGCCCTTCGGTCTGGTATGGATCTTAAGGAGAACCCCCCACACCGAAAAAACGCCGCGGGGTCCCCCCACGATCCATACCAGGCCCTTATCTGAGCATGCAGCCCAGTAAGTAAGGAAAGGGGGCAAACACCGCCCCTCTCCTGAACCGTACCAGGCCGCATTCCCTCAACATGGGGGGGGTTGGTGCTTTGGGGCCCTGCACCCCCCACCCCAAAGCACCTTGTCCCCATGTTGATGAGGACAAGGGCTTCTTCCTGACAACCCTTGCCCGGTGGTTGTCGGGGTCTGTGGGCGGGGGCTTATCGAATCTGGGAGCCCCCTTCAATATCCCAGATCCTGGCACCCCACCCTATGTAAACGAGTAAGGGGTACATCGTACCCCTACCCATTCACCTGGGGTACCCCTACCCATTCATCTGGGGTACCCCTACACATTCCCCTTAAGATCCATACCAGACCGAAGGGCCTGGTATCGTCTTGGGGGAACCTCACGCAAAAAAATGTAAAACATTTTTGCGGGGTTCCCCTTCAAGAGCCTCAGCATATAAGTCGCACCGCAAGTCGGATCATTTTGATCCAACTTCTGGTACGACTTATATTCAAATTAATGGGCTCCCATAGGGAACAATTGATTTTGAATAGAGACAGAGAAACGCGGCTGAAAGATTAACGTGCATTGAATTCAATGCAAAACGTGGGAAAAAAACGAATTTTTAACGCTGCTTTTTTCCTGGAGTCTGTACTAGCTTTACAGCCTGTTTTTTAAAACGTCCGTGTGCATGAGGCCTAAAAGTTAATTGATAAAAACGGCATGGGGATTTCCCCACAGGGGAACCCTGAACCAAAATATAAAATAAAAAAATGCGTTGGGGTCCCCCTAAATTCCATACCAGGCCCTTCAGGTCTGGTATGTATATTAAGGGGAACCCCGCGCCAAAATTGTTAAAAAAAAAATGGCATGGGGTCCCCCCGAAAATCCTTATCAGACCCTTATCCGAGTACGCAACCTGGCAGGCCGCAGGAAAAGAGGGGGGGAGAGAGTCCGGGGGACACAGGCACATCAATATCGCGTGTTTGCGCGGGCACCCAGCCGCACGATCGCATTTTATTGACAGGACATGCAGGAACGTCCAGTCAGAAGGACAAAGCAACCACCCGGCCGTTTATATGCAGCGGTCGGGTTGGAAAGGTTAACAGCCAATCACCTGTCCTACAATCCAGCGATATGCTCACCTCAGTTGTGTCTCCCTGTGCTCTCCCTCGCCGGTGCCTTCACTATGGGTACCCAGCTTAGACAGCTTGCGGGTTCACAGCCAGGTGCCCACTGCACATGCAAGAACGGCGCCACAGTCTGACTGGTCCCGAAGTCTTCTGGAACCTGTCATATGTCCCAGAAGACTTGGGGAAGGAGAACATCTGCTTCCGATCGCCTAAGGTGATGGAAGCAGAAGTGGGAGCGGGTACCTGTCAGAATCGGGTACCCGCTCCCCCCTCCTCCCCAAAAGCTCAATTTCACAAACAGGAGTTGGGGAGGAGGCATTAAATCGGAACTTCCCCTTTTTGGTGGCGCTCCCCTTTAAGCGCACAGCTCTTGTGTAAATCTGTCAGAATTGGTTTCCACATATCTAGTCATATTTTGACAATTCTGTGGAAATGTTCAAGTTAATCATATTTAATTACACTGCCACGAACACCAAAATCCACTAAACTAGATCAAGTCCTGATTTAGTTAAGGTGTATGTTACCCTAACATTTCATATTCCTAAAATAGGTCTGTTGTACCATGTACTTGTATTAAAAAAAGTATCCTATTACATAGTAGGTAAGGTTGAATAAAGACAACAGTCCAACCAGTTCATCCTGTGTAGGTGTACGTGCGTCATTGCCGATAATTTCACATACCCCTGAATATTGTGATCTTTAATCAATATTCCCTGCTGATACCACCACTTGTAAAAGAGAGTTGCACATTTTTACCACCCTGACAATGAAAAACCCCCTGCACTGCTTAAAGGGGTTGTAAAGGTTTGATTAAAAAAATAAAAATAAAAAAATAACAAACATGTCATACTTACCTCCACTGTGCAGCTCATTTTGCACACAGTAGCCCCGATCCATGTCTTCTGGGGTCCCTCGGTCTCGGCTTCTTCCCGCATCAGCTAACCCCCTCTGGGAAGCGCTCTCCCGGGGGGTTACCTTGCGGCCGCGCTCCCGAGTTCTGTATTCGGCATCCATAAGCCGACTACAGGACTTGGCCCCACCCCGGGTCATTGGAGTTGATTGACAGCAGCGCGAGCCAATGGCTGCGCTGCTATCAATCTATCGAATGAAGAGCCGAGAACAGCCGAGAAGACCAGGCCGACAACAAGCACGTTCTCGACATGGGACTTTCGAGGGCTCAGGTAAGTAAACGGGGGGGGGGGGGGGGGGGGCTGCAATCGCTGAATGTTTTTTTCCCTTAATGCATATGAGGCATTAAGGTGAAAAAACATGATTCTTTACAACCCCTTTAAGGTTAAACCGCTTCTCCAATCTCATTGTGTGGCCCTGTATCAGCTTACACCCCCTGAGATTGAATAGCTTTTTCTCTATGCTGGGGTCACCAGTGAGGTATTTGTGAATCACTATCATGTCCCCCCTCAAGCATCTTTTCTCCAGCAAAAATACATTTAGTGCTTATAGTCGCTCCTCGTATTTGAGGTCGTCCAGTCCCCTTATTAATTTAGTTGCCCTTCTTCGGATTCTCTCCAGCTCATCCCTTCTGAGGACTGGTGACCAGAACTGGATGGAATACTCCAGATGTGGCCAAACGAGAGTTTTATTAAGTGGCACTGGCAGGATTATAGTTTTATCTCTGGAGTATATCCCTTTTTTATGCACGCTAATATTCTGCCAGCTTTTGTAGCTGAAGCTTGACATTGCATGCTATTGCACAGTCTGTCTTCCACTACGACGCCCAGATCTTTCTCCATCCTTAACTCGCCCAGCGGTTCTGTCCGCAGTGAGTAGTTTGCGTCTTTGTTCTTAGCCCCCAAGTGCATTATTTTACATTTCTCCACATTAAGGCTGGGTTCGCACCAATGCAAATTGGATGACAGGAGATTGTGACTGTCTCTCTATGGAGCAATTCACATATCTATGTTGCGGCTGCGGAGCAGAATGCACAGGAGTGCTGTGCGTCTTTGGCTCAGTTTCAGGCAAAAATTTGGACCTGAAACGGAGAACAGGGACGCACTGGACCCCTGCTGCGAGCCGCATCCATCTGCAGTGTGAACCCAGCCTAAATCTCATTTACCATGTAGTTGCCCACTCCATTATTTTGTTCATGTCTTTCTGTAAAACTTCTATATCATGCTGTGAAGTTATTGCCCTGCTTATTTTTCTATCGTCCTGAGAAAAAAAACTGATTGTGCTGTGTATCCCTTCCTCTGTGTCATTTATGAATACATTAAACAGAATTGGTCCCAAGACAGAACCTTGGGGTACCCCACTTACCACTCCAAACCACAGTACACGTTATTTATCACCACCCTTTGGACATGCCCTTATAACCAGTTTTTTATGCAAGAACAAACCTTATGGTCCATGCCTGCAGACCTCAGCTTGTAGATTAAGCGTTTATGGGGAACTGTATTGAACGCTTTTGCAAAATTCAGATACACCACATTTACAGGTTTGCCCCATCTAGATGACAGCTCACTTCCTCGTAGAATGTTAACCGATTTGTCTGGCAAGAACGACCCTTCGTAAACCCAATGCGGATTACTACTAATGATACCGTTTTCACCAGCAAATTCTTGGATATAGTCTCTTATCATCCCCTCCAATAATTTACCTACTATTGATGTTAGGCTGACCGGCCTGTAGTTCCCCAGAATAGGTGTATGGCTTTTCTCCAATCAGCTGGTACAATTCCTGTTAGTATGCTGTCTGTAAAGATTAAGAACTGAGAACTGAGTTCTTTGAGGACTCTCGGATGAAAGCCATCTGGGTCCTGGTGAATAGTTTGGGTTAAGCTTATCTAGTCTTTCCTGGACTTGGGCCTCCGTTAGCCACGAGGTTAAATCTTGTGATGTGTTATTAACAATACTGTCGTAGTCAATACACCCTCCTTATCCTGTGTAAAAATTTAGAATAAAGCATTTAGTACAGTTGCCTTCTCTGTGTCATCTGTAACCATCCTCCCAGCATAGTCATTTATTTGGGCAAAGTGCTCTGATTTAGCTTTTTTTACTGTTAAAATATTTAAAGAATTTATTGGGATTGTTTTACTCTGCTCCGCTATGTGTCTTTCGTAGTCTTTTATAGCCACCATGATTTCGTTCTTATACTATTACATTCCTTATAGTGTTGGAATGCTGATAATGCCCCCTCCGCTTTATATTTTTTAAAGGCCATTTTTTCTCTCCAATAAGAATATTTACATTACAGTTTAGCCACCCAGGTTTAACCCTAGCTCTTCTATATTTATTTCCCATAGAAATGCACTGTGTGATACCTTTGTTTACTATGTTCCTAAAACATTCCTATTTTTCCTTGGTGTTCAAAATTTCTATGATTAGGTCACAATTGAGGTCTTGTAGTATTGAGCGCAGTTCAGAAAAGTGGTCTCTTTTGAAATTTAGAGTTCTTGTGCTTCTTATCCTATGAGTTACGCTAATCATCGCTAGATCCCAAGTTGTCCTGTACTGCCACATCTGAGATCAGACTTGGATTGTTCATAATAAATCTAGCAACGCATTCTTTCTAGTTGAAGAATCCACCAATTAAGACATGAAGTTGTCCTACAAGACAGTCATGAAATGACAGGCCTTTAAGGAGTGAGCTGTTCCCTCAGCCCAGTCGCTATCGGGATAATAAGTAGCCCATTATGATGACATTTACCTGCCTCGCTGGCATTTCTAATTGTGATAGGAGGTCAAGCGTCTCTTCCACCCTCCTTTAGGTTGGGGGGGGGGGGGGGCTGCAACATACCCCCACTATCAATTTCCCTCTTACTTCTTCTCTTTGGAGTTCTACCCACATTGATTCCACCGCCCCCTTGTTGTGTGAGCTGTCAAACCAAGTTTCTGTTATTCCCACAAAGTCGAAGTCCTCCTCGTGTAATAGCAGCTCCAGTTCTTACATTTTGTCTGCTTGGCTCCTGGCATTTGTTTATACTCCTCTCAGTGTTATATTTTTTGCATATTAATTTCCCCTTAGGGGAAAGTTCATCTTTACAGAAAAATCTGTAAGATGAACTTGGACAGAACCCCCTCCTCACCCCCCCGTCCCGCTGAGCTGCAGCACGGCAATCTCCCATTCTGAGCCCTGCTATAGCTGTATCACGGCTTCAGGGCTGAGAATTCCCCGGAGCTTAATTATCCCTGGAGTCCTGTGTAAATTCACCTTTTACTGTAAAGCTGAACTTACACTTTAAGTTGTCTCATGCTTTGTTTTCGATTTGACCACTCATTCACCTCAGGATTAGAAGTTACGGCTATATTATCACTACTGGCTCCACTATTACCCTCTGTCCCTCGCTCACTGTTGACTGTCACATCTTTAAACCCCCCCCCCCCCCAACACTGAGTTTAAAAGTCCCTCCTACTTTGTGGCCATCTGTCTAACCAATAGAGCTGCACCATCCCCATTAAGGTGCAGCCCATCCTTACTAAAGAGCCGGTAATCAACTGAGAAGTCAGCTCAGTTCTCCAGGAACCCAAACCTCTTTCCTACACCAGTTCCTCAGCCACTTGTTCAGTTCCCTAAGCTCCTGCTGCCTCTCTGGTGTGGCTTGAGGAACAGGTAGTATTTCAGAAAAAAAAAAAACATATTGGAGGTCCTTCAATCTATTCCCTTAGTCCCTGAAATAATTTTTTTAGGACACTTCACCTTCTTTTCACTGTCATTGGTGATAACGTGTACCATGACAACTGGGTCCTCCCCAGCTCCACCCAATAATCTGTCCACCCGCTCCGCTATTCTCTTTGCACTGCTTCCTTTATGTGAAATCCCTGGTGATCCTGCCAGTCCTCCCTGATTTTCCATTTCAAAATTACCATGCTAAGCATGTAAGCACATCAATCTCAGTGTGGTCAGTTCTTAGCATTCTATTGGGAACACAGCCTGCCTGTAATCCAAAATTGGCAGTAATGTGCCGACACACTTTCCCTGCATGGCTAATCATTGGGAAGATTAATGTCCTGCTGGTTGCTGGTTGCGTTTGCCCTTCCTGCAGTCTTCACCCCACCCTCACCACCCTTTATGCAGCTGAGAGAGGTTATGTGATGATCACTTATGGAAAAAATAGTATATATATATATATATATATATATATATATATATATATATATATATATATATATATATATATATACACACACACACACAAATAATTTAAATATGCTTTAATCTTTATTCAACAGACCTTTATTTGTACAGACTTTTTCTTTAGGAGCAAAAGATATAATGCATCTTTTTCTCTTCACAGAAAAGAAACAACACAGGTGCAGGCTATAGAGTGAATGATCACTGTGATGGCCAATCACAGGAGTCACATGATCGAGAGCCGGTTCTCTTGGTAACCAATTGATTGTATGAGACCTGAAGCTGTCATCAACAGCTTGATCTCAGTAGATGGGAATATATAAATGTGGTGCCCAGGAATAAGGTCCACTTCCCGGACACTGTGTATATGTGTGTGCATGTATGTGTGTATATATATATATATATATATAAATATATAAATATAAAGGGGTTAAGGACAGAATGTCACTTTTGGCTTTTCAATGTGGATTTTTCCTCCAGTTATTAATTTAGCTCAACAGCTTGGCAAACGCAACCAACTTTCTAGAATCCACACCAGCAATTACATGGCTCCTTCGGGACACAGAGCCACTTTTGACATCAGCAGTGTATGTTGTAACCTTACAGTGACCAGTTTCATATGCGCATTACATCTCAGTGACCGATCACCAGTGTACCAATATTAACTCTATAGTAATCAGCCTGCCAAATTGTGTATTAGCCCTTCAGTGACTAGAATCCAGTGCATGTGAATTATTCTCTGAGTGACCAGTTTCCACATTATATGCATTAATTCCTCAGTGACCAGCCTCCAAATGATGTGTTATAGTGAACGTTGTTCAGTTTCATCAGCATGAACTTTACAGTGATCATTCCTGACACAAATTTATCTGTGTGTCTGCTTTTATCTTAGCAATAAAAGTAAAGAGGATTGCTCAGTGTTGGATTAACTCTTCATGGCAAGATTGGGCACAGTTGACTTGACATCCTCTACTGTGTACACAGCTTAATTTTTTTTTTTCAGGTTTACAACCACTTTAATGCATTCTATGCATTAAGATAAAAAAAACCTTGCGTGTAGCAGCCCCCCTAATACTTACCTGAGCCCCATCTCTATCCAGCGATGTGCTTGAGTGCCTCGGTCGTCCGGGACTCTTCCTCCTAATTGGCTAAGAAAGCAGCAAAGCCACTGGCTCCCACTACTGTTAAAGTCAGTTAGCCAATCAGGAGAGAAAGAGGGGGTGGGGCCAAACCGCAGCTCTGTATCTGAGATGGACACAGAGCTGTGGCTTGGTTGCCCCCATAGCAATCTGCTTGCTGTGGGTGCACTTGACAGGAGGGAGGGGGTAAAGAACACCGAATAGGAACCAGATAAGAGGAGGCTCTGGGCTGCTCTGTGCAAAACCATTTCACAGAGCAGGCAAGTATAAGTTTTATTTTTTTTCTTTAGTATCACTTCAAGCATATGTGCATTTACATCTTAGTGATCAGTTGTGCTGGCAGGACACAAAAAAAAAAAAGTCCTGCAAGTAGCATCTTTGAGGCGCTTTAGGAGCAGTGTATACCCCGCTCATAAAGCACCCCTACCTGTTGAAATCAATGGGCAGCGGCGCTTTTAACCCTTTTTCGGCCACTAGCGGGGGTTAAAAGCGCCCTGCTAGTGGCCGAAAAATAGCGGTGCTTTACCGCTGACGCCCGCCTGCCCCAGTGCCTTTAGCGTATGTGCATTACTACTATTACTCATTATGACAGTGTAATCATGTGCATTAACCCTTTCGCTGCCAGGCCCTGTGCTCCACTTTGTAGATTCAGGTGGCCAGACATTTTTTGCAATTTTTCCTTTGCTTTTTTATTTTTCACTTATAGCTTTCAGAATTTGTGAAAGACCCCCCAAACCATAGAATTTTTGAAAAGCATATGATCAGTAGAATAAAAAAAAAGTGCTACTGATTTTTTTTAGGCTCCGCTGTATTTGCGCAGATGTTTATCAAACCAAAAATACACTAAAACCATTATTAGCAGATATAAACAGCACATTTTTGGGGTTGTAATCCACTGATCAGAGTTATAAAATTGTTCAGCAGTGTCTGCTGAACAGTTCTGATAAGTTTATGGTCATTAAAGTGACCATAAGCTTATAGAAGAGGGAGAAAGGAGGACTGTACGCCGTACTGACTTGGCCACCTGCGGGCACTTCTGTAGGTACGTACGGCATACAGACTTGGCAGTAAAAGGGTTAAAACCAGCATATGTGCATGCAGATTTACTATAGGGAAAATATTTTAATAGGTGCCAACTGTATTACTGTGCACATATCCCTGCCCCTGCCGTTCACCATTAAGGTCCTCAACTAAGAGAAAAATATGCTGGCAATATTTTCTAATAGAAGACTGCTCTATTAGTAGTAGCTGGAGAAATGTACTCTAATCACAATTTATCCAATCAGAAAAACCTAAAAGGGCTGTTACACTGCTAAGCCAAAATGTTTATTTTGGTTTAACCTCCTGCCTGCCACTCACAGTAAATCTACTGGGGGTAGGCGGCAGGATCTGCAAACTGCTGTTCCGTGCTGTGACTGCATACAACACGAGTTTGGCCCCAAACTTCAGCCAATGATTTCAGCTAAAACCTGCTAATCAGCCAGTGCCTGTTAACGTGAGATTGCCTGGCACACTTATACAGTCACACTATAAGTCGCTGATCACTGCCATTGCAGTACAGTGTCAACAGCTGTGTAAATTCCAGTATACATAGTTTAGAATATAGTATATATATATATATATATATATATATATATATATATATATATATATATATATATATATATATATACATATATACACACACACACACACACACACACACGTTTGGAAATGCTATAGCTTTAAAATAACCTTATTAATAGACACACTTAATGGGATTGTTTTTCTTACCAAAGACATGTAGCAGAATACATTTTGGTTGAAGTTAAATTATGCATGTTTGTTGGATTTTCAGGTCATTGGTTTCTTTCTCTGCCTACTTTTGCTATAATCATTTAATGAAGTGTAAGTTTTACTACATAGCATATGCAAAACAAACAAAATATGGTCACTTAAAATTAGGATAATAAATTACCTGCACAAAATGCTAAAAGGCACCCATTATTTACAAGCACACATTTTGTGGGTAAATACAAATCTAAGTAAGCCATTATACATACCAGTCCATGGGATATACTCTGGTTCTTTATTCACATGTTCAATTTTATAAAGACATGCTTTATTGAGACGATACTGACTTGCAGCGTGCAGCATATCCTAAAATTACAAATATTCAATGAAATGTTAAACGTTTTGCATAAAAAGATTTATGCTTAACAAATTAATTACATAACCAAACCGTTATTTAATCTCCATCTGAGCGCATATAATGTACAATGGATATAACAAGTCTACACAAACTTTGTAGTTGGATAAAGCTTAAATTATTGGGAAATAAGGGATAAATAGGGACACGCACAGAACGAAAATCCTAAAATAGAGGAGGGAGGAGGGAACCATTTCCCTTCCCCCTCTCCTTTTTGTACATACGGTAATCACAATGGTATATAAAATGAGTTAATATTAAGGGTGAGGGAGAATCACGGAGACACTGAATAAGTGGAGTGTAACAAACAGGGGGAAGGGGAGTAGTAAGGGACCCCCCCCTTTTTTTTTCCCTCTCTCCCTCCTCGCCCCTAAACTCCGGCCTCATACTCAAAGAATATAGTCAGCAATTAGAGACTCCATGTTTATACTGATAGAGCAAACCATAGAAGTGGAAGTATGAACCCCTCTTTATCTATTTATCTACATTTTTATTTTATTTTTATTTTTTTATCACCCTGTGGCTGACATTTAAAGATAATCCTCAGAGAAGACGAGGTACAGTAGAATAGAATAATTAGATAACGGTGGTATTAATGATATATTCTCTTCCAGGTAACTATATAGAATGGCTAGCGGAGAATGCTGCCCATCCCCCCCCCCCCCCCCCCCTCAGGTATTTTCAGCTACTTCCCCCTCAATAGGATAGCACTCATATGGCTTAAAGAAGCTGAGTGCATAAAGCAAATTGCTTAGTTGCCCTGAGGGAGGTCACGGAAAGGTGCCCACCCCCAGTGGCTATAGTAAATAAACCCCAAAGGTTCTTGAACTTTGCGGTTTCCACTTTTATTTATTTATTTTTCTCCTCCTTCCCTAATCCCTGTGGCCTATTATGAGAAGGATACTGTAAAGATACTTTAGCTTAATGCCAAAGGGTTAAACACCCCTGAAAAGAGACGCATATTATTGAACGATCTGAAACGTGAAATGTAGATATGGCGTTTATTCAAGAAACGCACTTCAGAGATGATAAACTTCCCATTCTTAAGAACAGGTATTATCCAGTTGTCTATCAGTCCACCAATAACCTAACTAAAACCGAAGGGGTATCGATATTAGTGTCTAGCCGAAAATTCATGGTTGTGTCAAGATACTCTGGCAGACCCGATGGGGCGTTTCATGTTTATTAAAGGCCAGATAGGAGAAGTAAAAATTACTTTTGCTTCCATATATGCCCCAAATAATCACCAAGATTCCTTTTTGGGCCGTACAATAGAACGTCTTTTGAAATTCTCTGAAGGTCAGTTGATCCTGGGAGGCGACTTCAAGGCTTCACAACATGGACACCTCCTCTGGCTCAACCTGCATTACTCCTGGCGTCCGTAAGCGAGTGGCACAATCCTCCTACGAAGCTCAACTAAGTGATGTCTGGCGTTTACAACACTCAGGTGAGAAGGATTACACGTTTTACTCTCCTCCCCACAAACTCTATTCACATATAGACTATTTTCTGATTCCACATGCACAGTTGCAGGCTGTTTACAGTACAGCAATTGGTCCAATCACGCGCCGATTGAGTTAATATATCAAAACCTCTGAGCTTTTAGCTTCCAGGACCAGATTCTGGAGACTGAATGAAAGTCTCCTGCAGACTCCTGAGATAGTGGAAGATGTACACCGCAAGTTGGGTCAGTATTTTTAAATTAATCAACCTGATTGTGACATAGGGATCCTATGGGAAGCCCATAAGACAGTCATAAGAGGTGTTCTTATTAAACATGGAGCACGGCTTAAGCACCAGCGGCTGGAAAAGCTTACATCCTTCCTACACGACATTCACAAAGTTGAGGCTCAACATAAACATGCACCGAACCCTACACGCAAAGAAAATCTCTTTACGCTCCGTAAGCAGGTAATGGACCTGTTAAGATATCAAGCTAAGGCTGATATACAGCGAGGTCGTAGAATAAATAATGAATCGGGAGATAAATGTGGGAGAACACTAGCACGTGCGATTAGAGAACAAAAATGAGCTTAATATATCCCTCAAATAATTACACCCTAAGGCCAAAAAGTGGGGCTTCTTAAGAAAATTACACAGGGGTTTAGAGACTTCTATTCTTCCCTATACAATCTTCCAGAGTAGTCTTCTGCTCAGATACAAATGGAAGACTATATGGCTGCCTCCCAACTCCCTCAGTTGACCCCAGAGGTTCAGGAAGATTTGGAGACACCAATAACTCTAGATGAACTCCAGAAGGCACTTGGTGTCTCTAAATTAGGCAAAACACCAGGTCCTGACGGGTCCTCATTACAGTATTATAAGAAATTCCATCCACTTCTAGGTCCTCATATGGTGGAACTATTCAATAAAGTAAGCTCCAAAACATCTTTCCCCAGAGATACTTTAAAAGCACACGTCACAGTAATTCCTAACGAAGGAAAAGACCCCACTTCCTGTGGCAGTTATAGACCTATTTCACTCTTGAACTGCAACCTTAAGACCGCTTTCACACCACACTGCCCATATCGCCGGCGGTAAAACGCCGCCATTTTTAGCGGCGTTTTACCGTCGGATTTGCGGCGCATTACCCCCCCGCTATCGGCCGAGAAAAGGTTAAAACCCCGGCAAAACGCTGCAATAGTGGCGTTTTGCCGGCGGTATTACAGCGGAACATAAACATAAAACTTGCATGGGACATAAGCATGAATAGTGTGACATTCCTTGATTTAGAAATACGACAAGAAAACAACACATTAAGCACCAGAACACACTTTAAAAAAAATGTGGATAAAAATAGCTATTTGCCTATGGAGAGCTGTCACCATATTAATTGGCTCTGCAACATCCCTAAAGGACAACTGATGCGATTAAGAAGGAATTGTACAAAAAATAGTGACTTTATCACCCAGGCCAATAAGATAGGCCACAGGTTCATCAATAAAGGTTACAACAAACATGATATCTATTCCAAAATAACAGAAGTGGAAAAAATGGATAGAATAGAATTGATCAAAGACAAACCAAAAAATGACTCCAGAACCAATGGGGTACCAATCGTCTTAGATTACAAGGTTCAACATAAAGCAGTAGAGAATATAATAAAGAACCATTGGCACATCCTACGTAGAGATGCACACTTAGAATCAATCCTTCCAGAGAAACCAAAATTTGTATACAAAAGAGCGCCCACATTAAGAGACAAACTAGTGAAAAACATCCCAGATCCTCCAAAAATCGGCTACACGTTTTTTTCAGGCAAAGGATTCTATCCATGCAAAAGGTGCTTCGCGTGCACAAAGGCTAAAAAAACGGCAGAAAAAGTATTCAAATTTAAATCTACCAGCACCGGCAATTCCTATGAAATCGCAGACTTCATTTGCTGCAATACAGAAGGCGCCGTATATGCGCTCGAATGCAGTTGCGGTCTCCAATACATTGGACGCACAAAAAGACCCCTGAGAGTAAGAATAAAGGAGCATATACAAAATATTCGAAAGGGGTTTGACAAGCATAGCGTCTCTAAACATTTCGCCACACACCATAATCAGGATCCAAGACACTTAAAATTTTGGGGAATTGAACCTTATAAGAAGCACTGGAGAGGCGGACATAAAGTTAGAACCCTCAGCCAGCTAGAGTCTAAGTGGATATTTATTTTAGATACTTTTACGCCCCATGGTCTTAACATCGAATTTGATCTTAATTGTTTTATTAGCGATTTTTAATTATCTAGTTCCACCTTACTCTGCAGTCAATATCCATTTTACTGATCTCCTGTATTTATGTCATTTACTGTATGCCACGCACTTGTCTATTTTATACCTGCTCCTTCCCTGACATCATTTCCGGAGTCCGATATATTTATTCATTTTTTTATTAAACACTCCTTTCTTCCGCTCACCCCTCTATTTTTTGAGATTTTATCAATGGTCCCTTCTCATTTTAAGCAATGTGCATATTATATATATTTTATATATTTTTACTCTCAGTTTTTACCTTCCCACCTTTACCTACTAACCAATTTTTAATGTACATTAATCAATAGGCATAATCTCATCTATTTCTAAATCCCTATGCCTTTATCCTTTTTCTCTATTAAATGATTCCAAATGTACATTATGCAAATGGCACAGCTTTATTATTTCCAATACCCCTTTGCTTTGCCATGGTAATCGTCCTATCGTCTGTTTATTTAGAATATAAACAGCTTCATTACACTTAATGCTTGCTCAATTTCACCTAGTTTGATGGCGTTTTACATTTGCTTTGCCGTCCAGTTGTCCTCAATAAACCACAAAAAAATGGCCGCGATCGTAGCCTAATCCTAAAGAAAATGGCCGCTACATTATTGAGATAGGGGAGCTTCAAGAAAATGGCCGACCGCTATACAATAGCCATCCCTATTTAAAGACACTTCCGACGGCCCTGTACTATCCCCGATGAAGTCACGTGACGGTGACGACACGCGTAGGATACGGACCCCGGAAGTGACGCACAGGACGCGGGCTCGCCGCTCGTTCATTATATACACAGTATTCATGGTTGTAATGTGAGTACCTTTTAAATAATAAAAATACAGCTTTTATTCCAAAAATTACTACACTATATGGGTCCCTTGTCTTCCTCTTTCATACCTTCACCACATGGTATATCCTGAGCGGTGCCTGGCCCTACCTATAAGGATATCTTCAGACACAATACCCCATAGGCTCCATACACCCTGGACTAAGAGGACCATTGGACAGGAGACCCCAGAGAAACCATCCCCCTGAGGGCACCTTCCCCCTGTGAGACCACCGCCGAGACGTCTACACACATGCTGCTTACCTTACAGCAGTAAGGTAAGAAGTTAGGACACCCACGGGTGTCGTTAACACCGAAGAAGCACAGCACCATCTATGTGCAAGTCACTTCACCATCTGTAGACCCACATTTGGCACTATGTACCACTTGAATCTCCAGACCTGAATGTGTTTGCACTCACTTGCACCACGCCGCACAACTGGCATATGAACTTTCCAATGAGGATTGATCGATTCACTCATATATGTTGATTTTATTATATTATTTTTTTTGCCACTATCACCTTCATTTGCCACTTTCCCTGTTTTCTTATATTTATTTTTATTATGAACCATTATTTGGTTGTTCACAATCACAGTCGCATTACTTTGTCAGTTCGCTGCTTTTAGCTATTTATGCTCAACAGCCACCTGAACTTTTGTTTTTTTGATCCGCTGCAGAAAAATATTTATCTTCGCTCTTATTGATGCATCACAGATAGTCACTGTATTCTTAGCCTTTGTTGCACTACAGTCACTTTATTCCGCATAATCTTAGTTCATGTTTCTCATGCGACTTTTATGCGATTGCACCTCAGTCACAAAGTCACTGTATTTATTTATTTATTTATGTACTGATGTTTTTAGCCATTGTTGCACTATAGTCACTTGAGTCTGCATAATTTTAGTCCTGTAGCCACATGCTACTTTTTATGCGATTTTACTAAGTGATATCAGTTTAGGAGCGCGACACCACCTATTGATTTTTTCCATTACAGCGCTGCCCCATTGATTTCAATGGGGAGCAGCGGTGGAGGAGTGGTGAGTTCACCGCTCCAAAGAAGCTGCTGGCAGGACTTTTTGTGATGCCCTGCCAGCGCACCGCCTTTCACACTGCAGACAATAGAGCAGCAGTTTGAGGGCGGATTGCAGGCACTATTTCTAACGCTATAGCGCCTGCAAAATGACCTCGTGTGAAAGGGGTCTCAATTATTTACGAAGATTATAGCCATGCAAATTCCACAACACCTACAGCCGCTGATACATCTTGATCAAGTGGGATTTATTCCAATCTTATTCATATTGTACAGAGGACGCATACTCCATGCGTTATAATAGGTACAGATGCTGAAAAGGCATTCAACCGCATCAACTGGAACTTTATGTTTGCGGTTTTACGTCATATAGGCCTGGGGGAACATATGTTGCAGTGCATCGGTAAGATCTACCTGCATCCGACAGCCCATATCAGACCCCTTCCAGATCTCAAATGGGCCTAGACAGGGGTGCCCACTATCTCCGCTGCTCTATCCCTGGAATTTGTGTGATCCGGTTGAACCCAGATATTACTGGAGTCAGGGTAGGAGAAAAGCAGCATATAGTTTTAGCTTACGCCTGACGACCTGCTTTTTTCCCTCACTAACCCTACAGTCTCACTGCCGAATCTTATACGTGAATTTGAGATGAATGGTAGACTCTAATTTACGGATTAATTTTGGCAAATTGGAGGCTATGGGGATAGACGTCCCTATAGCGCTGCTTAAAAACTTGCACTCAAACTTTAAGTTTAAATGGACAGATACAGCCCTGAAATATTTGGGAACATATATCCCCTCTGATCTATCTCGGGTTTTTGAACTTAACTGTCCTCCTCTTGACTAGAACACGTATTTTGTTGGAGACCTGGAATCGGGGACTATATTCGTGGTTTGGTAGATGTAACCTTTTAAAGATGAGTATTCTACCAAAGTATTTATATTTATTTCAAACTTGACCGATTAAGATAACATCTCAATATTTTAAACAGGTTCATTCCTTGTTTATTAAATTTATATGGGCGCATTAGAGACCACGCACTCCCAGAAGCCAATTATCCATACCTAAACATAGTGGATGTATTGCACTACCAGACATATTTAAATACTACCAGGCGGTACACTTAGGGTGACTTATAGACTGGAATCATCACTCAATAGGCAAACTATGGATTCAGATCGAACAGACTCAAACTGACATGCTACGACAATCTCCCATCCTATCTAAAGACACACCCTCTGATAGGCCCGTACCTGTTCACAGGTGATCGCCAAAACTTCGCTCTCGTCAGTGGATTTGCCTCTGATGCCCATTCTGGGGAAGCCGAGATTCCCTCCAGGCCTGAGAGACCATCATTTCTCAATTTTGCGACAGACTGTTTTCGAGCATCGCATTTTTTACTATCGGATGGCTGGCCCGCCATAGCGGCTTTAATAGAGCCCTTGGGCCCTTTTGGTTTACCGTTTTGGAAGGCCTTGCAGCTCCACCACTTTCTTCACTCATTAAAGTCCCCAGAGAGGTTCGGTCGACAATTATCTATATTTTGAAAAGTGTTGCTCAGAGGAAGGGACCTTAACAAAAAACACTCTCGAAGATGTATGGTCTATTGATAACTCCCCTGGAACAACCATATCCATCTTGGATAGAGAGATGGAAAAGAGAGATGAACTGTAAGTTTACAACCAGTCAAAGACAAAATATAGTTGAACTTTCGATAAAGACAACGATTTGTACCAGGATCCAGGAGACGGATTATAAAATATTGACACAGTGGTTTTATACCCCACAGAAGATACACAAATTTAACCTGAAATACCAGACCGCTGCTGGAGATGCCATGAGGAGGGATGTACGATGCTACACATTTTTTGGTCTTGTCCAAAGATAATACCATATTGGTGGGAAGTACGGAACATTATCCAAAAAATTTCTGATTATAAGATACCTGAGGGTCCATCTTTTTTTCTACTACATGTTACGACTATTTCAGCTAAAAAATATAAGAAATCTATCTTAAGACATTTCGTAAACACAGCGAAAGCATGCATTCCCCTTAGGTGGAAAAATACTTCACCTCCTACCATTGGATGTTGGCTTCACAAGGTGGAAGAGATCAATAAGATGGAAAATCTCACACTCAGCACAAAACAAACAAGAAAAGTATTCTGAGTTATGGAGAGGGTGGAATACGCTTATTCTCTCTGAAGAAGGTTTAACGCTGCTCAATTCATGATTGTCGGGCATAGAAATTATAATTAGATAGCTGATAACCAGTTATCCAGTACTCATTAGGGCCTCCCCCTTCTTTTTTTTCTCTCCCCCTTTTGTTGTTTGTTTTTTTCTTCTGTAATTTAGAAAATGGGAAATAGATAGGGTGACTCTAGGTATAGTGGCTGAGGTTTTTTTTTCCCTAGGTCACTATAATACTGGCGCTATATTCTTATAGGATGATCATAGAAGGTGTTATGCATGATATGATATGATTACTATGTGGAATACCGTTTTATTCATTCAATGTATTCGTTATGTTATTGTGTATATACGGCTGCCACGAAAACCTGGATTAAGCATCACATTCACGAGGCAAGGATGCCCGCTGTCCCTGCTGCTCTTTGCGATCGCTGTGGAGCCACTGGCAGCCCTGGTGCGGGCGAGCACCTGCATCCAGGGGTTCCATTAGGGTACGTTGCAGGAAAAGATCATGTTATATGCTGATGACATGATGCTTTTCCTGGGGGATCCATCACAATCCCTTCCAGGGGTCATGTCCATTATATCGAAATTTGGTCACTACTCCGGCTTGACCATAAACTGGTCAAAATCAGCCTTGATGTTGCTGGACGAGAGTCGGGAGGTGACCCTTCCCGACTCTTGCCCCATCCCGGTGGTGACCAGCTTCAAGTACCTGGGGGTGCAGGTGTCGACCAGGCTTGGGGATTACTGCACCCTTAATGTACACCATTTACTGCCCAGGTTTAGGGATAAAATTAACACCTGGAATGCCCTTAAAATGTCACTTGCAGGCAAAGCCAATCTAATAAAAATGATACTAATGCCCCAATTACTTTACTTTCTCTACAATTCTCCAGTGGTAATACACCTAAAAATCTTTAGAATAGTAAACACCCTATTTAGACGGCTTCTGTGGCACACTAGACCCCCCCCCCCCCCATATACGGCTGGAGCAGCTACAACAAACAAAGGACAGTGGAGGGCTGGCGGTTCCCAACCCTTGGCTGTACTACATAGCGGCCCAGTTGCAACATTTGATTGGCTCTATGTCCCAGAATCCGGGAAACTCGTTGGCGCAACTGATGTTGATGGCCACGGGGGCAGAGACCATACCGGCTGGACTGGAGGTGCAAATGTTCTCGAAATCCAACAGACCCCGACACTCTCACTGGTACAAAAGATTTGGAACAAAAGTAGACAATTTCAGGGGGTGAAGGGGTTCACGGAATACAGCCCGATATGGGATAAAAAAATCATATGTAGAACTGGCTAAGCTGCAGCAGGGGCCCAGATGACGTGCCTGGGGGTATCCCTGCTGTCCCACATATTTGAGAATGGTAAACTGCTGTCCTTCCCTGAACTACGGGCAAGGTTTGACATACCCGCTAATAGGGGTGCAACGGATCGTCGCCGATCCGTGATCCGAACGGGCCACCCCGTTCGGATCGGCACACCCCGCGATCCGCTCCGCGGCCTCGGTCTTAGGAAAGGCCGCGGCTTCGGCCTAGCTCTGGAGCGGCGGCGGCCATCTTTGTACACCCGGCGGCCTTAGGAAAGGCCGCGGCTTCGGCCTAGCTCCGGAGCGGCGGCCATCTTGGTACACCCGGCCACTGTTTACAATGTGATCGCTCCGTCAAATGACGGAGCGATCACTTGTAAACATACCCTGCATTACCCTGCATATACTCTGCGATACTCTGCATATACTCTGCGATACCCAGCCAATACTCTGCGATACCCAGCCAATACTCTGCGATACCCAGCCAATACTCTGCGATACCCAGCCAATACTCTGCGATACCCAGCCAATACTCTGCGATACCCAGCCAATACTCTGCGATACCCAGCCAATACTCTGCGATACCCAGCCAATACTCTGCGATACCCAGCCAATACTCTGCGATACCCAGCCAATACTCTGCGATACCCAGCCAATACTCTGCGATACCCAGCCAATACTCTGCGATACCCAGCCAATATTACAGTGGGGAGAGGATGTGGATATTACAGTGGGGGAGATGACGTGGATATTACAGTGGGGGAGATGACGTGGATATTACAGTGGGGAGATGACGTGGATATTACAGTGGGGGAGATGACGTGGATATTACAGTGGGGACTATATGGTGGCAGAATTTTCACAGGTTTTTGCAAATTCAATTATTATTTGCTGATCCGAAAAATGATCCGATCCGTGACTCCTGATCCGAGGATCGATCCGATCCGTGAGTTTTTTGATCCGTTGCACCCCTACCCGCTAATATGCACTATTACTATATACAACTACACCACGCAGTCACGGCACAAGGGAGCGCGGTGGAGTGGGCACAGTCGCCCACTCCCATGATCTTGATGCACACAAGCACTGAAACTAAGGGGTTAATCTCCCAATGTTACCAAATGCTGCTGGCGAAACACCTGCGAGCGTTTCCAAATCGAGCTGAGGATATGTGGGAAAGAGACCTAGGCCAACTAACAGGAGATCAATGGGAAGAAGCTATGCAGTCAGTAACTTTATGTTCCCTTAATGTAGCGCAGAAAGTGTCTCAGCTCTACATATTACTGAGAGTCCATTATACCCCGACCAAACTTCATAAGATGGGTAGATTGCCAGACCCACTCTGTTGCCGGTGTAGACGGCACAACGGAGACCTTATACATCTCCTATGGAGATGTCCAAAGCTCCATAGGTACTGGAACAAGGTTTTGAACACACTCAATGGAGTGTTTCAGACAACGGTCCACGTGGACCCCATATGCCGTTTGCTGGGGGTCCTTGAGGACAGGATCCCAGAGGAGCCAACCAGAATAGCAGTTTCCAGAGCCTTGTTCCAGGCTAGAAAGTTGATTTTAATGGGATGGAAGTCATTGCTGCCACCGAACACTACCTCCTGGATAGCACATATGGGAAATACGCTTATAATTGAGAAACATATATATCAACACAGGGGAAGCCCAGGCAGGTTCGAGAAGATATGGTCTAAATGGCTGGATACCCCCGGTCTGAGTTCCAGGGAACTGGTAATGTCCAGACTTTTACAATGTTCATAAAATGCATCATATATATACATGCAATAAACCTAAATATGCAAAGAAGCAGTGCTGCAGGTAGAACTGTATCTGTTGTAAATATATGGAACAAAGTTATTGAAAGTTTTTGTACAAAGGAAACTGTTGAGATATGTCCAATGTTAAATAAAAACCTTTTTGATTCAAAAAAAGCATCACATTTAACTCATGTTAAATAGGAGTCAGTACACACCTGCCATCATTTAAAGTGCATCTGATTGACCCAAAATAAAGTTGAGCTGATCTAGTAGGTCTTTCCTGACATTTTCTTAGTCGCATCCTACAGCAAAAGCCATGGTTCACAGAGAGCTTCCAAAGCATCAGAGGGATCTCATTATCAAGTGGAGAAGATTTGGCACAACAGTGACATTACCAAGAACTGGATGTCCCTCCAAAATTGATGAAATGACGAGAGGGAGGCTGCCAAGAGGCCTATATAAAGATTAAAGGAGCTGCGGGAATATCTGGCAAGTACTGGCTGTGTGGTACATGTGACAACAATCTCCCGTATTTTTCATATGTCTGGGCTATGGGGTAGAGTGGCAAGACGAAAGCCTTTTCTTAAGAAAAACATCTAAGCCTGGCAAAAATTTGCAAAAACGCAAATGATGTCTCCCAAAAGCATGTGGGAAAATGCGTTATGGTCTGATGAAACGAAAGTTGGACTTTTTGGTCATAATTCCAAAAGATATGTTTAGCACACAAAACACTGCACATCACCAAAAGAACACTATACCCACAATGAAGCATGGTGGTGGCAGCATTATGCTTTGGGGCTGTTTTTCTTCAGCTGGAACAGGGGTAGATAGAATTATGAACAGTTCCAAATACCAGTCAATATTGGCACAAAATCTTCAGGCAATGGCCCAAAGCATACATCCAAAACAAAGGAATGGCTTCACCAGAAGATTAAAGTTTTAGAATGGCCCAGCCAGAGCCCAGACCTGAATCCAATTGAAAATCTGTGGGGTGATCTAAAGAGGGCTATGCACAGGAGATCAAAAGGTGCTTCAACAATGTATTAGTTTAAGGGTGTGCACACTTATGCAACCATATTAGAGTTTTTTATTTTTACTTCCCTCCACCTAAAGTATTTCAGTTTGTTGTTCAAGTTGCAGTTAATAGCTCATATTAAAAGGTGGAAAAAGTAATGAAATTATCTTTGTCTCATTTTTTTTTTACACAGTCAAAATGCATTTATGAACGTTCACCAAATATTTCTGAACTGCTATGAGTTGAAAGATAAGCTGGGACTGCACCAATGCTTATCAGCTATCCCATCTTCTGATACAATAGCGATTTTTTAATACACTTTTCGTGTCAATAGTTTCATTAATGTCTTCAAAACAGGTTATACATTTTTTCTTAGTCTCCAAATAAACCTTTGTTAAAAGGTTATAAAAAATAACAAGGAATGCCATCATACCATACCTGTCTTTACTTACCTCCTGCTTTGTGCTATGATTATCATTTAGTTCCCTCATAGGAGAACATTAGGAGAGGTAAGACTCCACTAAAAAAATATTCCCTCTATACAAACTTCAGTTATAGATTTCAGAAAGATTGCAGGTTGTAAGCCCCGGGACCATTTGGCTGGCCAAAGACCAGAGCACTTTTTGAGATTCGGCACTGCGTCGCTTTAACTGACAATTGCGCGGTCGTGTGACCTGGCTCCCTAACAAGATTGATGTCATTTTTTTCCCTCAAATAAAGCTTTTTTTTGGTGGTATTTGATCACCTCTGCGGTTTTTATTTTTTGCGATATAAACAAAAAAAAAGAGCGACCATTTTGAAAAAAAAAAAAAAACAATATTTTTTACTTTTTGCTATAATAAATATCCCCGAAAAATATATTAAAAAAAATATTTTCCTCAGTTTAGGCCAATTCGTATTCTTCTACATATTTTCGGTAAAAAAAAAACTGGCAATAAGCGTTTAATTGGTTTGCGCAAAAGTTATAGCGTCTATAAAATAGGGGATAGTTTTATGGTATTTTTATTAATATTTATTTTTTTACTAGTAATGGCAGCGATCAGCGATTTTTTTATCATGACTGCGACATTATGGCAGAAGATTGGACACTTGACGCTATTTTGGGACCAGTCAGATTTATACAGCATTTATATACACATTCAAATGCACCGATTACTGTGTAAATATGAATGGCAGTGAAGGGGTTAACCAGGAGTGGGCGCTGCAGGGGTTAAGTGTGTCCTAGGGATGTGTTCTAACTGTGGGGGTGAGGTGCTACATGTGACACAACACTGGTGACCACTCCTGATTTCAGGGAGCTGTGATCAGTGTCACTAGGCAGAATGGGGAAACGCTTGTTTACATGAGCATTTCCCCGTTCTTCAGATCCCCGCGGACATCGACTCACACTCACGGAGCTCGCGGCAGGGTGGCACACACACGACCACACGGCGGCAAATTCAAAAGGGACGTACAGGTACGCCCATTTGCTCAGCCGTGCCATTCTGCCGACGTATATGTACATGCGGCAGTCGGCAAATCGGTTATGTAGTAGCTAAAAGCCAATATTAGTTTCAGAGCCTAAACTTTATAATCAGGACAAGCAGAATAGCAGTAGTGAACTCTAAAAGACTGATGTATAGGAATAAGCAGAAACTCGCCAATCTATGATGTGATCACTATACTGCAATATTATGATTGATACAATTCTAGATTAGTCTATTTGGTTCTGTTTTGTAAACACTGAAAACTGTATATAGGGATATATTGCAATAATCCAGTTTCTTTATTACATATCATGTGACACAGAGAAGCTATATCTAGATTATATATATATATATATATATATATATATATATATATATATATATATATATATATATATATATATATATATATATATATATATATACACACACACACACACACACACACACACACACACACACACACAACAGTGTAGGTCAGTTGGCCACTAAAATTCAAATATCTTAATACTCAAATTTTATCGTATAGATATGGCAGTAAACAAACAATAATAGATTATATGGAAGCAGGATTGTCGAAAAATAATACACAATATATAATATACAAGCTATTTTTCGACAATACTGCTTCCATATAATCTATTATTGTTTGTTTACTGCCATATCTATACGAAAAAATTTGAGTATTAAGATATTTGAATTTTAGTGGCCAACTGACCTACACTGTTGCTATCTAGTAAAAATGTTGATTAGCCTGTAAAGATTTCTATAATTGTTTTTAGATTGTCAAGATCCATCCAGGATTTTGTAAAAAATTGTATATACATGTTTTTAATAAAAAAAAACTTTATTGATATAGATTGTACGCCTAAAAAGTCCATCATTCTTTCGACACAAAATAGTTGAATTTTTTCCTTAAAATACACATATACACACAGTTGTGCTAATAAGTTTACATACCCTGCCAGAATTTATGATTTTTTGGCAATTTTTCAGGGAATATGAACACTAAAACTTTTCTTTCACTCATGGTTAGTGTTTAGTGTTTGGCTGAAGCCATTTATTATCAATCAACTGGGTTTACTCTTTTTAAATCATAATGGCAACAGAAACTACCCAAATGACCCTTATCAAAAGTTTACATACCCCAGTTCTTAATACCATGTATTGCCCCTTTTAACATCAATGACAGTTTGAAGTCTTTTGTGGATGAGGCTCTTTATCTTCTTAGATGGTAAAGCTGCCTAGCCCTCTTGGCAAAAAGCCTTCAGTTCCTGTACATTTTTGGGCTGTCTTGCCTTGAACTGCACGTTTGAGATATCCCCAGAGTGGCTCCATGATATTAAGGTCAGGAGACTGTAGATGGCCACTCCTGAATCATCACTTTATTCTGCTGTAGCCAATGACAGGTCGACTTGGCCTTGTGTTTTGGATCATTGTCATGTTGGAATATCCAAGTACGTCCCATGCGCAGATTCCTGGCTGATGAATGCAAATGTTCCTCCAGTTTTTTTGCATTCATCTTGCCATCAATTGTGACCAGATTTCCTTTTGTAGCTCACACATCCTCAAAACATCAGCACTGGATGAAAGATGAAAGGGTCTGTCAGGAGTCCAGAAACTCATTGACTGTTTATACACACTAATTACAAGCAAACAGATCACAGGTGAGAATGGTTATCTTCAAAAGCCATTCAAACCCCTTTGTAGCAACTTGTGTGCATGTTATCAGGCCAAAATCACCAGGATATGTAAACCTTTGATCAGGGAAATTTGGGTAGCTTCTGTTGTCAGTATGATTTAAAAAGAATAAACACAGTTGATTGATAATAAATGGCTTTAGCAAAACACTAACCATGAGTTAAAGAAAAGTTTGTGTTATCCTTCAAATTCTCAGAAAAATGGCCAAGAATTCAAATTCTGCCAGGGTATGTAAATTTATGAGTAGAACAGTGTGTGTTATTATATATACACACACGCACAGAGCTCAGCTCTTTTGAAAAGGAAGATTTTAACCACTTAAGGACCGCCTCATGTCGATATACGTCGGCAGAATGGCACGGCTGGGCACAAGCGCGTACAGGTACGTTGCCTTTTAAGAGCCTAGACGTGGGTCACGCGCCGCCACTCGCAATCCGGTCCAGAGCTCCGTGACCCGATCGACGTCGGTGTCCCGCGATCAAGTCACAGAGCTGAAAAACGAGGAGAGGTAAGTGTAAACAAACCTCTCCCCATGCTTCCTAGTGAGGCTGTCACTGATCGTCTGTTCCCTGTCATAGGGAAAGACGATCAGTGATGTCACACGCTAAGCCACTACCCCTACAGTAAAAAAACACATAGGTCACACTTAACCCCTACACTGCCCCCTAGTGGTAAACCCCTTTACTGCCAAAAACGGACGCCCCCCCCACCCCCACTCCCCCCCGGCGGGCTGCACGCTGGCCAGATGGAGCTGAGGGGAAAGTGGCGAGGTGGAGGATGGCCAGCCTTTGCACTTAAGTTTTTGTTTGCAACATGTGGAAAATTGCAAGGGGTATGAATATTTTTTAAGGCACTGTATGTGTGTGATCCGTGGAAGTGAATTGAGAAAGTGGTGGAACACCAGGTTTATACAAGAGTTATTGTCATATTTAACAAGCACAGCTTGACCACTTATAACTGGTTGTCATGATCTTATGTTAAGCCTTCACGTTTGGCACATGAGTGAAGTGGCATCTACTGTATGTAGTTGGAGCACATTGGAAGATTTTTGTGTCACAGTGGTATACTATGTGCAAAGTGAGTACTAAAGCGCTGATAGGAGAATTAAAAATTTTGAAAACCAAATAAAATAGATAAGATGACCAAATGATATGCTGCACCATTAAAGTGTGTCCTACACTTAAAATAATATGCAAATAAATACTAGAGTATAAATAGTGCGCAATATCAACCTTAGTCTATTTAGATCAGTAGGTGAGGTTAAAAGACAAAATGTCGTGGTGTAGTAAAATATATAAGTGCTTGCGTGACAATCCCAGGTGCACAAAAGTATATATAAACTTCCAGTTACTATGGGATTAATATAATATTTAATTGGCGGCCGTTTACCTATTAATTCATCAATTGGCTAGTCCATCAGGTTTAGCCTGTATTGGCTTTTGGAATTTATATATCCCCATATGCATCACTGGCATAAACTGGATATTTCCTCTCTTTGACACATTATAACACATACTTGTTTTTATTCACATTTTGAAGCACTTTATTTATTTAAAACACATTGTATCTACTTTTAACACATTGTGTATTTATTTATTTATTAAATTGGTTACAACCTCTTTGTAACTTGAAGTTTATATATACTTTTGTGCACCTGGGATTGTCACGCAAGCACTTATATATTTTACTACACCACGACATTTGTCTTTTAACCTCACCTACTGATCTAAATAGACTAAGGTTGATATTGCGCACTATTTATACTCTAGTATTTATTTGCACAGTGGTATACTAATCACCAGATTGAAATTTGTCCCATGTCTTATCTTTACAGTTGTACACCATCACATGATGTGCATAGTTTTTTTACATAGTAGGCAAGATTGAATAAAGACAACAGTCCATCCAGTCCAACCTGTTTAGGTGTGTCAGCGTCGATAATCATTTCCCTAATGCCTGTATGTCGTTTTTGTTAAGATGCACGTCCAAGAGTCTTTTAAAAATATCAATACTCCCCACTGACACCACCACTTGTGGAAGAGTTCCACATTCTTACCGCCCTGACAGTGAAAACCCCCCTGTGCTGCTTGAAGTTAAACCGCTTCTCCTCCAATCACATTGTGTGGCTCTGTATCCTCCTACACCCCCTGAGATTGAACAGCCCTTTTCCTATGCTGGGGTCACCATTGAGGTATTTGTAAATCACTAGCATGTCCCCTCTGAAGCGTCTTTTCTCCAGTGAGAAAAAAAAAATGAGTGCTTGTAGTCGGTCGCTCCTTGTATTTGTGGTCCTCAATCCCCCTTATTAATTTAGCTTCCCTTCTTTGGATTCTCTCCAACACATGCCTTCTGAGGACTGGTGACCAGAACGAAATATTCCAGATGTGGCCAGATTAGAGTTTTATAAAGTGGCAGGATTATAGTTTTATCTCTGGAATATACCCCCTTTTTTATATATGCTAATATTCTGCCCGCTTTGGTAGCTGCAGCTCAACATTGCATGCTATTGCTCAGTCCATCTTCCACTAGGACCCCAAGATCTTTCTCCATCCTTGATTCCCCCAGAGTTTCACCCCCTAGTGAGTAGTTTGCAGTTATGTTTTTAGCCCCAAAGTGCATTATTTTACATTTCTCCACATTAAACCTCATTTGCCATGTAGTTGCCCACTCCATTATTTTTGTCAGATCTTTCTGTAAATTTTTTTATATCCGGCTATGAAATTATTGCCCTGCTTATTTTTGTATTGCCCGCAAAAACTGAGATTGAGCGATTTATCCCAGCCTCTATATCATGTATGAATAAATATACCAGAGGGTATAGAGATCTTTAACCAGTAGCTGACCGCCCACTGTCAAATGACGGTGGGACGGTGCAGCTACTGTGGCGGGCCGCCGTCAGATGACAGCGCTCGCTTTTTGGGCACTAGGGGGCACGAGCGCCGCGTAGCTGTGGACACGATGTGCGTGCCCGGCGGCTGCGATGTCCGCCAGGCACCCGCGATTGCCCGGTAATTGAGCAGGACGTGGATCTGTGTGTGTAAACACACAGATCCACGTCCTGTCACAGGAGACCGATGGTGTGTCCCTTGTACATAGGGACACCGATCGGTCTCCTCCTCCAGTCAGTCCCCTCCCCCACAGTTAGAATCACTAAGATAGGGAACATATTAACCCCTGCAGCCCCCTCTAGTGTTAACCCCTTCCCTGCCAGTCACATTTATACAGTAATCAATGCATTTTTATAGCACGGATCGCTGTATAAATGTAAATGGTCCCAAAAATGTGTCAAAAGTGTCCGATATGTCTGCCGCAATGTCGCAGTCACGATAAAAATAGCAGATCACCGCCATTACTAGTAAAAAAAAAAAATAGTAATAAAAATGCTATAAATCTATCCTCTATTTTGTAGACGCTATAACTTTTGCGCAAACCAATCAATAGACGCTTATTGCGATTTTTTTTTACCAAAAATATGTAGAAGAATACGTATCGGCCTAAACTGAGGAAAAAAATTTGTTTAAAAAAAAATAAAAAAATTGGATATTATAATAAAAAGTAAAAAATATTGCAATTTTTCAAACTTGTCCCTCTTAATTTGTTTATAGCGCAAGAAATAAAAACCGCAGAGGTGATCAAATGCCACCAAAATAAAGCTCTATTTGTGGGGGAAAAAATGGTAAAAAGTTTATTTGGGTACATCGTTGCATGACTGCGCAATTGTCATTCAAAATGCGACAGCGCTGAAAGCTGAAAAATGGCTTGGCCAGGAAGGGGGTGTTCGTACCTGGTAGGCAAGTGGTTAAAGAGAAAAAGGGTCTGTCTAGGTACTTCCAAGTACAATGTACAAGTACAAACAAGGAATGATAAGGGGACACCTTGACAGACTCTGTAAGTTTGAGGGAAACCAGACAAATACAATATGAATAGATTGGGAGGGATGGTTTACCTCTGCTCCTGATCCCCTCTTCTTCCACTGTCTGCAAAAAAAAAAAAATGAGCTTACCACTGACCAGGCTGCTGCAGAAGCTTCTCCCCCTCCCTGAATCAAACATAAGGTTCTTTTTGCACATAGGCATTTTTAATCGTGGGCAGAATCACCACAATTCTGCCCACAAGTTCAAAATAGTGTTAAAATCACGGCAGAATCACACTGCATTTTTAGATTCCACTGAAGTGAATGGCACTTGAACACGCTGATGTGCAATTTGACATTTTAGCAGTGTGTTTTGAAATGGCAAGCAGAATCGTGGCGATCCTGCCCACAATTTAAATAAATTTAAAGCCTTAAGGGAAAAAATATACAAAACTTGCGGTGGAATCAGAGAGCTGAGGGGTAATTTTGGCTGTTCCTTCATCCTCTGGCACTGTCTGAAATCAAAATGTGGAGGCAGGAGAAGAAGGGGGAGGTGTTGCAGAAGGGACACAGCATGATCAGATAAGACTAAGCTTGTGATGCCAAAGATCCCTTTGCTGGTCAGGGCACTGGAATGATATCATCCAGCCCTGCATCCGACTGCTGTGTGCTGTTCTCTGGAAAAAACATCCGTTTTGTACACACAGGCTTGAGGGCGGGAGCACCAATATGAGGAGCTGGGTCTGCCTGCAGGTAGGACACCCAACTTCTTGACAGGAAGGAGACCCAACTTTAACCACTTTCAGACCAGACCATTTTGCTGGCTCAAGACCAGACCACTTTTTGCGATTCGGCACTGCGTCGCTTTAACTGACAATTGCGCGGTCGTGCGACGTGGCTCCCAAAACAAAATTGACGTCCTTTTTTCCCACAAATAGAACTTTCTTTTGGTGGTATTTGATCGCCCTTGCGGTTTTTATTTTTTGCGCTATAAACAAAAAAAAGCGTAAATTTAAAAAAAATATATCTATTTTTTACTTTTTGCTATAATAAATATCCCCAAAAATATATAAAAAAACTTTTTTTCCCTCAGTTTTGGCCGATACGTATTCAACATATTTTTGGTAAACAAAAAAAAAAAAATTGCAATAAGCCATTGATTGGTTTGTGCAGAAGTTATAGCGTTTACAAAAAAGGGGATAGTTTTATAGCATTTTTATTAATAATTATTTTTTTACTAGTAATGGCGGCGATCAGCGATTTTTATTGTGACTGCGACATTATGGCGGATACATCGACACATTTTTGGGACCATTGTCATTTATACAGCAATCAGTGCTATTTAAATGCACTGATTCCTTTGTAAATGACACTGGCAGTGAAGTGTTCCCAGGGGCGTGTTACTAACTGTGGGGGGGGGGGGGGGCGTGGCTGTGATTCAGTGAACACTGATCTCTGCTCCAATCACAGGGAGCAGAGATCGGTGTCACTAGTTGCTACGCAGAACGGGGAGATGACGTTTACTTCCGCATCTCCCCGTTCAGCCGTACCGTGAGACGATCGCGGGTATCCCTATGGCGATCCGCGACTGGACTCACGGGGGTCCCGACCGGCGCATGCGATGGCATGGCGGCAATCTTAAAGGGGACGTACCTGTACACCCTTTTGCCTGTCCGTGCCATTCTGTCGACGTACATCGCCGTGCACCGGCCGGGAAGCGGTTAACCACCTCAATACAGTGCATTTTCACCCCCTTCCTGCCCAAGCCATTTTTCAGCTTTCAGCGCTGTCCCATTTTAAATGACAATTGCGCGGTCATACAACACTGTACACAGATGAAATTGTTATAATTTTGTCCCCACAAATAGAGCTTTCTTTTAGTGGTATTAGATCACCTCTGCAGTTTTTATTTTTTGCGCTATAAACAATAGTGACAAGTTTAAAAAAATAAAACTATATTTTTTACTTTTTGCTATACTAAATATCCCCAAAAAAACTTTATTTTTTCCTCAGTTTAGGCCGATAGTATTCTTCTACATATTTTTGGTCAAAAAAACCCCGCAATAAGCGTATATTGATTGGTTTGCACAAAAGTAGCATTTTTATTTTTTTTAACTAGTAATGGCGGCGATCTGCGATTTTTAGCATGACTGCGATATTGCGGTGGACATATCGGACACTTTTGACACATTTTTGGGACCACATTTATACAGCGATCTGTGCTATAAAAATGCATTGATTACTGTATAAATTTGACTGGCATGGAAAGGGGTTAACACCAGGGAGCGCTGAAGGGGTTAATATGTTCCATGGGAGTGATTCTTTCAGAAATATAGGTTTGGGGGTTCCAATACTTCAGATTTTAGCATGTTTGTAAAAAAATAAAAATAATTGGCCTGAATGGCAAGTGGTTAAACATTTATTTGCAGAAAAATGCAAATAAAACTGCTTTTAGCCCTGGTTCACACTGGAGCGTTTTGACATGCGATTTGACATGTCAAATCGGCAGCAATTGCCGTCAATGACACCGCATGCTGCATCTGCAGCGCTGCACCAATTTCAAAAAGCAGTTTCAGTACTACATTTTGCGATTTCGGCTGCAATTTACATTGACATCTGTACACATGTCTCTGAAATTGTGGCCAAAATTGGGACTGACATGCAGGAGTGAAATCCTGTGAGTTTAGCTTAACTCACACGGCTTCATTCCCGCAGTTCAGTGTGAACCTGGACTTAAACAGATTTGTTTGTTTGAAAGTGTACTGGGGACCACTTCTATATATAGGTATAAATATACACAGTGCCGATCCTGACCTCCCTGGGGCCCTAAGCAAAATTCTGCCCTCTACTTGACCCGTGATGCCGTGAGCTATGTAAACTATTTGCCATTGCCACACAGTCACACCCGACACTTCAGTGCTCCCAAAACAATCCTCCCTCCTTTAAACAAAACAGTCAGAGAATAAGTACAACATAATAGAACAGAATGAGGTCCTCAGAGAGCCCCTCCTTACATCAGGGTCCTCAGAGAGCCTTCCCTCTTACATTAGGGTCCCCAGAGAGCCCCCCCCCCCTCTGACATTAGTGTCCCCAGTGGGCCCCCTCTTACAGCAGTGTCCCCAGAGAGCCCCCCTCTTACATTAGTGTCCCCAGAAAGCCCCCCCTCTTACATTTTGGCCCCCAAACAGCTGACTCCCCCCCCCCCCCCGCAGAGGTTCCCCTGTACCTGGCTGGTGAAGGTGGGAGGCGGCGATCAGCAGCTCTATGGTGTCCACAGGCAGGGGGATCTCCCTGGGGCTAGTAGTTCTATCTCCGAATGTATACAGCGGAGAGGGGAGGGGCCTCTGACCCGGGCATCAGCAACAGTGTTCAAGCAGAGTGAAAGTGAAACTGATACCTGCCTGGCCATTCTCCTCTCCACTGTATACACTGAGAGTACTACAAACCCCAGGGAGATCCCGCTGCCCACTCAGGCACCATAGAGCTGCCGATCGCCGCCTTCCACCTCCTCCCACCTCTCCCCATTGCACTCTAAACGGCCAGCCAGGGGTGCAGGGGGGATGCTGGGTCTTGGGGGCCCCCCCACAGCGGCGGGGCCCTAAGCAGCTTGCATAATGTAAAGGGGAGAAAACTGCGCTTGGAACGGGGGAGGGAAGTGTATGGGTTCCCTATAGGTGTCCTGTATAGATAATTACAAAAAAAGCTGCAAACTTATTGTGGGATATACACAAAAATACAAGATAAAGAAGAAAAGTTGCGCTAATAACAAATGAGTGTTGACCAGGAATGTCACAATCAAGTGAAAACAATACAGAAAATAAATAAACAATTTTTTCAAAAATTGCTTACAAAAAAGTTTTTAGATAAATACAAAATATACAGTGAGTAAATTATTTACCCAATAGTGAATATATTGGACAATTATTGTGAATAGATTTGAAAAGTCCCAGATTAGAGGTTTGCTATTAGTAGTCCTCAAAAAAAGGGGCAAGGTGTATTGGTGTACAGTAGACTAAATCCTTCCAAGAAGGTTCGGAGGTGATAAAAGTGTTTTCAGCAAATCAATAACACAGCCTTCCAAGTGATATGCTTACCAGAAATAAGCAACAATTCCGCAGTTGGCTTATACCCAGCCTGGGCCTTTAGATGGTTCAGGAACGCGGAACATAAGATACTCGAGAGTGGCGTATGCCCCCAGTGGTTATTACCCAAAAGAAAAAAGGGGAGCAGACATAGCGTAATATTGTCAAAAATATGAAAAAAAGAGCTATATATAAATATATATATATAACACTTTTCTACACAAAAATAAAGGGACATTAATTTAGAACACCCAGTGTGAAAAAACAAAATTAAAAAAATGAAAAATTAAAGCGTGTTCAAAGTAGGAAACTCCTCCACCATTTGAATATTGCGCTTACCAGAACACAACAGAAAACAAACGACTGGCATTTATCCCAGCAAGAAGAAGTATCAAACACATACACCAGTGATCCAAAAAAGCAAAACGACTGACACGTGTCCCGTCACCACACAGAGGGGCTCCTTACCAGAGACTACCGATAATCAATGCATATAGTTTCCCAGATAAAATAGGCCAGTAGTTGGTAGCAAAAGGTCCTGGTCCACTTCAAAGATCGGTACTCAGTCTCCTAAGCTCAGCGGCTCATAATTTACCTAGTTCAAGTCCCGAACAAAGTCCCTTGTTTCAGACAAGGTTCCCTTCTGGGAACATCAGTAGTCCACGTAGCAGGCTCTTATGGCACTGGCAGATGGTCAGCAGCCTCCAGCTGAACTGATACACACAGCTTGGTCCAGGTGAACTCATCAGAGAACCTTTTGCTGCTGTAGGTCTGCTGGTTCCACAAGCTTGTGCTCTGCTCTTGCTGCAGTGACTTAGCACCTATGGCCATAGGTGCTAAGTCACTGCAGCAAGAGCAGAGCACAAGCTTGTGGAACCAGCAGACCTACAGCAGCAAAAGGTTCTCTGATGAGTTCACCTGGACCAAGCTGTGTGTATCAGTTCAGCTGGAGGCTGCTGACCATCTGCCAGTGCCATAAGAGCCTGCTACGTGGACTACTGATGTTCCCAGAAGGGAACCTTGTCTGAAACAAGGGACTTTGTTCGGGACTTGAACTAGGTAAATTATGAGCCGCTGAGCTTAGGAGACTGAGTACCGATCTTTGAAGTGGACCAGGACCTTTTGCTACCAACTACTGGCCTATTTTATCTGGGAAACTATATGCATTGATTATCGGTAGTCTCTGGTAAGGAGCCCCTCTGTGTGGTGACGGGACACGTGTCAGTCGTTTTGCTTTTTTGGATCACTGGTGTATGTGTTTGATACTTCTTCTTGCTGGGATAAATGCCAGTCGTTTGTTTTCTGTTGTGTTCTGGTAAGCGCAATATTCAAATGGTGGAGGAGTTTCCTACTTTGAACACGCTTTAATTTTTCATTTTTTTAATTTTGTTTTTTCACACTGGGTGTTCTAAATTAATGTCCCTTTATTTTTGTGTAGAAAAGTGTTATATATATATTTATATATAGCTCTTTTTTTCATATTTTTGACAATATTACGCTATGTCTGCTCCCCTTTTTTCTTTTGGGTAATAACCACTGGGGGCATACGCCACTCTCGAGTATCTTATGTTCCGCGTTCCTGAACCATCTAAAGGCCCAGGCTGGGTATAAGCCAACTGCGGAATTGTTGCTTATTTCTGGTAAGCATATCACTTGGAAGGCTGTGTTATTGATTTGCTGAAAACACTTTTATCACCTCCGAACCTTCTTGGAAGGATTTAGTCTACTGTACACCAATACACCTTGCCCCTTTTTTTGAGGACTACTAATAGCGAACCTCTAATCTGGGACTTTTCAAATCTATTCACAATAATTGTCCAATATATTCACTATTGGGTAAATAATTTACTCACTGTATATTTTGTATTTATCTAAAAACTTTTTTGTAAGCAATTTTTGAAAAAATTGTTTATTTATTTTCTGTATTGTTTTCACTTGATTGTGACATTCCTGGTCAACACTCATTTGTTATTAGCGCAACTTTTCTTCTTTAGCTTGCATAATGTGCCTATAGGGCCGATCGGCTCTGAATATACACAATATATACTGTGTATATATTGTGAGAACTAGCATCAAATGTAGAGCTTTTAAAGGACACCGCCACTCACTTTTTCTTCTTTTTAAAGGGCTTTTCTTATTTTTCCCATTTTTATTAACCGCTTCCTGATCGGCACATGATGACGTACGTTGGCAGAATGGCACGGACAGGCAATAGGGGGTACAGGTACGTCCCTTTAAATTTGCTGCCATGCCATCACGTGCGCGCCGGTTGGGACCTCAGTGAGTCCGATGACAGGTCACGCGGACTCGATCGCCACGGGGATACCTGCGATCATCTCACAGGGAGGAAGAACGAGGAGATGCTATAGTAAACAAGCCTCTCAATGTTCTGCCTAGCAACAGTGACACTGATCTCTGCTCCATGTGAATGGAGCAGAGATCAGTGATGTCCACAACACAGCCACGCCCCCCCCCCACAGTTAGCAACAAGCCCCTAGGACACACTTAACCCCTACACTGCCACCTAGTGGTTAACCCCTTCACTGCCAGTGTCATTTACACAGGAATCAGTGCATCTAAATAGCACTGATTGCTGTATAAATGACAATGGTCACAACAATATGTGTCAAAAATGTCTGATGTGTCCGCATAATGTCGCAGTCACAATAAAAATAGCTGATCGCCGCATTAGTAAAAAAATATAAAATAATAAAAATGCCATAAAAATATCCCCTATTTTGTAAACGCTATAACTTTCGCACAAACCAATCAATCGCTTATTGCAATTTTTTTTACCAGAAATATGTAGAATAATACGTATCGGCCTAAACTATACATTTTTGGGGGATATTTTTATAGCAAAAAGTAAAAAAATGCATTTTATTTTCAAAATTGTCGCTTTTTTTGTTAATAGCACAAAAAATTTAAACCGCAGGGGTGATCAATTACCACCAACATTTTGTTTGGGAGCCACGTCGCACGACCACGCAATTGTCAGTTAAAGTGACGCAGTGCCGAATCGCAAAAAGTGGTCTGGTCTTGAGCCAGCAAAATGGTCCGGTCTGAAAGTGGTTAAAAGAAACTTCACTCTTGCTCCAAAACAAATGGTCACTCAGCCTCCAGGCTTGTACCTCCAGCACTCCTGTTCTAGACTTAACCTTTACGCCTTTGTCTCCACATTGGTCGCCCACCAACTCACACCTGCCACACACACACCCAACAGCCTCGTTGCTGCACTGGCTCCCACCTCTCTCCTAGGCAGAGCCCTTTTGACTCCCGGGCCAGACCTCCTGGTCAGGTCATTATTAAAAGCGCAGCATACACCTGACCAATTAGTGTGCTGGCTGTTCTGAATACATGGACCCAGGATTGGAGATTTTCTCCCACCCGGATCACTTAGAAATCTCCATGTCCCCAAATGGACTTTTACAAACACAAAACTGAAAAGCTAGTTTTCTTTCCATGACACAAGCTCCCTGGAGCCCCGCAATCCCTCTTTTTGAGAATTCTGGGTCACAACCTTTTTCTAGACTGTGGCAGGGCAACAATATAATATATAGCTATACACATGCTAGGGGGGGAGGGGGGGGGGGAGTACAACTGGGGGAATCCGTAGTGGAGAAGGATCTGGGGGTTTTGGTAGATCATAAGCTCAATAATAGCATGCAATGTCAATCTGCGGTTTTCCAAAGCAAGCAAAGTTCTTTCTTGTATTAAGAGAGGTATGGACTCCAGAGAGAGATATAATTTTGCCCCTGTTCAAATTAGTAAGACCTCATCTGGAATATGCAGTTCAGTTTTGGGCACCAGATCTCAAAAAGGATATTAGGGAACTGGAGCAAGTGCAGAAAAGGGCAACCAAACTGATAAGAGGCATGGAGGAGCTCAGCTATGAGGAAAGATTAGAGGAACTGAATTTATTCACTCTTGAGAAGAGGAGAAGAAGGGATATGATCAACATGTTCAAATATATAAGGGGTCCATATAGTGAACTTGGTGTTGAGTTATTCACTTTACGGTCAACACAGAGGACAAGGGGACACTCTTTACGTCTAGAGGAAAAGAGAGATTTCATCTCCAAATACAGAAAGGTTTCTTCACAGTAAGAGCTGTGAAAATGTGGAATAGACTCCCTCCAGAGGTGGTTCTGGCTAACTCAGTAGATTGCTTTAAGAAAGAAAGGCCTGGATACTTTCCTAAAATGTACATAATATAACTGGGTATTGACATTTATAAAGTAAAGTTGATCAAGGGAAAATCCGATTGCCTCTAGGGGGGATCAGGAAGTGATTTTTTTCCCCCTGCTGTAGCAGATTGGAGCACGCTCTTTTGGGGTTTTATTTTGCCTTCCTCTGGATCAACTGTGGGTATAGAATGGGATATATTGGATTGTAAGATATTTTTTATTTTTATTTATTTATTTATTTTTTTATGGTTGAACTGGATGGACTTGTGTCTTTTTTCGGCCTAGCCAACTATGTAACTATATATATATATATATATATATATATATATATATATATATATATATATATATATATATATATATATATATTTATTTATACATTTTTTTGATTACCTTTAAAATCATATTCACATCAAGAACTACATTTGCCCAGTCTGTAGTGTCCATAGTCGAGTTTTGCAGCTCAGCTTCCTCTTGGTCTACAAAGCATTCAAAGATTATATCCATCTGTGATACCTGTGTTGAAATAAAAATAGAGGGAACTATTACGAAAAAATTAGAGTGGAGCTAAAAATATAAAAGTTACAGTAAATTCTAAAACCCTGTGATCAAGGTAAATGACAAACACCATTTATTGATATGCATTCATCCTCAGACATCTTTAAAGGCCTTGTCTGTAAAATGTCTGGAGCAAGCTCAAATAACGGGAATGCAGACCGCAACTGAATTTTTCTCTGCTGAACTCTATTTTGCCACACAGAAAAATGGAAAGCCAACTGCTAGCAATTTAGGGCTCATATTTAGCTCTGCTGTTAGGGGAGTCTGCCGTTATTTTTTTCCTGCCTCTAAACATCCCTATATGTCCATGTACACCTAGCACCTTTTACCCCCTTCATGACCAGAGCATTTTTTGCTATTCAGCATTGTACCATTTTAACTGGCAATTGCATGGTCATAAAACACTGTACGCAAATTCAATTTAATTTATACCACTTTTTCACCATAGAAATTACCAAAAATGTTGAAAAAAACTAAAAATCTAAATTTATTTTTATTTTTTTCAAATCTTATTTATTCAAAAGACAGAATTCATGTGGCCAACAGAAGAAAGTGTACAGTGTGGATACAGTCACATGTAATGTAACCCAGTACATTAAATTGTAACGTAACCGAGACAAACCAGATAATGACAAACAAAAACAAACCAAGCATGTATCATGGTTGATTATAGCACATCGGAAAAATAGCGATGGGTGAGGTGTCAAGAGCACGGCATTAGACCATGAATACCGTCACTTACATTTTCCTTTTTCTATAAAATTAATAGAAACTCGAAGAAGAGGTAGCAGTAAACAGTATACATTAGAGAATTAAAAAGTAGACAGAAAAGAGAAAGAAAAAAAAAATATATAGATATATAGAAGAGCGGAAACATACAAATAGAGATTGAAGCAGGGATAAAAAGTAAAGGAAAGGGGTGGGAAAGCCGGGAGGGGACAGTGGAGGGGGGGGATGTCCATGCACATGGGTTCATAGGGCAGTTAGGGGATATAGCTTGGTCAGGGAGTCCAGGGGGAGCGTCACTAGTCAGTAGTACCATTATCTAGGAGCGCCTGTCCCTCATCAGAGTATCTAAACATGTTCAATAAAGTCCAAGTCTTGGAATACTGATCCTGTCGGTGCATGGCAATGAGGTAAGGTCCTCCATTTTGTTTATGTCCTCAATTTTTCGCATCCAGAGGCCTATTGTCAAGTGCCCGTGGGGATTTCCACTGGATGGGTGTGCATGCTTTCGCAGCATCTAGGAGGTGGCGTATCATCGATTTCTTATAGACTTTCTCCGGCATGGTGGAGGCATGTAGGAGAAAAAAGGCTGGGTCGTTTGGTATAGTACGGTCTGAATTTCTGTATGGTTTGGCAAATTGTTTTCCAAAAATCTAAGATTTTGGGGGAAGACCAGAAAATGTGTAGGAGTGTTCCTCATTCCTCCTGGCATCTCCAGCATAGGTCTGACATTGAGGGAAAGAATTTGTGTAGGCCTGTGGGGGTATGATACTATTGTGTCAGTAGTTTATAATTAGTCTTCTGTATTCTCCCACAGATGGAGGATCTGTGCGTAAACCAGAAAATGCTGTGTCGTTGGTGTGGGCTTAATTGGCGGTTCAAATCCCGTTCCCAGCTAAGCAGGCTCGGGAATTAATAGTCTGCTGAGGGTGTAAGCAGCATGTGGTATGTTAGAGACAGTGCGTGTGGGAGGACACCGGTGTCTGAGCAGTATTCTTCAAGGGTTGTAAGAGGTTGGTCAGTCAAGGTCGTCAGGTGACATTATAGTTTTCAAGAAATTACGTAGCTGAAATGCCCTCCAAGAATCCAGTCGGAAAGGACCTGAGGGGTACTTAAGCTCCGACATGGACATCCATCTCCTTGTAGCTCTGAAGTGGGCGGCTTGGAAGTAACCGGAGTCGACCAAGTTCTTTTAGACGGCATCGTGGAGTCCTGGCGAGATTGCCAGGTTTCCCAATATGGGGACTAGGACCAAGTTCCGAGAAGAGAGTGAGGCATTGGTAAACAGGTGGGCGCATATGTGCGTAGTGGGGCCAATAAGGGGGTGTCTCTTAAGGTTGGCTGGGAGTGATGTGTAACAGGGTGCACACCTGGTACGTCTGAGGGGTAAGTCATTGAGCTTGCTCCAATCGTGGGCCATAGTTTGGTGTCCTGGTGACGACACCAGTCTAAGTCTGCTTAAGTGTGTCACGTGGTAGTAGGAGCGATCATCCGGCATTGCCAGACCTCAGTTTTCCTTGGGCAGGGAGAGTAGTTTCCTGTTTAGGCATGGCCGCTTGTTGGCCCAGATGAAAGCAATGAACCGGGAGTGTGCCTGTCTGAAGTAACTCGTGGGATGGAGATGGGTAAGGTCTGAAAGAGGTATAAAAACTTTAGGGCGAATGCTCATTTTAAGGATACTACAGCGGCCAAACCACGAGTAGAGCCCCATGTGCCATGTACTAAGGAGGGATTTGACTGTTTTCAGTAGAGGGAGGAAGTTTAGGTCAAAAATCCTTGAGAGCTTAGGTGGGATGAACGTGCCCAAGTAATTCAGGGTGATAGACTCCCATTTCAATTTAAAACTGACTTGGAGGTGTGAGAGGAGAGGCTGCTGTATCCCCAACCCCATTGCTTCGGATTTGGTTAAATTAATCTTCAGATTGGACAACACTCCATAGGTTTCAAATTCATGCAACAAATTAGGGAGGGAGAGGGTTCATAAGTGTGAACATCATATCGTCTGCGTATGCAGACACCTTTTGTTGGGAGTCCCCCACTTTGATGCCAGTGACATCTGGATTTAGACGCACATGACTGAGGAAAGGTTCCAGTGCCAGGGCAAAAATGAGAGGCGACAGTGGACATCCCTGTCTTGTTCCGTTGTTGATCACAAAGAGATCCAGTAAAACTCCATTAGCCCTGGCTGTCGGGTTAGAATAGATGGAAGATATCCAGTGAAGCATGATGTGTCCCAACCCCACATTCCGTAGGACGAGAACATAAAAGGCCAGTGTACCCGGTCGGATGCCTTCTCCGCATCCGTCCCCAGGAACACACACGGGGCACCAGTAGCATTAGCAACATGGATCAGGTTGAGGACTTTGATGGTGTTGTATCTGGCTTCCCTGGATGGGATGAAGCCCACCTGGTCCAGGTGAATCAAGTGGGGCAGGTTTTGTTGCAGTCTGGTTGCTATAATTTTGGTAAATAACTTGAGATCTGTGTTTAGTAGGGATATGGGCCGGTAGCTCCCACATGAAGCGGGATCCTTGCCTTCTTTTGTGATCACCAAAATGTGTGCCTGGAGGTTGGTGCCATGGAAAGAATTTCCTGTGCCTAAATCATTAAATAGCTCAACCATATGCGTTCCCAGGGAGGGGAGCAGGGTTTTGTAGTACTGGATCGTGAGGCCATAAGGCCCCGGTGCTTTCCGTGATTTGGTGTGTCCTATAGCAGTTGGAGCTCTAATAGGGTCATCCAGGAGCGCACTGACATCTTCAGGCAGTGAGGGAATCTGGGAGGAGGAGATGTAGTCTGTTATGAGGGTTTGGGAAGGGGTCACCAGTTGGAGATTATAAAGCGATTCGTAGAATAGTTAACATTTTTGCGTGATATGGGCCGGTAAGGTGGATTTATGACCTGTGGGGGACATGATATGGGGTATGTAGGACGCTAGTTTCTGCAACCGTAGGGATTGGGCCAACAGTCTACCACATTTGTTACCTGATTCGTATAACTGTTTACGATAGACCTGAAGGGCCACTTTGGCTTTAAAGTGCAAAAGACCGGTGATTTGTTTACAAACGGTGTTTAAATTGCATTCCAGAGGCGGTGTCAGAGCGCACTTATGGCGGGCTTCAAGGACTTGTAGATCTCACAAGAGAGAAGTCAATTGTGTCCGCTGTTTTAATTCTGGACCCATGTTTAATTTAAAAATGTTTATTGAAAGTTTTCTGGTGATTACAGAAAAGAAATAACCAAGAGAAAAAAAAAAAAAAAAAATTGGCCAAAACATGTAAATGAACTGTACATTCCTGCACAAGAAATTACATTATTGTACACCGCACCCTGATCACTTGGTCCAACATCTCGATACGATTTATCCTGATTAATCATATAGACCCGACTCAACTCATACTTGTGAGAGCCATATCCCATAACTATAGTTATGTTCAACATAGAACAATACCTGCGACCCTCACTCCTCTGGGTGCCCCAAAGGGATCCAACTGCATCCCAGGTGACAGAGTCACTTTCCCCTCCCATGTGGCTCTCAGAGATGCACATCCCTTCTTGTAGAGATGGGTTTCCGCTAGCCTTGCGGTCATACAGATCAGGGTAGTTTAAAACATATAGCAACAAATCTCAGTAGTGATCCCCAGGCGGACCTCCCGCCACCAGCACCCCAGGCTCCAGTTAGAAATTGCACGCACCTGGCCCCACGTTGTGTACCCAATTTAGGCCTATGGAGCGGTACTGGCAGGCTATTCCAGTAACAGGAGGGTGGTGCTCGGAGACAGGATCCATCATTTTTTATATATATATATATATATATATATATATATATATAAATATTACAATGGACCCCCCCCCCCCCTCCCAGGACAGCTTAACACAAAACAATCAGATCCTTATAACAACTAACACTAGTACATGCATATCCTAAGTGTACAGTCAGATACCTGCTCAAGCATATCACACAGGTCACACAGTGGGTAGAGATCCTGTGACAACTTACGAGTCCCGGTGTTGTTGCCATAGCGGATTCTGAGGTGTACCCTTGGCAGCGGTGAGTGAAACCCATCAGTGGGCAGAGTCCCTCAGCCCACTATCATGCTGCACCCCCTGCCCGACATACGGAGAGCACGGTCTCCCAACTTGCGGGGGGATCACCCCCCGAATCGCCCTGCTCAACAACATTCCTCCAACCAGTTTGTGTACCCCTGGCCACAGCAAGCATATGAATTCACGGCTGAGGGACTCTGCCCACTGATGGGTTTCACTCATCGCTGCCATGGGGGGGGGGGGGGGCAGCGGAGTCATGCAAAAGCACACCCGCATCAGACAGGTATCCAAATGATCACTGTGCATACAGGGAACAAAGGTGAAGGTATTGGGCGTCAGGGGGACAGCTCACACAGGGCAACAGCATGTTCAGGACTCACGTGTCAGATCCAGGGAGGGCACCCGGCATCTTCTCCGTGCTCTCTGCAGGCGGGCCTGTGAAGGAGATTCTGAAGCCAGTCGGGCACCTGGATGGGAGCTGTGCCAAGGAAAGAGAATAGAGCCAGTAAATGGAAGGAGTGTGAAGGAGGTGGAATCCCTCTTGAGCGCGACTGCCAGCGGATATCCACAGCGATAAGTGCAGCCATGCCTTCTCGCCAGATCCAGGACAGGGCAAAGGAGTGCTCTGCGGCACAGCGTCACTCTGGAGAGGTCCGGTAAGATCTTTATTAGGGTCCCATCAAAGTAGACATCGCCATGTTCCCAGGCTTTCCAAGCGATCTCCTCTGTGTGTAGTGATCGAGTCTACAAACCACATCCTGCGGTCTGTCAGGGTCATTAGACTTTGGACCCAGGGCCCTGTGTACCCTGTCTAGTTCATGCGAGGGTGGAGAGGCTCCCAGTAATTTGTGGAAGATGGCTGTAACAGTAGCCCCCAGGTCCTCAGCTCCCGTGATGCTGCAGGTTGTTCCTGCGGCTCCGGTCCTTGATGTCCTCTAGGTGTAGTTGTAGATCAACGGACCTGTCAATTTGAGTCTTGGGAGCGCTCCAGTGCTGTCACTCGTTCCGCTAAAGCGGAGATCGATGTCTCTCCTGTCTGAGAGTTCATGTACCTCACCCCTCACCTCCTGGAGGTCCCTCCGGTGCGCCTCCAGCCGGAGGATCGGGGTCTCAATCAAGACTTGCAGCAAGGTGCGATAGCTGACCGGTGGAAGTGGGGAGTCCGGTATTACTGATCGGAAGACTGCAGGAGTCCCCGAAAGGGGAAGCCGATGGGGCAGAAGGGCCGGAGGCTGCGGGTGTGGGGCCTGGGCCTCATGGGGAGACCCAAGTGCAGCCGCCATTGTGGTGCCCAAGGAGAGCCTCTGAAGTTGTTTGAAACGCTGGAGCGGGTTACCCTGGTCGTTGCTCTAGGTCTGTGTCTTTTAGTCTATCTCATGCCCGTGGAAGTAGACTGAAAAGGTTGGGGTAGGTAGGGGGAGGCCAGGAGCTCACCGACGATGCAACCTTACTAAGCCATGTCCAGGCAAAGCCAAATAGTTTTTTGCTACATCTCGTTGGTAAAGAATCTAAACTGCATTTTTGGGGACACTATACTATTGGAGACAACAACTTTGATGGCAACGGCAGCAGCTGCTGCCACAACTGAGGTATCCATCTTTTCAGGAGCCGGTCGTGTTTGCGATGATGGTTTCACCGCAAGATCACAGTTATCGGCGACGGGAGAGAGGTGCAACTCCCACTCCGCCGCTTACGGGAGCCGTCGGCAGCGGTGGAGGCGATCAGGAACTGTCTGTGGCCGGGTATTGAGACAAGTGAGGGGAAGATGGCCCCCACCCATCTCCAAACCATAGCAGGGCGGAAGCAACGTCATAACGTCACTACATCTTAAAGGGACACTTTTTCAAATGACAAACTATTATTATTTTTTAATGCGTTTTAGTCCAAAGATGAGATCCGAGACTTTGACCCCAGATCTCATATTTAAGAGGACCTGTCATGCTTTTTTCTATTACATTGGATGTTTACATTATTATTATTTTTTTAAAACAGTGAAAAAATAAAAATGTAAAGCGTCCCCTCCCGACAAGCTCGCGCGAAGAAGCAAACGCATATGTGAGTAGCTCCCGCATATGAAAACGGTGGCCAAACCACACATGTGAGCGAGAGCAATAATTCTAGCCCTAAACCTCCTCTGTAACTCAAAACATGCAACTTGTAGAATTTTTTTAAACGTCGTCTATGGAGATTTTTAAGGCTAAAAGTTTGACGCCATTCCACGCAATTTTGAAGCGCGACATGTTGCGTATCAATTTACTTGGCCTAACATTATCTTTCACAATATAAAAATTAAGAAAATGGGCTAACTTTACTGTTGTCTTATTTTTTTATTCAAAAAAGTTAAATTTTTTTCCCCAAAAAAATGCGCTTTTAAGACCGCTGCACAAATACGGTGTGAAAAAAGTATTGCAATCACCACCATTTTATTCTCTAGGGTGTTAGACAAAAAACAATATATAATGTTTGGGGGTTCCAAGTAATTTTCTAGCAAAAAAAAACTGGTTTAAACTTGTAAACACCAAAATCTCAAAACGAGGCTAGTCCTCAAGTGGTTAAGGACCATAGCTTGTCACCATTCAATGAGCGTGTGCAATTTTAAAGCATGTTGGGTATCCATATACTCTGTGCATCATCATATTTTACCAAAAAAAAATGGGTTATACAGTGCCTTGCAAAAGTATAAACCCGCCTTGGCATTTTTTGTGTTTTGTTGCCTCACAACCTAGCATTAACATGGATTGTTTCAGGATTTGCATGATTTAATTTACAGAACATGACCACAACTTAGATGTTTTTTTTTTATTTTTATTTTTTTTACTGTGAAGCAAACAAATAGGACAAAACAGAAAAAGTCAATACTTGTAGAGCCACCTTTTGCGGCCATCACAGCTCCAAGTCGCTTTGGATAAGTCTATGAGCTTGCCACATCTTACCACTGGGATTTTTGCCCATTCCTCCTTGAAAAATTGCTCCAGTTCCTTCAAGTTATATTGCTGTTTCGTAAGAACAAACCATCCAAGTCTGACCACAGATTTAATAATGTATTGAGGTCTGGGCTTTTACTAGGGTGCTGAAATGCATCGCAATTCCGGTGTCCCTGATGCGGCATCGATGCAAGCGATCCGAAAAATCGATTTCTTGCCCTGCCCCTCCTGGTAGAGCGATGCGTGCGTATAGCGGTTACCTCATTTCTTAGTGTGTGTATAAGCCGCTCATGTGACTGCCCGGCCCGCCTCTCTCCTCTCACATTTCACATCTCTCCTTACGTCAGCCCTGCTGCTGACCTCAGGAGAGACACGAGACTTGAGAACACCAGCGGCTGGAATGGAGATCGGGGGGATGGTGAGCAGGCAGATCGCCCTTCTCATTACAGGCTGACATGGTCAGAGGGACAGCAATGACACATTTCTTCAAGTTCCCTCCTGTATCGCCCAAGTAGAATTACAAGGTGTGCACCTGCCTGGCCACGCCCCTCTTAACACTAGGCAACTCAGTGTTCACAGCGTTACCAGAAAAACCGGCACCCAGGGCATGCAGAACGGCCACCAGCACCAGCATGTAAGTATAGAGGGGGAGGGGGGGCACTGTGATCCGGGGACACGGGGGAGTCCAGGCATGTAGTGGAATCTGATATGTCACCTGTGATGAGTAATGTCATTGTCACTCCAGGGGAATGGGCTTTATGCAGGAGAAATATAGACAGGAGGAGGAATGGTGTGATATCTTCCTGAATGTGATGACAGCTCGGGAGGGGACACAGGACACCATTAGAGTGTCAGAAATAAAAACACAAATGTCTGCTCTTATTCCCAGTATGATGCTGGGGTGACACACACTGTGTATTGCTTTCTCTTACCAGTCTGACCATCTGTCAGGTTGTGTCACAATCACCATTCAGCTGATCTACATAACCCAACACAAGTCCATATGATAGAATTGTCTTCTATGTGCCTTCATCACACCACAACTCTGCATTATTGTCCGCAGTCCCTGACCATCTCCTGTAGTATGTCCACAGTCTCTGACCATCTCCTGTAGTATGTCCACAGTCTCTGACCATCTCCTGTAGTATGTCCGCAGTCTCTGACCATCTCCTGTAGTAGGTCTGCAGTCTCTGACCATCTCCTTTAGTATTTTGGGGGGAGTGCCTGGAGCGCCTTTAAGTTTGTCTGCTGTGTTTAGACTACATGCAGGAAGTGTTGTCTTTTTTTTTTTTTTTTAACAGATAGAATAAAAAAAATGGAGTTCTCCTGACTACTTGAATTTTTTTTGATGAAAACCATGCGCACTTGCGCGGTTATCGTGATGCATTGCGGAATCGAATCGTATCAAATGGTTGACATGATAATCATAATCAAATCGTGAGGCCAGTGAAAATGCGCAACTCTAGCTTTGACTACACCATTCCAACACATTTACATGTTTTCCCTTAATCCACTCAAGTGTTGCTTTAGAAGTGTGTTTGGGGTCATTGTCCTGCTGAAAGGTGACCCTCTGCCCTAGCCTCAAATCACACAGAGTGGTACAGGTTTTGCTCAAGAATATCCCTGTATTTAGCACCATCCATCTTTCCCTTAACTCTGACCAGTTTCCCAGTCCTGACTGCTGAAAAACATGGTGTTCTTTGGGTGATGTGTTGGGTTTGCACCAGACATGGCATTTTTTTTGATGGCCAAAAGGTTACATTTTAGTCTAATCAGACCAAAGCACCTTCCTCCATACATTTTGGGAGTCACCCACATGCCTTTCGCAAACTCAAATCGTGCCATTTTGTTTTTTGCTGAAAGTAATGGCTTTCTTATGGCCATTCTGCCATAAAGCCCAACTCTATGGAGTGTATGGCCTATTGTCGTCATATCTACAGATACTCCAGTCTCTTCTGTGGAACTCTGCAGCTCCTCCAGGGTTACCTTGGGTCTCTGTGCTGCCTCTCTGATTAATGCCCTTCTTGCCTTGGTCCGTGAGTTTTGGTGTGTGGACGTCTCTTGGCAGGTTTGCTGTTGTGCCATGTTCTTTCCATTTGGTTATGATAGATTTGATGGTGCTCCTAGGGAAAAAAGATTTGGATTTCTTTTTTTATAACCTAACCCTGACTTGTACTTAACAACATTGTCCCTTGGTTGTTTGGAGAGTTTCTTGGTCTTCATGGCAGTGTTTGGTTAGTGGTGCCTCTTGCTTAGGTGTTGCAGCCTCTGGGGCCTTTCAAAATGTGTGTATATGTAATGACAGATCATGTGACACTTAGATTGCACACAGGTGGACATAATTTCACGAATTATACGACTTCTGAAGGTAATTGGTTGCACCAGAGCTTTTTATGGGCTTCATAACAAAGGGCGTAAATACATACGCACATGCCAATTATCAGTTTTTATTTCTGAAAAATAGTTTTATGTATATATTTTTCTAATTTTACTTCACCAACTTAGACTATTGTGTTCTGATCCATCACATATAATTCAGATTAAAAAAAAACTGAACTAAAGGCTGGAATGTAACAAAATAGGTAAAAAGCCAAGGTGGTGAATACTTTTGCAAGGCACTGTAGATTTTATTGCATTAAAAGTCAATAAACAGTATTTTTCTTACAAAAAAACTGCATTTGAAAAACCATTGCACAAATACCATGCAACAAATTGCAATGACCACCATTTTATTCTCTAGGGCCTCTGCTAAATACATAGATACACATATACTCTATATATGGGCTTAATGCACACGGGACGTTTTACATACTCTCCTGAACTATTTAACTTGATAGATAGTACCTGATATTTAAAAACATCTGTTTTGCCACGTTTACATACCGTGTTTAGTAGAGTTTGCATTTAGAAGCATTTTTTCCCCCCAAATAGTCAACAATTAAAAAAATGCCTGTAAACAAAACACGGCTGTTATAGGAGCTTGGCATTCCAAATGTCTCTGAATATCCATCCTGAACGCATTTATTTGTTTTCCAAAAAATGCTTTTAATCTCAGCAGCCTAGAAACGACTATATGACAATATGTGTACATGTACTGATAAGACAACAGAGAAGATTTCAGGGACAGCTGAAAAAAATGCCCAACTACTCCTAAACGTGCATTTACCAGCAGCAGTGTACATGAAGCTTTACTTAAACATGTTAAAAAAAGTTGTTAAACTTGTAATAAAATTAAGAAAAATTATTAAAAAGCAACCCTGCATATACAAACACAAGCACATGTCCTACACATGTAATTAAAAAATAACTGTGCCACATGTGAGGTAGTGCAGTGAAAGTTGGAGAGACAGCAATAACTCAAGAGCCATAATGCATGGTTAGTGCTAAACTGATTATCTGTAAAGACTTTCCGTCACCTATGAAATTTTTTTTTTTAGATACTGACGTTTTTTAGCCATTTCAATGACACGCAATTCTTGAGTCTTGACATGTTTGGTATATATTACATGGTAAATAGTTACTCGATGCAACCCCATTTTATATTTTGGTAACATATTGTGTTTATGTGCACTAGAATTAATGTGTATTTTTTCCTGAAAAGACTTTTGATAAATAGTTGAGCTGTTGAAGTGTGATATGAAATAGCAACTGCCCCAATTTTTTTTTTATAAATGTATGTTTATTGAAATTTTTTTCTTAACAAACACGATACAGAGAAGCATCACTGTCATCTTATGAAAAGAAAAAATAGCATCGTTTAGTGGATGATATAGTCTAAAGAGGGAAGAAGAAAGAAGAGTAAAGTAAGGGGGAGAAGGTACACCATGGATCTTGGTACAGCAATTGTATATTCATAGAATATATAATAATAGCAGGTAGGCTGATCACTTGCGCATGAAGGGATTAGTTACCTAAAGGACATTCAATAGCATTTTCAGGTAGTGATTCAGGATTAAATGAGGATTTGTCCCAAGGATCCCATATCTAAGAATTAAGGCAGGGAGTCCATAATCATCGCTGTCATATGTTCCATTCTGCGTATCTGCGCTATAGCTAAGATCAGTTGGGATTGTGTGGGAGGGTTGGAAGATAACCAATGGGTAGGTATTACTCTCTTGGCAGCTAAGAGAATATATGACATCAACTTCTTGGCATGTTTAGATATTCCCTGGATTGGGAGGCCTAATAAGTAATGAGCCGGGTCTTTTGGGAAGTCCATCTCCAACACAGATTGAAGCACTGACTGGACCAAGGACCAGAATGGCAAAATCAATGGGCATTCCCAGAAGATATGGTAGTGTGTTCCCATATCCTGTAGACATCTCCAGCATTTCTGGGATACAGCGGGATTATATTTATGTAGAACCACTGGGGTCCTATACCAGAACATGAGTACCTTATAGGCTGTCTCTTTCTGCTCCACGCATCTGGAAACCTTAGATGTGGAAGTCCAGATCTCCTGCCATTGAGGGAGGGATATAGGGGATGGGAGTGCCTTGGCCCATCTCTGCATATATACATGAGAGTCTAATGTGGGTAGTTTTAAGTCATGAAGGATCTTATATATAGAGGATAGGAGGCCCAGCTAATATGGGCCTTGGGTACATAAAGCTTCAAAGGAATTGGGTTTTTCTAAGGCCATGGCAGGTGATACGGATTGGAAGTAGTGCTTAAATTGAAGATAAGAAAAAAAAAAAAAAGCTTTTTGGGTATGTCAAATTTGTTTTGGATATCTTAAAGGGGAGTAGCTTGCGGGTCACAGGATGCACTATGTGGCGGAGCTGAAAAATGCCCGCCTGAGACCACGGATACATGTTCTCATAGGAAAGGCTGTCCGGCATGTCCGGGTTAAAAATAATGTTCAAGAGAGGTGGGCATGGAGAAGAGAGAGAGAACCTCTTGTTACATTTTTTCCAGATAGAAAGAGTAAACAGCATTGGTCCTAGGCATATATGTCTGATCTGAGATATGGAAGAGGTCAGGTCAGACCAGAGCATTGAACAAGGATGTACAGGGCTAGTAACACTTATTTCCAATTCCGACCATCTACTTGTTGCAAAGCGCGATGACCATGAGACGGTCGCTGTGAGATGGGTAGCATAGTAGTATTTAATAATATCGGGTGCTCCCAACCCTCCTTGGGAGCGGGGAGCGAATACCACTGAGCTAGCAATCCTGTGCGCTTTGTTGCCCCAAATAAATTTAGTGAAGACCCGTTGGATATTTCGAAGTTGTGACATTGGGAGCGCAATTGGCAACGTTTCAAAAAGATACAAGAATTTTGGAAGTATGGCCATCTTGAGGACATTTATCCTGCCCAGAAGAGACAGAGGGCAATCCGCCCATTTACAGAATAGGCCATGTGTTTCTGAAATTGAGAAGGGTAAGTTTGCTTGGTACAAAGTGTGATAAGATGCCGTTAGGTGAATGCCTAGGTATTTAAGGGACACAGAGCACCAATGGTAGGGGAAGTTGTTTTGTAGGGTGGTAAGAAGCGTGGGGGGGGATGTGGATAGGGAGAGCTTCCGTCTTTGCCGTATTAACTTTATAACCTGAGAGTTTACTGAATGTATCTAATAAAGCGTGGAGGTTGGGAAGCGAAATATGTGGTTTCGTTAAAGTGAGTAGTATATCATCTGCGAAGAGGGTCAATTTGTACTCCCTCTGTCTCAGAGAGACTCCACTTATATCCGGGTGCTCACGGATAACTGCCACAATTTTATTATACAGGACAACTATGTTCAGAAAATCTATATTTGGGTGTTTTAAGTAATTTTTTAGCAAAAAAAATGCTGATTTTAAGCAAAAAAATAATAAGTGTGAAAAATTAAAAAAATGCCCTGGGTGCAGTGGTTAATGCAGTCACAAATTCCAGAGTTTCTGCTTAGCTACAACCTTGCAGAGCAGATTAGGTTTGTAGCTCTACACAAAAAGAAGCTAGAGTTTAACCACTTCAGCCCCGGACCAATTGGCAGCCAAAGGACCAGGCCCCTTTTTGCGATTCGGCACTGCGTCGTTTTAACTGACAATTGCGCGGTCGTGCGACGTGGCCCCAAACAAAATTGGCGTCCTTTTTTTTCCCACAAATAGAGCTTTCTTTTGGTGGTATTTGATCGCCCCTGCGGTTTTTATTTTTTGCGCTATAAACAAAAATAGAGCGACAATTTTGAAAAAAATGCAATATTTTTTACTTTTTGCTATAATAAATATCCCCAAAAAATATATAAAACATATTTTTTCCTCAGTTTCGGCCGATACGTATTCTTCTACATATTTTTGGTAAAAAAAAATCGCAATTAGCGATTATTGATTGGTTTGCGCAAAAGTTATAGCGTTTACAAAATAGGGGATAGTTTTATATAGCATTTTTATTAATATTTTTTTTTTTACTAGTAATGGCGGCGATCAGCGATTTTTATTGTGACTGCGACATTATGGCGGACACATCGGACATTTTTGACACATTTTTGGGACATTTGTCATTTATATAGAAATCAGTGCTATTTAAATAGCAATGATTCCTATGTAAATGACAGTTGTAGTGAAGGGGTTAACCACTAGGGGGCGGGGAGGAGTCAGTGTGACGTGTTGTGTTCATTTTACTGTAGGGGGGCGTGGCTGTACGTGTGACGTCATTGATCGGCGTTCCCGATGACAGGGAACCGCCGATCACTGACAGTCAGTGTAGGAAGCGCGGGGAGAGGTTTGTTTACACAAACCTCTCCCTGTTCTTCAGCTCCGTAACCCGATCGCGGGACACCAGCGGCGATCGGGTCCGCTGGTCACGCGCGACCCACAGGCAGGCACATGCACGATCACGTACAGGTACGTGATTCTGCCTGCCCGTGCCATTTTGCCGACGTATATCGTCGTTAGGCGGTCGGGAAGCGGTTAAAGAAGTTTGTCTTAACATAAACTAAATGCATGCAAAAATATAGATCATTTTGTTATAATATGAAATATTATGGTGATTATTGCTACTAAAACAATATGTATCCACATTATGGGTCCCAAGTAGTGTACCCACTACGTGGACAGCTCTCCTGCTTCCTGTCCTTAAAAAGTAGAACTACAGGCAAAAACATTTTTTCCCCATTATGGCTAGAGCAAGGGAGGGTTATAACCCCTGTCAGTTTTTGTTTTGCTATTTGAGTCCCATTGCAGAAATTTCCCTTCATTGCCTGCCCCATAGCAAAACAGGAAGTGAGAGGAAATCCCAGCATGTTAAATTCCTTGGGGACCCTATTGGTACACAACTACCATATTAATTATTAATCGTAAATTACCATTATTCATGATTTTGCCATTCAAATCCAAGATTTTCTCTGCAAGTTAGAACATACTGTTTATTATAATTTTGGAAACCCTGAACATTTGTCTAACATTGCTTATAAAAACTTAATTAAGGATAATGGCTTACCTCTCTAAAGAAGACATCAGCAGCAGTAAGGTTTTGTGGAACAGAATACATCTTTTTGTTTAGTGCCAGCTGTATAGCAGAGTTTACCAGTTTAGGAAGCCTGGTGTGGTGATTCTTCAGAGCAATTGCAGATGACAGCTTCTCAGCATGTTCACAAAGCAACAGTCGAGTTGCCATGGTAAGTTCTCTCATCTGGCAGGTGCTTAAACAATTGAAGAGCCCGACCTGCATAAACGATTATAAACCATGAACTACACTTGTGGTAGGACAGCAGTATGAGCAAAGTAGAAACCCAAATGGGAAAGTCTCAAAACAGGACCCTAAAATTTGCATAATGCATATAACAATTTCCTGTACAAGCTAGATGCAAAACTTTAGCATTTTATGTAATGATATAAAGTGAAAGGCACTCGTAATGCTATTTTTTTACCTATTAACAACAACAAGAAATATCAAACAAAACATACATCTTCATAAAACAAATTGTGTAAAATCAGAATAATATAAGAAAATATTAAGCAGCCAACTAAAAACCAGCTTTGTTAATATAAGGTGAAGCAATGTGTTCAATTTAAAGCGAAGGTCCGCCCACCACAGCAAAAATTAAAAGCCAGCAGCTGCACATACTGCAGCTGCTGACTTTTAATAATCAGACACTTACCTGTCCTGGAGTCCAGCGATGTCGGCACCGCAGCTGATGTTTCCATCAGTTGTCGGGTGCATGCCGCCTCCATTGCAAGTAAAGGAACCCGGCAGTGTAGCCTTTCGCCTTCATGCTCCGCTCTCCTACTGGCCCGGCGACAGGGGGAGGAGGGGGAGGAGGAGGGAGCCTCAGTCTTGAAGTCAATACCTGCGGCTGAGGCTTCCAGAAGTAGGGAAAGCATACCTGTGAAAGACAGGTATGCTGTCCCCCCTCCCCCTAAAGGTACCAATTGTAGCACCGGAAGGGGGGGGGGGTTCAATGAGCGGTAGCACTTTGTAATTATCAAGTAGTAACCAGAACCTTAAAGTGGTACTAAACCCAGGACCCTGCATTCACCATATCTCATCTCCCACAGTACACAAAACATGAAAATGCAATTATTTTAGTAAATATAAACTTCTAAATACATTTTCTCACGAGTGGTATATAGCAGTTTTGTGATTTCCATCAGTGTCTAGCGAGCACTGGTTAAAGATTGTAAAAGGAGTTTTCATTCTCCTCTGACTGTCCTGTGAGGCTGCATGACCCCTGACTGTCTCGGCAGTGCTGATCATATGCATCCTCCCCAAAAAAAACCAAAAAAAAAACCACCTCTAGCAATGTACACTATACTGAGCATGTGCAGAGGGCCTCCTAGGGCTCTGTTCTATAAGCAGATGGATTGGGGACAGTAAAAGGGGAGGATCAGAAAAGACGGGATCAAACAGCCTTTTTACACAATGCCAAGGAAAAAACCCTTAGGTTCCACAGTGAGTATAACAAGCATGCTTTACTACATATACAGACTGATTTTACTGTTGTGGGTTTAATAACACTTTAAAAACGTGTGATTCTCTATCTGCCACCAAGTAGCTCTCCTCTAGATGCATTTTTTTAAGCCAGTGTATATGGACCCTTAAACCAAATGTCTTGATTTTACCAGCTTTCACATTTTTCATTATGTTCTTGGACAATCAAGATCTGTCTTCACACCAGTGTTATTGGATTTAGGTGACTGAGTTGCTTGAGAACATTGCTGACCTTTACTTATTCGGTAAGCCCCTATACAGTAACTTGGAGGTTTCTAGTATTGTTTGTTGCGTTTCATCCTGGCTTCCTCACAAAGTGTGTGAGTGAAGGGAGAGTAGGGTGTTTTTCATTGATTGGGAGAGGCTGTGATAATCCAATTGCTGTCTCTTTCATTTATGAGATATTAAGCCGCAGACGCTTAAATTCCTTGTGGAGTTATTTTTGTGTGGTACCTCCAGAGGATTTATTTATTTATTAATCTCTTTATTTGGTAAGCGGCACATTCACTCCCATTATTATAGAACTAGACAGGATTTGCCCAATAGGGCCTAGGAGCAGGACTCAGAACACCTCGTAAGACAGTGCATGCAACACATGGCACCCTTAAATAGAAAAGAGTACATCATTTGTAAAACTAAAAAACTAAAAAAATAGTCCCAACTGTTAGAAAAGTTTTAAATGTTTATTGTGTGACTATTTGGAAAACAATAATCCTGAGACTGATTTTTAATCCCACTTGTGAGCTCTTTGTATTAACTTGTTATATCGTTTGTTTTAACTAACTCCACAGTAAAGTTTCAGGATGATTTAAGCGTAACCATATATGGTCGCATAAGATTGTAAAGGAAACGCAGTATTTAGCAAAATAAAGTACCATGTAGTACCAGGCAGAGCTAGCTGCGTTTCCTCAGCCAATAGGAAAATAGGGGCTGGGTTATGAAGGAATTAGGGAGAAAGATACATTCCTTGCAGAATCTTGTGTGTAAGGGTCATCCTAATGTGTTAACATATTAGAAATACATTTTTTTACTTCTTAATACATCTCGAGTTGACTGATCACAAGCTGAGGATATTCCTAACATTTTTTGGACCTTAGAGCCGGAAAACAACTTGTTTATTACGGATTATGAGGCCCCGACTAAACTTTGGTGAGAATTAGACAAAGGAACTCACTGAGAATTAAAAGTCCCCCCCACTCAATGTTAGTGGTTAAAGAGGGGCAGGGGCCTTATGACCCGAATACACTGTCTGTTTTCGAACTTGCGTGATCCAGTCCTCCTGGTGTTTGAGAGGTAAGATCATTTAAATTATTCCTAATTCCTTTCTAAGAGTCTTTTCTTCTCTTTCTGTTTTAAATCTGGTTTTAAATGTGTTGTAATTGCCGACATTGGTATTGATCGTATAATATCTTGATAATCCAGTGTTCGTAGACAGAGATACTTGGGGACGTTGTCTAAGGTAAGAAATTATGTTGCCCGCTGTCCGGACAGACAAAAAAAAAAAAAAAGATTTGAAGTATACCGAACGTCAGAGATTGATGGCCTGACGCTGTCGGAGGTTGATTGCCCGACAATTCAAGCGCTATTTAGTTAAGTGATCTAAAAAAGATCGCAAGGCTAATTTTTTTTTCTCCTTTCTCATGTTTAACTTTTCTGTTGATGTTGTAGCTCATTGAATAATTAGTACTGCAGACATATGTTTAAGGAATTTTTTTTCCCTCTGATTCTCCCTATAGTGAGGGGAGTGCTGATGTTTTTTTTTTGTATTCCTTTTGTTACCGTGAGCCAGGGTCACGATCCCAGTGTTTTATAGGTTAATGAGACCCGACTGGCGCTAAAAATGGGGAATAGTTTCTGGAAAAAAAAATAAAAATGTTTTGTGTCTGCTTAGAAGGCTGTTGTGTTCCTAAAGTGCTAAGTGGGAGGGGTAGATGGATTCAAGAAAAAAAAAAAGTATGGGTTGATAATAGGAGTTTAAATAACCAGGAAAAAAAAATCACTCTTTACGTTCTTATGTTCTGTGTGTCTGTAAGATTGAAAGTCAGACACTGACCTCACTTCCCCCTCCCTCGTGTTATAGCCTGCTTGTTTAGAGATACTTGGTTGAATTGTCTGACGGCTTCGCTCTGTAAGGCAGCAAACACTTTGCTAGCTGATGTATTAAGCAGGTACACATGTAACATACCAGGTGGTATTGCACAATATGGCCCATAGGGATTGGACCAGAGCTGGTGTCTTGGGTTATGGCACTGTCTCAGGTACCACTGGACAACATTGTCTGGGAGACCGTGCTACATCTGGGCCGCCTGCTTGGGGACAACCCTTGGCTGGACTCATAGGAGCCAAACAGTTGGGGCTGCAGCATCAGGTAAATATCCAATATTTCTGATGGGTCTAGCAAAAGAGAATTAGACCAGATGTAAGTGTTATCTAAATGTTTAACAAACATTTGAGAAGCAGAAAAATATCTAAGTATGGCTGCATACAGAAACAAACAAGTGTGATGATTCATTACAGGGTGTTTTTCAGCTCTCTAGCCCCTCCCTATCAAATTCCTGTGTGAGACATTGTGTCTAATAAAAAATAAATAAAAAAAAAAAAAGAAGAAGGTTAACCCTTGACCAGCCATGGCAATACGGAAAGTTTATATTGTAAATATTGAAACTTGGTAAAAAGAAAAAAAAAAAAAAAGGTACCAGGTTGCTTTATTATTTTAGCATGCCATGGTGTTAAAGGGAGTACATTGCAGAAAGCGTTGATATTCTAAGACAGTAGAGAGATGAAGGTGGATTGTACTGTCGAGTGAATAGAATGTTGTATTATTATTAAGTGGCTTGAGGAAAGTGATAAAAGAAAAGGCTGAGGATGTTTTTGATTATTTTAAATGTGTCTAGTCCAGAGACAGTATGTGACTGAGTGCTAATTTTACTGCCATAAGGAAACAAGGAGTTGAATGGGCTTTGCTAAGAGAAGTGTGTAATAATATTGAAGCTCAGAGAGCTTGATGTTTTTATGCACAAAAAAATAAAAAATGGTCAAGAAGGTGTTTCTCGGAAACAAGAAAATGCAGATTGCCTGACAGAGGTAGCAGAAGAGAGGGGGCAGCATTAACCCTTTTAGCACACAGAGGTTAAGTTGTGCATCTGTGAAAACAGCACTTTCAGTCAGAAAGTCTGCATAATAGTCTTAAAGTAAATATTTCTTCCATATGTTACTTTTAGAATTCACAGACTTTCAACTGTGAAGTGTTAATGATTCAATGCTATTTGGGTACATTTATAAAGTTAAAAAGGCTAAGTTCTGAATCAGAATATGTGTTTAAAAGAAAAAAAAAAAGGGGGGAGGTTCCGTTTTAGGACCCTGTGAATTTCATTTGGGACCAAAGAATAAGGGGAACAATACAAAAGGAGGTTCAAGTTTTCTTAAATTCTGCTAAAATATTGGGGTCTGAGGAAAAATATTCAGAGATATATGTGTGTATGTGTGTGTGAATATATGTATATACATTGAATCTATATGTCAAAATATGAAAATGCTAGGAAACATTTTATGTCTGCATAGTTGATGGACTTATATTTGAACAAATGAAAGAATATTGTTAATAATAGCTCCAAGGTAAGGAAGCATTTTGTAGTTTGACTTGTGATTCTGTGCGCATTCATGTTAGGTAAAGAGTATCCACGTATCCAGAGTTTAGAACATTAAATTAAGGAAAAAAAAAAAAAGTAGACTACACAGTTCTTAGAGACAAAGAAACAAATGATGTCTTTCCTGGGTATGTGTCACGGTTATGCAGTAATCTCTCCTCTAAGCATGGCTCCACCCCAGGCCCTATCAGGGGAACCTATATTAACCTGTGCACTGCAAGCCAGTGGTGCTGATCAACCATTGTGTATCCATGGTGTGTTCGGCTTCCTGGTTCCTGTTTGCCGTGTGCTTTATGTTTGTTTCCGTTACCGACCTTGGCGTGTTCTCACCGATTCCTGTCTGCTTGTGACCTTGACCCTTTGGCATGTCCCCGACCATCCCTGTCTGCCTGTGACCCTGAACCGTTGGTGTGTACTCTGTTGTTCCTGTCTGCTAGTTACCCTGACCTCTGCCTTATCCCCTTACTATCCTTGTCGTTTGAGCCTGCTGCTTCCTTCTCCTGTAGTCTACTGTGAGCGTGAGCTGTGAGACCCTGGGGGTCGCGACCTGGAGCCAGACTGCAGCGAAGTCCATCCTCACCACTAGAGGCTCTGGCGAACACCTGCTGGCTCTTAGACTCCGCGCCCTGGGGAATCTATGCTCTAGCTCCCACTGGGATCTGTGTTAGTGATCCAGTAGACCTGTGTCCTGAATCTCCCTGGGTACAATCCACAGCAGTCAGTCCTAAGGTCTACTACCTAGCGGTGCACTTCCGACTCCTACTGAGTGCACCTGTCACCTGGTCTCAGGTGACCTGACAGTATGACAAATCTTTTGAACAAACAGTAGACTAAAGGGAAGGACACATGACATCAGTACTTACACAGTCATATGGTGGGCACTAGAGGTCGATTGTTTACTACCTTATAAAATTAGACAGTGTAACTGGAGCACTTCCACCCTGTGTACAGGCAGTGGTAGCTGCAGCTGAAGCAGTTAAGGCCTCAGCATCTATAATGCTATATCACCCGCTGACACTTAAGGTGCCGCATGCAGTGTCTGTTATCCTTTTACAACAAAAGATATCACATTTGAGCCCAGCACGGCACTTTTCCTGTATGACAATACTCTTGACACAACCTCACTTAACAATACAGAGGTGTACTACTTTAAACCCATCCACACTACTACCACTCCCTACTGATGGTCATGAACACGACTGTACTGCTGCCATCGCTGAAAAGGTACTGCCACAAAGTGATTTGAAAGATGTACCGTTGTCTAACCCTGACATGACACTTTTTGTTGACGGTTCTAGTAGGAAAAATCCGGATGGCACAAATGCAACTGGATATGCAGTAGTGACACAGGATGACATTTTGGAAGCTAGGCCACTACCAAAACATTATTCAGCACAAGTAGAAGAACTTGTAGCACTGACAAGAGCATGCATACTATCAGAAAGAAAATCTGTAACCATATACACCGACAGTCAATATGCCTTTTCAACAGTACATGTTTTTGCACAACAATGGAAAAATAGGGGGATGGTCACCTCCAGTGGTAAACCAATTGCACACACGGACTTCATTTTAGAACTCCTAGATGCAATACAGTTACTAAAAGAGCTTGCAATCTGCAAATGTCAAGCACACACAAAATATACGGACCCCATCTCAAAGGGAAACAAAAGGGCAGATGAAGCGGCCAAATTAGCGGCACAAGAAACACATCCAATAATGACAGAACGGGAAATCATAGAGATAGATCATACAGTCCTTACTGATATGCAGCAGAATGCACCCCCGGGGGAAAAACAATATTGGAAAACAAAGGGTTGAATAATAATAATAAATAATATTTACACATCACCTGATGGGAAACCGGTATTGCCAAAGTCCTTATTTAGGTATGCAGCAGTATTGACACATGGAGTAACAAGTGTCAAACAGGGGGATGACTGAGATGTTAAATTAAGTATGTACAGCCTATGGCTTCACAAACTACTCAAAAACGTTTTGCTCTCAATGTATTATATGTGCAAGACACATCACTCAGGGAGGCATAAGACCACGGAAAGGGAAGTTCCCCACACCGTAATATCCATTCCAACACATTTTCATGAATTTTATTAAATTAGACAAATGTGCAAGGAAAAAATATTGTTTGGTAATTATGGGCACCCTGACCAAATGGGCGGAGATATTCTCGACAGGAAGTGCAGATGAACAGACAGTGATAATGGACCCCATTTTGTAAATAAATCTATACAATATTTGACAGAAGTGATGGGAACTCAAGTGAAATACCATTGTGCCTATCATCCCCAATCAGCTGGATTGGTGGAAAGACATAATGACATTCTAAAAAGCAAACTGAGAAAAGCTATGGAAAGAAACAGGTAAAAGTTGGATGTACTGCCTACTAGTAGCAGTGACCAGTATGCATATCACACCCACAAAAGAAGGTTTAAGCCCATTTGAAATGATACATGGAAGGCCATATAATATACCCTTATATCAAAATGAAACACCTATTGAGCAGTCTGAGTACACACTAGCAGAATACATGTCTAGGTTGTTAAGACAAAGACGTACTAACGATTTTGGTTCGGTCCTAAAAGGTCCAATTCAAAAAGATGAAAAGGTGCATGTGGGAGATTAGGTCCTGGTAAAAGTAATAAAAAGAAAACATTGGCACTCACCTAAGTGGGAGGGACCGTATCAAGTTCTTCTCACCACTCCCACGGCTATAAGGATAGGAGAGAGGTCTACCTGGATTCACCAGTCCCATTGTAAAAAGGTTTTACAGGCAGAGTAGGGCCAGTTGGCTGCAAGAGATCCAGAAAATCCGGCTACAAAGGGAGGTCTCGCACAAGGTGGGGCTTGTCTCAAACCGGTAAAGTCTCCCCTACCCTATCCGCTGGAAACTCTGTAGTTGGTTAGAATGAAAGGGACGATAATTATCCTTGGGTTACTGGTGACTCTAGGAAAGGCATCCATAAGAGGGGGTAGACGGTATGGAAGAGTAGAGGAACCTTTGAATTGGGAAATAACAGGAAAAGCATTGAATTTAACCTTTATAGAAGGAATAACTAGCACTATACTGGTAGACTTCTGTCAGATCGCAGATTGTGGGGATACAACTGGGGCTAGAGGACTTCTATGGGCAGATAAATATATTTGCTGGCTCTGGGATAGGGCAGGATGTCAAGCATGGAATCAGGCCCTGTGGACCACAGCACATCAAGATTGGGGGTATAATCAAGACTCATAATTACAAAAGCGGCTAACTCCACCTGCACAAATAGTAAGAACTATAATCAACTATTAATAACATTAAAGGAGCCGAGGAGGGAAGATCAGCGGTTGTATTCTATGGGAGCATAGGTGTCAGGAACTTATCCCTCAGGCAAAATTTTCCTCAAGGTATTACCACACAATAAAACCAGACAACAGGAAAAGGTAGACCCAGAAGGGAAAGAAGAAGGCCATTCTAAAATAGAAGTTCTGAGTGAAACCATAAGATTTACTAACCTAACAATAGAAGCAATGAGTGGTTAGAATGGTTGAGGTACACGGTTAAAACTCTAAAAAAAAGAAAACTGTGTAGTTTGTACCGGAGCCAGACCACATTTAGCAACAGTTCCTTTTCCTCTAGATCACAATACAGATCCAAAAGGTTTAAAATGTATGTTGCAATTATATAATAAGAGCTATAAACCTGAAACAAATTCTACCTGTCACACATTGAGTTTGTTGTTTACCCCAGTACAGAGACCTCAGATACCTCCGGCGGTTGCTGCATATCCGGGAAAATGTACTTGTTTTGCACTCCCAGGGAACCGCAGCGGGGTAGATCTTGGGTCATTACCCAATGACTACTGCGTGGAGAGGATTAACATAGACAACGGTGACTGGGTTGAACATGACATTCAGAGAGCTGACATCTGGTGGATGTGTTGGGATAAGAAACTGCGAGCTAGACTACCTGCCAAAGTCCAAGGGGATTGTGCTATGGTCCAGCTGGCTATGCCCCTGAGGACCCTGTCAGAACACCCATGGACTAAGAGTCACCAACGGTATCGGAGGGACACCTCTCCCATGGGGTCATTTGACTCTCAGATCTACATAGATGAGATTGGGGTTCCTTGCGGGGTGCCGGATGAGTTTAAGGCCAGGAATCAGGTGACAGCTGGGTTTGAGTCTCTTTTCTGGTGGGTGACTATAAATAAAAATGTTGACTGGATTAAATATATATACCGTATATACTCGAGTATAGGCCGACCCGAATATAAGCCGAGGCACCTAATTTTACCACAAACAACTGGGAAAACTTATTGACTCGAGTATAAGCCTAGGGTGAGAAATGCGCAGCTACTGTAAGTGGAAAAGAGGGTCAACGATGCCCATTTGCAGCCTCACTGTGCCCATGCAGATGGACACAGTTGACCGATTTGGGGCTCTGTATCTCGGGGTCACTTAGTGCTAGGAACCCCATCTTTGGATATGTTGTAGTGCTAATTCCACTGGGTTGGAATACAACATTTGGGGTTCCTAGCACCAAGTGTCCCCGAGATATGAGGCCCCAAATTCGGGTCAGAAAATCTCAAGCACTTTTCTGCAGCAGAGAATTACATTTTCCGAACCGACTTTGGGGCTCCGTATCTCGGGGCCACTTAGAGCTAGGAACCCCATCTTTGGGTATGTGTTAGTGCTAGGTCCACTGGGTTGGCACACCAAATTGGGATTCCTAGACCCAAGTGGCCCCGAGATACGGGGCCCCAAAGTCGGGTTGGAAATTATTATTTTTTTGCTGCAGAAAAGTGCTTGACTCAAGTATAAGCCGAGGGGGGCACTTTCAGCACAAAAAAATGTGCTGAAAAACTCGGCTTATACTCGAGTATATATATATATATATATATATATATATATATAATAACCAACGATTTGTAAATTATACTAGGGATGCTGTGAAGGGCCTAGCTGAACAGTTGGCCCCCACATCTCTAATGGCATGGCAGAACCGAATGGCTTTAGATATGGTCCTAGCTGAAAGAGGAGGGGTATGCAAAATGTTTGGTAGCATGTGTTGCACCTTTATCCCTAACAATACAGCTCCTGGAGGGACCGTGACCAGAGCCTTGGAAGGACTGACTGCTCTATCGAATGAATTAGCGGAAAACTCAGGTATTACTGATCCATTCACAAACTGTCTTGAAGGATGGTTCGGTAAATGGACTGGACTTATCACATCATGTTTGATTTCAATCGCTGTGGCTTTGGCTGTTTTGGTCACTTGTGGATGCTGCTACATTCCCTGTATTCGAGGACTTTCACAAAAACTGATTGATACATCGTTCTTGAGACGGCAGTTTCAAACTCTTCCTACCTCTGAGGAGACCTATGTGGACATTGAAGCTCAACTTAATGACATACAGTCTGAAAGTGTATAACACAGGGACTATTATCGAAATGTGTTGAGATAAAATAGTCACACAAATAGGAGGGAATGTTAGAAAAGTTTTAAATGTTTATTGTGTAACTATTTGGAAAACAATAATCCTGAGACTGATTTTTTATCCCACTTGTGAGCCCTTTGTATTAACTTGTTATATCGTTTGTTTTAACTAACTCCACAGTAAAGTTTCAGGATGATTTAAGCGTAACCATATATGGTAGCATAAGATTGTAAAGGAAACGCAGTATTTAGCAAAATAAAGTACCATGTAGTACCAGGCAGAGCTAGCTGCGTTTCCTTAGCCAATAGGAAAATAGGGGCTGGGTTATGAAGGAATTAGGGAGAAAGATACATTCCTTGGGATCACTCCTTGCAGAATCTTTTGTGTAGAAACAGAATAAATGACTGCGCTGCAAGAAAAAACCTGTCACAGATCAATGATGGGATGTGGTGAAAAATATTAAGCAAAAAAGCAGTGATATATCCGTTAGTTGCAAAATGGTGATAATAAATAGTAACAATAGTGTACTTATGGTGAAACATTCAACAATGAAGGGATATAACTCATTTGACCATAAATCGGGAAAAAACCCAACATGAGAAAAAATAGCAAAAAATTAAATAATTAGCATAAAGTCCATAAACAGTAGCCAAATTGAATAATTAGCATAAAGTCCATAAAACAGTAGCCAAATTCAGTGTTGACATCACTCAATTACACCACAAGGAAAAGAAGTGGCCCAATAGAAAAGATCTCCACCACCGAGAGCAGCTGCCTCTTACCGAATCCAGAGATCTCCTGTCACAGAGATCACAAGGGCTTTAGGCTTATTTTCCAGCCACGGGTCTCTGGAGGAGGTTGGAGGATTTTCAGGGGTATGGGATAGCGTTTCCCTCAGAGGGCATAGACGGATGTCATGTGGGGATAAATAAAAATAGACTCCATAGTGTATCACTTAACGCAAGTATTTAATTAAAAAAAGGATTGCACTTACAAAAAAGTTGTTTAAAAGTAGCGTGTAAATTAGCCGGCCGGCTTGTATTGCTGCCCGTGTACTTCCGGGTCCAGCGCGATGTGTGGTGACGTCAGCACGCCGCTCTCCCTACGCCGTTTTGTCACAGATGACGTCTTCCAGGGGCACGGAAGACGTCATCTGTGACGAAACGGCGTAGGGAGAGCGGCGTGCTGACGTCACCACACATCGCGCTGGACCCGGAAGTACACGGGCAGCAATACAAGCCGGCCGGCTAATTTACACGCTACTTTTAAACGACTTTTTTGTAAGTGCAATCCTTTTTTTAATTAAATACTTGCGTTAAGTGATACACTATGGAGTCTATTTTTATTTATCCCCACATGACATCCGTCTATGCCCTCTGAGGGAAACGCTATCCCATACCCCTGAAAATCCTCCAACCTCCTCCAGAGACCCGTGGCTGGGAGATAAGCCTAAAGCCCTTGTGATCTCTGTGACAGGAGATCTCTGGATTCGGTAAGAGGCAGCTGCTCTTGGTGGTGGAGATCTTTTCTATTGGGCCACTTCTTTTCCTTGTGGTGTAATTGAGTGATGTCAACACTGAATTTGGCTACTGTTTTATGGACTTTATGCTAATTATTCAATTTGGCTACTGTTTATGGACTTTATGCTAATTATTTATTTTTTTGCTATTTTTTCTCATGTTGGGTTTTTTCCCGATTTATGGTCAAACGAGTTATATCCCTTCATTGTTGAATGTTTCACCATAAGTACACTATTGTTACTATTTATTATCACCATTTTGCAACTAACGGATATATCACTGCTTTTTTGCTTAATATTTTTCACCACATCCCATCATTGGTCTGTGACAGGTTTTTTCTTGCAGCGCAGTCATTTATTCTGTTTCTGTTATTTAATGTGGGTATCTCGCATTTATGACCGCAGCAGCTCTACTTTTATTATTTTTTTTGTTAGTAATTGGAACACTTTTTATTAAATATAATTTGCTTCACCTAGGGACCGCGCAGTAATACACACCTTTTAGAATCTTTTGTGTGTAAGGCCCCTTTCACACGAGGCGGACTCTGCTTGCACGGAGTCCGCCTCTGTCTGCCGGCTCAGCGGGAGATCTCTCCGTTGATCTCCGCTGAGCCAGCGGATGACAAGTCCCTCTCCGCTCACTGAGCGGGGAGGGGCTTGCGAGTGCCGCTGGTCTCTATGGAGAGATCGGATGAAAACGGACAGTGTGTCAGTTTTCATCAGATCTCACCCGATCCGATAGCGACGGATCTGGACGTAGAGCCATAGATCTGCTTTTGGCGGATTGGACCGTGTCGGATGTCAGCGGACATGTTTCCGCTGACATCCGACGCTCCATAGGCTAACATGGAGGGCCCGTTCAGATCCGCCGTCAAAACTGACAGGCGGATTTGAACGGTCCGTCCATGTGAAAGGGGCCTAAGGGTCATCCTAATGTGTTAGAATTAGTATTAGAAATACATTTTTTTACTTAATACATCTCGAGTTGACTGATCACAAGCTGAGGATATTCCTAACACCACCCCAACCCTGGGGAGGCTTATCAACCCAACCCAAAACAGAGGCAAATGCATCTTCAGGGGGGGGGGGGGGGGGGAGACTTTTTCCGAACGGCATCCACAGTCTGGCAGTCAGTTCAGCACTCAATTCGGGACCGAATCGTAAATGTGGGTGCAGTCTCCCGGCAGCGTCCGGGGGTGCAAACTTGAGTAGCGTAGCTGTATATGGCAACAACTGTGAGAACAAAGGCCATAGGATAGGAGAGTGGAGAAAAGTGGATAGTCTGGCATCCAAACAGGAGTATCAAAGGGTGTGCAAAGGGATGACATAGCGACATCTCCCTTCCTATGGAGAACTATAGACCTGTTATGGTCTGGAAACGGGAAGCATATGGGATTAGGGAGATGATCAGTGGCCAGTGTAGAGGAGGTGCAGGCCTATGTGGCCCCAGATATCCGTGGCCCATGCAAGCGATCAATCATCAGTAATGCTCAGCATCAAGGTAGGGTGTCATTACAGGCTGAGGCCTCCTGAGGGTATGTAAAAAAAACTGACAGATTCACCGTCTTCCACCCACAGCCTGGCTGGAAACAGCATGCTGTATTTTATATCTTTGGAGCGGAGCCTGGCTCTCACCACGTCAAAGGATTTTCGTTGCCTCTGCATTTCCGGTGAGTAGTCCGGAAAGATCAGGAGTTTGGCATTTTCAAAGTGTAATTCACCTTGCAATCTCACCTCACTCTTTACCAGGTCGCGATCACGGAAGTGGAGCAGCTTAAAGATGAAGGTGCGAGGCAGTGCTCCCTGGGACCCCCTGCTGGAGGGTATACAGTGGGCTGTCTCCACAGTAAAAAATGGAGAGAGACATGCAGAGGGAAGAAATTGTTGCAGTAGGTGGTCAGCAAAGGTGGTAGGGTCAGCACCCTCAGGGTGGCCCAAAATTTGCAGATTGTTCCTTCTATTACGGTTTTCAGCATCTTCGGACCAAGCCTCCAGTGCCTTAACCTTAGTTTTAAGGGTGTGTATTTCAGCTCCATGGTCACGTACTGTGTCTTTGGTCTGAGAGACCCTATGCTCCACTTCAATCGTGCAGCTACAGAAGGAATCAAAGTCTTTCCTGATGAATTCCACATTGGCCTGAATGTGATCCACCTTATCGGTCAGTGTAGTGATCGCCTGCACGACCGCTTTGAAGTCTGCCGCTGTAGCAGGCAGCTGCTGGGGCTTCTCTGCCTGGATCTCCATGCGGGCAGGAGTTTTAGGCGAGGCCGCGGCCTTACCCAGGATGTTAGGCGCTGCGGCTGTACAATGGAGTTTTGCCTGCGATTTCCGTCTTTGCATACCCTGGGGATGTCACTGAGGTGGCACAGGCTCGTCGTTTGGGTCGGGTCTGCACCTGATAAAAGCTGGCTCTAGAGCTGGTCTTCGGGAGCTCATACACTACACGTCTGATCCCAGCGCCATCCCGGACACACCCCCTTGTTCAGGTCTTTCTGTAAAATTTCTATATCCTGCTGTGAAGTTATTGTCCTCCTTTTTTTGTATCGTTCACATAAACTGAGATTGAGCTATGTATCCCATCTTCTAGGTCATTTATGAATAAATTAAACAGAATTGGTCCCAAGACAGAACCTTGGGGTACCCCACTTACAGTATCTCACAATAGTAAGTATACCCCTAACATTTTTTGTAAATATTTTATTATATCTTTTCATGTGACAACACTAACGGAATGACACATTGATAGTAGTAGTGAGTTTACAACTTGTATAACAGTGCAAATTTGCTGTCCCCTCAAATTAACAAAACACACAGCCATTAATGTCTAAACCATTGGCAACAAAACTGAGTACACCCCTAAGTGAAAATGTCCAAATTGGGCCCCAAGTGTCAATATTGTGTGTGACCACCATTTTCCAGCACTGCCTTAACCCTCTTGGGCATGGAGTTTACCAGAGCTTCACAGGTTGCCACTGAAGTCCGCTTCCACTCTTCCATGACAACATCACAGAGTTGGTGGATGTTAGAGACATTGCACTCCTCCACCTTCCAATTGAGAATGCTCCACAGATGCTCAATAGGGTTTAGGTCTGGAGACATGCTTGGCCAGTCCATCACCTATACCCTCAGCTTCTTTAGCAAGGCAGTGGTTGTCTTGGAGGTGTGTTTGGGGTCATTATGTATATCCCAATACTGCCCTGCTTCAGTATGTCACAGTACATGTTGACATTTACGGTTCCCTCAATGAACTGTAGCTCCCCAGTGTCTGCAGCACTCATGCAACTCCAGACCCTGACACGCCCACCACCATGCTTGACTGTAGGCAAGACACGCTTGTCTTTGTACTCCTCACCTGGTTGCCGCCACATGCTGGACACCATCTGAACCAAATAAGTTTATATTGGCCTCATCAGACCAATATAAACTTGTTCCAGTAATCCATGTCCTTAGTCTGCTTGTCTTGTCAGCAAACTGTTTGACGGCATTCTTGTGCATCATCTTTAGAAGAGGCTTCCTTCTGGGACGACAGCCATGCAGACCAATTTGATGCAGTGTATGGTCTGAGCACTGACAGGCTGACACCCCCCCACCGCTTCAACCTCTGCAGCAATGCTGGCAGCACTCATACGTCTATTTCCCAAAGACAACCGCTGCATATGACGCTAAGCACGTGCACTTCTTGGGTGGACCATGGCGAGGCCTGTTCTAACTGGAACATGCCCTGTTAAACGGCTGTATGGTCTTGGCCACCACACAGCAGCTCCGTTTCAGGGTCTTGGCAATCTTCTTATAGCCTAGGCCAGGGGTAGGCAACCTCTGCCCTCCAGATGTGGTAAAACTACAAGTTCCATGAGACATTGCAAGACCATGACAATCACAGGCATGACTCCTAGAGGCAGAGGCATAATGGGATTTGTAGTTTCACCAGAGCTGGAGGCCATCTTTATGTAGCATAACCATTCTTTTTTAGTTATTTGCCATGTTGAACTTCCAGGGATAAGTATTATTATTATTATACAGGATTTATATAGCACCAACAAGTTTGCACAGCGATTTACAAAATCGGGGAAGACAGTACAAATACAATACAATTCAATACAGGAGGGATCAGAGGGCCCTGCTCGTTAGAGCTTCCAATCTAGAAGAGAGGGTCAAGTCGAACAAAGGGTATTAGCTGTGGGGGATGATCAGATGGACAAAATTAAAATACAGTTGTTGTGGGTAAGATAGGCTTCTCTGAAGAGGGGGGTTTTGAGGGACTGTCTAAAAGCTGATAGAGTAGGGGGTAGAGGGACAGATTGGGGTAAGGAGTTCCATAGGCTTGGAGAGGCTCTGGAAAAGTCCTGGAGACGAGCATGGGACGAGGTGATGAGCGAGCTAGAAAGCAGAAGGTCTTGAGAAGAACAAAGAATGATTAGGTTGGTATTTTGAGACTAGGTCAGTGATATAGCGGGGTCAGAGTTGTGGATTGCTTTGTAGGTAGTTGTTAGTATTCTGAAATGAATTTGTTGGGTGAGCGGAAGCCAGTGAAGGCATTGACAGAGAGGAGTAGCAGAGACAGAGCGGTTGGTAAGGTGGATGAGTCTGGCAGCAGCATTCATGATGGACTTAAGGGGGGATAGAGTATGCAGAGGTAGGCCAAAAAGGAGGGAGTTGCAGTAATCGAGGCGGGAGATGACCAGGGAGTGAATTATGAGCTTTGTTGTGTCATTGGTTAGAAAGGGACGTATTTTGGAGATGTTCCGGAGGTTGAGGCGGCAAGATTTGGACAGTGATTGGACATGGAGCTTAAACGAGAGTTCAGAGTCCAGGACTACTCCTAGTACCTTGGGAATGGGCTGATAGTTGTGCCATCAATTTTGACAGAGAGATCAGGGGAAGAGGCACGTGGGGGAGGAAAAATTATAAGTTTGGTTTTGGATAGATTAAGTTTGAGGAAGTGGTGTGACATCCAGACTGATATATCTGATAGTAAAATAGTGATATGTGAGGAGACTGAAGGAGTGAGTTAAGGGGTAGAAAAATGGTATTGGAAGCCATGGGAGGCTATCAGCTGACCCAGGGAGGAGGTGTAGATTGAAAATAGGAGAGGTCAAAGAACAGGACATTGGGGGACCCCAACAGAGAAAGGAAGAGGAGAGGAGGCAGTATAATTGTAGGCAACGCTAAAGGTGCGGTTAAATAAGTAGGTAGAAAACCAGCGAAGAGTACAGTCACGGAGACCAAAGGCATGGAGTTTGAGGAGGAGGGAGTGGTTAACTGCATCGAAGGCAGCAGAGAGGTCAAGAAGTAGGAGTACAGAATAGTGTCCCTTAGTTTTGGCCGTTAGTAGATCCGTTGTTAGTTTTAGGAGAGCAGTTTCTGTGGAATGTTGAGGAGGAAATCCAGACTGGAGGGGATCAAAAAGGCTATTATCAGCAAGATGGATGCTCAGTCGGTTGTAGACTAGACGTTCAAGAAGTTTGGATTAAGGGGAGCAAGGAGATGGGGTGTAGGTTGTTAATAGGGTTGTCCCGATACCACTTTAAGACCGAGTACAAGTACACGCTGATACTGAATAACGATACTTTTTGGTGGTATTTATTTATTTTATTTAATCACTGCTGGGTTTTATTTAAAAAACAGAAAAAAAAAAAACAAGAAGCCTTTCTTAGGCCCCATGCACACGAGACGCAGATGCAAACTCTGCAGAAACCTGCATTTAAAAACGCGCGTTTTCTGATCCATAAGCCTGGGAAAGATCCGGAGGACTGCGCCTCGTACAGGCCGATCTCTCTCCTAAATGTGGACGCCAAAATATTGGCCAAACTATTGGCCAATAGGTTGTCGTCGGCCCTTGGGGAGGTGGTTCATTCGGATCAGACCGGGTTCATGCCAGGCAAGGGCACTGATATAAATCTCCGCCGCCTCTTTCTCAACATGTCAGTTGCTCATGAGAACAGTGGTAGGCGAGTCATTGCCTCCCTGGACGCCGAGAAGGCATTTGACTCGGTGGAGTGGGTATTCCTGTGGGAGACTCTGGGCAGATATGGGTTCGGACCTCGGTTCCTTGGGTGGCTGCGCATGCTCTATCAGGCGCCCAGAGCGCGTATTCGTACTAACGATAGGATCTCTGCTCCCTTCCTTCTGCACAGGGGCACCCGGCAGGGATGCCCTCTATCCCCAGCCCTATTCGCCTTGGCTCTTGAACCCCTTGCCACCATAATCAGACACTCGGATAGGGTAGTGGGGCTGAGGGTGGGCCCATTGGTAGAAAAGATATCCCTGTATGCAGACGATGCCCTCTTATATCTACAGGACGCAGAAGATTCACTGACTGCTGCCCTGGAAATATTCGATGCATTTGGAAGGTTTTCGGGAGTGCGCATCAACTGGTCCAAATCTAACATTTTCCCCCTAGACCCTCAGACACATGTAGCCGTACCTCTCCTTTGGGTCGACCAATTCAAGTACTTGGGTATCCAGGTCAGGAGGGATCTGAAGGAATATAGGGAACTCAATGTACGCCCGGTCATGACACAATTGCGGGCCAAATGCTCTTCTTGGAATACATTACCCTTGAACCTTATGGGCCGTATTAATTTACTGAAAATGATATTCCTTCCCAAATTCTTATATGTATTCCGTAACAGTCCCACATGGATACCCAAGTCCTTCTTTGTAGAGGTGGATAGGTGTGTTGGTTCCTTTATTTGGGGGGGCGCTGCCCCCAGACTGGCTAGATCCACACTCATCCTTCCGGTCCAATGTGGGGGCCTGGCGACACCTGACTACCGAACGTACTTCTGGGCGGCGGTGCTAGTCACAGTTAGGTGGTGGAATGTTCTTTCCAGAGGGAATGCGGCAGTATGCCTGGAAGCAGCAATCATTGGCTCAATGCAGGAGCTGGGCAACCTGGTTCACAGAGGCCACAGGGCCTATACAGACCTTCCGGTGCCAACCCGGACGACCCTTAGGGTCTGGTCGGCTGCCAGACGGGGTCGGACGGACCCACTGAGCTGGTCTCCCCGCTGTCCTTTGTGGGGAAATCCCAATCTTCCCCACCTCAGGACGGTGCCGGACCCGGTGGTCTGGGCCAGATTTGGAATTAAGACCCTTAACGACGTTATAAAGAATGGGGCCATAGTACCCTTTTCAGCCCTACAAACACACCTTCAATTACCGGGTTGGATGAGCTTTCGGTATTTTCAGCTGCGCCACGCCATTAGGACACAATTCCCACTACCCATCAGACTGGAGATGGACCCTGTAGAGAGGGTCCTTGCCCAGGAGAAAATGGACAAGGCCCTCTCGACCCTATACCTAGAACTCCTTAGGACTGACTCTGCTAAGGTAGACAAACTTTTTGCATATTGGAAGACTGACATCCCGGACCTTGACCAGGAAGACTGGAATGACTGTTTGGCGGATAGCGCCTCTGTACTCATCTCCTCCAGGGAGCGTCTTATTCAGGTAAAATTCTTACATAGGGTCTATTATACCCCTCAGAGGCTCCACAGGGTATTCCCCCAGAGGTCCCCCGACTGTCCCAGATGCATTAGTGCCATAGGAACATACCTACACATGTTTTGGAGCTGTCCCAAAATTGGTACTTACTGGGCCGCTGTGCTGGAAGCGGTTAACGGCCGACTTCAGCTGAACCTCCCCATGTCCCCAGAGTTATTACTTTTGGGCATCCAGGATGATGACCAAAGGCCCAGATACACCAAATTGTTAGTGACATATCTCTTCTTCTATGCAAAAAGGGAAATTGTGTTGCATTGGAACTCACCTGCCCCTCCCACGATTGGATCCTGGGAAAAGTCAATCAATGCTGTACTCCCCTTGTATAAGCTGACGTACATCAATAGGAACTGTCCGCAAAAGTTCGACAGAGTGTGGCAACCGTGGTCGGGGGAATAGTTTGACGCCTGGGAAGCTCCAAGTACTTGGTCACCTCCCGATGGTTCTCTCTATATCGTGGAGAGAAGCTTGAGGGCAGTCAAACACACTCCTATACCTCCCCAGGGGGTGGGGTACTGGGTATATGTGGAACAATTGACACTTTGTACTTATTGTCTAAATTATTGTATAACTAACCTCGCATGTATTGTGTACTTGATGAAGTCCATGTTGGACATATGTTGTGACCTGTATGTAAGCTTACTTTCAATAAAGGAACAGTTTTTGACTCTAAAAACGCGCGTTTTGCTGTGTTTTCATGCCGCGTTTAGACGCGTTTGCGTCTATAAGCATTTGTAAAGATAACATCATATAGACCCTCCCCAAGCTCAGAAAGCATGTATTATTAACTATTTCTGCCAATTTGATCAGAGTGAGCAGCAGCAGCAGAGAGCATTGCCTCTCTTTCTGTGTTTTTTTTTTAAATGGATCCCATATTGAATATATGTCAGGAAATTCTCCTGATGTTACTCTTGATGCGGCAGCAATGTCGTCGCAAATTTGCATGAGAGGTCCAAAATCAGAGCTCGTCGATATTGGACCCATCCGTTGATGGCACAGCGAATGTCCGTTGGATATTTCACAAACATGTATGCATTTCACAAACATGTATGCATCAGTGAGTATATATGCTCTATGAACTATCTAAACTAATCACGACATTTTAAACAATTTTTTCTAGTATTTTTTATGGTTTACCATCATATTTCTGAGTTTTCTGCTCCAAAAAATTGGGTTCCTTTAAAAAGGCTTATAAACGCAAACGCGGCTAAACGCAGGTGCCTGCGTTTAGCTGCGTTTTGCGTCTGAAAAGCAGAAAAGCAAAGTGTCTGAACGCATTTTTTTTGCTTCTGGAAAAACGAGGTTAAACGTAACTGCATAAAAACGGGAAAAAACTAGACTGTGTACATGGACACATAGGATAACATTGCATGCGTTCAGGTGCAGTTGAAAAAAAGTGTCCAACTGCCTCTGAACGCGCGTTTAACAGCGTCTCGTGTGCATGAGGCCTTAGTTTCCGACTTTCCGTCTCAAAATTTTGTAAATAAGTACTTTTTTCTCCTTCACTGATGTGCGCTAATGAGGCTGCACTGATGGGGCACTGATAGGCTGCACTGATGAGGAGGCACTAATATGCAGCACTGATAGGATTGGGTGGCACTGATGAGGCAGCACTGATGAGGAGGCCCTAATATGCAGCACTGTTGGGCACTGATAGGATTAGGTGGCATTGACTTATGGGCACTGATAGGTGGCATGCACTGATGGATGGCCACTGATGGCTGGCACTGATAGGTGACACTGATTACGCAGCACTGATAGGTGGCACACACTGATGGCTGGACACTGATAGGTGGCATGCACTGATGGGTGGCACTGACTGTCTGGCAGTGGCACTGATAGATACCACTGATTGAGGAGCACTGATAGGTGGCACTGATTATGCAGCACTGATGAGCACTTAAAGGTGGCACACACTGATGGCTGGGCAGTGACAATGATAGGTGGCACTGACTGATGGGCACTGATGGGTGTCACGCACCGATAGGTGGCACACACTAATGGGCACTGATAGGTGGCACACACTAATGGGCACTGATAGGTGGCACACACTAATGGGCACTGATAGGTGGCACACACTAATGGGCACTGATAGGTGGCACACACTAATGGGCACTGATAGATGGCTGGCACTGATAGATGGCGCTGACTGATGAGCACTAATAGGTGGCACTGATTATATGCAGCACTGGTGAGCACCGATAGGTGGCACACACTGATGGGTACTGATAGGTGGCAGTGGCACACACTGATGGGCACTGATAGGTGGCACGCATTGATGGGCACTGATAGGTGGCACGCACTGATAGGTGGCACACATTGATGGGTGGCATTGACTGATGGCTGGCTGCATGGGCACTGGCTGGATGGGCACTGATTGATGGCTGGCAGTGGCACTTATGGGCAAGAGAGGATTTACTTTTGCTCTGCAATGCCCATCTTGGTACACCTTGCACTCGGCCTCAATAAAGCAGCAGCGGACATCTCGTTACACCCAGCCCCAACTATATGGGCTGGGTGTAACAAGATGTTTGCTGCTGCTTTATTGAGGCCGAGTGAGTGCAGGGTGTACCAAGATGGGCGTCGGAATTATCAAGCACGTGGCGTGTAACTGCAACATGGAGCGTCACTTGCATTACCGAATGCGACGGCTCCGGTCGCCGATCCAGATGCATCTCTGCACTACCTGCTGGGGACATGGAGACACGGAGGACTCACTCTCCACTCTGCTCTGCCCTCCGCTCCGCCCTCCGCTGACTTCCAGGTATCGGCTAAGCATCGGGAGCATTTGTGTGAGTACAAGTACTCGTGCAACTGATCAGTATCGGGACAACCCTAGTTGTTAAGATTGGATGGGTCCAGTGAGGGCTTTTTAAGTATGGGGCGGACAAGTGCATGTTTTAAGGAGTTGGGAAAGATGCCAGAAGAGAGGGATCAATTGAAGATGTGGGTTAGAGAGTGTAGAATAGAGCTAGAGGGTGACTGTAGCATTTGCAAGGGAACAGGATCCAGAGGGCAGGTGGTAAGATGGATGTTGGCAAGTAATTTAGCAACCTCTTCTATAGTGGTGGGGTTGAAAGAGGGAAGTAATGATTGTACCTGTGGACATGAGGTGTAAGGCATGGAGGGTGTCTGAACAGTAGAGATCTCTTTGCAAATTGTATCAATCTTCTGTTTGACGCAATTGGTGATCTCCTAGGCAGTGAGTGAGTTGGTGGGTGGAGGCAGTGGAGGGCAAAGTAGAGAGTTGAAAATAGAGAAGAGTTGACGGGGTGATGAAATATGTCTGCTTGGCAGTGAGAAGGTTGGAATAGTATTTTTGGAGGGCAGATTTATACTGGCTGAAATCTTTCTGGGACTTTGTCTTACGCCACAGGCTCTCGAGAGCACAGCTGTGTTTTTTCAGACTTCTAGTGTGATCTGTTTGCCAGGGTTGAAGGGGGCAGGGCCTGATTCTGTGTGTAGTGGGGGGGGGGGGGGGGGGGGCAGTGTGTCCAGTGAGGCTAGAAGTTAAGTGTTGTAGACAGAATTGGCTAGGTTGGTGCAGGACAGAGGTGCAATTTTGTCAGAGGTGGTCAGTAGCAGAGTAGAGAAGAGATGGGTTGAGATGGTGAAGGTTTCAACGGGTAACCGTTAGGTGTATGGAGGGAGAGGAGGCAGAGGTGAGGGAGAGAGTGAAGTTAATAAGGTAGTGATCAGAGAGAGGGTAAGGATAGTTGGAGCGGTTGCATGGAGTGCACAGGTGGGACAAGACAAGGTCAAGGGTGTTGCCTTCAGAGTGAGTAGGGGCATGTATCCATTGCTTCAGGTGAAAGGAGTAGGTTAAACTGAGTATGAGAGAGTGAGAACAATAACACCAAATTTAACACACGTGAGACCTTGTAACACTAACAAGTCACATGACACCCTGGGGAGGAAAAATTGCGAATTGGGCCCAATTTGGACATTTTCACTTAGGGGTGTACTCTTTGTTGCCAGACGTTTATATATTAATATGTCTGTGTGTTGGGTTATTTTGAGGGGACAGCTAATTTACACTGTTATACAAGCTGTACACTCACTACTACTAGCAAAGTGTAATTTATTTAGTGTTGTCACATGAAAATATATAATACAATATTTACAAAAATGTAAGGGGTGTATTCACTTTGTGAGATACTGTACCACTCCAGACCAGTCTGAGTATACGTTATTTATCACTACCCTTTGGACATGCACCTGTAACCAGTTTTCTATTCAAGAACAAACCTTATGGTCCATACCGGCAGACCTCAGCTTGTAGATTAACTGTTTATGGGGAACTGTATTGAATGACTGCACAATCCAGATACAACATGATACTGTTTTCATCTGCAAATTCTTGGATATAGTCTCTTATCCCCTTAAAATTATTTACCTACTATTAATGTTAGTCCGTCCTTTTTTGAATATTGGTACCACATTGGCTTTTCTCCAATCAGCTGGTACAATTCCTGTCGGTATGCTGTCTGTAAAGTTCTTTAATGACTCTCGGGTGTAAGCCATCTGGTCCTGGCGATTTATTTTTGTTAAACTTATCTAGTCTTTCCTTGACTCCAGCCTCTGTTAGCCACGAGGGTATATCAGGTAAAGTGTTACTAACAATACTGTCATAGTCAATACACCCCCTCCTTCTCTTGTAAATACAGAGAAGAAAGCATTTAGTACAGTTGCCTTCTCTGTCATCATCTGTAACCATCCTCCCAGCATCATCTTTTATGTGGGCAATGTGCTCTGATTTTGCTATTTTACTGTTAATATATTTAAAGAATTCCTTGAAATTCTTTTTTTTACTCTCCTCTGCTATGAGTCTCTCAGTCTTTTTTTAGCCACCCCAATTTCGCTCTTATACTTATTGCAATCCTTTTAGTGTTGGGATGCTGACAATGCCCCCTTCGCTTTGTATTTTTTCAAGGTCCACAATGTAGATACATGTCACGCCGTCCGCCGCAACAATGAACCCGAAAAAAAAAAAAAAAACGTCTGGCTTTGTCGAACGCTTCCTGCAGACTGCCTCAGTCTGACATTTCTTAAATCGCTAAAAGGTGGAGTCACCCGATGACTTCACCTGGGGACTCCGCCCCCTTGTGATGTCTTCAACTTAGCATGCCCCAATCAGTGATGTCACAAGGGGCTGGGGTCACCAGCTGACATCAGCTACTTGAGAAATGTCAGAAGGAGAAGCAGGCAGTCTGCGGGAAGTGTTCAACTATCCGGATGTTTTTTTTTTCTTCTTTTTTTGGGTTCAGCGGGAGATGTATCTACACCAGGGGACATTGTTGTTTGATAAAGGAATGGTCAAAAATGCGTTAAACTTGTTAAATGGCTTCCAGATTAGGATAGTCCCCCTGCCCCAAAGCCCCCCTATTTTGAGGGCATGTGGCTTGGTATGTTCCAGGAGGGGGGGGGGCACTCGCTTGTCCCCCCTTTCCCAACATGCCGGGCTGCATGCTCGGATAAGGGTCTGGTATGGATTTGGGGGGGGGGGGGCCCAAAATACACATTTAAAAAATAAAAAAATTTGGTGTGGGGTTCCCCTTATAATCCATCCTAGACCCAAAGGGCCTGGTATAGACTGGGGGGGGGGGGGGGGGGGGATACTATTTTTTTCTGAATTTTTTATTGCCGGCATTGTTTTCTTTACATTTCAGCTGTCAGTGGGGAAGCCCACTGAGAGCTGAGAAGTCATCGGTTTTTAAGGATGCGGCAGCCAGCTTCCTGGCCCGATGTTTAACAACCAGCTATTCCTCCCACACAATTTAAATTGTTCAATATGTTTTTTGACTGATTCAAATTCTAATCGTTGAGAAAATTTGTTATGCATTAGAAAACGAATGAACAAAACAAAATTTTAAAGAATAACAAAATGTGTTAATACTTAATTCAGGGGTTCAAATACTGAATTCAGATTCTGAATCTCTAAATAACCAAAAAATGTGTCTAAATTTGTATTCAGACTGAAACTGATTGCACGTGTCTAGTGATAATGCGTGCTGATGGGTGATACATGGTGTGGAGAAAAATCACTATATGCCTGTGTGGGAGGGATAAGAAAAGGGAGGATAAGTGTCAGCCTTGACACAAAGGATTTTGGCATCAATATTTAACAAGATGGTGGGTATGGGCCTGGGTGTAGGGTCTTTACCTTTATAGCGAGAAGTCCAACATAACCCTGGAATCCTGTGGGCATGTAACAGTTTCCCTCATATATCATTATATAAAAATAGAAGGCTGGGTCGAAAAGTTTTGCTGCCCGTCTTGTGAAAATCTGCAGTATAGCCGTCTGGACTTGGGGCTTTATGGTTTGCTAATGATCAGGGTGGATTTGATTTAAATCAAGTTGATTTAAATCACTATTTAAATCAGGATTTAAATCACTAGTAAAAAGACTTGGTTTACATCAACTTGATTTAAATCATAAATAATAATAAAAAAAAAAAAAACACATTTTTTAATTTTTGCTATAAATATCCCCAAACAATTGTTTTCCTCAGTTTAGATCAATACGTATTCTTCTACATATTTTTGGTGAAAAAAAAAAAAAAAAAATGGGTTAATTTTGACACATTTTTGGGACCATTGGTATTAATACAGTGGCCAATGGTAATTGATTGCATTGATTACTGTAATAATGTCACTGGCAAGTGAATAGGTTAACCACTAGGTGGCGCTGTAGGGTTTAAGTGTGTCCTAGGGAGTGATTCTAACTGTGGGGGGGGGGGGGGGGGGGGGGGGGGGGGGGGGGGGGCTGTGTGTGACACATCACTGATCACCGATCCCGATTACAGGAGAGTGAGTGTGTCATTAGGCAGAACGGGGAGATGCTTGTTTACATTAGGATCTCCCCATTCTTTCTCACCATGAGACAATTGTGGGTATCCTCGCAGACAGAGTCCACGGGACCCGCGATCCCGCTCATGGAGCTCTCTGCGGCAGAGCGCGCCTGCAAGCCGCCTCTTTAAAGGGCAACGTACAGGTATGTTAATTTGCCTGTACATGCCCTTCTGCCGCAGTATATCTGTGTGAGGCGGTCGGGAAACGGTTAAAGGGATGGTTGGTGATGTGGCAGTGACAACAAGGTGAGGGACGTGGCGGCAGCAGGTGAGTGGAGGCCCACAAACAGGCACTGCCATGATGGATCTGCAATGACAGGTGCTTTTTAAATGTAAGGGCTTATTCTTGCTGCTAGCTAGAATCTTTAACCACTTGCCGTCTGCCATCAAATGATGGAGGGGCGATGTGGCTCTCGTTCTGGGACGTCATATGACTGTCCCAGAACGGGCGCACATCGATCACCGCCATGCCATGTTGCTAGGACACGCCACAACCGCGGCTCTTTAACCCAGTGATTGCCTGTATCCAATCACAGACGTTCACATGTAAACACAAAGATGCCGGTGAGTGGCATTTCTGCGCAGGGGACATGTAATCAGGGGACTGATCATCAGTGCTATGATTACAATCTAGCACCACCAGTGCCAGCAATCAGTGCCCACCAATCACCGCTGGCCATCAGAGCTGCATATCAGTCCTGCCCATCACTATCGCTTATCCGTGCTGCCTATCAGTATCCACCAGTGCCACCTATCAGTGCTCATCAAGGCCACTTATCAGTGCCCATAAGTGCGGCACAATAGTGCCTCCTCATCATTGCCACCTATCAGTGCCAGATGAGTACAGATCAGTGAAGGAGAAAACATACTTATTTACAAAATTTACTGACAGAAACTAAGAAAAACTTTTTTTTTTTTTTTAAATTGTTTTTTTTTTTTGTTAAAAAAAATTAATAAAATAAAAAACAGCAGTAATTAACCACTTCAGCCCCGGACCAATTGTCAGCTTAAGGACCAGAGGTCTTTTTTCAATTTCGCACTGCACTGCTTTAACTGGTAATTGCGCGGTCATGCAATGTTGTAACCAAACGAAATTTGCGTCCTTTTCTTCCCACAAATAGAGGTTTCTTTTGATGGTATTTGATTGCCTCTGTGATTTTTATTTTTTGCGATATAAAAACGGAAAAAGATCGAAAATGTAGCAAAAAAAAAAAGAAGAAGATTTTCTACTTTTTGTTATAAGAAAAATCGAATAAACTCAATTTTAGTCAAACATTTGGGCCAAAATGTATTCAGCCACATGTCTTTAGTAAAAAAAAATGCCAATAAGCATATATTTATTGGTTTGCGCAAAAGTTTTAGCGTCTACAAACTAGAGTACATTTTCTGGAATTTACACCACTTTTAATTTATGACTGCCTATCTCAATTCTTGAGGTGCTAAAATGGCAGGGAAGTACAAAACCCCCCCAAATGACCCCATTTTGGAAAGTAGACACCCCAAGCTATTTGCTGAGATGCATGTTGAGCCCATTGAATATTCTTTTTTTTAGTCCCAAGTGATTGAATAAAGACAAAAAAAAAAAAATCTTTTACAAAAAGTTGTCGCTAAATGATATATTGCACACATGCCATGGTTATATTTGGAATTGAACCCCAAAATACATTTCCCTGCTTCTCCCGAGTACGGGGATACCACGTGTGGGACATTTTGGCAGCCTAGTCGTGTACGGCACCCCGAAAACCAATCACCGCCTTTCTAAGGGTGGAAATTTTTAATTTCACTCCTCACTACCTATCACAGTTTCGAAGGCCATAAAATGCCTAAATAGCACAAAACCCCCCCAAAATGACCCCATTTTGGAAAGTAGACACCCAAGCTATTTGTTGAGAGGCATGGTGAGTATTTTACAGCTCTCAATTTTTTTTGAAAATTTTAAAATTTCAAAACTTTGTGACAAAAAGCGAGATCTGCAAAATACTCACCATACCTCTCAGCAAATAGCTTGGGGTGTCTACTTTCCAAAATGGGGTCATTTGGGGGGGGGGGGGGGGGGGGTTTGTGCCATCTGGGCATTCCATGGCCTTCAAAACTGTGATTGCAGTGAGGAGTGAAATAAAAAAATTACACCCTTAGAAAGCCTGAAGGCGGTGCTTGGTTTTTGGGGTCCCGTACGCAGCTAGGCTCCCAAAAAGTCCCACACATGTGGTATCCCAGTACTCAGGAGAAGCAACAATGTATTTTGGGGTGTATTTCCACATCTGCCCATGACATGTTTGAGCAATATATCATTTAGTGACAACTTTTTGTAAAAAAAAAAAATTATTTTTATTTTTTCCATTATTCAATCTCTTGGGACAAAAAAAAAAATATTTAATGGGCTCAACATTGCTCTCAGCAAATAGCTTGGGGTGTCTACTTTCCAAAATGGGGTCATTTGGGGGGGGGGGGGGGGGGGTGTTGGCATTTTATGACACACACATTTTTTTTTTTTGCAAGAAGCTTATGTCAAAGCAAAGGCCCTACAGTCACCCACTCTTTTTTTCTAACCACTTGAAGCGCGGTCACAAAGCCCTTTCTGACACTTTTTTTGTTTACATGCGAAAAAAAAAAGAGCATTTTTTTTTTACTTTTTGCAAGAAAATTACGTTGAAAATGTATTCCCCCTTTAAACACCATATATTTATTGTTTTGCGCAAAGTTTATTGCAAAAACTAGAGCCCTACAGATTAAAATGAGTGGGCAGAGAAGTACAAAACCCCCCCAAATGACCCCATTTTGGAAAGTAGACACCCATGTTGAGCCCATTGAATATTTTTTTTTTTTTAGTCCCAAGTGATTGAATAAAGACAAAAATAAAAAAGATTTTTTTTTTTTTCAAAAAGTTGTCACTAAATGATATATTGCTCACACATGCCATAGTTATATGTGGAATTGCACCCCAAAATACATTTTGCTGCTTCTCCTGAGTATGGGGATACCACATGTGTGGGACTTTTTGGGAGCCTAGCCGCGTACGGGGCCCCGAAACCCAAGCACCGCCTTCAGGATTTCTAAGGGTGCAAATTTTTGATTTCACTCCTCACTACCTATCACCGTTTCGAAGGCCATAAAATGCCAAAATAGCACAAAACCCCCCCAAATGACCCCATTTTGGAAAGTAGACACCCCAAGCTATTTGTTGAGAGGCATGGTGAGTATTTTACAGCTCTTCATTTGTTTTTGAAAATGAAGAAAGTAAAGAAAAAAAATTTTTTTTTTTTCTTTTTTCAATTTTCAAAACTTTGTGACAAAAAGCGAGATCTGCAAAATACTCACAATACCTCTCAGCAAATAGCTTGGGGTGTCTACTTTCCAAAATGGGGTCATTTTGGGGGTTTTATGCCATCTGGGCATTCCATGGCCTCCGAAACTGTGATTGGCAGTGAGAAGTGAAATAAAAAAATTACACCCTTAGAAAGCCTGAAGGCGGTGATTGGTTTTTGGGGTTCCGTACGCAGCTAGGCTCCCAAAAAGTCCCACACATGTGGTATCCCGTACTCAGGAGAAGCAACAGAATGTATTTTGGGGTGTATTTCCACATATGCCCATGACATGTTTGAGCAAAAAAAATATATATATTTTTTTTTTTTCATTATTCAATCTCTTGGGCAAAAAAAAAAAAAATTTTAATTATTGCTCTCAGCAAATAGCTTGGGGTGTCTACTTTCCAAAATGGGGTCATTTGGGGGGGGTTTGAACTGTCCTGGCATTTTATGCACAACATTTAGAAGCCTATGTCACACGTCACCCACTCTTCTAACCACTTGTAGACAAAGCCCTTTCTGACACTTTTTGTTTACATGAAAACATATTTTTTTTTTGCAAGAAAATTACGTTGAACCCCCAAACACTATATATATTGTTAAAGCAAAGGCCTACAGATTAAAATGGTGGGTGTTGCATTTTTTTTTTCCACACAGTATTTGCGCAGCGATTTTTCAAACGCCATTTTTTGTGGAAAAAATAGACTTTTTTTTATTTTAATGCACTAAAACACACTATATTGCTCAAATTTTTGATGAAATAAAAAATATATTTTAATGACATGCTTTAAAATTGCGCACAAACACGCAGTGGCGACACTACATACATTTTTAAAAGCCTCATTAATTTTTGATGAAATAAAAAATGAAAAAAATGATCTTAGGCCGAGTACATGGATACCAAACACGACATGCTTTAGAGAGAGAATAGAGTGAGAGAGAGAACAATAAAACGACAAATATTTTATTTTTTTTTTTTTTTGAGACAAACCACAAAAAAATGTTAGCGATCGCAGGGACAAACTACATACATTTTTAAAAGCCTTTACAGGTTAAACCCACCATAGATTCACGGAGGCAGTGGCGACAAACTACATACATTTTTAAAAGCCTTTACAGGTTACCACCATAGATTCACGGAGGAGGTCTACTGCTAAAATGACTGCCCTCGATCTTACCTTCGCGGTGATACCTCACATGCATGGTGCAATTGCTGTTTACATATGACGCCAGACCAACGCTTATGTTCGCCTTTGCGCAAGAGAAGGGGGGGCAAGGGTGCTTTTTTTATTTTATTTTTTTTTTTTATTTAGCTTTTTTATTTTATTTTTAAACTGTTCCTTCCATTTTTTTTTCTTTGTTATAATTTTTATTGTTATCTCAGGGAATGTAAATATCCCCTATGATAGCAAAAGGCAGTGACAGGTACTCTTTTTTTTGAAAAAATTGGGGTCTATTAGACCCTAGATCTTTCCTCTGCCCTCAAAGCATCTGACCACACCAAGATCGGTGTGATAAAACGCTTTCCCAATTTCCCAATGGTTTGGTTTATATCCGGGAGGGGGGACATTCCCTCCCACTGCTTGTAAAAGCAGTCTAGAGGCTAATTACCCGCTAGAATTGCTTTTACATGAAAGCCGATCACTGGCTGAAAAGAATGATACCAAGATGATACCTAAACCTGCAGGCATCATTCTGGTATAACCATTCAAAGTCCAGCAACATACTGGACATATATTGTAATCTTTTTTTTTCATGCAGCCTCTTGGCTGAACGAAAAAAAGATTGATCGGTGGGTATGCCCACCATTCGAATACCTCCATTCATCCACCCACTTCTAATGATGGGCATACATGCACCATTTATATATGCCGAAGCATGGGGGTATCCTCCCGCAAAAGTTATGCCGTGTACACACGGTCTGACTTTTCCACGGGGGAAGCCTCCGTCGAAATTTCGACCGTATGTACGCGGCATTAGGAGCCAATCGCTCCTCCGCCCCTGCTGCCCCCATGCTTCGGCATATATGCTCTTTTTTTTTTAACTGTGGTAGTGAAATCACATCCTACAGTGTTGGAGTCACGGCTTTATGTATCGTGGGAGCAAACGCTGTTGCTGTCAAGATAAAAAAATCCGCGCTGCAACTGAATGGTGTACCTGCTAAGCAAATTATGGTTAACATTAAAACAAAGTAACATTACAGTATAACAGTAAGACCTTACCATACCATACCTGCAAAGCAAATACCCCAAAAAAACATAGTAAAAAAATAAAAAACTTTAACGCAACTGGTGCCTAATATATATATATATGCCGAAGCATGGGGGCATCCTCCCGCAAAAAAGTTATACCACGTACACATGGTCGGACCTTTCCACGGGCAAGCCTCCATCGGAATTTCGACCGTATGTATGTGGCATTAGGAGCAAATGGCGCACCTGAAAACAAAACATTTTTTAACACTAAAACACAGTAAACAAAATTACATACCTGAAAAGCAAGCATGATAAAACATAATAAAACATTGCAGAATAAAATGGAGTAAAAAAGAGCAACAATAGAGAGAGAATAGAGAGAGAACAATAAAACTACAACTTTTTTTTTTTTATATATTTTTGGGTTTTTTTTTTTTGTACTTTTTTTTATTTTTATCACTTTTTTTTTTAAACTATAACTATAATTTTTACTGTAACGGTCGGGTCTCAAAATGCGATGGCATTCTTGAGACCCTGAGAAAGTGTATCCTAGCCTGTGAAATGTTGTACCCTATGCTAATACTTCACTAGTGAGTGGTAGCGTTCAAAACATTCACCAATGCAGAGACCAGGATTGTCAGGACAGCGTGGACAATAATAACGGGTGTCACGCCTAAATCCGCGCTTGTTACAGACACGACATCTTTTTTGGGGGGCTCGATTTGTAGGGGTACTCGGGAGGACATAAGAATAATGCCTCTCATGCAGCCGGCTTACTGCATTTGGTAGGGAATGGTGAGGTGCAGAACCGCCTGGATACAGAAGTTCTGTGACAACCTCTTCCTGGAATTCAAGGAAGGGTAAAGTCCTGCCTGAAGCTCCGTATAGCACATGAGCATTCAGCAAAGCCAATTGGAACAAATAAATATAGACACTTTTTTGTACCAGCGTATAGCCTTGCGGGCAACTAGATACGGCGCCAACAACTGGTCGTTGAGATCCACCCCTCCCATATTTTGGTTATATTCGTGGACACAGAGGGGTTTCTCCACAACACCAGCCGCCGTACGAATTTGGACTGTTGTGTCTACATGAAGGGAGGTAAGAACGAAAACATTGTTATTATCCCTCCACTTCACAGCGAGCAAATTATTACACTGAAAGCAGGCTCTCTCCCCCAGCCTAAGAGGGGACTCTACAAGCCGCTGGGGAAAGCCCCGGCGATTAGGTCGCACGGTGCCACATGCTCCAATCTGATGATCAAACAAGTGACTAAACAGTGGCACGCTCGTGTAATAATTGTCCACGTACAAGTGGTACCCCTTTCCGAATAAGGGTGACACCAAGTTCCACACTATCTTGCCAGCGCTCCCTATGTAATCTGGACAGTTTTCCGGCTCTACGTAACTATCTTTTCCCTCATAAACTGAAAAGCTCCACATATAGCCTGTTGCCCTGTCACAGAGCTTGTAGAGCTTGACCCCGTAACTGGCACGCTTGCTTGGAAGGTACTGTTTGAAAGACAAGCGGCCAGAAAACCTAATCAGGGACTCGTCAATGCAAACAACTTGATTGGGAGTAAACAAGGCTGCAAAACATTGGCCGGATTTTGTAGAACCGATCAAATTCAGGGTCTCCACGAGGACGACAAAGTTCATTGTCACTGAAGTGCATGAACCGCAAGATCTGTTCGTATCATGCCCTGGACATGGAGGCAGAGAACAGGGGCATTTGGTGGACTGGTGAGGTGGACCAATAAGTCCTCAGAGTCGGGAATTTATGTATGCCCATGTTAAGAGAAAGGCCCAAAAAGGACTTTAATTCAGAAACCGTAACTGGTTTCCAATGTCTGGCAAGGGAAGGCAACTGGGGATTAGCGGCCATGTATTGACCAGCATATACATTACTTTGGTCCACAATAGATCTAGAGAGATCTTCCGTGAAAAACAGCGAATAAAAATCGGATGGCTTAAAATCAGCTGTTTCCACCTGAATACCAGGTTGGCCAGTGAATGGGGGAAGTACGGGTTCTGCAGAAGTGGTGGGCACCCAATAAGGATTGGCAAATTCTGCAGGAAGGACACTATGTGATCGACGGGCCTGCCTTTGTCGTCGTCTTCTTGGTGGCAGCGGGACACTACTTGTGCTTGCCACCTCGTCAGCTTGAACTGCACTTATGGGACTCGCCACGTCACCACGTGATACTGCAGTGCTGGATGTACGTCCAGGGTGTACTAGGCCGCTGGTGCTTGCCAGTTCACCAGAAGGAATAGCGGCGCTAGTACTTCTCTGCTCCATACGAGAGACCTGCGGTTCTTGCACCTCAACAACAGCAGAAGATGGGGTACGCGTGACCTTAGCAGGGACCACACCTCTGTCGCCAGAGCTATCGGTCATGGAGCCGCTGTCGTCTACTGGATCGTATTCTGAGCCTGATTCTGACAGATGAGTGACCTCCTCTTCACTATCTGTCATACTCAGAAACAAGTAGGCCTGTTCACTAGCATACTTTCGATTTGCCATTTTGGGCTCTAAATTTAGTACTACACGAGTGAGATTCACAGGTAAAAAAGCTACTGACTGTTAGCGACTGAATCAAAACGCTACCAAAAAAAATGTTAGCGATCACAGGGATCAGGCCTGACTCTGCGAATGCTGCGTGTGCTTAGTGTTTTGTAAGTGACAGTGATCGATCGATACTGCACTTGGGTGGGCGGGGCGGAGGGGGAAAACGCAGGTGCTAGCAGGTATCTGGGCAGATCCCGCTAACAATGCGTTTTTTGGAACCCTAAACTGCTGGGACGCTAGTATAGATCTGATCAGATCAGATATTGATCTGTTCACATACTATACCACTAAGGGAGGTGTATGCTTTGCGCGTGGGTGTTTGCCGTACTGGCACTAACCTGGGGCGACGCAGACCTTATTTGACCCTAAAACCGAATTGATATCACCCGCCGGGCGATCAGGGGGTTAAACCGTTATTGGGTAATAAATGGCGGGTGCCCTGACAGTATAAAAAACAAACTAACTAACCAGCGTCACCCGTAACAGTTATACGGTGATCACTGGTGAAAGGGTTAACTAGGGGCAATCAGGGGGTTTAAAACCTTTATTAGGTAATATATGGGGGTACCTGACGCTATATAAAAACCTGACGGGGAACCTAAATAACTAACTGGCAATCAGGGGGTTAAAACCTTTATTTAGGCTGTAATATGGGGGTACCTAACCTATAAACCTATTTATGAACCTGAACAAACTTGGCAGTTAACCTAAAATAAAACTGGCTAACTAGCGGCACCAGTGACACTAATGCAGCGATCAGAAAAACGATTGCTTAGTGACACTGGCAAAAGGGGGTGAAAGGGTTACCTAGGGGGCAATCAAGGGGTTAATCCTTTATTAGGGGGGGTAGGGGGCTACCTTAGACCTAAAGGGGCCTAAAACTAACTGCCCTGACAGTTATTACAGTCACAACTGACACTAAATGCAGTGATCAGTAAATAAATGATCACTGCAATCAGTGACACTGTGACTGGGGGGGCAGGGGGTGATCTGGGGGTGAAATATGTACCTATGTGTCCTGGTTTCATTGTACTGTTGGTGCACTAACCTTGATGTCTTCTCAGCTCGGCATCCCGGTCAGAAAGACCGACACGAGGAGTGTGACATCACTTCCTCTGCCTGTGTTTACAATTACACAGGCAGGGGAAGCACCTCATTCGCCAGGGAGCGATCGCGAGGGGGTGGTCAGAAACCACTGGCTGTCCCCTCATCTTAGATCGCTCCTGAAGCGATGCCGACCGTCTCCGCCGGCGGGGGGGTCCGATCGGACCCCCCCGCCCGCCAGAAGAATGTCGCGTACGGGTACGGGATTTTGCCTGTACGTGCCATTCTGCTGACGTATATTTACATGAGGCGGTCGGCAAGTGGTTAAATACTTCCAAAAGAAAGCTCTATGTGTGAAGAAAATGATAAATATGTCACATGGTTACAGTGTAGCATAACCACGCAATTGTCATTCAAAGTGTGACAGCGCTGAAAAACGGCCTAGGCAGAAAGGGGGTGAAATTGCCCTGTATTGAGGTGGTTAACATTTGCAAACAAAATTAAGATTTGCCATTTAGAATAATAAGCTGTCAGGTTGGTAAAACAGCAATATCACAACCAGTTCAATAATACAGTTTGTAGTACATAGATGTGCAAAACAATGGGATAAAGGAATATTCGTGAACTTTTTTCTTCTCATGGTTACTGTGAAATCGGGTGCATGCATCAATGCAGGTTATCTCAGCTTGCAGAGCTTGGATACATTGAATGCGTTAACTGAAAATGTAAATATTGCAGAATTTACAGCCTCATGTCACATAACTAAGCTCCATTTCATGCTGAATAAACTAAAATTAATAAATGTATCTAAATAGAAAACTATCTTTAGATAGATTTTTGACTCCAAAATCATTTTTTTTAAATAAATTTGATAAGAATAAAAATAAATCTGATTTAAAAAAAAAAAAAAGATTTTTTTTTAAATCTGCAATTATTATCTACCTTGCTAATGATTTAAGCCTCCAATTCCAGTTGACGCCTATTTTGGGGAAACGCGTTGAACAAGGAGCTAGCAGTGTGGCGTTTTAGAGCACAGACCATACTGCAGCCGGTCATGCTCACACTATTTTGCTGTTTTATCCAATTTTTGTAAGTGCAACTTTTTATTAAACTCATATTTGTTTAAAAAGTTTAATGAACTAGGAGCCTTTTTCTACCTCTCTACATTCCAACATCCAAACACTTCAAGGCAGTGTCCAATATGAATCCCAGCGACTGATTACAAATAGCCGAATTACCCTCGCATATAGATCCTGTTGGGGTTATCTTGCGGGCACGCTCCCGAGTCCAGCAAGCAGCGTCTATAGACATGAATGCTGGACTCGGCCCTCCCCCTGCGCCATTGGATTTGATTGACAGCAGCGGTAGCAAAAGGCTGCGCTGCTATTAATATATCCAATCAAGAGACTGGACCCCGTTTATCCGACTCAGCATATTTGCGCTTGCGAGATCTATGGTCTTCGTCTGGGTGCATTGTGTTAAAATCACCCCCTATGTGATATATCAAGCGTCATTGAGTGTTGCATAAGCCATTTGGCCGCGTCCTGGAAAAAAGGTCATACCAGGGGAGTTGGGTGCAGGCACTGGGAAACTACAGTTCATTGAGGGAATGATGAATGCCAACATGTACTGTGACATATTGAAGCAGAGCTTCATCCCCTCCCTTTGGAGACTGGGCCGCAGGGCAGTATTCCAACATAATGACCACAAACACACCTCCAAGACAACCACTGCCTTGTTAAAGAAGCTGAGGGTAAGGTGACGGACTGGCCAAGCATGTCTCCAGACCTAAACCCTATCGAGCATCTGTGGGGAATCCTTAAACAGAAGGTGGAAGAGTGCAAGGTCTCTAACATGCACCAGCTCTGTGATGTTGTCATGGAAGTGGACTCCAGTGGCAACATGTAAAGCTCTGGCGAACTCCATGCCCAAGAGGGTTAAAGCAGTGCTGGAAAATAATAGTGGCCACACAAAAAATTGACACTTTGGGCCCAATTTGGACATTTTCCCTTAGGGGTGTACTCACTTTTGTTGCCAGCGGTTTAGACAGTAATGGCTGTGTGTTGTGTTATTTTGAGGGGACAGCAAATTTACACTGTTATACAAGCTGTACACTGACTACATTGTAGAAAAGTGTAATTTTTTTAGTGTTGGCACATGAAAAGATATAATAAAATATTTTACAAAAATGTGGGGGATGTACTCACTTTTGTGAGATACTATACATGCTCATTCACCAGTTAGAGTAGTCTCTCCTCGTGTGATTAGAGAGGAAGTATAAGCGACCCAAAGAGAAAGTATCTCCCTGAATCGTTGGTCAAGTGATCATCAGGACGGCTGGAAAAAGATCCATACTTAACTTTTTTTAAGGTCTCTTTGTTGGGGCTGTACTGAGCTTTGTAGGGCAGGGCCGCCTTTTAGCCCAGTGAAGTGGCATCCTCAGAACACAAGTTGAATAAGTGTAGGAACTGTACCACTTCCAAGGGCGAGTTAAATATCAGCCGCTCACCTTCTGGCATTGTGAGGTGGAGGACAGCAGGGTAAGGGAGAATAACCTAAATATGTTGTATATATGTTGAAATAAAGCAGTACAGTGAGACACTTCCGCTGAATAATCAGAAAATAGGAAGAAATCCTGACCTATTTGCAAGGTGTGTTTGCTCCTGAACTTTTGTAGTATTAGCGGTTTATGCAGATAATTCAAGTAGTGAACGATGACCATCTTGGATATTTCAGATTTTTGGCGGCAGGTCCTGTTCAGTACACGCGTTCCACTGGACAGCCTGTGCTATTTCTATTGCATTATGAATGGCAGAGGAGCTTAGTGACAACAAGGAATCAGGCTTGAAAGATTCTGGAATGCCAATAATTCAGAGGTTGTTTGATCCTAAATTTATTTTCCAAAACATCGATTTTGTCTTGTGGTAATTGTAGGGCCTCCTAACGTGTATGTACATCTTTGGCAGTTTGTTGAATTTCCTCCTAAAGAAAGGACACTCTGCTCTGTTTCCTGTATGCAATGTAACTGTGTTCCAAGTTCCTTGCAGAGCTGGGCAATGCCTTGGGAAAAGGCAGATTCCACAGCTAAGGCTATGGTGGGTGTGAGGATAGCAGCTACAGCTTCAGCAATGTGGGCAAAGGTTGAATCAGCAGATTCTGCAAGAGCTACAGCCGTGCACTGTGTCTCTGAGCCAGATAGGAAGGGGGAGTGCTCCTCTGTGTGGCTGCCTGCTGTGGCTGTGTGGGCCACAGAGATGTCTGCTGGCTGTTTAGAAGATTCTGAGCACTCTATAAAAAAAAAAGTCCATAAAGGCTTCCTGGAATGTCAGCAGTTGAGGCGACAGAAGCAGGAGCCCCTGGGGCGGTTATTTATATGTATTTAGAGGCGGGCCCAGCGGGAGCCTGGGGCCCTCACCTATGCATCATGAAGTGCAGGAACCACTTGGTATATTTTTGTTCGATCAGTTCTTGCAGCCACTGGACTGCAGCGCTGATCAGTGTATTCTGATAGCGGGAAAATCCCGCTGTCAAATACAATGACACAGCAGGGAGGAATCCCCCATCCACCTTGAATGTAATGATGGTAAAATTGTCCTGGATAACATCACAGGAAAACATTTCTAACACAGTACTGGACTCCTCAGACAAATTCCCTCTTACTTGGGAACCTTGGGCACAATACATGGGAATTTCACTGATCCCCCAATAAGAAAGCTACTGATAATTCCTGTTTGCTAGGGTAGCTTTTGATTTTCATTCCCTCTCTGCGATGGTCCCAAACTCCCCCTCTTCCCTTCTTTCGTATCCTATTCCTTTCTTCACCTCTCTTCCTTTCTCCTCTCTCTCTTTCTTTCTATCCTATAACCCTGATGCGGAGGGTCCCTGTTTGCACAGGGTCTCAAAATAAAACAGTTTTGTTGTTTAAGGATACAGGGGGGTAGCCCACTTGGCAAGTTGTTGTAGCCATGGTTTCAAAAAGCTACCGCTCATCCTTTGTCCTACTAACAGGTGGTCGAGAGCTGACTCTCTTAGACATGCTCACCCCCGTCGGGGGTCAGCATTCCATTTTAGAGGGGGCGGCAGTTCCAGACTCTCATTTTGGCCCTACCTGAGGCACCATTACCCGATCATTCCGCACACAGCAAGATCCCTTTTGGGGTGCGTGGACCGATTGGGGGCAGACACTGGTCATGCATCTCCCAGCACCTACCGTAAAGATACCCACACCCTCCTGGTGTGAAAAGAGTCTACTCCACCTGACAATTTATGCAACCTCTTTTCTTCCTACATACTGCTCGGTTGCCGTAATATACCCTTCTAATCTTCTAAATGTATATGAATGTAAACTACCCTCTGTACCGACCCCAAAAGGGGTAACTTGTTACTTTTTTGTTATATATTTGTATTGTTTCTAACTACAATAAAATACTTTTAAAAACAAAAAAAAAAAAAAATGGGGAAATTGGTTCAGTTTCTTTCAGTCAGCTGGCTGCACAAACAATCCTAAATCACACTACTCCAATTACACTAACCTGATGAAGAAAGTCCAGAAAGAATGAATGTGCTTTCATTTTATCTTCCAACTGATGCAAAAGAATCAAAGAGGTATTACTCAAGTAAGCAGTTTCTGTATTGGAGGAAGAGTTAAAAAAAAAAAAAAAAAAGTGTACACAAAATGCAATTATTATGTTGACATAACACTATTTAAGTCCAAATATTTTTACAACATCACATACACTATAAGGACTACATAATTACTTTTTCTTTTTTTTTTTTTTTTTTTTTACCTGAAAAAGGGCAATGAACACATTTACCTGAATGTATTTACTACATAAAATGCAGTTCCGTGTTTTTATGCGCACCAAGTAAACTAAGCAAGTTTATTGAAATAACATGGAAAAACACCCGTTTCAAATGTTTCACTATTTCTTCTAATCAAAGTTTGTTTAAAAAAAAAAAAAAGAAAAAAAAAAAAAGCTAATCGAATGGATAAAATCAGTTTTAACACATGCTGTACAGTGTGTTAAAACCACAAGCTCTGCCCATAAGTAAATAAATACCGTATTTATTGGCGTCTAACACGCACTTTTTTCCCCTTAAAATTGGTGGAAAATTGTGGGTGCGTGTTATACATAGATCCCCCGCCGATTCTGAGCCTCTCGCCCATTCTCGTGGCTTTCGGCTGTTCTGAGGCTTTCGGACATTCTCGGCGGCACTCGCAGTCCCGCGTGAGCCGGCGAGAACGGGCGAGAGCTGTCGAGAACGGCTGCAGGCGGAACTGACAAGGCTGCTGAGACGGCTGCAGGCGGAACTGACAAGGCTGCTGACACGGCTGCAGGCGGAACTGACAAGGCTGCTGACACGGCTGCAGGTGGACACCGACACGGCTGCAGGTGGACACCGACACGGCTGCAGGTGGACACCGACACGGCTGCAGGTGGACACCGACACGGCTGCAGGTGGACACCGACACGGCTGCAGGTGGACACCGACAAGGCTGCAGGTGGATACTGATAAGGCTGTATTGATGGGCATTTAAATGTATTTTTTTTCCCCTTAAAATTCCCTCCTGAACTTGGGGTGTGTGTTATACTCCGATAAATACGGTAATTTTGACTGTAATTCTATGGTTGCATATATGATAGTAACACTAAATTCAAATATATTGAAATCCTTGGCTCTCTCAGTATATGTAAAAATTAAAAGCACTAAAGACTATAAACATAATTAACTGATAAACATTCTACTTATCTTACCATCGGGTACTGACTCTGCCCATCTAGGATCAGATGCAGGATAGTCATCCACCAAGTCCATGCTTATTTGTGCGACAGCTTGATCTAATTCTTTGTCCGTTTTGAAATCCACAGCAGTTGGAAACAGACTGTCTATCATGCACTGTGCCCCAACTGTATCCTTCCTGCAAAATCCAATATTAAGCATTTAGATTTAGTTCACATAAATCTTTATTGAATTTTGAGTTACAAATGTGAATAAACAGGTCTACCAAAAAGAGTAGAGTGGAAGAAATAAACATGAACAATGAGGGTTAGTGAAACATTACAAAAGGTTACTCAGGCTTGCTCAAGCAAAGTTTCAATTAAAATACATTAGCAAATGCAATAGAAATCGTCAATCAGAGGTATCATGTAAAATAAAAGGAAAGGAAAGGCAGCAATCAGTGGTACAGAGATCAAGTGATTAAGCATATGTTGTCCTATGTAACAGTGTGGCCTTTAAACCAGTTTTCCCAAGTGTAATATAATTTATGGAGGGTGCAGTTTTTCAAAGCAATCAATCTTTCTAATGAACAGTACAAGTTTATGTCAACTATGACATCAGACAGCAGTTGGATATAATGGTCTTCCATCTATGCAGTAAAAGGTGTTTTGCTGCAAGGAGGATGAAGATGGTGATGTTTCTAGCTCAAGACGGTATTCTTGTTACATTTAGATGTAATATAGCTAGTTCAGGAGTAGGTTGAATAGGCAAGGAAGTGAAAAAAAGATAGGAGAACAAATACACAGTACCAAAAAGATCTAATTTTTACAATTACGATTTACAGTGCCACATTATATCTAAATACGAGTATGTAGCTCCACATTGTCTCCAGCAATATGCTGGTGTGTGAAGGTACATTTTGGATAGTGTGTAAGGGGTAAGGTACCATCTTGGAATTATTTTATACATCATCATTTCCCAAAGATTGGCACAGGAAGTAAGTTTATAGGTAAATTTAAGAGCTCGTTTCCAGACATCAGTAGAAAATTGGTTTCTAATGTCTGATTTCCACTTGAACATGGGTGTAATTTTACTAAAAGCCCCTTTATCCTGAAATCGGTTATAGAAGTGAAAGATACCTTTGGGCTTTCCCTTTTGGAGATTCATAGAAAGAGTAAAGAGTTGGATTTATTTGCACCGTGGAAGGTAAATGTGCTTGGTGTATTAGTGAGGTTATTTGTTTTTTTTTTCCAATGTGGTGGAAGATATGCACTATTTTTATTACTCAGCAAGAAGTGTCCATTACTACCATCTAAACTAGAGATTGACTTTCCACAGTACATCTCTGCATTTTCCACCTTCCAGCATTTTTCCTGTGTTCCCTCCCTATACCCCTCCACTCCTATTCCTCTTCCCCATCTCCCCACCCCCATTTTTGAGCTCGAGCTTCCCTTCAATCTCTGTGTGGATTCCCTGATCCATAGGTAATCACAGCCATTATATATATACGTAATACATATGCAGGTTCTCCACACACAGATTGCCGGCGTCCGGACGCTTTGTTTTATGTTGTCTAATTTTTGTTTAGTGTTTATGTGTCTTGTCATTATCTTTTTTATTGTTGCTGTATCATATACTCATCAGGTGACTGGAAGAGTCATATGATGGTATAACTGCAAATGTCACATATATTACATTGATCCACACTTGGGATCATTCGTGATTACACTGACCTTCTCCCCTTTCTTCTTTGTATTTACAATAAAGTATTACTGTTTTTTATTCAAGCCCTAACTTCGTGTATGTTTTTGCCACTCATTTGGTCTCCTGGTTCCTGCCAGCCTTGATAGGAACACCTCAGGTTTTTTTGTTTATTTGCTAATATTAACTAGACCAGAGTGACATAGTCCACACTGGACAAGCCAGATCTGAGGAGACTTCTAGGTGCCCCCAGTGGCACTGGTTCACTCCATTCCCTATTGCTCCCTCCCCTTTTTTTGTAATGGAGGTTATTTGTATGTCTGTGTACAGGTCGTGGTCTGAGAGGCCATATTGTTTTTTAAGGACAGTAAAGGATAGTAGCACGTTGGATTTGTAGAAATATTTTAGGGATTGGATGCCTTTGGCAAGTCAACTGTGTATTCGCAAAGAGGGAATGTATATGTTGAGAACATCTAACTGCAGTGGTATTAACTGGGCAGTTGGAGGAGTAGTTATCAAGTTGGTGGAGGTATTGATAGCTTTACAGGAGGCTTGAATAGATGGGTATGGGGAGTTCGAGAGCTGGGAGTGAAGTAGTGATGAGAGTAAGGCCGAGCGGGGCTGTGGGCACGGTAGTAGATTCAATTCTATAGAGGCCCATAGTTTGCCAGATTTAGGGGTCCACCAATATGGAGATTGATTGAGCAGAGATGCCCAGTAATAGTGTTGTATATGAGGTAATTAAAGTCCACATGCAAATCTAGTTTAGTGTGGAAAGGGAACTTGTGTCTGTCTTCCCTTTCCATAGGTACAGATTTAGAATGTCTTCTACTTTGGTAAAAGAACAACTTGGGTAGTATTATGGGCAAAGTTCTAAATGGATAAAGGAATTTAGGCAAGGTGGTCATCTTAAAGTGGAGTTCCACACAGAATTTTTTTTACAATGTAATCCGTTCTCTTAAACTAGTTAAACGCTATTAACCAATGTTATGAATGTAATCACCGCTCAATTCCCATTTTTAGATCTTGCTTACTTCAGATTTCTGCTATGTAGAGGGCTTACATCTCTGCTGTGGGCATGTGAAGCCCACTAGCAGTCTCTTCCGGGATATGGTGATGCTGTATACCCAGCATACACCTCCCGTTCTAGCACGTGCACCGTATACACAGGATGCAGGGAAATTAATCATATCTTGTTGCCATAACAACGGTCAGCGAAGGAAGAAGTGCCCACCCCATGAGTATCTACAGAACACACAAAAAGCCTCAGAGCAGCATGCAATGGAATCATATACAGCGCTGGTTTGAGGTGAATATGCTGAGGTGAATATGCTTTGCTTTTTATCTTGTATACCATTTTGTAATATATATAGTAATGTCAACAAAGGGCTTTGTTCCCTTTTTAAAAAGGGCGCTTAAATCCGTCTTTGCCTGGGTCACTTCCGGTTTTGAAATACTGCAGTTCTAGCCCTCGGCGCTGCCCACTGACTCCTGGGAAAGGATGACACACATCTCCCAGGAGCGCCAAAGGAAATGTCGTCAATCGCCACAGATTCGAAGGGGCAGAATACAAAGGACCTCATAGCAACAGTGCAGAATGGGTGAGTTAAAAATAATAAAAAAATGACAAATTTTGCTGCTTAAGGATAATGCTATTCATTTCTGCAAAGTACATTTTATGGGTGGAACTTGCTTTACAGGCTGCTATTTTGCCCATTGTGGAGAGTTCACATTTTGTGTCATATTGTATTTCTCGAGGCAATTTAGAGAAAAAAAGGTTTGCAGTTGAGGTCATAGACTATCAGAAGATTTGGCCATTTGTATCCAACTATTATTTTTTTTTTTTTAATCAGGTAAAAGTTTTCCACAAATTTGATATCACAAATTTGTACAACCAGACAATAAAAGTACATGTAGTTCATATCAGACATCAATTCAGCATACCGGTATTGCAGTTCATGTCTTGGGGATGCTTTAATTGTCCTTTAGAACTGTATCTAGGGTCGTGCACAACTGGGACACTAGGGCCACCATATCAAAGCAGGTAGACAAGCATTTGACATTTGGAAAGACATACAAGTTCCAGCCATAACATTATCAGCTAAATTAAACATATCCATTTTTGTAAAACATTTCAGAACAATAACCTGTTCATTACTAAATCAGCTGGGGCCAAACCAGGAGAAGCCAACTAACTACCCCATACCTTCTCAAATTTGGAAAAAGCTGCCCCTATGCTGATATATCAGCTAGCAACCACAAAAATCATGAAGGATAACTTAATTTTCAGTTGCTGCTACAGCTTTGGAAAAAGGCCTTGAATGAAGCTAATGCACCCTGCTCCATGGGTTGTAGGATAGCAGTTGTGTTTTTAAGCAGAAACACTAACTTTAACTTGTAAACATTTGAGATAATCCCTCATTGCCGGCTCTCCCTCCTCACACAGACGGCATGTGAGGAGAGAGAGAATCTGTGCTGCAGCGTGAGTGCCAACTGTTTTGTGAAAAAAACATTTTCCAGTGAAAACACACACATCAGAGCTCAATAGTGCCCATATAGTTCCACATCAGTGCCATTGGTGCCACAGTGCTCACCACTGTTACTGTCACAGTGCCATCTGTCAGTGTCACCTGCCACATGTCATCAGTGCCACATGTCAGTGCCATCTGCCAGTGTCACGTGTCATCAGTGCCACATATCAGTGCCATTTGTCATCACCAAGAATGTCACAAAGATTATTTCAGCCGAGGAGGCATACAATATTCTTGCGGCCGACGAGAGCAACAGGGAGCTCTCCATTTCAGATTCCTCATATTCAGATTCTGACGTGGACTTAGAACCTGTCCCAAGCAGTGGAACACTGACAGCCTCAGAGGAGGAGGAGAGTCCGCCCGCCAGACGAAGGCGCACTGGTGAGGAGGCAGGGCCATCCACCAGCACCGCAGTGCCTCGGGTCAAGGCCACGTAACAGTGGGGAGTCACCTCAGTCCCAAAGGGTTAGGTCCCATGCCAGTCTTCCCTATTCCCTTCAGAATCCCTTGTGGCTTCCTCCTAATTCAGGAGAAGCTATCATTCCCCCTTTCACTGCCCAGCCAGGAAAAAAATTTCCCCAAATGTTTTTTTCAATTAAATTTTTACTGAGGACATGCTAGCATCAATTGTGCGACCGAGCTACAGGGTATACCTATGCCTTCATAATATACAAAGGGAAGGACACCCAGCTGCATCCCCCTAATTGCCCAGACTACATCAGATCAAGCGGGAAAGTCATTTGGGAATAAATAAACCCACTCCTGGACAAAGGCTACCATTTGTATGTGGAAAACTTTTATACTAGTTTGCCCCTGTTCCACAACCTTCACAGAAAGAACACTCCAGCATGTGGCACCATAAGGAAGAACCGGAAGGGCTTTTTTCAAAGCCTTGTCAGCAAGAATCTAAGAAGAGGTGAGACGGCGAGTTTACGGAATGAGGAAATTCTGGCTGTTAAGTGGAGGGACAGAAGGGATGTATACGAACGTGCTTTGATCGATCCACAATAATACCATTGTGGAGATCACCAGGAGGAATGACCCAATCCAAAAGCCGACATGTATCCACAAATACAATATGTTCATGGGGGTGTCAACTTCAACGACCAAATGCTCGAACCCTACCTTGCCACAAGACAAACATACCAGTGGTATAAAAAAGTTAAAATTTGGTTAATTAGGCCATATACAACAGCTAAGTTATTTATCACAAATCCACTGAAAGCCCCAAATCCTTCCTTTGCTACCAGGAGGAAATCACCATTGCCCTTGCATTCCCTAACAGCCCACCAGAAAGCATTCGATCTGATGTGATTAGGAGACTCTCCAAACGCCCAGACCAAAAACAAAATCCCTCCCAGACCAACAGGCCAAAAATGGCAGAAAAAAATAGGATTTTTTGTACTCACCGTAAAATCCTTTTCTCTGTAATTCACCGACCGACACAGCTCCTCTCTTAGCCATTGGGTTGTTATGCCACCTTTAGGAGAATACTAGGCATTACTTGTTATGTAACACACAGAACTTTCCAGTTCCGCCCAGGGGGCGGTCCCTTGTGTAACAACCCCCCAGCCTGCCCTGCAGCCATCAGTACGTCAACAAGCAGTATAACGTAAAGAAAAAAAAATAGGAGGGGCGGGTGCTGTGTCGGTCGGTGAATTACAGAGAAAAGGATTTTACGGTGAGTACAAAAAATCCTATTTTCTCTTATATTCACCGACCGACACAGCTCCTCTCTTAGCCATTGGGACGTCCCCAAGCAGTGCCAAACGAGGGGTGGGAAAAACAGCATAAAAAAAACTTCATCCACCAGGCCAGTGGGAACTAGTGAAACTTCACCCACCAAAAAAACCACAGTGCGTGGATAACCACCACAAAAACAGGGTACCCTCAACCGGAGTGACTACCCACAACCGCACCAAACTGCGGAATATAATGCAACAGTGCATTAACTTAATGGTACTGTGTTTTTCATCGGAAAACCAGGAAAATAAAAGTATTGCATACTCATTGCAACTATACGGCCGCCTGCAAAACTTTGCGCCCAAAACAGGCATCAGCGGATGCACTGACGTCTACCTTGTAGAACTTAGTAAACGTGTGGACAGACGACCACACGTCGCTTTACACACTTGAGCGACAGACGCTTGGTGTCGGAAAGCCCAAGACGTTCCGATTGCCGTCGTGGAGTGGGCCGTGACCGGAAAGGGGGGCACCTGCCCCTTCAAGGCGTAGGCTTGTACTACGATCTGTCTGATCCACCTAGAAATGGTGGCCGACGAGACCGCCATGCCTTTCTTTGGACCAGCCACCGAAACAAACAGTGAGTCTGACTTCCGGAAGGGAGCTGTGGCAGACAAATACACCTTCAGAGCCCGAACCACATCCAACGCATGAAGGGCCACCTCCTTAGGATGTGTCGGCTTAGGACACAGGGATGGTAACACAATGTCCTCATTGATCTGAAACGCCGAGACCACCTTCGGCAGAAAAGATGGTTCCGGACGCAACACCACCTTATCCTTGTGGATAACCATATGGGGAGACTTGCAGGACAAGGCCGCCAGTTCCGAAACCCTCCTGGCTGATGTGATAGCCAGTAGAAAAACACTTTCTGGGAAAGAGTCAACAGAGGAATCTCCCTGATATTTTCAAACGGCGGTTTTTGAAGCGCCGATAACACCAGGTTCAGATCCCATGGAGGCAACGGTGGACGCACCGGAGGGACCACATGTCGCACCCCCTGAACAAAGGTACTCACTAACGAGTGAGACGCCAGGGGTCGCTGGAAAAAAACAGCCAGGGCTGATATTTGTCCTTTAAATGGTGCTTAATGCCAACCTCTGGTCTACTCCTTGCTGAAGAAAAAGCAGGATTCTGGATATAGAAAAAGAGCGCGGATGCCACCCTTTCTCTTCACACATGGAGATGTAAGCCTTCCAGGTGCGATGATATATCTTCCGAGAAGAAGATGTCCGTGCTCCCAACATAGTGGGGATCACCGAGTCCGACAGTCCCCGGTCCCTCAGTACCTGGCTCTCAACAGCCATGCCGTTAAAGCCAGCGATGGTAAAGCAGGATGGAGAATCGGGCCTTGAGACAGAAGGTCCTCCCTTAATGGCAGTCGCCACGGGGCGTCTGCCACCAGGCGCACTAGGTCTGCGTACCAAGGTCGCTGAGGCCAATCTGGAGCGACCAGAATCACTGGAATCCCCTCGACTCCTACTCTGCGGAGCAGACGTGGTAGCAGCTTCAACGGAGGAAAAGCATAGATCAGCTGATACTGACCCCACGGAGCTACCAGCGCGTCTGACGCGTCTGCCCAAGGATCTCTTGTCCTGGACATGCATCTTGGCACCTTCCGATTGAGACGGGAGGCCAGAAGATCCACGTCTGGTGTGCCCCACCGCAGGCACAGTAGCCTGAACACCTCCGGATGCAACGCCCATTCTCCTGGGTCCAGCATTTGGCGACTCAGAAAGTCCGCCTGCCAGTTCTCCACTCCTGGGATGTAAATGGCCGACAGGGCCGGTACATGTCGCTCTGCCCACCGAAGTATGTGAGCGACCTCCTGTGCGGCGGCTGAGCTTCTTGTTCCTCCTTGGTGATTCACATACGCCACCGCAGTGGCGTCTTCTGACTGGATCCTGATCGGACGCCCCTGCAGTCTTACTGACCATGTGGAGAGGCATAGCCTGATCGCCCTCAGCTCGAGCAGATTGATCGGCAATTTGGATTCCTCCGTCGACCAGAGGCCCTGAGCCGACTGAACCCCCATCAATCCACCCCAGCCGGATAGACTGGCATCCGTAGTGATCACCGTCCATTTCAGAGGAAGGAACGACTTCCCGGATTGAAGCACCGGGGACCTCAGCCACCAGACCAGCGAATTTCTGACTGGCTGGCTCACCTGGATCAGTCGATCCAGGGTCAATTGAGATTTGTCCCATTGTGATAAAATCTCCTTCTGTAGGACTCTGGTGTGGAACTGGGCCTACGGCACTGCCTCGAAGGCGGCCACCATGAGACCCAGAACTCGCATACAGAAGCGAAGCGACGACCGCTTGCGGTCCATCAGCCGTTTTACTGCAACTCTGAGAGTCTGCAGCTTGTCTGAAGGGAGAAAAACTCTTGCTTCCCTGGAGTCCAGTATCCAGCCTAGGTACTCCAAACGCTGGGTCGGTACTACCACCGACTTCTTTAGGTTTAACAGCCACCCAAACTCTTGCAGGGTCTCTACGGTGATCGCAACATCCCCCTCTAACTGAGGCGGAAGATGCTCTCAGGAGGAGATCGTCCAAGTATCCCACGATCGCGATCCCACGTTGCCGCAGCAATGCCAAAACTGGAGCCAATACTTTGGTAAAGACTCTGGGGGCTGAAGCCAAACCAAAAGGGAGAGCCACGAACTGATAGTGGGCTTCCCCGACCGCAAACCGCAGAAACTTTTGATGCCGGAGGCATATGGGTATGTGCAGGTACGCATCCTGGATGTCCAAGGACGCCAGAAAGTCCCCTTGATGGAGTGCCGCGACTACCGAGCGAACTGATTCCATTCTGAACCTCTGCACCTTCACAAAGTGGTTGAGAGCTTTCAAGTCCAGAATTGGACGTACCCCTCCCTTCTTGGGAACTACAAACAGATTAGAGTAGAACCCTTGGAAATGTTCCAATTTCGGAACAGGCACAATCACCCCGCGATTCAGCAGGTCTCTTAGTGCCCCCAAGAGGGCCTCCCGGCGAACCGGGGAAACGGGTATGCTGGAGGGGAAGAACCTGTTATGCGGCCAGGAGAGGAACTCTATTTTGTAGCCGCAGGAAATCAGGTCTTCCTGGCCTGTGGGAGTAGCGTACTCTTACCACCTGTGGCATGCTTAATAATGTCATCTAAAGAGGCTCCAAAGAGCCGATCGCCAAGGAAGGGAAGATCCGTCAGGGCTTTCTTGGATGCCTGGTCAGCCGACCAGCATTTTAACCAAATCAAGCGCCTCAGCACCACTGCTGACACTGAAGCCCTGGATAACAGGGGAAGAGTATCCAGGGCCGCGTCACAAACGTATTTAAGGCCTTGCACTAGTTGGTCTGCTAGTTCCACGCAGACCGGAGAAGCCTGTTGTTCACCCAATTCGCGGTGCAACAGTTTCGCCCACTCAGTTAGTGTCTGCGACACCAGTGCGGATGCCAGTACTGGTCGCACGGCTGACCCCACCACCTTAAACAAAGAACAAGCTACTGCCTCGGCCTTCCTGTCCGTGGGATCCTTAAAGGCAGGAGTCCCTTCTACAGGGATCGTGGTTACTTTGTTTAACCTGGATACTGGGGGGTCCACGACCGGAGGAGCCGACCATTTTTTGAGAAGGCTCTCCTCGAAAGGGTAACGCACCGCCATGTATTTGGGGACCGAAAAGGTCCGTTGTGGTCGACCCCATTCCTTGTAAATGAACTTGTCAAAATAAGTCAGATACGGGAACACCCTAGGTGAACGGGCTGGCTTACGGGACCCAAAAGGGACCGCTACCTCAGCAGAGGAATCTGCTGGCTCCTGAATCTTCAGGGTATCACGTACAGCCGTTATAAGAGCTCCAACCAGTGCTTTGTCGCGCACGGACCCGGACGGGGACTCATCCTCACTGTCCGAAAGGTCCTGGTCAGCGTCCTCTGACATGACAGAGCAGGGGCCACCTGCCTCAGCGGGTCCCGAGTCTGCGTCAGAACTCTCCCTAGAGGACGGGGGGGGTATGGGCCGCTTTTTAGCACCTTTGCGCCCACGCACCGCCTCCATCTTGGCAACGAACGAATTGAGGACTGCCGACAAGGTGTCCAAGGGTACTGCACCGTCTGCTGGCGACCCGGTTGCAATTGCCTGGATTTCGGGGGGAAGAAACACCAGTTACTGAAGCCATGCTGACCCTACCCTGTCTGCCACCCGAAGGGGACTTAGGACAGTGACAGTCCCACCCTCCTTACTGCTGCCGGCTGAGGGGCCCTTTCCCGCAAGACTCACCACCCTGAAGAGTTCTGCGCTGTTCAGCAGGTAGTGCCTGTAGTCCCTGTTAGCTCCCAGGTGCAGAGAAAAAACGGCCCTGTGTCGGTGAAGCAGCTGCTAATGGCACTGAACCGTCCTGTAGTGTGCTAAAGCTTCTGGAAAATGGCCGCTGAGAAAAACACAGGGAAAATGGCCGCCGAAGCCATGCCCACACAAGATGGCCGCCGAATGTGAAACCATGAGGAGACAAGCACTTCACAGGCACCTCCAGGGACATAGAAAACAAAACCCAGGACACAACCAGCGCTAAAAAACCCCAGGTGAGAGCCCTGCACAGACACACACACCCCATAGCAGCATACAGGGAGGGAGAGGGGACAGGGAGAGAAGAGAGGGAGGTGAGGGACCCCCGAATCGACCTCCCAGAGAATGCCCAGCTGCTCAGCCCCACCGAGGCAAGGAGAGCTGTACTTACCAATCCTGAAGAGCTGGGAGACATTCCATTGCAGAACTACTCACTAAATAGTATAGGGTAGCTGCTGGTCCGGCATACTGTGACGCAGACATCAGTAGCCCGGTCATATGTATGCCCCGGAGCATAAAAGCTCACTGACCACCTCTGGAGCTGAGGTTTCGTCGTGGCCTGCCGAGCCGTAGCTGCGACCTGCACACGCTCGATTGCCGGACTGGGGAGACTACAAGGATAAGGGTATCCAGCCTGTCACCCAGCCGGCTGTTGATAGATCACAGGATCTATCATCTTGCGCAAAAACCAAGCTTCTGCAGAAAAAGACAGACCGATGGGCCCATCAGGGTTCCTAGGTCTTTCTCCTTCACTAGGCAAAAAAAAACTGATGGCTGCAGGGCAGGCTGGGGGGTTGTTACCCAAGGGACCGCCCCCTGGGCGGAACTGGAAAGTTCTGTGTGTTACATAACAAGTAATGCCTAGTATTCTCCTAAAGGTGGCATAACAACCCAATGGCTAAGAGAGGAGCTGTGTCGGTCGGTGAATATAAGAGAAATGCAGGGTGTGCACCAAAGGAGGAGTGAGAAGGGACACCACTTTTTACTGTCCCCAATGTCCTTGCCAACCAGGCCTCTGCATAGTTGACTGTTTCCGTCGTTACCATACTTCACTAAATTATTAGTGAAGTATGGTAAACATAACCCTCACTTCCTGCCATTTACCTTCACACCCCTTATGCCTCTACTTGCTGCTCTGTAACTGACCCTGGCTTGTTATTAGACCACACTTCTGCCTACCAATTCTGTTCATACCTTTGGAACTGACCCTGGACTGTTTGACCATGATTTTTGCCTGCCTCTTGGACAGATCTTGTACCCCGTCACTGGACTAGTGGGATTCATAACAGGGTCTGGAGACTCGGAGGCTTCAAAGAGATTTGGGTGGGAGAAGCCTCTACACCTGTCCCCGTTCTGTCCTGAGGCCCTACTTCTGCCTGCTGCCTGTAGGACCTATGCCATCATGCCTCTGCCTGTCGCATAAACTGACTACACCACATTGATGGACCATGTTCCTGCCTACTAAAAGGACCAATATTTTGGCACTGCTGACAATCTCGGCCTGCACTGACCCTGGACTGTATATGGACAGTATCCCTGCCTGTACTGACTATGGACAGTGTTCCTGACTGTTGCCTGGACACCTGCATTTGCCTTTGCTGACCAAGTCCCTGCCTGCTGCCTGGACCAGTGCTATCCTCCTGTTGGCAACTGCACTACTACAACCACAGGTAATCTTTTGTTTACCCTTTGCTCAGCAGAATGTATTTTGGGTGCTGGAAATGGAAACAAAAGGCACCACTCTAAGTGCAATAAAAAGGACATTTTTAATATAAAAGGGTTAAAAGTAATTGTACTCAAAAAGGTACAATGTCCAAAGGCATGTAGAACAGATGTTGAGCCGGATAGCCATGAAGGGAGTGATTTCCGTGTCCTGGAAGGCTGTGTTTGCTTGGTAGTGCTGGGGCATCCACTGCTGACACATCCGGTCAGTGGAGCGCACGCCGACAACCAGGTGGATCACTTCACTTCCGGGGGCTGGAGCCAGTATCAACCAATAGGCATGCGCTCCTTCCTCAGGCCTAATGGGGGCGGTGATTGGGCTGGATATTTGTGGGCAATGAGCGGCTCTGATTGGATGCTGTTTGGTGTGTTGGGATGGTGGCCGGCGGGGAACATGAAGCGTCAATCACATGACCGGCGCTAGCTGTAGAAATTTATGCAGGACAGGAAGGAATGTGCAAAGTGCTGCACCTTATGCTTGAATGGGGACATTTGTGTAGTTATGTACTAAAGACGCTGCAGCCTGCTAGGTGGTTGAGTGAAGACAAATAGGAATACGTAAATAAAGGACTTATGATGACATAATGTTGGAGGGTGTGTGTTGCATCACTGATATTACAAAGAATGCTGTGGGGCCATGGTTTAAACATTGGTTATGGGAGTTTGCATGACAAATATGTGTTGGAATTATATTATATTATATTATATTATATATATATATATATATATATATATATATATATATATATATATATATATATATATATAGTTTGAAGTCACATGAAAAATATATGTATATATATGAATCAGAAAATGGATTAACAAATTAATTAAAAAATGAATTTAAAAAGGTGTGTGTCTGCAAAATATTCTAAAAAATACTTTCAAAAATACTATTAAAAAATAATAAAAAAAAGTTAAACATATAAAAAATACATATAAAAAAATATTTTCTCAAAACTATACTTGTATACACTGTATGCATGCGCACAAAAAATAATTATATATATATGGATGTGCATGCACAAGGAACACACATGAAATGCATATGCACAGAAATTGCAACACCCACATGCATGTTCAAAAATACATATACATTGAAATATATATACATATTAAAAAACAATGTTTTTCTAAAAAACATTTTTTTTTTTTTTTAAATGTGGTATAACTGTATTATAACAGGACATATACGTCTCATGGGGATAATTGTCCTATACATGCATGTGGGTTGTTGTTGACATTTCCCATGAAGAAACTTCCCACAGGAAATTCCTCTGTAAGAACAATACTAGTGTGGAGGAGGTGGAGAAAAAACGAGGCCTGTTAAATGAGGCTGCTGACCTCTATGCTCTCATTCATACCCCCAGGGGCCAGAGAGTCCAAAATGTAAATCCTGTACGTTTCTCTCTGGCAAAGGCGCTTGAACCTTTCTGCCAGAGGGAACGTACCGGAAATAGACTCTATTATCCACCCTTTTAGTCCTGTAGATGATTTTGCGTGTTTTTGCAGAAAATGGAGTGGAACGCTGTGGGTGTCGTCCCCTGCTTCAACGAGGCTGCGATGTTCCCCAAACCTCTTTCATAGGCCCCTTTCACACTGGGGCGGTTTTCAGGCGGTACAGCGCTAAAAATAGCGCCTGTACACCGCCTGAAAAAAACGGCCCCATTCACTCCAGTGTGAAAGCCGGTGGGCTTTCGCACTGGAGCGGTGTGCTAGCAGGACGGTAAACAAAGTCCTGCTAGCAGCATCTTTGGAGCGGTATAGGAGCGGTGTATTCACCGCTCCTATACCGCTCCTTCCCATTTATTTGAAAGGGACACCGCGGTAATAACGCAGCAATACCGTCGCAAAGCGCCGCTCTGCGGGGGATTTTAACCCTTTTTCGGCCGCTCGCGGGGGGTAAAACCGCACCGTGAGCGGCCAAATCCCGCTGCTAAAACGACGGTAAAGCAGCGCTATACCGTCAACGCCGCTCCCGCCCCAGTGTGAAAGGGGCCTTAAAGTCCGAATTGTCCTCCCCACATAATGTAAACGACATGGACAACTCAGGCAATAGATAACGAACTCAGTCGAGCAGTTGTAGAAGCTGCTGATATGGAAAGTTTTCCCATTTTTAGAAAAATCTCTTTGCCCATGGTTAACGTGTTTGCAAGGCAGACAAAGTTTCTTGTGGCATTGGTACATTCCGACTAGGGGGGTAAGACAAGGGGTTGTGGAGGTGGTGGGGCCTTGGTGAACTGCAAGTTTGCTGGGTGCAATCCAACTTTTTATGTTTCTGGTTTTCCTGTATGTAAATTTTGGTTTCAACGGGACACTGGGTTTTAACTGAGGGTCTTGGAGTAAAATACTCCAGTGCTTTTGCAGAATATGTTCCATGGCTCTGTACTGTGTGTGGAACTGGGTGACGAAACTGACTGGTTGTGTCTCAGGCTCGTTGGGGTTGTTGACTGTAGATGTATGCCCTGTCAGGTAGAACTTAAAAGCTTCATCGATGAGATTAGCTGGAAATGATTTTTTCCAGAAATGTTTGTTTTAAAAGGGACCCTTCTGTGATGTAGTCTGATTGTGTGGTGCAGTTTCTGCGCAACCTACAGAGCTGGCTTTTGGGAATGTTTGAGATCCACCTAGGGTGGTGGCAACTGTGATGATGCAAGAAGGAGTTGCCTGCTGTTGGTTTGGTGTAGTTCCTAGCTAAAATATTGACATCTGAATGAAATAAAGTTAGATCTAAAAAGGCCAGTTGTGAGGGATCATGTGCACAAGTAAAAGATAGACCGTAGGTGTTGTTGTTGCAATGTTTCAAAAATGCTAAAAACAGGGAATCTGAACCATCCCAAATGACAATGACGTCATCAATATATCTACCGTAAAAAATTATGTGGGAGGTGTAAGGGTTGTTTAGCCAGATGTAGTTGGCTTCCCATGACCCCATAGTTAGGTTAGCATAGCTAGGGGCAAAATGGATGCATATTATCATCCAACAGAGACAATTAAAATATTCAGAGCTAATTGAACAACTAGAATCCAGTATATCACTCATCAGTAAAATATCCCCTAAGTTACCATTGTCTTGGGTCAACACTTTAAAATATCACACCAAAAAAGATGAGGACAATCTGATCAAAATGAAATTAGGGAAAATTAGGAGAGATTTGGATGATTTCAACTTGGGTAGAATTTTTAGTTGGAAAAATAAATCCCATGGACCCACCAGCCACACTGCGTCCCATTCCCTTCCACCCCTCATGCCTTTGATGTCATGCAATGTCAGACCCCTGACCCTTTTTAAAGGATCTTCCTCCAGACGCCAAGCTCCATCACAAAGAGTGGCTACCACTAACAATATTCTTGGCAGCACAACTTTCACTAGTCCAATCAAGCCACCTCCCTGTACACCCAAACAACGTGTCCCAAACAATAGGGGCAGAAAGAAATTAAAAAATAACCCACACATAACCAACAGCAAACACACAACCATCAACTCCCATATTGTACGCGACTCACAAGCAGGTGAAACAATCCCCACACCTCCTGCTATTCCAGTTCTCACAACCCCCACAAACCGTGGCGAGAATAAAAATAATCAAGTTAAGAATACATTACTCACTACTAAGTCCCCACCCAGGAGTAGCCCTGGCTCCCAGGACTCCATCATCACTACACACAGAAGTGACATTCTCAACACCTTAGATCCAACATCTCAGCCAGCACAGATTCCATCCACTTTAGTCCAACAAATGTTTTGCGGCACTCGGGACGATAATTTTTTAGTGCTTTCCCCCTCGCTAACCCACAGTCTGAATTCAGGCAAAAGAAAACTAGAAGACGAGGAAAGCGAGGGGGGGAAAACGACGAAACAAATCACAGGGCCAAGTCACAAAAACAGTAAAGACAGTAAAAATCTTGCAGAAGCTTTATGCGGAAACTTTAATTTTACAACAGGGATTAAACTTTGCGCCAACATCATTAACCAATTCATTTACATTGTTCGAAGATATACACACGTTTATTCTAAACCTTACCCTAAAATTATATTACAACAAATCCCACAAGACACCGGACTCTCCGGTGCCTCCAATGCTCACACAGTCCACTTCCGCAACATCAAATGACAATTGCCTCGAACTCAACATCCTCAACGAACTATACAATTTAGATAGTGATGAGGATGACGAAGATTTAGCCCTTTTCACACAACACCTTTGCACATCCCCTCCCGTCAAATATAGTAATTTTAGGCCCATATCAATTTTTAATTGCAAAAGGACCGTACCTTCAAACTTTTTATCAAGTAGTGTATTCCGATCTACGGAAGTTATGCCAAAACACACATAAAAACCATTCCAACCTCACATCACATGAACAAGTAGAATTAAAAAAAAACATGACCAAAAACCATGATTTAGTTATAAAAACCGCAGACAAAGGCGGGGGCACTGTGGTCCAAAATTGCACCGATTATTTGACTGAAGCCTGCTGCCTCCTGTCTGACAGGAGGCGGCGGGCCTCCTGTATCTGACACTGATACATACAAAAAATTGCGTGGAGACCCACTCCCCAATTTTATAGCAGAGGTCCAATCACTCACAGGTAAGGCAAAACAAAAAGACATAAACACGCTTATTTTAAACACACAGTATTTTTCCACCCCATATTTTTATCATATCCCCAAAATCCAAAAAAACACTCAGAATCCACCAGGCCGGCCTATAGTCTCAGCTATAGACAGTATCACAAGCCCCCTTTCACAATACATAGACCAGTTTTTACAACCACTAGCTACCAGCCTACACTCTTACATTAGGGACGGGCACATCTTTTAGAACAGTTAACTCATTACACTTGGGAACCCACATACATGTGGGCATCACTCGATGTGAATTCGCTGTACACGTCCATCCCACTGGACACAGGTCTTCGAGCCACTGCAAGTTTTTTATCCTCCGATCCTTAATCCCAGTCAGGCAGAATTCATATTAGAGGCCACAGAATTCTGCCTGACACACAACTACTTCGAGTTTGATCAAGAATTTTACCTCCAAATTAGAGGCACAGCTATGGGGGTAAATTTCCCCCCCAGCTATGCCAACCTAACTATGGGGTCATGGGAAGCCAACTACATCTGGCTAAACAACCCTTACACCTCCCACATATTTTTTTTTGTTTACAAACGCTTTTATTATTTCCCCAAAAAACAGTGCAAAAACAGAGTGTACAGGTATTAGACAGATCTTGTACAAAAGGAAGACTTACATGTTAAGCATAATATCAGCAAGTATAAGTACAACTCAAATTACGAAGAATCGAACATATGCATAGATAATGCGTCCAATTCAGCAGCTTAACAACTAGGTCCATAGACAGACCTGAAACAGTTCACATAAGAAGAACCAAGGAAGTGAGAAATGGGGGAAAAAGAAAAAGACACAAACCAAAATAATAGGTAACACAGCTTGACATTTATAGGATGTACTGAAAGTTATACTCTAGTACATGGCGTTTTAGTGGTCCTGAGACGCATTACTAAGCTGAAAGGCAGACCATTTATTCCATTTACCCTCAAAGATATGCATGGTGTCCATAAGGGTGTGATGGATCCTTTCCATCAGTCTGATAGATTCCATGCGGGTCAAAACCTGTGGCCAAGGCACTGAGGGACTCTTCCAGTTCAGTGCAATTGCCCATTGGATGGCACTAAAAAGAGTTGGATCCGCTTCTGTTGGGGGGGGGGGGGAATAGCCCCGGGTATACCAGCATACAAGATGCACATTTGAAAAGTAAGGGCCACGGAGACATCTGTGATCCTAGGGATCAAGGCAGTGGCTTTGGTCCAAATATGTGCCAGGGAGTCACATCCCCAAAACATGTGCAGTAATGTGCCCCTGACCCGACATCCTCTAAAGCATGTGTCGGGAACCAGAGGAAACCTCCTATGCAGACGATCTGGGGTGTAGTACCATCTGGTGTGCAACTTGAGGACCGTTTCCTTTACTGAAATGGAGCGTGTACATTTGTGCATATTGTCTACCATGTCCCGCCAGTCCTCCACTGCAAACTCCTGCTCAACCTCCGCCTCCCAGCCCAGCATCGCCGCCGTTTTGCGGGCTGAGTTGTGATCATTAAGGTACCCGTATAAACTAGATATGGTGCCCCGATCTCTGGAGGCACCTCCACACAGACCCTCAAAATGAGTGCCAGTTGTGCTAGAGAGCTCTTGGAAATTGCTAGTATAAAAGTGCCTGATCTGGAGGAACTGGTAAAATACCCTCCGATCCAGAGCATAGTGCTGTTGCAGGTATGAGAATGAGCAGAAGGAGGCGTCACCCACGAAAGCCTTCCGTGTAGTAAGGCCTCTATCTGCCCATTCAGCAAAAGTGGAGTATTTTCGGAACGCCGGGGGGAAGCGGGGTTCGCCCAGGTAAGAGGCCAAAGGTGGGGCTCTTGATTTTAAGTAAAATTTTTTCTCATAAAGAGACCAAAGATAGAGGGACTGTCCTACGATAGCATTCAGTGGGGCAATCTCCCTATGGGTGATGGAACAAGACCATAAAAGTCCCGGGAGGAGGTATGGGGCAACCAAAACAATCTCGAAACGGAGCCATGGGATGGAGGACGGATTAGCGTGCCATTGGGCTGTTTGCACCAAGCGGGCCGCAAGAAAATATTTCCACAAGTTCGGACATCCCAGACCGCCCCCCCGAGCGGGCCCCGTACATCATCTGCCGTCCCAATCTGGGTTTTTTTCCTTGCCAGATCAAAGCGAGTAGCTCCGATTGGAGTTTGTCAAGGATGATCCTTGGGACATATAGTGGTAGGGAGCGAAAAAAAAAGAGCAGTTTGGGCAGTATGGTAATTTTGACAGCTTGGATGTGGCCTAAGGAGGAGATCTTGTAAGTGGACCATTGAAGGAGCAGGTTCCTAACCGAGGCGAAGGCTTGTGGGTAATTTTGGGTGTATATTTGTTTAAGCGTAGGAGCAAGTCTAACCCCTAGGTATTGTAGGGAGGTGGGGTCCCAGGAAAACTTGGAGTCTTTAAGGGCACGCAGGACTGTATCGGGTAGGTAGATGGGCATGGCCGAGCATTTGGTCGGGTTAACCCCTAGTCCTGAGACTTGCTGGAAGTGGGTCAAGGTGGTGAACAAGTTAGGAAGGGAGATTAGTGGATCTGAAAGGAATAATATAACGTCATCTGCATAAAGGCTCAACTTAAATTCCTGGTCACCCTTGTGATAACCCTTTATGTTGGGATTGTCTAGTATAGATTTCGTGAGGGGCTCCATGGCGAGGGCGAACAGGAGGGGGGAAAGAGGGCACCCCTGTCTGGTCCCCCTCTCTAGGGGGAAATATTCAGAGTTACAGCCTGGGATCTTGATGTTAGTGCGTGGGCGATGATATAGGGCTCTAAATCCGTTGACGAATGCACCCCCAAACCCAAACTTGGATAAAACTGATTCGAGATACGGCCAGAGCACACTATCAAATGCCTTATTGATATCAAGACTTAGTAGCAGGACCTTATTTCTGTTGGCATCAGCATCCTGTATAATGTTGGCGGCTAGACGGATGTTATCCGTGATTTGCCTAGAGGGTATAAAGCCCCTTTGTTCGGGGGAGATCAAAGTGGTGACAATAGTGGCAAGTCGGTCAGCCAGGATGCAGCCAAATATTTTTAAGTCATTGTTAATGACCGAAATGGGCCTAAAGTTTTGAGGGTGGGAGTGGTCCTTGCCTGGCTTGGGGATCAGAGATAGGCTAGCCCATAGCATCTCATCCGGAAAGTGGTTGCCCTTTAAAATAAAATTAAATAGCTTGGTCAGCTTTGGGATTAGAGGCTCCGAACATTTTTTATAGTAAGAGGCCGAGAAGCCATCTGGGCCAGGGGTTTTAGAGGGTTTAAGTGATGAAACGATGGAGGCTATTTCTTCAGTAGTGCAAGGGGCGTTAAGGGTTAATAGTTGGTCTTCTGATAAGTTTGGGAGAGTTAAATGGTTTAGCCAAGAGTGTGGGGGGCCAGGTGGTGGGTTTTTTGGGGCTGAGTATAAGAAGCGATAGAAGGAAGAAAAGATATCTAGAACTTCCTTAAGGTGAGAGGTAAGTTGTCCCTGTTTATTTTTAAGCTTGTAAATATGGGTCGGGTGGGTCTGCTGTTTAAGTTTGCGTGTGAACATGGTAGAGGCCGAGTTGCTGTGTAGGAGAAATCTAGCGTTAGCCCATCTAAGTGCTTTTTCTGTATGTTCAGAAAGAATAGCGTCCAGCGCCATCCCATTTTCAGTAATCTGTGTCAATAAGTCCGAGGAGGGAGTCTGGTGGTGCTTGTGGTAAAGGTCCCCTAGGTCCAGGGTGAGCTGTCGAGTTTCCTGGGCTTTCTGTCGTTTCCTAGTGGTGGCTACCCCAATGAGGTGACCCCTAATCACTGCCTTATGGGCCATCCAAAGGGTCGTAGGGAAGATGTTGTCCATATCGTTTATTCTAAAGTATTCTGCAAGGCGGTCTGTTAATTGTGAAAGGACAATAGGGTCGGTGAGAAGAGAGTCGTTGATGCGCCATGTTCTATTGGACAAGGGGAGGCCTATGCAAGAAATTTGGCTAGAGACCATATGGTGGTCCGACCAAGGACAGACGTGGATTGTGGAGGATGTCGAGTTGGCTAGAAGGGTGGGTGTGCAATATATATAGTCCAGGCGGTAGTACGTGTCGTGGGGATGGGAGTAGAAGGTGTATTCCCTGGAACCTGTGTTATGGGCCCTCCAGACGTCTATCAGTTGATGGGAGTGGAGGGAATGCTGTAGGGTTTTAGGGAAAGCACTGGAGGACTGGCTGCCACGGGACCTATCCAATGTCGAGTGTGCCACTAAATTAAAGTCGCCCCCAACTATCATGTGGGGGGAGTGAAATTTCTCAAGTGTTTGAAAGAACTCCCTAAAAAAAGTAGCCTGAGATGCGTTCGGGGCATATACAGAGGCCAAGGTCAGGGGTTTGTTCTGTATCATGCCCTGCACAATGACATATCTGCTTTGCGGATCAATGAAAGTCCTCTGTACTTGGAGGGAGACTGAATTTTTAATGAAAATGGCCGCCCCTCTGGACCTGGACTCAAAGGTAGTGTAGAAACATTGTTTGAACGTCTTGTCAAAGAAGGAGGGGTGGTTGTTGGCAGAAAAGTGTTTCCTGCAGGAGGAGAACATTCGCCCCCAGGGATTTGTATGCCCTCATTGCTTTCCTTTTTTGCAGGGAGTTAAACCCCTTAACATTGTGCGTCAAGACCTTAATTCCCATGTTTTAGTGGGAGTGAATCGCAGTATGTCTATTAGGAGTCCAGGACGAGAGGGGGGACCATAGGCATGCAGCACAATAAAACATTCACCGCACCTACAACGTGAATCTTGAGCCAACCTGAAAGTAAGACACTTGTGGTTAGAAAATACAGCTCTGTGAGAGCTTACCAGGAGAGTTGCAGTAAGGATATTGGTATTGTCAAGCAAAAAAAAAAAAATCATAAATATGAGAAAAAAAAAGGGGGTCAGAAAACAGGAACCAAGGAGCAGTAACAAAACGGTTACTAGCTTCTCTAGCAAACAGCTTAGCAAAGTCTTGGGGGGTACAGGGAGAGAGGCTCCCCAGTACCCTAAGAAAACATTTAAACAGGACCAGAAGGTCCAAAGCTCCAATCCCTAGAGTCCAACAATGGATCACAGTACCCTGAGTGTCAAATACTGTGCCAGGTGGTACCTGCATAGGGCTATCCAGCCCATCCTGTGATGAGAGTCCGTGGATCCAGGGGAACTCCAGAGGAGAGGAGCTGGAGGGCATGTCAGCGCAACAATCTTCCGCGTGGCTCTGGAGCAGGAGACTGAAGGGAGTAAGGAGCATGCCAGTAGTGTTCAGCAGGCGACGTCGGTGTTCTGAGAAGGAGCTCACTCTATATAGTGGATCGGTTGCCGAGAGGAACAGACCTGCGGGCAGACAGACAAAAAAAAAAAAAAAAAAACGAGAAACACAAGGGGAAAAAGAGGGGGGGGGAGAGGGGGCAAGGGGCAAATTCTGTCTCCCTGCCCGACATTCTGCAAAGCGGCTAATAAAAGTTCTTTAGTTGCCTCATCGGTGGTCTCTTCTTGGGGGGGGGGGGGGTTGCCCAAATAGAGTGGCGTGGGGTTGAAGGCATCCTAGGGAGCATTGCAGCGTCCATAAGGCCAAATTTAACTAACAGTTCTTTTCCTTCCTGTAGCGTGGTGACCGTGTAAGTTGTGCCGTTGTGAGGAACTTGTAGCTTAAATGGGAATCCCCAACGATAGCGAATCCTGGCTGACTGCAAGACTGTAGTGACCTCTTTCATTTTCCGTCTCTTATCCAGGGTGGTAGGGGAAATAGGGTAGATCTGGACTTGTGCGTTGTCCAGTCTCAGGTTCTGAGTGGACCTGGAGGCTCTGAGGATATCTTCCTTAACTAGGAAATCTTTAAGGCAGAGAACAAATGTCCCTAGGCGGCTTATCTGGGGGAGGGGGGACGTAATGCCCTGTGAATCCTATCGCAGGCAAAGGCCTCCAACGCGGCCTCCGGCAGCAGGGACTGAAACAGCCTCTGTATTGCGGGTAGGAGTTCCGTGACCGTTTCTGGGATCCCCCTCACCCTCAAATTGTTGCACCTGTTCCTGTTGTCCAAATCTTCGATATGGGCCTAAAGCTGGGAGACAGTCTCAGAGAGGGCCTCATGTTCCTTCCCCAGGTCCGAGCAAACCAGCGTTAGCTCATCATGTTTAGTCTCTAGTAGGTCAGTCCTGCTGCCCAAGGCCGCAATCTCCAGGGAGAGGGTATTGGTAGATTTGTGCAGCTCAGTTTGGAATTTTTGGGCCAGCTAATCATACATCAGGGTCGGGCTTTCATCTAGGTCGGATTTGGCCAGTTGTAGCGAGTACTCACTGTCCGCAGCCGAATGTGTCGGGGATGAGGCTGCGGCCTGTGGCTTTGTCCGTGCTTGTGTCTTCTGGGTGCCATTTTGGGACATCCCGCTCTGTTCCCGCACTCTCAGGAGGTACGTCGTCAACGACTTTTGAGCCGGTGTGCTTCGGCGATTTTTGGGTCCCGGCATGCGCTGAGTGTTCCGCCGGGGGTGCGGAGTGAAATTGTGCCAAAAAAGCTGCGAGTTTAGCCCCGGGGAAGCTATCAAGTCTCCGCTTGTCACGGAGCTCTCAGCCTATGCGTCCTTCTACGTTCGCGCCGAGCATGCGCCCCCTCCCACATATTTTTTTACGGTAGATATATTGATGATGTCATTGTCATTTGGGATGGTTCAGATCCCCTGTTTTTAGAATTTTTGAAACATTGCACCACCTACGGTATTTTACTTCTGAACATGATCCCTCACAACTGGCCTTGTTAGATCTAACTATTTCATTCAGATGGCAATATTTTAGCTAAGAACGACACCAAACCAACAGCAGGCAACTCCTTCTTGCATCACAGTTGCCAGGATCTCAAACATTCTCAAAAGCCAGTTCTGTAGGTTGCGCAGAAACTGCACCAGATAATCAGACTACATCACAGAAGGGTCCCTTTTAAAACAAACATTTCTGGAAAAAATCATTTCCAGCTAATCTCATTGATTAAGCTTTTAAGTTCTACCTGACAGGGCATAAATCTACAGTCAACAACCCCAACGAGCCTGAGACACAACCAGTCAGTTTCGTCACCCAGTTCCACACACAGTACAGAGCCATGGAACATATTCTGCAAAAGCACTGGAGTATTTTACTCCAAGACCCTCAGTTAAAACCCAGTGACTTTAAGAAAGAGGTTTGGGGAACATCGCCGCCTCGTTGAAGCAGGGGACGACACCCACAGCGTTTCACTCCATTTTCTGCAAAAACACGCAAAATCATATACAGGACTAAAAGTATGGATAATAGAGTCCATTTCTGGTACGTTCCCTCTGGCAGGGCGGTTCAAGCGCCTTTGCCAGAGAGAAACGTACTGGATTTAAATTTTGGACTCTCTGGCCCCTGGGGGTATGAATGAGAGCATAGAGGTCAGCAGCCTCATTTAACAGGCCTCTTTTTTCTCCACCTACTCCACACTAGTATTGTTCTTACAGAGGAATTTCTTGTGGGAAGGTTCTTCATGGGAAATGTCAACAACAACCCACATGCATGTATAGGACAATTATCCCCATGAGATGTATATGTCCTATTATAATACAGTTATACAACAATTTTTTTTAAAAACTGTGTAGAAAAACATAGTTTAATATGTATACATATTTCAATGTATATGTATTTTTTAACATGCATGTGGGTGTTGCAATTTCTGTGCATATGCATTTCATGTGTGTTCCTTGTGCGTACACATCTATATATATATATATATAAAATGTATTTTTGTGCACATGCATACAGTGTATATATAATATATATTTTATATATATGCATATATATATATAGTGTATATATATATATATATATATATATATATAGTTTTGAGAAAATATGATTTTTTTATATGTATTTTTTTATATTTTTTAATAGCATTTTTAAATAATTTTTTTTCGGATTCATATATACACATATATTTTTCATGCGACTTCAAACTATATATATATATATATTCATATCAGTGATGCAACACACACCCTCCAACATTATGTCATCATAAGTCCTTTATTTACATATTCCTATTTGTCTTCACTCAACCAGCGGTGCTAGCAAACTGCAGCGTCTTTAGTACATAACCACAAAATGTCCCCATTCAAGCATAAGGTGCAGCATTTTTCACATTCCGTTCCATTTTTCACATTCATTCCTGTCCTGCATAAATTTCTACAGCTAGCGCCGGTCATGTGATTGACGCTTCGTGTTCCCCAACACACCAAACAGCATCCAATCAGAGCCGCTCATTGCCCACAAATATCCAGCCCAATCACAGCCCCCTTTAGGCCTGAGGAAGGAGTGAATGCTCCACAAATGCGTCGCCTATTGGTTGATACTGGCTCCAGCCCCCGGAAGTGAAGTGATCCACCTGGTTGTCGGCGTGTGCCCCACTGACCGGAAATGTGTTAGCAGTGGATGCCCCAGCACTACCAAGCAAACAACACAGCCTTCCAGGACACGGAAATCACTCCCATCACTCCCTTCATGGACATCCGGCTCAACATCTGTTCTACATGCCTTGTGATATTGTACCTTTGTGAGTACAATTACTTTTAACCCTTTATATTAAAAATGTCTTTTTATTGCACTTAAGAGTGGCGCCTTTTGTTTCCATTTCCAGCGTCTCCAGAGGATTGCTTTGCTGCTTCTTAAGTCTTCAAACTGGGCTGCCTTCTAAAACAGTGCTATTGTTTCACAACCACATGACATGGACTGTCACTGACCAATGTTTTAAGTTATTGCTTTTTCCTGTTGTGATGATCTACATGCAATTTTGATTGGTCTACCCTTCCCTTGTTTTTTCCCCTCCCCAAAGTTTTTATCTCCCCCATCCATTTGTTCTTCTCCCAAAAGCAATTAGATGGTAAATCATACATCCCCAGAATTAGCAAATCCACTTCACCAAACTTGCATGTGGTATTTTGGGGTGTAATGCTTGCTATGTGCATGCCATGTGTCCCTAGAACATCTGACAGTGTTCCTTGTATGTGGCCAGGCTGTGCAAAAGTCTCACATGTGGTATCATCATACTCAGGAGGAGCAGCAGAATGTATTTTGGGGTGCCATTTTAGAAATATCTTATAAATGGACAACTTTGTGTAAAAAAAATGGGTTTTATTTTTTTTCCACATTTTCCAAAAACTTCTGGTAACAAAAAAAAAAAAATCATTATGCCTCAGATTATACGTTGCAGTGTTAGCTTTCCAAAATGGGGTCATTTGTGGGCGTTTCCATTGTCCTGGTGCTCCAGGGCCGTCAAAAGTGTAATAAGTAGTCAACAAGTTAGATGCATCATTCATGCTCCTAGAACACCTGATGGTGCTCCCTGCATGTTGGGCCTCTCTATGTGGCTAGGCTGTGAAAAAGTCCCACACATGTGGTATCACCATACTTGGGAGTAGCAGAATGTATTTTGGGGTGACATTTGTGGTATACATATGCCATGTGAGAGAAATAATCTATTACAATGACAATTTTGTGGGGAAAAAATGACAACACCAAAAACATCACCATGCATCTTACCAAATACCTTGGAATGTCTACTTTCAAAAAAGGGGTAATTTAGGGGTTATTTGTACTTTCCTGGCTTCGCAAGGAATGATGGGCCACCAGTACATCAGGTGTGATCAATTTTATGATTTGCACCACAACTTGTAGACTCTATAACTTTCACACAGACCAAATAATATCCACTAATTTGGGTTATTTTTTACCAAAGATATGTAGCAGTATAAATTGTGGCCAAAATTTATGAATTTTTTTTAAATGTCAGTCTATTTTCATTTATAGCGCAAAAAATAAAAAACAAACAGAGGTGATCAAAGCTATATTTGTATGGAAAAAAAAAAGACAAAAAATGTATTTGGGTACAGTATCACACGACTGAGTAATTGGCATTTAAAGTGTGAGAGCACTGAAAGCTGAAAATTGGTCTGGTCACGAGGGGGGTTTAAGTGCCCAGTTGTCAAGTGGTCAAAAGAAGATTATTTGTAGTAACTTACAGTTAAAATTCAGAGGTGCATGCATCACAAGAAAACGATCGGCTGCAGCATTCAGCATGCTAGTGTCAACCTGCCTGTCATGTTTCAGCACAAACTGATATCATCAGAGGCGTGGCTTCACTGACACCAGCACACACTTTAAGTATGGTAGCCAACTGCATGTGTTTGGGGTAATTAACGTCTAAATGCAGCTGAGCGTAGGGGACAGTCAAAAGGATGCACGCTATACACGTGTGCACAACCACCTACATCCCACTGGCTCGAGTCACGTCAGACGCAGGGGATAATATCCACCGTGCTATTACATCCACCCGGAATTATTCGATATGCTGCGGCCTCTACAGAGGATGCGCGGCTCTACCGAACATTCCCATTTGTTTACTACATACGGGCTTCTGAGACTGGGCTCGCACCAACCGTGTCATTACGCCGTACAGGAAATTACGTCAATGGAGCGCGGAAGTATCACACATCCACGTTCCAATGAAGAAGAAAGCATCCAGGAAGCTTTGATATCACAGGCCACAACTCTGGAATGCAAATGCGCTCCAGCATCATGGCGCATGTGCAACAAATGATCTGCGAACATATAAAATACCCTTCTCGCATAATAATGATACCAGGGGGCTGATATATAACAATTGTTAAAATGGGAATTATATTTATAAAAAGTAGGGGAATCCTGCAGAGGGTCTATGGAGGGAGACACCCAGAGGTAAACCATTACAAATATACAAATAAATATAAGACATCTAAAATAAATAAAACATGAGTCTAAAAAAACGTAGCAAGAGTCACATGTAAAAAAGAGGAACTTAGTCAAAGCAGACAATAAATACAATAAAAGTAATGTCATTACATATTACTGAATGGTAGAAATATTTAGCTAATATTTATAAAACTATTGACATCCCATTCTACATTAATCCCAAATGGGGTGTAGAACTTGAAAACATATATCCAGCGGGTTTCCAAATATGACATTTCTCTCTTGGTAAAACTACTAGGCCAGTGGGGTGTGAAACAATAGTTGTTCCCGCTGGATCCTTATTGTGTTACTCCAAATAGTGTCGCGAGACAGTAGGTTTGGGAAAACCTCTTCTAATATTTGCTAGGTGTTCATTAACCCGCACATTCATTGCTCTCATAGTGCGGCCTACATACTATAGGTCACATGGGCAAATCAACAAATACACCACATTTTTTGATGTGCATGTTATAAAAAAGTGTTAATATTGTATGGGACTTAAATTGACAGATTTTTTTATCTTTATTTTTATTGATGTGGCATACTGCACATTTACGGCAGGGAAAGAAACCCTTAGAATTCTGAAAAAAAGTTACTCTATTAGGTGCATCTAATATATTAGGGGCAATCTGCAATTTCAAAGATGTAATTTCAAACAGACACAGTCACATACCCAGGAGGCACCAATCACCCTAATAAAGTGTGCCGTAACAGGAAAGGGAGTAACCCAATAAGCCTTTGACCACCACCACCCAGAAGCCTCTGACAACCACCAGCCTGGTCCGAGAAATAGCACCAAGGGATGCCAGCAGGCCTGTTTGTGGGCAGCCTGCAAGCACAAAAAAAGAATTCAACCTCTGGCAAAAAAAAAGGAGCCAGCATAAGGGAAGGAAGGACCATACCCTCATGCAAGAGACATGCAGGACACCACCTTCGGAAGACAGGAGGAATACAAACAAGGAACCACCTTATCCCTATGTAAAACCAAATAGGGGGGTATCTTTGGCTTGCATCATGCAGAAGTGGGAGAAACCAAAAGACGGCCTTCTGGGAGAGAGCAAGCAAGGGAAAATTCCTTCTAAAAAGAAGGCTTACGAGAACAAAAATAACCAGCTTCTGGTCCAACGGCAGCAACAAAAATCGCACACAGAGGGAGCTACATACCGAATTCCTTAAATGAAAGTATGAGCCAGAGTGTTTGTCCAAAAAAGGCGTTAAAGGAAAGAAAAAAAAATAGAACAAAAAAACGTAAGGGCAGAACCCTGGCCTGAAATGGCACTCAAGACCCAAATGCAAGTCAACGCCCCAATGGAGAAAAGTCAAAATCCAAGACCCTGTGGAATGTACAGCCTTACCCCACAGAATGTAAACCATCCAAACACAATAGCAAATCTACCTAGAGGTGGAATTCAACATGATGGGAATTACCGAGCCGACAAACCCCTGTTCTTCTGGCACCAGTGACTGTAAATCAAGGTAGAAGGTAATCCCTTGGACCAAAGCTCCTCTCACGAGGAAGCTGTTAAAGAAGAACTGTGACTAGTCACACCAAGTCGGTAAACAACAGTCGGCAAGACCATCCAGAGCCACCAGAATGTTCCGGATCCCCTTGGCATCTATCCTGTGTAGCAGACTAGAGTGAAGCGGAGAGAAGGAAGGCAGAAATGAGCTGGTTACTGCTCCACGGCACCACTAGAGCATCTGACACATTCACCAGAGGATCTTAGCGTCTCATGATAAAAGGTAGTCCACCTGTCAATTATCTACTGCTGGAATGAAAATGGCAGAGCCAGCATGTGCAATGCCATCCACTGTAGAATGTATGAGGTCTCCAACGCCACAGCCTAGTTCCTTGTCCCACCCTGGTGATTGAATTAGGCAACAGCCGTGGCATTGTCCAACTAGATCCTTGCCTGGCTCCCACGAAGAAGCTTCCTCCAAGGTGCCAAAGTCTGATCTCCAGTAGCTCCAGGACATGGATAGGTAGCCGAGACTCTTGGCATCCAATGACCCTGGGCTGACCTCAGACGCAGAACTCCCCCTCCCCAGAGAGACTAGCTTCTGTCAAGACCCTCAACAAATGAAGAAGAAATAACAAGTTCCCGCATTTAAGAGATGAGGACCGGACCCACCAGAGTAAGGAAGCCTGGCCGATCATCACACAAGGATCTGGTCCTCAAATGACACAGGGAACTTGTCACAGGACCCTCTCAAGGAAATGTGCATACAAAACTGCTGCAAAAAGGTGGAAACTAGGAGACCTAGCACCAGCATGCAAAGGCGCACAGAAGACCACCTGCAAAACAGCAAAGAGACCCCAGTCCACTGTCTCTGAAGCTTGTCTGGTGGAATGGACACCTCTGGCCCATGTCAAGTCGAGAATCAGCCCCTGAGAATTCTGGTCAGGGCCATAGTGGGCTTCTTGAAGATCAACACCCAGCTGAACCCCTGCAGAGAGTGCATGGCAATTGCCACGTCGTCCAGCAGCACAGAAGACAACTTCACTCACAGGAGGAAGTCATCCAGATAGCCTATCACGGCAGTCCCTCACTGTCTCAGCAGGCTAGAACTGGAGCCAGCATTGTGATAAACATGCGGGGAATGGGGTCTAGACCAAAAAGGGAGCACCCAACTGAGAATACACTTTCCTGACAGCACAGCCCAATCAACGCTGGTGGATGGCACATATGGGAATGCGTAAAAATGCGTCCCAAGTGGCTATGGAACCAAGAATCCGCCTGCTGATGTGAGGCCACCGTAGAATAGATAGGAAGAGCGAGCCAGTGTAAATCACCAAAAAATGGCCACTGGCGCCAGAGGCCAAAAATCATGAGGGGGAGGGTGAGTGCCCCAAGTCAGCATAGTGAAACCACGGCCTGCCAGGATCTGCCCTTCACTACCCTGCCCCACAGGGAACAGGCACTTGGCTCCTAGTTAAACAGAACCTTGTGTTAAAAGCAGATGCCCCAAGGCAAGACAAAGTTTGCCCAGAAGGCCACAAAGCCATGGCCTAAATTCATGGCCAGCTCATCCACATGGAAAAAAAAAAACACCTTTGTTTCGTAGAAGCAACCCAGAGCAGACACAGCCAGAAAACGGCTGTACAAGGGCACATGCCACAGGATGCAGGATGCCTCTGGCCACAGACCCACTGGGAATTGAGGAGGGGGGGGGGCACATTAAGCAGTGTCTCCACACCACCAGCAGACCCCCTCATCCCCCAAGGCAAAACTAGGGGGCACCTTATCAGGAGACCCAGGCCAGGTAAAAAGCTACACGTGGCAAGCTCTGCATCATGGTGGGAAATGGGGGGGGGGGGGGGGTCACATGGAAATCATGTCATCCTATCACCAAGTCTTCTACAGGGCAAAACTAGGGGGCTGCTCCATAAGGAGACTCAGGCTGGCCAGATAGCTACAGGTTGCAAGCAGGCAAGCCCTGTTTCCAGGTGGGGAAAAAATGAAACAAAAATAGAGTCCCCCCCACCACCAGCAGACCCCAGTGTGGTCAGGTGACCCAGGTTGGATAAGTAACTACACGTCTCAATCAGGTGAGCCCTGTATCCTGCAAGGAAGAGAGTTGGGAGCCTGAAGACTACAATTTAGGCTCAGGAACCCCTAACAGGGCCAACCACCCACAGCCCACTACCATGCTCGAGGGGGGGTGTCTACTTACCGGTCCAGCCAAGGTAGTGCATAAGGCTCCCAAGTAAGATCCTCCTCTCCAAAGTGTGTGTGTGTAGGGGGGGGAAGGGGTGTCGGTCAGGGTAACAATGTGACAAACTGAAGGCGCCCAGTCATGCGTGTTCCCGCAAGACTGGCTGACACAATCTAGGATAAGGGTTGTTGTGGCCAACCCAGCGCAGAGCAAAAGATCTGCGCGTGTTTAGTAGCCAGACTGGGGTGACCACTGGATCTAGATTATGCAGCCCGTCACCCAGCCCAGCCGTTGATTGAAGATATTTGCAGAAAAAAATCCGAAGAAAAGGAAAAAAATAATAAGGACTATGAAGCCACAGGTCCTAGCAGGGAACTGAGCTGCCTATAGCAGACAGGGGGTTTTCCAGGAGGTAGGTGTGTGTTTTTTTTTTAGCTAGTGTACTACTCTATATTGTCTATTGAACTATATTGTCAATATGAATCATTGCGTCTGACAATGAAAGAGAGAGAGAACAACATTCCAATAAATTTTCAATGTTTTGCCAAAGTGCATGAATGACTAGTACATTTTAGGCACAACAGTGATACTATCAGTTACCAGTACAAATCACATGCTCCCCACGTATTGAGAGATAAAATTGTGTCTCCTGTAGGCAGTGCACAGCAACACAGTAAAAAGCGCAGCAAGCCAGCACTTTTGAAAGCTACACGATGCAGATAAAAACCGTACAAACACTGAAATGTTTCTGCATCAGCCTTGCTTTAATTGTAGCATAATATACCGTATTTATCGGCATATAACACATGCATTTTTTTAAGAGGGAAGTTTAATGAAAAATATTTAAATAAGAAACTTAGAAGCAAATTAAGGGTCAGTGCCCATCTGCAGCTTTGCCATTGCCATCAATGCAGCAGCCTCACCATTGCCATCAATGCAGCAGCCTCACCATTGCCATCAGTACAGCCTGATTGATGCCCATCTGCAGCCTAGAGCAGACAGGGAGGGGGGCGGGACGAGTGCCGACAGATTACATACATTGAAAAACTCTTATGATAGACAGAACAGTGGTCCAATGGTGGCCCAGGAGACGGGACTTCCTATTACAGAGGCCACCAAGTAAACCAGAGATTCTCACTGTATAATCTGATGGCACTCGTCCCACCCCCCTCCCTGTCCCCTCCGAGGCAGCTAAAATTGAAGTATTGGCGTATAACACGCACACACTATTTGCACCCGGTTTTCATGGTGAAAAAGTGAGTGTTACACGCCAATAAATACAGTAGATGGATCACCCAGTTTTTATATACACCTACCACCAAACAAGGTAGGCAAAGCAAAGATGATGGCAACAACCAAATTAGATTACCACCAGAATCTAAAAGATGACATCATACAATTCAGTATTTATATCACATCAACAGTTGGTGCAGAGCTTTAAAATATAAAGGGAGACAGGACAGTTAAAACACAATACAAGAGGGTTAAGAGGGTCCTGCTCATAAGAGCTTGTAACCTAATAAGGTGGCCCAAGTGGTCCAAAGATAATAACTGATGAATGAACTGATGGTAAAAAAAAAAAAAAAATATTTGTTAGGTGGAGGCAAGATAGGCCTTCCTGAAGAGATTCGTTTTCAGGGATTTCCTTAACCAGTATCTGACCACCAGCTGTCTATTGACGGCCAGGCGGCGCAGTTCTCAGGGCGGGAGGGCGTCATATGACATCCTCCCCTTCACGGCCCTCCAGGGAGCGCGCGCACCCGCCGCTTCACTGGGCACCCGATGCACGTGCCCAGCGGCCGCGATGTCCGCTGGGCACCCGCGATTGCCCGGTAACACAGCGGGACCGTGGATCTGTGTGTGTAAACACACAGATCCACGGTCCTGTCAGAGGAGAGGAGCCGATGGTGTGTTCTCTGTACAGAGAAACACCGATCTGTCTCCTCCCCTTGTGAGTCTCCTCCCCCCACAGTAAGAATCACTCCCAGGGAACATGTTAACCCCTCCCGCCCCCTAGTGGTTAACCCCTTCACTGCCAGTGTCATTTACACAGGAATCAATGCATTTAAATAGCACTGATGTGCTGTATAAATGACAATGGTCACAAAAATGTGTCTGAAATGTCCGATTTGTCCGCCATAATGTCGCAGTCACAATAAAAATCGCTGATCACCGCCATTACTAGTAAAAAAAAAAAAATAATGTTAATAAAAATGCTATAAAACTATCCCCTATTTTGTAAACGCTATAACTTTTGCGCAAAGCAATCAATCGCAAATTTTTTTACCAAAAATATGTAGAAGATTACGTATCGGCCGAAACTGAGGAAAAAATATGTTTTTTTATATATTTTTTTGGGGATATTTAGGATCGCAAAAAGTAAAAAAATGTTTTTTTTTTTTAAACTTGTCCCTCTTCTTTTGTTTATAGCGCAAAAAATAAAAACCGCAGAGGTGATCAAATACCACCAAAAGTTTGTGGGGACAAAATAATAATTTCATGTGGGTACAGCGTTGTATGACCGTGCAATTGTCATTCAATTGCGACAGCGCTGAAAGCTGAAAAATGGCTTGGGCAGGAAGGGGGTGAAAATGCACTGTACTGAGGTGGTTAAGTCAGAGAGAGGAGGACATACCTGAACAGATTGAGATAAAAAGTTCTAGAGGATGGGAGAGACTCTAAAGTCACCCTGGAGGTGACCAAGAGTGTAGGAGAATAGGGAGCTAGAGAGTGGAGAGGACAGGTTGGGGGATATTTTGAGGCGAGATTGGTGATGTAGCTTAGGCCAGAGTTGTGAATGGCTTTGTATGATTTTGTTAGTAGTTTCAAATTAATTTGTTGGGCAATAAGAAGCCAGTTGAGGGATTGACAGAGCATTAGTGGACAATGAGAGGCTCATAAGGTAGAGTCTTGTAGCATCATTCGTGACAGACTCATGGGTGGATTATATGTAGTGGTAAGCTTATGAGAAAGGAGTTACAATAGTCAAGGCAAGAGGATAACAAAAGGAGTGAATAAGTAGCTTGGTGGAAAAGTCAGGACGCATGGCATAAGCAGGGGGGGGTTATTATGAGGTCAGTTTTAGAAACATTTAGTTTGAGGAAAAGGTGTGACATCCACGCTGATGTGTCAGTAAATTTAGTAATGCAAGAAAAGATTGAAGGAGTGCGTAGCGGAGTAGAGTAATAGATTTGGGTGTCATCAGCATAGAGATTGTATTGGACGCCATGGGAGGATATTAAGTGACCAAGAAAGGAGGATTAGATATAGTGTCTTCAAAAATTATTCATACCCCTTGAAATTTTACACATTTTGACATGTTACAACCAAAAACATAACATTAATTTTATATAATAGACTAACACAAAGTGGCACATAATTGTGAAGTGGAAGGAAAATGATACATGGTTTTCAATGTCATTTATAAATATAGTGAAAAATGTGGTATGCAATTGTATTCACCTCCCTTTACTCGGATACCCCTAACTAAAATCTAGTGGAACAAATTGCCTTCAGAAATCACCATTAGTAAATAGAGTCCGCCTGTGTGTAATTTCATCTCTACACTGATACACCTTACCCCTTGATCAGTTGCAGGATGGGAATGGCTGCTAGACAATAATACTTGCACCTACCTGGATGTGTGAGGAATAGGGATAAGCTGCATCAGAACAAGCGAATGGACCAAAAATTTGTGCGAACACGCGAACCCCGTTAAAGTCTATGGGACTCGAACGTGAAAAAATCAAAAGTGCTAATTTTAAAGGCTAATATGCAAGTTATTGTCATAAAAAGTGTTTGGGGACCCGAGTCCGGCCCCAGGGGACATGTATCAATGCAAAAAATAAAAATAAAAATGTGATTTTAATAATGCTTAAAGTGGAACAATAAAAGTGTAATAAGTGTAATATTCCTTTAAATATTGTGCCTGGGGGGTGTCAATAGTATGCCTGTAAAGTGGCACAGTTTACCCGTGTTTAGAACAGTCCCTGCACAAAATGACATTTCTAAAAGAAAAAAGGTCATTTAAAACTGCATGCGGCTGTAATGTAATCTTGCCGCGCCCATTACCGGGCCCTTTGGGTCTGGAATGGATATTAAGGGGAACCCCACACCCAAATAAAAAAAAAAAAAATGTGTGGGGCCCCCAGGCCCTATATACTCTGAACAGCAGTATACATGTGGTTCCCGGGTTACAAACAAGATAGGGTCTGTAGGTTTGACCTTAAGTTGAATCGGTTTGTAATTTGGAACAGGTAAATTTTTTAAGTGTTTTTTGATAATATAGGGCAGGGTTATCACCCCTGTAACATTTTTTTTTTTTGCTGTCTGTGCCCCTGTTCAGAAGATTTCACCTCACTTTCTGTCCCAATGACAACTGGATTTTGAAAATTTAGGTTCATTAGGGAAACAAGGATTGGTGATAAAGCATCAGTGGAGACACCTTTTTCCCCATATTAACCCTTACAGGAGAGAATTTCCCTTCCTAGGGGTAGATTTACTGGTAAACTCCAGAATTTCCCTTCCTAGGAGTCGTTTGTAAGTCGGATGTTTAAATGTGAATGTGATCTAGCGTTGATAAGAGCATGGCACAAATAGAACAGAACACCTTTCGTTGATACACTACCTCTGCAGAGCAATCTGCAAAAAGTAGCGGATGCCCATCGATTGACAGGGAGTATAGTCTTCTGTAGTTCTGCAGGATAGCTTGCTTCTCTGCATAGTTTAAGAAGCACATAATCGCATGACGTGGTTCAGCTCTGTTCTCCACTGAAGGGTCAATCTGATGAGCGTGTTCTACCACACATTGAATGTTAATGCCAAGTGCCCCTGTGAGCTTGCGGCTACAAAACTCCAAAAGTTTATGCACTTTGAAGGATTCAGGGAGGTCGACCAACCGCAGATTGTCCCATCAGCAGTTTTCAGGGTCCTCCAGTTTGTCCAACAGTAGCTGGTAAGAGGAGGAATGTTGGATAACAGCTTTTGCCCGGTGGACATCATCATCCAGGACAGAGATTCTCTGCTCTGCTGCTGTACACGGTTGGTTTGTTCCTGCAAAGCAGAATGGAGCTGTGCCATGCTCTAAGTCACAACCTTGTCCACTGCCTCTGTGACTCTTGGTGCCAATGCTCCACAACTGCCTGTGAAATCCTGGCTGGTGAGGAGTCACTGTCCAATTCCAGAGAGGAGGGGGAGCGATCAGCTATGTCTCCTGCATCAGCATGGCTAGAGCATTTGGCCATCTTGACGGCATCACTTGTCTCCCTGTCAGGAGGCCAGCGGAATGTAGAGCCAAAGCGGGAGGCTGATTGCTTTACAAAGCAGACAATGGACTGCACAGAGGTGCCTTTTAGAGCTCGGTGATTAGCAGGGCCCCAGTGAGAGGTCTTGGTGATTAGTTGCAGGAAGCAGTCATGTTAAAAGCAACAGGAGGCTATGTGTCAGTACTAGGCCTAGAATATTCTCTCCTTAGATTTTTACTAACCGTTTCAGGGAAATCCCATTCAGTGCATCCATGTCTGCCCCTGCTTGTAATATTTAGTTAATATCAGGCATGTTGAAGTCACCCATACATAAAATGTTATCCTTAATTGTTGTTTGAATTAATTTGTCACTCAAAAGATCATACTCTTGGTGTACTTCTACTAAACTACACCAATTCAAGTCCAAGTTGTCCCTAGACACAAGAGCTCTCAGTTCACAAAGCTCATTGTCTAAACTACAAGCATTGGGGCTCATACAATTACAATTAACTTCTAGCTGCAAGAACTTGAGTTAACCCATGCCAAACCCCCACATTGCGTATCCCCTTCCACATTCTCAAGCTAACCTCACTAGTAGATTTGCTCCATCGCCCTTTCAGACATCTCAGTGATTGGTACCTGAACATTTTTATTTGCTCTTCTCCTTTGATGAGCAATCCTCATATATACAATCTAGTCCCAGAGATGCAATAGTCTCTACCTTGTCTAAGTACTTTTTTTTTATTTTGTTAGTATATTGGTCAAGAACATTTTAGGCACCCTCGTCAAAAAGCATCTAAAGCCAAGGTTTGGGGGGAGTGAGCGGAAACCCTCTGTTATGTCACCATTGGTAGATTTCATCATGCCCCCAGTTCCCACAAGAATCTTAAAATTTAGATTGTACAATCAACTTTTGTATCAGAGAGCAAGAAACAAAAATAAATAAGAGAGACACCGGTCCTAACACTTCCTCACTGAAGTTAATACATACTCTGATCGTGTAGGGGAAAATAATGTCATATAATCTTTCAAGAATTAACTTTTAGGCCTCATGCACACTGGATGTCTTTTTACAGCTGCCATTTTTGGTTTCAGACATTTTTTTATGCAGTCAAACTCCAAGGCATGTTATTTTATGTGTCCATGCACACATAGGCTTTTTGGCAGGGGCGTTTCTAGCTGGAAAACAGCCACCCCAACCCCCCCCCCCCCCCCCCCCAAAAAAAAAAAAAAAAAAAATTGTGGTAGCTGTAACAGCTTCAAAACGCGGCAATTCAGCGTTTATTGGCTTTTTGAGCCACAAGCTTTTATGGAAGTATAGTTTTGCGAAAAAAAAAAAAAAAAGAAGCTAGAAAACACTACAGCTAAAAAACACAAAAAAAAACGCTACTACAAAAACGCTGAAAAAACTCACTCTACAGCTTTCTACAGCCAACGTTACTGGCTTTTTTAATTTTTATAACATCCAGTGTGCATGAGACCACAAGCCATAAAACAAATGAAAAGTCAATACCTGCAATATTGCAAAAAGGCAGCCTTCAGAAACTTGGTCTTGTCACGATGAATTGTTTCTCCCTTCTCCATCAACACAACCTGTGTCAGAGAAGACTAATTACATTTGTTTCAAAAAATACATACCGTTAAAACTATGGTATAACATCAAGATACAAGGGTACACAGAAAAAAAAAAAAAAATGTAAATAGGAGACATTTTTATTATATGTTTTGGGTGATATACCCCAAGTGACTAAATTAGGCTCCTGTACTGCACTAACATATGTACTTGTACACTACTTCTACTAAACTAATACTGCAATTAAATATAGTGTATGATGGGTGATTATATATACCGTATATACTCAAGTATAGGCCGTCCCGAGTATAAGCCGAGGCCCCTAAATCACCACAAAAAATGGGGAAAACGTATTGACCCGTGTATAAGCCGAGGGGCAAAAATGCAGCAGCTACTGCAACGCCCATCTGCAGCTGCATGTCCAGACCCCCGTATCCCCATTGCAGCCTACCTGCGCCGATCCGCGGGTCCGGGGTCCTGTGTCCGGGGTCCATTCCGTGCAGCCGATGAGGTCCCGCTCTGTCCTCCCACAGCGTGTACGGCGCCATTCCACTCTTACAAAAACCGCGCCTCCTCCTCGTCCGTGATAGGAGGAACACTTTTTTCCCAGCAGTCAGTGTGCAGTGTTTCGCCTATCACGGACAGTCTCTCATCCTCGTCCATGAGATGAGAATGACAGGACATCCGTGATAGGCGGAACACTGTACTGGTGGGAAAATTAGTGTCCGCCTATCACGGACGGGCGGGAGGAGGCGGCGCGGCTTTTGAAAACTGCTGTCTGTCTGCATGACACGCTGTTCATGTAGGCAAATGGCGGTGACTCGAATATAAGCCGAGGGGTAGACTTTCAGCCCTAAAAAAGGGTCTGAAAATCTCGGCTTATATTCGAGTATATACAGTACACTTACGCACACCCACTCATACACTAAAAGCTACTTTGAGTTCAGTAGTCCCCCCTGTACCCTATTTGTGAGCAAGTTATCATATTTGTTGTATTGCCTACCCCTCAAGTTGGTCTGCTTTGGTTGTGAACCATTACGTAAATGGTTGGATCATCCTCTCTCTACTTCCTAATATGCACTTACAACAGAGATAGTAATATTTTAGATTAAATACACCCTGTTTTTACATACTATGCTATGAGCTCTCTTTCTGTGTTCCCTTATCCTGCACACACACCTGAGTGAAGCACAGTGATCATCCTGAGTGAGGCAAGCTGTGGTATATACTTTCAGTGTGGAGCCAGAGTCCAGAGTGAGAGGTGTTGGGATGCTGAGCCTGGAGCTGTCAGATCTATCCATCTTGGAGGTGGGGAGACACACAGAGAAAGTGGCCAGGCATAGGGCACTATCTTACCTCATGCATTAGATGATCTCTTAAAATTTAGAGCTCATCGTAAGTTGGTAAGAGGCCAATTTAATTTTCATTTGGATTTTTATACTTTATTATCACTGGGAACGGTGAATAGCACATCCAGATGGTGGAATACTAATGGAATAATTTTTGATACACATGGACACTTGTTTATTGAACTCTTTATATATCACTAGTTGATACACTGTGTTTGCTATATTTTTTGAGCAATTTTTTCCTTGTTTATGAAACAGCACAACAGTTACATTTTCACATTTCTTCCATCATCTCCTTGTATCCAAGGAGTAATAAAAGTGCAGCAGTCTACACTTAGAGCAAAATTTTCACACACATTTATATATAGGGAAGTTGGTGCCATATATCCTTAACCACTTCCCGCCCGGTCAATAGCATATTGACATCCGGGAAGTAGTTCCGTTATTCTGACTGGGCGCCATATGACGTCCTTCGGGATAACATGCCGCCGCGCGCCAGTGGGGGCGCACATCACGTCGATCGGTGGAGCGGTGTGTCAGTCTGACACACCGCTACACTGATCTCGGTAAAGAGCCTCCAATGGAGGCTCTTTACCACGTGATCAGCAGTGTCCAATCAAGGCTGATCACGATGTCAACAGGAAAAGCCGTTGATCGGCTTTTCCTCACTCGCGTCTGACAGACGCGAGTAGAGGAGAGCCTATCGGCGGCTCTCCTGACAGGGGGGGGTGGGTCTGCGCTGATTGTTTATCAGCGCAGCCCCCCCCTCTCAGATGCCCACACTGGACCACCAGGGACTCCACTAGAACCACCAGGGAAGTGGGCAACATGTGGATGGCCAGGTATGTACCCCCTTGCCATCCACATGTGCAAATGATGCCCAATCTGTGCCAGTCAGTGCCCACAAATGGGCACTGACTGGCACCATCAAGTAGCAATCAGTGCCACCCAGCAATGCCACCCAGTGTCACCCATAAGTGCCCATCAGTGCCGCCTAGGAGTGCCCATCAGTGCCGCCTAGGAGTGCCCATCAGTGCCGCCTAGGAGTGCCCATCAGTGCCGCCTAGGAGTGCCCATCAGTGCCGCCTAGGAGTGCCCATCAGTGCCGCCTAGGAGTGCCCATCAGTGCCGCCTAGGAGTGCCCATCAGTGCTGCATATAAGTGCCGCCTATCAGTGGCCGTCAGTGTCACCTCATCAGTACCACCTTATCGGTGCCCATCAGTGCAGCCATATCAGTGCCCATCATTGAAGAAGAAAACTTACTTATTTACAAAAAAAATTTACAGAAACAAAGAAAAAAATTATTTTTTTCCCAAAATTTTCGGTCTTTTTCAGTCAATAGAGAAAGCTCTATTTGTGGGAACAAAATGATAAAACAATTTGTTTAGGTACAGTGTTGTATGACTGCGCAAATGTCATTCAAAGTGCGACAGCGCTGAAAGATGAAAATTGGTCTGGGCAGGAAGGTGTCTAAGTGCCTGGTATTGAAGTGGTTAATCAATCTGGATTTGACCACATTTACCATATTTTTCACTGGGAATAGGGGAGGGTTTATCCACTTTAACCACTTAAGTTAAACATTTTTTTTTGCTAGAAAATTACTTAAAATCCCCAAACATTATACTTTTTTTTTAACACCCTAGAGAATAAAATGGCGGTTGTTGCAATACTTTGTCACACCGTATTTGCGCCGCGCTGTTACAAGCACACTTTTTTTTGGGGAAAAAAATACACTTTATTAAAAAAATAAGACAACAGTAAAGTTAGCCCACTTTTTTTTATTTTTTGGGGGGAAAGATAATGTTATGCCGAGTAAATTGATACCCAACATGTGACGCTTCAAAATTGCACCCGCTCGTGGAATGGCGACAATCGTTTACCCTTAAATATCTCCATAGGTGACATTTAAAAAATTCTACAGGAGGGGACGTGGCCTAGCGCATGGAGAGGAAAGATGTCTGAGAGACCAGCTCCCATCCGTCTCACAGAGCACACGACAAATACAGAATCCCCCCCCCCCCCCCCGGCTTACCAAATGAGCCGGAGAGGGTGCAGCAATAACCCGCATCTCGGGGAACCAGAAATCCGGGGAAATAGGAAGTAATTTCCCCACAAGGGGACCAGACACTAAGACCACATATTCACTGCCTCTGTATTTAATGCTTATTTTAGATTTACTAAGTAGCGTCCATCTCTCCCACCCCAACTTGGACATTATTGAATTGTGTACATAGGTCACTTCTGCCTACGACCATTTCAGTGCATATGCCCTTTCCCTTTCTTTTACCTCCTCTTTCCCCATCTCCTTTTCTACCCTCCTCCCATCTCTGCTCAGCACAACACAATCCTATCTCCTTACACTATAACGCTCAGGAACCGAACATATAACTCCATAACCCCCATGTCATGGCATCCACCTTAGAGTTCAAGATATCCTCACTAAATTGTAGAGGATTCAATACACCAGAAAAACAGAGATTCTACACCACTTTCATAAAGCCAAAACACAGATCCTGTTACTACAGGAAACCCATTTCCGCTTAAACATGATCATATCCCTACCAGACAAAACATTTCACAACATGGTTCCATAGCACCAATCCCATAGCTAAAACACAAGGGGTCTCTGTAGCCTTTCATAGCTCCTTCACTCTAGAAGTACTTGATTCAGAAATAGACCCCAAGGGTCATTTTGTGTTCTTGAAATATCAACAGACTGTTTTTACAATTGTTCATGTTCATCTCCTGAACCAGGAGCAGCTCCAATTCCTTTCCTCCGTGACAGCCCGGCTGAAGACATTTGGGACTCCCAATTTAATCCTTCCAGGAGACTTCAACATTCCCATTATGCCGCAACTGGATTGCTCCACCGGTAAGTCACATCTCCCCCTCTTCATTGACCAAAATACGGGCCTCCCTAGTTGATGCATGGCAACTCTTAAATCCCACAGAGAGACTACACATATTACTCCCTGGCTCACAAATCCTATAGCAGGATAGATTACATCTTTTTCTCCCAAACACTACTAGACACTGATTCCACCAGCAAGATCAGTCTCAAATTACGGTTAGATCATGCACCAATCCATGTAACACTTGGCAGACTACCACAGTGTACACGTCGGGCTACTTGGAGATTAAATGACAACTTACTGAACGACATAGTGTGTACTGCAGCGGTGTCTAAAGCTATCACAGACTTTGTCCAACTCCATGCCAATGATGAGACTTCTGCTATGAACAAATGGGAGACCCTGAAATATGTACTTAGAGGGATTTTTATCCAACACGGCTCCAGACTAAAAAAAAAAAAAAACTTGTACAGATGACATAAAACGCCTTTTTACTCTGATCACTTCCCTCAAATCTACACACAAATGCATGCTAGACCCCAAGACATTAGTAGAATTATCAAATGCACAACGAGATATGTTACAAATCTTCACAGATAGATCATTAACAGCTTGTAACAAAGGTCATCATATCCATTATTCCCAAGCAAATAAATGTAGGAGGCATTTAGCTAGGGTTATACATCCTACCTAGACAACACAGACAAAACATATAAAATATATATATACGCTTATTGCGATTTTTATTACCAAAAATATGTAGCAGAATACATATCGACCTAAACTGAGGAAAACATTTGCTTTAAGGAAAAAAAAAAATGGGGATATTATAGCAAGAAGTACAAAATAGTGTTTTTTTTTTTAAATTGTTGCTCTTTTTTTTGTTTATAGCGCAAAAAATTAAAACCGCAGAGATGATCAAATACCACCAAAAGGAAGCTCTATTTGTGGGGGGGGGGGGGGGAGACGTTAATTTTGTATGGGTACAACGTTGCATGACCGCGCAAATGTCAGTTAAAATAACGCAGTGCTGTATCACAAAAAAATGGCCTGGTCATTGAGCAGATGGAGATATTATAAAATGGCTTTTAAAAGATAACTAGCTCGTCTCAAAATGGGGAGCTTCTTATTACCTGATTACTGATGACAGCCAGTGATGACGGTGAATCTTCCACTTCTTTTAGCAACTCCAATGCATTTTCTCGAGGAATGATAGTAAGAAGACCACTGTTTCTTGTAAAAACTATTGGCAGATCAGCACAAGTTCCGGCTCCTATTATATAATCTCCTGAAAGGAAAAAAAAAATATGAAATCAAATTTTTCCAAGAAAAAAAAAAAAACAAACAAAAAAAAAACCACGGGATTTTTGTTACTCACCTTAAAGCGGAGTTCCACCCAGAATGAGATAGAGAGATATATATATACATTTATATTGTAAAGCGCTGCGTAAACTGTTGGCGCTATATAAATCCTGTAATAAAAATATAGATATATAGATATATATATATATATATATATATATATATATATATATATATATATATATATATATATATATATATATCTATCTATCCATCTATTTTTTTTTTTATGTAATCGGTTCTCTTAAACTAGTTAAACACTATTAACCAATGCTATGAATGCAATTGCCACTCAATTCCCGTTTTTAGATCGATCTTACTTTAGATTTAAGCTATGTAGAGTGCTTCATTATCTGCTGTGGGCATGTGAAGCCCACTAGCAGTCTCTTCTGGGATATGGTGATACTGTATACCCAGTATACGCCTCCTGCTCGAACGTGCGCCATAAAACACAGGGCGCAAGGGAAAGGAATCTTATCTTGTTGCCATAACAACGGACGGCGAAGGAGGAAGTGCCCGCCCCATTGTTATGGTTTCATAGATAAGCTATCTACAGAACACAAAGCCACAGAGAAGCATGCGGAGGAATCATTTGCAGCGCTAGTTTGAGGTGAATATGCTTTGCTTTTTATCTTGTATACTATTTTGTAAGATATATAGTAATGGCAACAAAGGACTTTGTTCCCTTTTTGAAAATGGTGCTTAAATTCGCCTTTGCCCACGTCACTTCCGGTTTTGAAATAATGTGATTCTAGCCCTCGGCAAAGCCCACTGACTCCTGGGAAAGGATGACACACATCTCCCAGAAACACTAGCAAGCACAGACACTTAAGGAAAGGATGTCAATCGCCATGCAGCCGAAGGGGCAGAATACAAGTGTCCCCATAGAAAAAAAAATCCAAATGAAGGATAATGCTATTTATTTCGGCAAAGTATATTTTATGGGTGGAACTCCGCTTTAAAATATCTCTGAGTTCATTGACGGACACAGCTTATCTTTGATCAATGTTTTTTTTTTTTTTAGCACCACATACTTTAGCACCACATACTGCTTATGAGCAGTCCCAGCTTGTATAAAACCTACGACAGGGTTGGCCTGGCAGAAAATAGTGATAGAGGAGGCTGTCCAGCCTCCTTTTGGGCCCTCCATGAGTAAGCACAAACAAAAAAAGAAAAACAAAGGAAGGGATCTAACCCCAGGAAGGACAGCTATTCAATAACTGCTCAGACCATGTCCAATGAGTGCAACCGTCAAGCCATGGAATTTGATGGACATGGACACAAGACAATGTCCTTCCTCAGGTGAAAATTTACTGTCACTATCAGAAGAAAGGAAAGGCATGTTCATTCAGAGAGCCATCCCTGTGCAAGACCAGTTAGGAAAACAGGAAGCAGCAGTTCAGAAATACTCGGAAATACTGTGTTCGAGGCTTTCCGAGCTGTCCCCGCGTATTTCTGAGTCTATCCAGAGCCCCCTCACCTCTGGCCACATGTGGTATTACATGTAATAGAAGTCAATGCGGAACAAATTATATTTGTTTCCATTGACTTCTATGGGAAAACTCACTTAGATATGTGAGTGCTTTGGATTACAAGCATTCTCCTGGAACGGATTATGCTCGAAATCCAAGGTTCCACTGTATTTAGAAAGTTTTTTTGTTTTTGTTTAATAAAGTGATGACACTTCCATTGTTCTCATCTGCATAAGAGATGGTGGGATGAGAAGCAGCAGTACACTGAGCTTCACAGTGCATGGCTGTGCAGGTGGGGCATGTCAGGGCAAGTCTGATCAATGAGGAAGAGCAGGCTGAGTTCCCAGCATAGCCACAGATCTGACCACAGGTGTGTTCTCCCGCTTAGTGTGGTCAGTTTCTTATAGGAAATAAATGTGTCTATCAGGAATGCCAGGGATTTCACACAAAGGAAGCAGTACAAAGAGAACAGGTTACTTTCGTATACAAGTACATGTTACAACAGCCACATTAAAGGAATATTAAATTGAGGGGTAACAAACACTAAGTGAAAGGCCAAAAACAAGCCACCAAGAAAAAGTGGGATAAAACCCAAAGAACCGCACACCAGGTGATATAATCCTTCCAAGTCTCGCATGCCTTCAACATGTGGGGATTACCAAACCTGACTTCAACAGCCATATTTTCAAAGCCAAAGATGGTTAAGCAAGGTGGCCTAAAATGCTCAGGAGGGAAGGAAGCTGGAGAGGAGGAAACAGATGATGCGATACTGACCACACAGTGCAAACAGCACATCCACTAGGGCGACCTTCGCTCTTGCCACAAACCTTGGTACCTTCCTGCTAAGGCAAAAATAACACCAGAAGATTCATGTCCGGGGACCTTTGGCATAGGCAGATTTAATGGAACACTGATCCAGCATCTGATGACTGATGTAAAAGCGCTTGATAATTTAACGCAGGGATTGACGTGCGGAAGAGACAGACATGCTCTTCCGCCCACCGAAAAATGTGGGATGCCTCCAGCATTGCTGCTGCCTTCCCATACCACTCTGGTGTTGACACAGTGATGCCACCTGATGGGATCCTGATTGGGCAAATCTGTAAAAGGTCCACCCGCAGCTCCAGGACGCTGATGAACAGCCAAGCCTCCTCCGGTGTCCAGCGACCCTATGCCAATCTTGGACCCAGGACTCTACCACAGCCAGATCAGTTGGCACCCGTCGTGACTACCGGCCAGTGGAGGGAGAGGAAGGACTTCCTGGCCTTATGGGAAGGAGACTGATGCTACCACAGGAGGGAGGCCCTCGTCTATTGGTCCAAATGAATATAGTTGTCCAGGAAAGGAGGACATCTGTCCCACTGACAGGATTTCCCTCAGCAGGACCCTCATTCAAACTGCACATCTGACTCAAGGTTGACCCAGAAAGCTTAATGCTTACATGCAAAGACGCAGAGGGGACCACATGTGGGAGAAAAGCAGTCCAAAGCTTGTCTGCTGGAAGGAACACCTTGGCATCTGCCGAGTCCAGTACCAGGCCCAAGTACTCCAACCGCCGGGTCAGAGCAAGGCAGACTTGCCAAGGTTAAAGGCCAAACTAATGTCCTTCAGGGAGTGTATCATTATCAAAATGTTGTCCTGCAGTATGGAATGAGTCACTGCATGCAGAAACAGGTCGTCCACGTAACCAATCACTGCCATTCCCTGTTGTCTCAGTAATGAAAGGACTGGGACTTGGCCTTTAATGTATACCCAAGGAGCAGAGGCCAGACTGAAACAGCACAACAAATTGACAATGTGCATCCCAAACTGCAAAGCGTAGAAGCACAGGTGTCCAACGCAGATGGGAATGTGTACATATGTATCCTTGATGACTACGGATATATCAGAAAAAAAAGCCCCTGATGTAGTCCATCTTAAACTTCCGAACATGCCCAGAGCAATTCTTGAGATCCAGTATCTGGACAATTTCTTTCTTGAGAACCATAAACCTGTAGGGTAAAATCCTTGAAAATTTTCCAGATCCGAAACAAAGGGCAGCACTCCCCAGACAGGAAGATCTGCAGATGTGCAGTGAGGCATCAAAATTCACCTCACCCTGGAAGGGAAATTGTGCCAAATATCAGGTAGACAGAGAACAAATCTGTCCAGTACCCAGATGCTGGGGATGGGCATAAATACTCATGACAAGGGTTTGAGAGTCTTTCCTGGGACTTGGGATGACCTACTAAGCCTAGGAGACAGGGCCTCATCAAAAGCATAACAATACCAAAAGAAAAAGGTACAGGATCACCAAGAACAATCAAATCACCCGAGAGGGTACAGGAGAGGACAGGGGGTGTGTGTACTGACCACATCCTAAAGATGGAGAGATTACCTTCCCCATGACAGAACACCTCTCAGCTCAAGCTTTGTCTGCCTAGCAGGGACACTGAGCAACCAGCACCAAGCCAATTTGGTCATATGTGCCCCAATGTTAGGAAACTCAGTGCATCGCTGTAGGTGGGCATATGATAACTGGATCAAGATCATCTAGTTTGTCGCTTAGCCAGTGGATGAAAGAAAAAAATTACAAATCACAACAAAAAAGAGAAACCAACCCCCCCCCCCCCCCAAAAAAAAAAAAAAAAAAAAAAGCGATGGAACCACAGGTCCTAGCAGGGAACTAGTGTAACTCCTTACACTAGGCAGACATTTCTGACTTGTCTATAGCAGAGAGGGGGTTTCATACAAGCTAGAACTGCCCATAGGTGATACAGTGTTCTGTTCTGCCTAGTATCCTACTCATGTAAGTGGTGCTATTAACCCATTGGTCAAATAAAAGAAGCTTTATTTTTTTATGTTCATTTTTTATTGAATTGTAACCATAAGAGGGAAAAACAATAAAGGTTAAATATGTACAGCCCTGGCCAAAAGTTTTGAGAATAACACCAATATAAATATTTAGTCTGCTGCCTCAGTTTTTATTATGGAAATTTGCCTATATTCCAGAATTTTATCAAGAGTGATCAAATGAATTATATAAAATACAATAAAAAATGAGAAATTTTAAAAAAAGACCATCCAATATTGTAGCAGCGCTTGGTTATTGGGTACTGAAACCCAATAGACCCCAATAAAATTGATGAGTATAGGTAAAATAGATAAATTAATAAATAATTAATACCATAAATCAATGAATAGATATTTGATAAACCAAGTGCGAATAAATAAATAAATAAATAAATATATGGATATAAATATAAATATTTAGATGTCCACAATCAGTATCAGTAACAGTATCTATAACTATATCAGAAGTTCATGAATGAATAAAGCATAGTCCAGTGGTATCCAGATAAAATATTGGGATTTGCTGATAAGTGCGCTTATATTATCCTGCAGTGTGGTCTAATCTCTTAGGTTCTTCCACCAATGCACTTCACCTCGTGAAAGAAAACGGGATCCCCTATGGGGCCGCACTCACCAGAGACAAAATCAAGTAAGGCATGTAATCTCCAAATCAGATTCTGCTACCTCCTTTCTCCTCCAATCTCCTCCACAGCCTCTGGTCAACAGCTCATCAATATCAGCCCCGCCATATATGGAAAAAATTGGGTCCACATAGTGTAATATTGCTTTAGACAAATTTATTCACCCCAAGAAAATATCCCTTTAAAATTCAAACGTACCAAAAATGATATTAAAAACAGCATGTAAGACAAATGTAGGTGCTCTACTATGCCTGGTGTCACTTTCCGGTATAGTAACGCTAGTTTCCGCTCGGCCGAGCGGTGAGAATAGCGTGTAGAGGACTTCCCGGTCTGTGGAACGCAGGGTTGGAGCGCAGAACGTCACTTCCTTGGTTGCCTGGTCTACGTCCCTGACGCGCGTTTCGTCATATCAGACTTCGTCACGAGGGCGCCCTCGTGACGAAGTCGGATATGACGAAACGCGCGTCAGGGACGTAGACCAGGCAACCAAGGAAGTGACGTTCTGCGCTCCAACCCTGCGTTCCACAGACCGGGAAGTCCTCTACACGCTATTCTCACCGCTCGGCCGAGCGGAAACTAGCGTTACTATACCGGAAAGTGACACCAGGCATAGTAGAGCACCTTTAGATTCGTATATCTTTACATTGATATTTGCAGTTGGTGAGTGCGGCCCCATAGGGGATCCCGTTTTCTTTCACGAGGTGAAGTGCATTGGTGGAAGAACCTAAGAGATTAGACCACACTGCAATTGCAAAGTCCCTCTTTGCCATTAAAAGGAACTTAATCCCCAAAAGAAATGTCCACTGCATTTCAGCCCTGCCACAAAAGTACCAGCTGACATCAAGTCAGTGATTCTCTTGTTAACACAGGTGTCAGTGTTGACAAGGACAAGGCTAGAAATCACTCTGTAATGATGATTGTGTTTGAATAACAGACTGGAAGCCTTAAAAGGTGGGTGGTGCTTGAAATCATTGTTCTTCCTCTGTTAACCACTTAAGGACTGAGCCTCTTTCTGATATTTGTTGTTTACAAGTTAAAAAACTATGTATTTGCTAGAAAATTACTTAGAACCCCCAAACATACTTTTTTCTTCCCAATACCCTAGATAATAAAATGGTGGTTGTTGCAATACTTTCTATCACACTGTATTTGTGCAGCGGTCTTACAAGCACACTTTTTTTTGGAAAACATATGATATCAGTAAGGTTAAACTAATTTTTTTTTTTCTTAATTGTGAAAGATAATGTTACACTGAGGAAATTGATACTTAACATGTCATGCTTCAAAATTGTTCCCGCTCATGGAATGGCAACAAACTTTTAGCCTTAAAAACCTCCATAGGCGACGTTTAAAAAAATTCTACAGGTTGCATGTTTTGAGTTACAGAGGAGGTATAGGGCTAGAATTAATGCTCTTGCTCTACCAATCGCGGTAATACCTCATGTGTGGTTTGAACACGGTTTTCACATGCGGGTGTTACTCACATATGCGTTTGCTTCTGCACGTAAGCTCGGCGGGACGGGGCACGTTTAAAAATGTATTTTTTTTTTCTTATTTTACCTTGCATTTTTTATTTTTACACTGTTCTTTAAAAAAAAAAAAAAAAAAAAAAAAAAAAGAAAGAAAAACTGTCACTTGTATTCCTATTACAAGGAATGTAAACATACCTTGTAATAGAAAAAAAGCATCACTGGACCTCTTAAATATGAGAGCTGGGGTCAAAAAGACCTCAGATCTCATATTTACACTAAAATGCAATAACAAAAAAAAATATGTCATTTGAATTTTATTTTATTTTTTTAAATGGCCCTCTAAGAGCTACGGGCAGAAGTGACATTTTGACATCACTTCCTGCCTGCAATGGTATGGAGATGAGTGGGGGCCATCTTCCCCTCACTAGTCTCCATGCCAAACATGAAGAAGGATCCGATCACCTCCGCCACTGCGACGGCTCCAGTTAGCAGTGGAAGGCACCTGAGCACGGCGGGGGCCCTCTCCCACCACCGATAATGATATTGTGGCGAATCCACCGTAGAGACCACTATTATCGGAAACCGGACTGCCCACAGAAGAAGGATACCAGGGTTATGGCAGCTAACTGCTGCCATAACAAAGATATCCCTCTTCAAAGTTAGGACGTATAGCAGCGTGTGGCGGTCCGGAAGTGGTTAACCATGGTTACCTGCAGGGAAACACGTGCAGTCATCATAGCTTTGCGAAAAGAGGGATTTACAAGCAAGAATATTGCTGCTACTAAGACTGCCCTTAAATCAACCATTTATCGGAACATAAAGAACTTCAAGAAGTGGGGAGAAGACTTTTGGAAAATGGCCTGGTGTAAAGAAGGGCACAAAAAAAGTGACTTCTCTCCAAAAAAAAAACATCAGGGACTGATATCCTGCAAAAGGTAAAGGGATTGAATTGCCGAGGACTGGGGTACACTCGTTTTTGCTGATGAATCCCCTTTCGGATTGTTTGAGGCACCTGGCAAAAAAACCTTGTCTAGGGAAGTAAAAGTGAGCACTACCATCAGTCCTGTGTCATGCCAACAGTAAAGCATCTTGAGAACATTCACGTGTGAGGTTGCTTCTCAACCAAGGAAGTAGGCTCACTCACAATTTTGCCTAAGAACACAGCCATGAATAAAGAATGGTACAAAAACATCCTTCCGAGAGCAACTTCTCTCAAACCATCTAAGAATAGTCTGGTGACAAACAATGCCTATTCCAGCATGATGGAGCACCTTGCGATGAGGCAAAAGTGATAACCAAGTGGTTTGGGGAAGAATCAACATTTTGGGTTCATGGCCAGGAAACTCCCTAGACCTTAATCTCATTAAGAAATTGTGGTTAATCCTCAATTAGAGGATGACCCCCCCCCAAAAAAAAAGTAAAATAAAAAACAAAAAATAAATAAAAAAAATCTAACAAACTCCAAGTATTGATTATGCAAGAACAGACTGCCATCAGGCAGGTTGTGGCACAGAAGTTGATTGACAGTATGCCAGGGGGGAATTGCAGAGGTCTTGAAAAACAAGGGTCAATCCTGCAAATATTGACTTGTTGCATAAACTTAACCACTTATGGGCCAGCTGTCATTTTATGTTGCTACTTTAAAGAGGAATATCATTATTGCAGCAGCTGGCTGGCGTAACCTTAGTATCCTCTTCTTCAGCAGGCGGTCCGCTTCAAGATGTTGGTCTCTGCGGCAGATTTGATGTTGGTCTCGGCGGCGGTGAGAGAGGGCCCCAGAGTCCTCTGCCGCTTACCGGAGCCGTCAGTAGTGGCAGAGGCGATCGGGTCTGCTCCCTAGCTTGGCATGGAGATGAGTGAGGGAAAGATGTGCCCCACCTATCTCCATATCATTGCAGGGCGGAAGCAACGTCAAAATGTCACTTAGACCCATAGCTCTTAAAGGGACTACATTTTTATTGCATTTTAGTGTAAATATGAGATCTGAGGTCTTTTTGACCCCAGATCTCATATTTAGGTTCCATGCACACTGGACGTTAAAATAACATTATAAAAAGACCAGCAGCTTTGCAGTTTTTTTTTAAGTTTTTGCAATAGCGTTTATGAACGTTTTTTTTTTTTTCCAATGGATCAAAAAAGGTAAAAAACGCTGGCAAGACACGTTTGAGCGTTTAACATTTATCAGCATTCTTTGTGGTCAAAGCTCCTGAACGTGATTTTAGGGCGTTCAGACAACAGCCCATAAACTCCACTGCTGATAAACGTACAAAAACTTCCATGTGTGCATGGATACATAGGATAACAGAGGGGAGCTTATGGGCCGTTAAATAAAAAAAATGCCTACACTCCCAAAAATGGCCGTTTATGAGCTTCAGTGTGCGTAGAGCCTTAAGAGGTTCAGTGGTGCTTTTTTTATTATTAAAAGGGATGTTTACATTCCTTTGGATATGAATAAAAGTGAAAAAAAAAATTTCTTTAAAGAACAGTGTAAAAAAAAAAAAAAAAAAAGTATTTTTTTTTTCCAAAAAAGCATGCTTGTAAGACCGCTGCGCAAATATGGTGTGACAAAATGTTCTGAAATTACCATTTTATTCTCTAGGGTGTTAGAAAAAAAAATATATTGTTTGGGGGTTCTAAGTAATTTTATAGCAAAAAAAAAAAAAAAAAATGATTTTAACTTGTAAACAAGTTTGAAAAATAAGCCGGTAAATGCAATTGTTATTAAAAGCCTTTGGCACTTTTGAAATGCTTGTAATTATACGTCAGTATACCATAGTAACATCTGACAAAAATAGCTGAAAACACTGAAGCAGCAGACTGTGAAATAACTTTTGGTAAAAACTTACTTTTTGGTAGATATATATAGTATATTGGGCCTAACAATCTCAAAAGATACTTACTGCCAGTGGACTGGTGAACAGATACATTTTCAGCAAACTAAAATCCGAAAGAAAAAAGGATTCCTCATACCAAGATTCATAATCATCTCTCTAAGGCTGGCTTCACACTGGGGCGGTGCGGGGCGGCGACGGTAAAGCAGCGCTATATTTAGCGCTGCTTTACCATCGTTTTTCCCGCGGTATGCGGCCGCTAGCGGGGTGGTTTTAACCCCCGCTAGCGGCCGCAAAAGGGTTAAAAACCTCCGCAAAGCGCCGCTGCAGCGGCGGTTTGCGGGCGGTATCCCCGCGGTTTCCCATTGATTCCAATGGGAAGGAGCGGTATAGGAGCGGTGAATACACCGCTCCTTCACCGCTCCAAAGATGCTGCTAGCAGGACTTTTGTTGCGGTCCTGCTAGCGCACCGCTCCAGTGTGAAAGCCCGCCGGCTTTCACACTGGAGTGAATGGGGCCGGTTTTTTCAGGCGGTACACAGGCGCTATTTTTAGCGCCGTACCGCCTGAAAACCGCCCCAGTGTGAAAGGGGCCTAAAGGTTAAATGGCTCATATCTTTGTCGAAGTATATGGGAGGGGGAGGTACTCTGCCATGTGAGGCAAGGATGCTCTAGCTCCGTCTCCCAGACCGGACTGAGCGATGCGACCCAGAGCCTGCATACCCGGTTACCCGAGGGCTGGCCTGGGCTGGGGTGCAAGGAGGTGAGTGAAGGCAGGCAGTATGGATCAGTGGTGATTGGAGCATCACCACCCGAGGAGAGCTGTATAAGGTCAGACTGGATATCACACAGCTGTGAGCAGTCAGCTCTCAGTGATCCTTGCATTTTTTTTTCTTTTTTGAGCTGCATGTCAGTGAGCCGGCCGGCTAGCCCAATCGAGGTCCCTGCTAGCCTCTACCCGGCTCTGCTATCTGCCTGCTATCTAGCTCTGCACTTTTTTTTTTTTTTTTAAAGACCTGCATGATTCATTCTGGGGTGGGCAGTGTGCATGCAGTGTGCAGGTTGTGTGTATCTGCAGTATACCAGTTTTAACCTGCTAACCCAATTTTATTTTGGAACTACCCCTGGTGACATGACTAGCAGGCAGAGGAGAACAAACCAGCCCAAGCCAACGATGCAGCGAGACCGGACCTGTGGCCAGCTATCTCTTTTTCAGGAGTGAAAGAAGAGCTGCCCGCCCCCCATTCTCCTGGAGCTTTAAGAGGGGAGGGTGTGTGCAATTGCAGTAACCCCAGCCACTATGGAGGTTAAGGAGAGGAGCAGTCCACCTGGCTCATCCAGCACTTAGAGTGCAATCAACAAAAGTGAAGACTGGAGGTAGCAATCTGGGGGTAAAGTCCTGACTTATCTGACCTACTTGACTTGTCTGGGTCTACCCCTGCACCTCTCACATTCTGCATCCTTTCAGGCTATAGTACAGTCACAGGTGAAGCCACAGTTATGTCAAATACAAGCCCAAAAACATCTGAAGCTACCAATGTAGACTCAGCCACTGCTACCATTGCCGTTACCACCACGGGTACAGCTGGCACAGCAGATACTGATGTTACTATTATTACAATCCGAACTAGACCAGTGGGTGCAGCCAGAGGTACCGTGGCCATAGTCCGTCAGTGACACATCAATCACATTTAAGTGAACATCTTCTTTTGCAGAGCCAATTTTAAGTACAGCAACTACAGTCGCAACAGTTACAGCAACAATTAGTCACAGGAACACCCACTACCAGCTGCATACGCAACAGTCAGAGCCGCACTCAGTTAAAGCCACAGATGCAGTTGCCGCTCCAGACAATCACAATAACAGCCAGTGCCACAACCACAATTGCAGCCACAGTTACATCATATATGCAAACAGTCGCAAGCAGAGATTCCCTAGTATTAGGGTTTCCCATTTGGGTTATAGGCGAAGGAAGTGTATACCACGGTGGTTTATAGAGGGTGCAGTGACTTAACAAGATTTCTGAAAGTTCTAGGCCTTGCTGAGATGACAATCCCATGAAGAGCCAAGGATGGATTGTGTCCAAATTCCACTACCATCAATCTCATGGAGTAGGGGATCCAGCAGTCCTCACAGGCGACGGATAGCAACATATACTCAGGGAGAGGCAGACTAAAACTTAATTTTAACGTGGACTTAAGCTGATGTGGCCAATAATCAAGTGGGACGTTCATGCAAAAGGGGAAAAAAAGGGGGGGAAATGTAAGTTGTTTTTTGTTTGTTTTATTTCCATTTCTGCATGTGTGTCTTAGGCTGTCACTTTGGAGAAGGTACCTTTGTACAGAGAAGGGGAAGGAATGAGAAAGGAACACCGAGATGAGGAGCTCCTATAAAAGAGCTTTTTAACTAAAGTGGCAGAGGTTTCAACAAAGGTCATATCTTTACTTTTGTTTCGTTTTCTTGCACTTCTGTGTGTATATAGTATAAATTGAATTTGATTAGAGCTTGGACTGTACCTTTTACCCCCCCCCCCCCCCCCCATAGGGTTGGTTCCACTGTTTGGAGCTCAGTCCAATTTGGACACTCGCAGAAAGCCTAAAAGCGGGTGCCCTGTTGTCGGGCCATATGTGAAAACCTTAGGGTCTTTTTTTTTTTGTTTTTTATTTATTCATTTATGGGTGCATGTATGTAGTGAAGTTATTTATTTTTTTGGTTGTTTTTTTTTTTTTATGTGGATTGTTCCTGATCCTTGTTAATTTTTCCTCCTATTACCTATGGCTTATGATGGCCTCTATTAAGGTTATATCATAATGTACAGAGGTTGAGTTCCCTGAATAAACAAAATAATATTTTGTTGGAGTTGAAGCGTTTAAACCCCCAGATTGTAATGCTGAAAGACACACGTCACACCCACTTCCACCCCTAAATTGCCTCTGTAGATGTTTAATCAGTGGTGTTTAAGTACAACACCAGTTTCAAAAGCTAGGGGGGTTGCTATAGCCATCCACAAAAATTTCACTTTTTTAGTTAAGGAAACCCATATAGACACTGAGGGTCGTTTTGTATTTGTGAAGGGACAGATTTATGGTCAGACTTATACCTTCACTACAATATACACGTCTAATACCCATCAAATAACATATATAGATAGGGTTCTCTCTAAACTAACATTTGAAGAGGGTAGTTACTTTTTTCACACAAATAGAGCTTTCTTTTGGTGGTATTTAATCACCACTGGGATTTTTATTTTTTGTGCTATAAACAAAAAAAAAAAAAGGTTTTCGCTTCCGTTATAAAATTTTGCAAATTAGTAATTGTTCTTGATGAATTTTGGTCAAAATGTATACTGCTACATATCTTTGGAAAAAAAATAAAAATAAATAGTGTATATCATTTGACCTTTGTGAAGGTTAGAGTCTACAATCTCTGGTGCCAATCACTGAAAATTGATCACGTCTCATTTCTTGACACTAACAAGGCAGGAAAGTACAAATACCTCCCAAATGACCCCTTTTCGGAAAAGTAGACTTTCCAAGCTATTTAGTAAGAGGCATTGTGAGTTTTTTTACGTTGTAATATTTTCCCACAATTCTTTGCATTTTTCTTTTTTTAACCACAAAATGATCATATTAACAGGTTATTCCTCTCACATGGCATATGCATACTTCTAACTACACCCCCAAAACACATTCTACTACTCCTCCTGAGTATGGCGATACCACATGCAAGACTTTTTCACAGCCTGGCCACACAGAGGGGCCCAACATGCAGGGAGCACCATCAGGTGTTATAGGGACATAAATTACACATTTCCTGACAACCTATCACACTTTTGAAGGCCCTGGAGCACCAGGACAATGGAAATGCCCAAAAAAATACCCCATTTTGGGAAGAGAACACCTCAACGTACGTCTTTTTTCCACGTTTTTGGAAAATGTGGAAAGAAAATGAACACACATTTTTCTTTTTTAAACATGTTTACAGCACTGACGAGGATCCACTGAGAAGGTGACATTGATGAGCACTTACTGATGGAAACTGTATTGACACTAATGGGCATTTTAGTGGCACTGTAAAAGCACAGATGTGGAACTGTAGGGCATTGATGTGGTACAGATGTGCACTGATGGGGCATTGTAGAGCACAGGAGTGGCACGGATGGGGCACAGATGTTCGCTAATTGGGCCACTGTAGAGCACTGATGTGGCACAGATGTGCACTGTGGCACAGAAGTGGCACATAGATGTTGCACTGTAGCGCCCTGTTGGGGAACAAATTGACACTTGCACAAGAAAAAATAAATAAAAACTCAAGCAGCCTCGCATCTCTAAAAAAGAGAATATAAAAAGGGAACAAAGCTGTCGGTCAGAGGGGCTTTGATCTCCCAAGGTTATAGGCTTTAAAAGCAAAATCCTGAAGATATATGGCAACTGATTTTGGAGATACAGCGATTAGAAAACTTACATAAACACTTTCAATCTCCTGAAACAGAGAGTCATCTTAGTGAGGTACGCAGTAACGGACATCCCCAGGGACCTGGAGACAGCGTTTTTGGTCATCACGGTGATCAGGGTTGCTATGAGGATCACAGGAGAAGGTAACACTGATAAAAGGTACCATCTGTATGCCTATTTGATGTTTTGACTGCTAAGCCTAGTAGGTCTGCTGCAACTGCTCCTGCTGCTTCAGATGCGACTAACATTCCTACTTGATCAAACTGCAACTGCTTCTGACACTGCTACTTCTGATCCAACTAATATTGACTTCTTGCTTACACACTGCTGACAGGATTAATGCTAACATTAACAAGCGCCATTAGAGCGGAAAGCTGAAAACAAAATTTTCTCGCCCCAATTACTTGCGCTCGCAGTGGGTGTGTCTTTATTGAAGCAACTATGGACATAGCGACTATTACTAGCGAGATCACCCCCATTGTTAGTGTAACAGACACTGTCATTGGTAATCACTACTGATATTAAAGTGATCTTTGCACTCCCCGGGCACTTGACAGCAACAAAATTGACAGTTGGCCTGGCTGAGATTGCTGTCCCTATTGTTGCTGTCCTTACTGTTGCTGGTATAGTAAAAATTAAGTTGCCAAGGTGCCTATTGGGCTTTCCGCTGTGGCTGTGACCATCGAGAGAACCGAAAGCCGCCGTTTGCGACATCCCCGGATTGCTGTCTCCCCTTGTAGAGCGACATAGGAGCACAGCGGGTACTGTTATCGAGTGGACCAATGAGGGGGAAGCATTAACATTGCCACCCAGGCGGTAGTAGCAGCCAATTTTGAGAAGGCCATCTCTACTCTCTCGCTAGTATCAACTATTAATCGACTGGCAGCATCATACATTCCATTATATAGCTTGATACAGTTAATAAGCAACTTAGTTAAATCAGAGGAATTTGAGGTACTATCAAGGCAGCGAATACCAGCCAATTTATTATTTGTAAGGTCCAGAAACAACTAAATTCTACACTATACCTGCCAGTGATACTGTCGCGGACATGGACATTATTATTTTCTTTTTTTTCTTTAAGAGCAGCACTCAATAGTGGGTAAACAAGAAACACAAACTTTGGATTGGTTATGGGTTTAAGATGTATATAAGATGTATTGATGTCTTCAAGCCTGCTTGAGTGCATGTGGTATTTTTTTATTTTTATTTTTATTTAGGTGACCTGATTGCACTGTTTAATTTGGTTCATAATGCATCTGTGAAAGGGAAGGCAATTTTGAATACCAGTGTTGATTAGAGATAGAGGGTAAAGAGAGAGAACGAGGAGAGACTGAGAAAATGGGTCCTGTTTAGCTACTTGAAGCGGGCAAAATGAGGGGGGAAACAAAAGCAAAATGAGTAAAAGCGTACACGCCGCTGCTAGCCCGGGAGGTATCCAACGCTACATGGCTAACAACCTGGCTAACAACCTGCAGCCTTAAGCTGTTCATTCTGCACCGATAATGAGCAAGCAGAACAACCGAACACCGCACACTCGATCCCGCCGTACGGTGACGGCCTCACAGGGCAGAAGCATATCTGATATCTTTAGAAGTCAGTCAATGTCCTGGGACAATGTGGCCGGGGCCAAGATGGCACCAACACACGCGAAAGGACGACTTCAGTGAAGACTCTCAGTCCTCGGCAGAGGACAACAGTAGGAGTCTTTCACACCCTAATCACCCCCTTACATATGCGGGCATGTCAATGTTTGCGGCGGATATTAAATCCACATTCTCTGCAGCAATAACGGATTTAAAATCCAATCTGCTGGTGCTTACTGAGAAAATGGCCGCAGCTGAGGCGGCTGGAAAACACAGAGAAAAGGCTATCCACAGACTTGAGAAAGTCACTTATTCACATTCTAACTACTTCATAGAAATGAATAGACATTTGGAGGACCTTGATAACAGGGGGAGAAGGTGTAATATAAGGGTCAGAGGAGTCCCTGAGACTGTGGATAATGACCAAATCCCTCCAGCACTTCAGAGGCTGTTTAATAGCCTATTAGAAAGACCTGAAGACACTGCAATAGAGTTTGTGAGAGCACACAGGGCACAGAGCACGAGGCCCAGACAACATGCCTCCTCGTGATGTTCTATGCTGCCCGCAGAACTTTGCACGGATGAAACGGATGCAAAAAGCATGCCGCAACTACCAAATTGTGTTTAACGGGGAGGTGATAATGCTTTTTCAGGACTTGTCCTAAATAACTTTGAAAAATCGCAGAGCACTGCGACCTCTTTTAGATAAGCTCTGTGAAAAAGATCTGCGTTACACCTGGCGCTTCCCCTTCGCCTTATTGGTGACCCACAACTGGGTCCCATCAAGCTACCTGACTGGTACCAGGAATTTCTCCCTCCACCATTACAATGTAGCCCCCCCTGCTCACCGTTTGCATCGCCAGAAAAAAGGATAACAAAGAAGCTGAAACAGAGCCGTCAGGGAGGCTCGCTTCCCAGCACACCCAGAGCCCGTTCATCCGGAGCCCCAGATGACCCATCGAGGAAGGATCGGGAAATGTGTTGCTCTTATTTTTTTATTCATCATTGGCCATTTTGCTCTTGTTTTTTTACTTTTTTTTTGTTACCTTTCATTTTAATTGCTTCCATTATAAATGAGCATACGCTGCCCTGTTCACATGTGGCCTATGGGGTTTGTGATGTCCTTTATCCAATACAGTAGTGTGACTGAACTTTTTTACCCCCCCCCCCCCCCCCTCAGCTAAAGGTTTGCATCTGCTCCAGTGTTTGCAGTTGCGGGTTATGCACCCTCGGCTTCTGCTGAAAAGTCTATAGACTGGGTACCCTCCTGGTCCCCTCGGGTGTTGAAGGACTCTCAACACCAGCTATAACTCATAGGCCCACCAAACATGGTTCCCAACCCACATATTTGTTTAACACAGGTTATGCTGTTATATTGGTTTAAGAATATTTTTCTTTATTCCTCCCTTGTATGATAAGCAGGATTTGGTCAGATATGTTCCAACAATATGATTGTAGTTTTTTGGGGAGGGATCAAAATTTGGGCAACTAACTGGCCAGTGAGACTTGGAAAAGGGAACTAAGGTACCTCATTGGCCAGTTTTTCTTTCCCCTTTTTGTTTTTTCTTTAAGACCATGGTTGTTCTCCAGTGCAGGATGGCTATACATGGCCTTTACTATTTGCTACCTAAAAAGAGGCTGAAGGCCTCCTATCTTTGTTACTATAGTTTATATCTCTTATAAAGTTAAAGGCTGTTTTGATAGATACTGCCCATTTCGGCTGGTACCTCCCACCTCCCCACAAAGTGCTTCCAAGGTGACCTGAGTCCCTGGAAAGTACGCCATATTGGACCTTACAGATAGGATACCTATTTGAAGGGGAATGTTCCATGACCTCCTCTCTTTCTACTACTATTTTCTGTTTCTCCCTAGTATTCTTTTTTTTTTACGATAGCCATCTATACTCATATAAGCATACACTGAAAAAATCTATACCTGTACCCACGTCTTTTTTGATCAGTGTTGTTCACAAGACCCAGCTCTCCGGATCTGTCCACGATGGTAAAATGGCATACTCATTGCTAGGCCGACACTCCGCGGTAATATCTCATAACTTAAGAGGCTTGAATATACCAGAGAAAAGAACAGCTCTTCTGCGAGAGCTAAAGAAAGGTAGGCCTTAGGGGTGCAACGGATCAAAAAACTCACGGATCGGATTGATCCTCGGATCAGGAGTCACGGATCGAATCATTTTTCGGATCAGCAAATAATAATTGAATTTGCAAAAACCTGTGAAAATTCCGCCACCATATAGTCCCCACTGTAATATCCACGTCATCTCCCCACTGTAATATTGGCTGGGTATCGCAGAGTATTGGCTGGGTATCGCAGAGTATTGGCAGGGTATCGCAGAGTATTGGCAGGGTATCGCAGAGTATTGGCAGGGTATCGCAGAGTATTGGCAGGGTATCGCAGAGTATTGGCAGGGTATCGCAGAGTATTGGCAGGGTAATGCAGAGTATCGCAGAGTATTGGCTGGGTAATGCAGAGTATCGCAGAGTATTGGCTGGGTAATGCAGAGTATCGCAGAGTATTGGCTGGGTAATGCAGCGTATATGCAGGGTAATGCAGAGTATATGCAGGGTAATGCAGAGTAAATGCAGGATATTGGCTGGGTAATGCAGGGTATGTTTACAAGTGATCGCTCCGTCATTTGACGGAGCGATCACATTGTAAACAGTGGCCGGGTGTACCAAGATGGCCGCCGCTCCGGAGCTAGGCCGATGCAGCGGCCTTGCCTAAGGCCGCCGGGTGTACAAAGATGGCCGCCGCCGCTCCGGAGCTAGGCCGAAGCCGCGGCCTTTCCTAAGGCCGAGGCCGCGGAGCGCTCCGCGGATCGCGGGGTGTGCCGATCCGAACGGGGTGGCCCGTTCGGATCACGGATCGGCGACGATCCGTTGCACCCCTAGTAGGCCTCATTTCACCTTTCTACAAGAGACGCACTTAAAACACATAATGTACCCAGGCTCACTGATTCCTATTTTACTGAAGCACATCATGCTACAAATGACTCAGTCAAGTCGAAAGGGGTCTCTATACTAATCAGCAGGGATGCCAATTTTGAAATGACTGACAAATTGACGGACCAGGAAGGGAGAGACCTTTTCCTTAAAAGGGAAATATAATGGTGTGCCAACAACACTAGCTAATGTTTATTTTCCAAACTCATCGCACCTGACTTTTTGTCGCCGGGTGATGGGGGAACTTGAGGCCTTCAGTTCAGGATGTGTAATCCTGGGCAGGGACTTCAACCTTCCCCTAAAACCATTGACAGATACATCGTCAGGTACATCATACAACATACAGAATTCTAAAAAAGTCTGAAGTCAATACTGAACTCACTTCACCTCATTGATACTTGGCGATATCTACACCCAGATGGTAGCGACTTTACTTTTTTTTCAGTCCCTCATGCTAGATACTCGAGGATCGATTACATTTTTATAACACGTAAAGACTTACACACGGTCGCAAAGGTGAATATAGGCATCCAATCCATGTCTGATGCCCCTGTGTCTCTGACCCCTACAACCTCTCTGACCAAGACATCTACTTGGCGATTGAATTCTTTACTCTTGACGGATCATAAGCTGTTACCAAAAATCACTTCAAATTTGAAGGGATTTTTTTACCCATAATGTAACTCCGGAGACAGACCCTCTGATCATATGGGAAGCACATAAGTGCTACATCAGGGGGGAATTGATATAAGCGGGGGCTTAGCAAAAGACAGGGAAAGGAGATTTCAGGATTAATTGATCAGATTTCAAATTTAGAGTCACAACACAAACAATCCCTAAAAATACGGAGCATGACTGAATTACTCGACGCAAGGAAATCCCTACAACAAATAATTGATGCCACTACTAAACAATTCCTATTCTTTAGGAAAAAAAAAAATATACTATGAACACTGAGACAAAACAGGCAAATTCTTAGCCAGAGCCCTGAGAGACCCCAGACATAACAATAAATTTGTAGGTATACAAAACAAAACAGGAACACTGGACCATACTGATAAACAGATTGCCCAACATTTCCATGACTACTATTCCAACCTCTCTAACTTACCGGCCCCACATAAGCCTGCAGACGTGCAAGGTAATAGAGCACAAATAATACAAGATTACTTACATTCGGCCAAGCTCCCTAAACTAATTGAAACTGACACTGAACTTATAGAACAACCTATTGACGACTCTGAGATAAGATTAGCAATAAAAGACCTGAAAACAGGGAAGAGTCCTGGCCCAGACGGTTTCTCGTCTATTTATTACAGAACTTTCATAGACATCCTGACCAATCCACTACTGAAAGCATTAAATTCCTTTTCCACACCCAGAGAAGTCCCCCCGACATTTCTTGGGGCACACATAACTGTATTACCCAAACCAAATAAAGACCCGACACACTGCCCTAGCTACAGACCAATCTCGCTACTGAATTTAGACGTGAAACTACTGACAAAAATAGTAACCTGCACAAAGTCAGAGGCAATGAATATCACACTACCGGAGAAATTATTAAAAATAGTACAATCCAATAGCACCTTTAAATGGGAAACCTCCGCCCTGAAATACCTGGGCATATGGTTGACCCGGCAACTGTCTCAAATCTTTCATAGGAACTTCATGCCCATACTTACAACCATAAAAAAGGATCTACTCTCCAGGTATGCAAAAAATTACTTTTCCTAGTTTGGCAGGGCGGCCATATGTAAAATGTCCATCTTGCCTAGAATTTTGTACCTTTTCCGAACCTTACCCATAAAGATCCCGCAAAGTTTCTTTAAAACCCCACAAGCGACCCAACTAGAATTTGGGCACACAAACGTCCTAGGATCAAGTTTGACTTGATAACAAGGATAAAGAACAGAGGGGGAATGGAACTACCCGATTATAGGAAATATTACTATGCCTCTCACATAACCAGGATCATAGATTGTCACTGCCAGCGGAATGTTAAGGATTGGGTCTCCCTGGAAAATTATTAAAGTCCAGTTCCCCTGAGATTTTCGCCCTGGCAGTCATTGACGGGCTACCCGCCAGCCTTACGGCAACACCCTCTACTTAACGCAACCCTATCGATCTTCCATGCAATTACAAAAAACTCAGAGGTTTCCACACCCCTCAGCCCACTCACTCCGCTTAAAAACAATCCTGACTTTCCACCAAGAATAGGGAACCACTCACTGCAAAAGAAGGACATAGGTACACCCTTGCTTACAAAGCATTGTTTTGAAAATGACCTAATCAAAGACTATAATGAACTGAAAGTAGATAACCATACTCAGGGCCTACCGCTCTGGACGTACTTTCAGATACGTAGCTATGTCAACAACACACGCCGTAAGGCACATTTTATTAAACAGCTAACAGAGATGGAATCAGTGTGCCTGGAGGGAGCTCCGATTCACAAAGCCACTTCACTAGCTTACTCTTGGATGCAAATCTCAAAACCACAAAACTTAAACAGATTCCGGTAGAGCTGGTCTAGAGAGCTCAACATGGAGCTAACGGATAGATAATGGCAAAAGGCATACATACTCGCTCACAAATGTTTCTTGAGTACCAGAATGCAAGAAACAACATATAAATTGCTCACACAATGGTACGCCACACCGGCCAAATTGCATAAATGATACCCTCAAACGTCAGAACTTTTTTGGCGATGTAGGCAAGCAGAAGGCACTATTCTTCATATATGGTGGCAGTGTCCTCTAATAGCTCCATTTTGGACAGAGGTGATAAAAGCCATACGTCATATTACAGGAACTTCATTGAAGCTCGATGCAGCATGTTGTCTACTCCATGTCAATAACTTTTCACTCTCAAAATACAAGATGTCTCTAACTAGACATCTGCTAAAAGCAGCCAAATCACTTATATCCTTATATTGGAAATCCACCACTGTACCCTCCATCAAAGAGTGGCTTCACAATATTGTGGACATACGTGACGGAGGAGACACTTGCACAGTCCAGCGATGCGGCTGAAAGGTACCATCAAACATGGTCTCCCTGGATCGCCTTTAGATTCTCACGAGAATATGAGAAACTTAGATCACCAGCGAATGACTGAAGAAACACTACCAATACCCTAAAAGAGAAGCAGGATTGTACCTGCACGCTGCACAGATCTATACTTAGTTTTGAACAATAAAGCAATAGAAATCAGAAGGGGAAAAAGCCCACTTCTTCATCTACATAGGAAGATTTCCCCAATTAAAAGTCCAACAACAAAATGATCGTGCCAACTTCAAAAGAGAAGGTCTTGCATGATACTTCCAAGCGGGGGTATTAGTATAATGTTGCTACAATAGATAGCTACTTACTTCCAGTCTATATTTCCTTCAATTCTCTCATTTGCAACTTTTCTTTCACCCTCATCTACTGCCCTCTAAATCTGTATTTTCTTTCCCAATACCCAACTCACACACGATACCAAAACAGAATGTAATTATACTGAGGTAATTGTAAAAAATAAAATGTGTCTCGGAAACGAAGCTTCAAAAGAAGAAGAAGCTTCTACTGCTTGATATATGATTGTGTTTGTTCCTGGTTTCAGATGTATGTATTATTGTTTTTTGTTGATTTACGCTGTATTGACTAGACAATGTTACACTTGTATTCATATTGATAGTGATAACATGTACCATGCATTACCTTCAATAAACTTTTTGAATGGGGAAAAAAAAATAAAAAAAACACCAGTATGCTAGAGGAAGTGCAGGGAAGCCCCAGGTTAGGGGTGCCCCTGCGCTCAGGTCTAAACAGGCAGAAGACCGCGGAAGTAAAGGGGGTTAAGCAAATGGAGTAAAAACAACAGGCCCAAAGGGAGAAGGGAACAGCTCACAAGGTAGCAAGAAAACGAACGGAGTAGTTCAGGAGATGAAGGAGGAAAAAAGAGTGGAGGGACCAGAGTCGGCAGGGGAAAGTAGTACGCAACCCCCAATTCAGGAGGACGCACCACAAATAAAGGATCTGCTGGTAGAAATGTTCGCAAAAATGGAAGTATCTCTGAAAGTAGAGATCACAGCAGTAAGGGCAGACATTGGGTTGGTATTGGGGAGAGTAGAGGAGATGGAGGACAGACTGGAAGCACAGGAACAAAGGCTGGGTGAGATAGCAGAACAAGTCAGTTCCCTGCAGAGAGTGAATAGAGCCCTCATGTATAAATTAGAGAGACCTACAGTAATGCGGACTTAAGAAAAATAGCACAACCACTATTCAATCCCCTTCTAGATAAAGAAGTAACAGAGACTTTAAAAATAGCCAGAATACATAAGATTGCACAGCGTTCAGCTGGGGGGTCAGAGAAGGTCAGAGAAGCCAATGTGATACAGATGTAATAGTGAGGTTCCACTATGTAGAAGAGAAAGTTCTAATCATGGGGAAAATTAGGACACTCCCAGGAGTCGTGAAGGCGCAGAACTGCAGGTTTATTCAGATCTGGCAGTGGAGACTCTAATAAGACGGAGACAATTAAAACCCCTAACTGAACTGATGGTTGCATCAGAGATTTCCCATCAATGGGGGTTACCAGCCTGTTTGATAAGGAAAAAGGGAGCTCTGCAGTTCTGCGCTTTCCAGAGGATCTGAGGGATTTCTGTGATCGACTGGATATCCACCACCCCCCATTACCAGGATGGGAAGAGGAGGAGGGGTCCTGGTCATCACAGAAAAAACTAAAATGGAATAGAAGGGAGGGGAGGGGGGAGGGAAGCTAAATAACATCAGCTGGGGGGGGAGGAAGAAAGCGCAGCGTGTGAGAGAGTGGAGAGGGGGGGGGGGGCATTGAGATAGTGGAGAGGACGGGGGCATAGGGAGCGATCTGGACGGCCTAGGGTGAGAACCCCAGGGAACTATGGAGAGAAGGCGACATCAGGAAGATGTCAGCATGGTCCATAGAACAAGCAAAACAATAAAAAAAAAGGGGGAATTCTACCCAGCCTCATTAGGTGTGTTGTTTCAGAAAAAGGGGATAGTATAGGATTGGGGGATGTGGGGAATTTTTGGGGTGGTGGGTGTGTGTTTTTTTTTTTTTTTCTCCTCGCTCCTTCCCTATCAGCTAGGCAGGAACCCCTTGGGTCCGGCCAGACGCTCAGAAAAACCGTGTAAGTAGCAATAGATGGTAGTGGTTAGTGAGATCACTTACAACGTATGGGGTCTAAATACAAAAATAAAAAGGTACAAAGTAAATAATGAACTTCAATTCTTGGGGGCAGGTATAGCATGTCTCCAGGAGATGCATATAACACACATCTCGGGGATTCAATTGGCTTCATATCAATTCCCAAAATGGTATTATGGAGATACTCCATACTCAAGGGGTATAGCCATCAGCTTTAATAGGACAATGAGGTTTGAGGTGGAGGAGCGTCTGGTAGAGGGTAGGTATCTGTTTATAAAAAGGTAAATTATTCAACATGAAGTGTACAATTGTGAATATTTATGCCCCAAATAAGAACTCGGACATATTCCTTAAAGAGGAGGGCCACCCTGAAAAAAAAAAACTTGATAAAAATGTTAATAAAAACGTAAAATGAAAAAAAAAAAAAAATGTTTTTACTTACCAGAAATGGCTGTTGCTAGGCAGATCACCCTAATCTGCCTCTTCCTGTTCCGCGGAGCTGTTCTGTCTTCTGCTCCTAGCGCCGTCTTCTAGTGAATGGGGCGCGGTGTGTTATGGGAACTGTGTGTCCCACAACACATCGCGTTCCCCATTCACAAAGCGCCGCGCGACGACTCGCGCATGCGCAGTAGGCCGCGCGTTGACTTGCGCATGCGCAGTAGGAAACGGGCAGCGATTGCTGCCCGTTTTCCTTACTAAGGATGGCAGCGCTGGGACCGGAGCGTCGAGGGACATCTCGGCCTCCACGACCGACATTGCGGGCGCCCTGGGAGGGTAAGTGTACTTAAAGTCAGCAGCTACTTTTTTTTTTAGCTGCTGACTTAAAAAAAAAATTTTTTTTAACTGAAACACCGCTTTAAGAAAGTCTTAAAAAAGTTAGCTTTCAAGGAGGGTAAACTGATTGTGGTAGGGGACCTGAATTGGAGTATGAATCCAAGGGTAATGAAGATATTTGCCAGCACACCATGGAGCGACACAAATAGCGTCCAAAAAATTGCTACAGCACCCAAAACTGAGCATTTCCAGGAACGTGTGCGATGGGAAAATGAGGTACTACTTGAATCCAAGGGTAAGCACTTCGGGGGGGGGGGGGGGGGGGGGGGGGGGGGGGGGGGGCGCGGCGGGGGGGGGGGGGGGGGGAAATCGATCTACAGAGCACAGACACAAAACAGTTAAAAACGCACTGGCAAGCTGGCAGTTACAAGACGCATGGCAGATCACCCACTTAAAGTAAAGTATACCCATTTTTAGTCTGTTCACAGATCCTTCTCTAGGACAGAAGGTCTGGTAGAGGAAGGTTCTCAAACTCTTCGAAGGCGGGCGTACATATTGCAGCCACATCCTCTATTCTCTCATAGTAAGGTTTGAGCATGTTCACGTGTAGCATGCGTCTACCCCCATTTCCCGAGCAAGGACCTATCACGTAAGTGGTATCGCATCTCTTCTCTACCTCTTGGTATGGGCCCTGCCAGGCAGCCTGTAGCCTGTTGTGGCGAACCAGTTTTAAAATCAAAACCTTTTGGCCAATCTGAAAGCTATGTCCCCTGGCACCCCACTCCTACCACTGGCGAGTCTGTGCCGCCTGGAGGATAGCGCGCACCTTCTGAGTCAGTTCCTCCAAGCGGTCACGGAACTCCAACACATAGTATAACAGGGGTACCATACTCCCCTTCTGCTCCTTCCCAGTGTTCCCGGATTAAATCAAGGGGTCCCCGTAACTCTTCGTCAAAGTACGAAAAGTACTTTGAAGGGGGGAAATCCTGTAGATTCCTGCAGCACCTCCCTGTAAGCAAACAGGAGTGACAGGAATCTTTCCCAGTCCAGACTCGTGTCCGTGAAAGTTCGGAGCATTTGGTTTAACGTTCCATTGAACCTTTCACATAGGCCATTTGTCTGGGGGTGATAGGGAGAACTAATAATTGACTTGATGCCACACAGTCTCCACAGCTGCTGGGTGACTTCCGCAGTAAACTGAGTGCCCTGGTCCGAGACTATTTTTCTGGGAAAGCCCATCCGGGAGAAGACCCGCATCAGCGCCTCAGCCACTGTCTCCGCGTGTACATTTGTCAGAGCCACCGCCTCGGGATACCGCGTTGCATAGTCCACTATTGTCAGGAAGTACTTTTTGCCGGAGGGGCTGGGTTTGGTGAGGGGTTCTACAATATCTATGGCTACCTGTCCGAACGGCTCCTCTATAATGGGTAGGGGTTGTAATTTGGCCTTGTGGCGATCCCCCCGTTTCCCTACCCGTTGACAGGTGTCACACGTTTGACAGTATTGTCCAACATCTTTGGAGATGCCAGGCCAAAAGAAGGTGTGGGTAAGCCGGTATCTAGTAGGGCTGACCCCTAAGTGACCAGACGGGAATATCGTGGGCTATCTAATAATTCCCTCCTGTATTTCTGTGGGACCAATAATTGTCGGGTGTGGACTGGTAAGGATCTGGCCGCGACCCTCTCGGAGTCGCGGTACAATAACCCCTGGTGCCAGGAATATTTCTCGCCCTCTAATCCAGCTTGCGACTGGGTTACTTTGTCCATATAGACCTGTAACGTGGGGTTGCTATGGGTTACTGCGGAGGTATCCCAGGGAAGGGGTTTAACAGTTCGGGGAAGTGTTCTTACCAGAGCCTCCGAGGGTGTGCATTTTTCTGTGGTGTGGGCCTGGGACCGGGTGGTAACGGGGTAGATCTCGTTGGTGACCGGGGCTGGTACAAAAGCAGACGTCAACTGGCCAAGATCGTTCCCCAGCAGGACATCAGCGGGAAGTTCCTGGATCAACCCCACCTTAATGAATCCGGAGTCGGCACCCCAGTTCAGGTGGACTCTTGCCGTGGGTAGCCTGTGTACTGCTCCCCCTGCAACCCGCACGGCTACGGAACTCCCGGTGTGGTCGGCCTCTGGAACCAGGTGACATTTTACCAGTGTGAGGGTGGCACCGGAATCTCGTAGACCTCGAGCAGTCTTCCCGTTTAGCTGTACTGACTGGCGATAATGTTGCCTGTTGTCGGTAGCAGCCTGTACAGGGTCAGCCTCGTGTAGGATACTCCAGTGTTCCTCCAATTCTTCAGTTTCGCGGTTGTCTGGGGCCGCTTCCGTGTGATAGCAATGAGTGGCCATACCGTGCTGGAGGGGGTGGGCCTGGTCGAATCCATGCAGCTTGGTCCTGGTTCTGAGTGCAGTCAATCTGATAGTGCCCAAATCGCTTGCACGAATGGCACTGCACTCCCTTGCGCCCAGGGTATCGATTTGCAGGGGGGCTAGGGATTAGCTCGGGTCGTTGTGTAGCTGGTGGCCCTGGGTTATTGTTCCGCAGTCTGGTGTTTGGTCGGAAGCTAGTCTGTGATGGCCTGCAGGCATCTTGATATTGATCAGCTTGCCTGGCCGCTTCCGAGAGAGTTGTAGGTTTGCGGTCCCTTACCCACTCCTGTACCTCTGGGTTTAGTCCATTAAATTATTGCTAAAGTAAAATCAGCTGGATGATCGCGTCGGCTGTGGTTGTCTGACTGGCTTGTAGCCAAGCTAGTGCTGCCCTCTGCATTCGGCAAGCCCATTCGGTGTGGGAGTCCTTCTCCTTTGTTTACCTGAAGTGTCTCCGGTATGCTTCTGGGGTGATGGCATATTTTGCCAAAATAACTTCCTTTACCCGGCTATAGCTTGCAATTTCCTCCTCTGGCACAGCTCTGTAGGCTTCTGCTGCACGGCCTGACAACTTACCCACTAAGATCCGTACCCAGTCTGTCTGGGGTACTTGGTACAGATTGCATTGCCATTCAAAATCTTGCAGGAAGCTATCGATCTCTTCCTCTGCTTCCACAAACTTTTTAAAGGCATCATGGGGTACTTTTAGTCTTGTCTCTGATGCTGGTGTACTTGTTAGCCTTCTCTCAGAGGTATGCTGTTCTGCCAGCCGAAGTTGGTTCTCCCGCTCTTCTCTCGCTGTGATAAAGGCATCTACTTGGGCTAACGTTGCCTGTACCAGCTCTGTTGAGGGGTTTTCTCCATAAAACGCTAGCCTGCGTTTCACTTCTTGGTCAAACTCTGTCTCAGTGGTTTCTGTAGCCATACTGCATGCCCGATCCCACTTGGTCAGTTCTGCAATCAGCACGGCTTTGGTTTTATTGCTGGCTGTCTTCCCTATTGCTTCCAGCAAATCCTTGAATGTTGCTCGTTTTAATCCAGCATAGTTTGTCTCCATTCACACTTCCATTTGTGTGACCAAATTTGCACAAACACTGCTTCCTCTTGCTGCAAGGCTTTAGTCCCACTGCTGCCACCACTGTAGTGGATCCTCAAGTCTGCTGGGAAATCCTTGAAGCTGAGGAAGTGCTAACTTATCCACGGCCACCTTTTACCCCCCCCCCCCCCGTAACTGGACAACACGCAGTTTGGGGAGTCAATCAACTTTATTTTAGCCTCAGCTGGCTTTTTATATGCTTCCCCATGCAAGGGGTTTCTTAACTCATTTTCCAGGGGCATTCCCCTAACAATAAAACACATGACTAGGAGTGCAATTACATCCCATAGCAGATAAGAGGTGGATTCATTAACACACTGTATAGGTGAATGGAAAGCTGCCTCAGACCCTACTTAACCCAATTTACTTATTCAGACATCAGTAGACATTCCTGTCTCCACCTCTCCTGGAATGCCCCTTCTAGGAGCCAAAGATCCTGGCCATCAACCTCACAGTATATTGGGGACTAGACTTTATATTTCGCTACAACTTGTATTTTGCATGGCATGAGTCAGCATCTACTCATTAATATTACCCTATCAAGGCATATACCTGCAATGTGAATACAACATAAATAAAAAGCAAAAAAAAAAAAAAACAAGTATAAACTTCCCCTTCCCCTCCTCCATGCTCATTGCCCCAAACTGTAACGAGCTTCATCCCAATAACCTTAAAGTTGAACTGAGAGGTGACCAGACGTAACGCTCATAGCAGTTATCTTCTACATATGTTCTATTAAAAGAGAAAACTTAGTGTTCTAACCGGATATCTAAAGAGTCATAGCGAGCAATTTTGGCACCTGTAAAGAAAATATAACACTTTAAGTTATGCATCCTATTAAGGATTCTTCCTTGAGGCTTCCGTCACCCATCGGATATGTGTCCCGAGTGAACATCTAATGTAAAATATTTGGTAGACACTGTACCTATATAGGATCATCACTCCCTTCTCCACCTTTACATATCATAGTCATTTCTTCTGCAGGGAAAGCAGGACTCAAATATGTTCATACCTGCAACCCAGTGTTCATCGGCCGCTCCCACTAAATCCAGGGAAGTCTCATAAAGGAGAGTAAATATAACGTAAACGTAACCTTTTATACAAAGTTATCAACACTGTAACTGCTTAGTATCGTTGAGCTGTAAGCTATATTATTGATTGTTAATTAAATCTTAGAAACCTCTCTCAGACCGTCAAACAACTCTGAGACCTCTGAAGGAGAGAGAAAAAAATTGGACCTTCCCGTCATTAATGACTCGCAGCTTGGCAGGATATAACATACTGTAGGTTAGTCGCTTGTCTCGTAGACGTTTCTTCACAGCTGTGAAGGCTACCCTTTGTTTCTGCGTAGCAGCAGAGAAATCCAGAAAAAAATGAAATTCTGTTGCCATTGTACTGGATATCTTGGAGATTGTGGGCTGCACGCATTATGGATTCCTTGTCCCTGAAGTGTATCAGCTTTGCCAAAATAGGGCGCGGCAGAGCTCCTGGTGGAAGGGGGCGCATAGGCCCCCTGTGCACCCTTTCAATTGCAAAAAAAAGGACAGGGTCTCCCGCCCGACCAGTGATTTCAAACATTGCTCCAGAAACAGTTCAGGATCCTTGCCCTCTGCACCTTCTGGAAAGCCTACAAACCATAGGTTGTTTCTACGTATGCAGTTTTCTAGGTCTCCCAGTTTCATGGCATGTGCCTTTAAATCTTGTTGCTGTGTGCGTAGGTTAGCGGACATAGGTTACATGGTATCTTCCATATCACTAATGCGTTGTTCTGCATTTGAGACACTAGAGCGGATCTTTTGAATGTCATGTTTAACAATGAAGAGATCCAATCTGACCAATTCTATCTGTGTTGTTAGTGTGGTCTGGCACTGGTATATAGCATCCATTACATGCTTTAAAGCAAGTTCTTCGGCCTGATCAGGGTCATCACTTGCCCCTTTCATAGCCCTTCTTTGTGAGGGCTCCCCGGACTCACTGTCTTCCTCCCAGCCGCCTGCTTCCTCCCATGGCTTTGATCCTTCCACTTTGGGGGCTGTTACTAATGCCGACAGGCGTGGGCTTTGTGGAGAATCTGCAAAGTGTTCTTTAAGGCCCCTTTCACACTGGGGCGGGGAGCCGCGGTGACGGTAAAGCAGCGCTACATTTAGCGCTGCTTTACCGTCGTTTTGCCCGCGGGTTTCGGCCACTCGCGGTGCGGTTTTACCCCCCGCGAGCGGCCGAAAAAGGGTTAATATCCCCCGCAGAGCGCCGCCGTATCGGCGCTTTGCGGCGGTATTGCCGCAGTTTTACCGCGGTGTCCCATTTAAATCAATGGGAAGGAGCGGTATAGGAGCGGTGAACACACCGCTCCTATACCGCTCCAAAGATGCTGCTAGCAGGACTTTTTTTGCCGTCCTGCTAGCGCACCGCTCCAGTGTGAAAGCCAGCCGGCTTTCACACTGGAGTGAATGGGGCCGGATTTTTTCAGGCGGTATACAGGCGCTATTTTTAGCGCTGTACCGCCTGAAAAACGGGGCCTTATGGTGGTTGGTGGCTTATGCTTTTTGGCAGTGCTTGCAGGCTTTTGTGTGAGAATGGGATAGCGGGACTCACCATGTTGCTGCAGTTTGTCTCAGCGCCATCTTTGGACCTGCTCGCGGCCTGTGACAGCGGCCGTTCATCCGCTGATTTGTGGCCGGCCGGCCCGTTTCAGATAATTTTTTCGGGTTCTGGTACGTGCTGCAGTGGTACCGGAGCCGTCGGTGCTGTTTTTGAGGGATCTCTCTGTCCGGATGCTTTACAGGATCCTTCGATGGCGGAGGAGCTCGTGATCTGCGCTGTCTACATGTCCGTCGCTGGCCATGCCCCCTGGATAGATTATATTTTGATAGAACACCAACTAGTCTCATCCCTTAAAAAGGCAGAAATTAAAACAAACAATCACCTTATCAGATCACGCCCCAGTGAAGATTCAACTCGAAATACAGGGTGAAGCTGGACAAGGGAGGACTTGGAAATTAAATGATTCACTTATCCAGGATCAAGAATCAATTAGTAGGATTGAACAGGAGCTGATAACTTTTTTTGGGTTGAACGACACGCCAGAAATCGCTAGCCCTATTCTTTGGGAAACACATAAAGCTGTAATAAAAGGGACTTTGATTGGGATCGGAGTAGGGAAGAAGGAAAGGGAAAAAAAAGAAAACTCAGTTATATAAGGGAATTCACGAGTTAGAGCAAAGCACAAGTCCTAAAGGGATCCCGGAAAGACTTGTGTTGACATCTAAAACGATGGAGTTACAAGAGTGTATAGAGCAGGAGAGGAAATCAGCATTTCACATCATAAATAAGGAAAGATACCAGTGGGGAAACAGATCAGGCAAATGGATGGCACGAAGAGTAAAGGAAAAAAAAAAAAAAAAAAACAGGACCTTTATCCCAATGGTTAGAGATGAAAGGGGCGAGATACAAATCTCCTCCCCGGACATCGCGATCAAAATTCCTTTCTTTCTACAGTGCCCTTTATAATATAAGGCAAAAAGGGGAAGATAAGGGAAAGCAAAGGGAAGTGATAAGGGAGTACCTATGGGACCTGGACTTCCACAGGGGTGAGATAGATGCGCTGGAGGAATTAGAAGACCCCATATCAATTGAGGAAGTTGAGAGAGCAATTAAGAATACCACCCTCGGAGAAAGCCCGGGCCCCAACGTATACTCCATTTTTTACTACAAGAAATTTAGTTAGCAGTTAGCCCCTAAACTATGTAACTATTTTAACGCAATAGGGATAGATGAGAAGTTTTGAGAGGAGGCACTTTTGGCACATATCACTTTGATTTTGAAAGAGGGCAAAGACTCATCAGCTTTAGATAGCTATAGGCCAATCTCACTATTAACCACTTCAGCCCGGACCAATTGGCAGCCAAAGGACCAGGCCCCTTTTTTGCGATTTGGCACTGCGTCGCTTTAACTGACAATTGCGCGGTCGTGCGACGTGGCTCCCAAACAAAATTGGCGTCCTTTTTTTCCCACAAATAGAGCTTTTTGGTGGTATTTGGTCGCCCCTGCGGTTTTTATTTTTTGCGCTATAAACAAAAATAGAGCGGCAATTTTGAAAAAAATGCAATATTTTTTGCTTTTTGCTATAATAAATATCCCCAAAAAATTTATAAAAAAACTTTTTTTTTCCTCAGTTTAGGCCGATATGTATTCTTCTACATATTTTTGGTAAAAAAAAAAAATTGCAATTATCGATTATTGATTGGTTTGCGCAAAAGTTATAGCGTTTACAAAATAGGGGATAGTTTTATAGCATTTTTATTAATATTTTTTTTTTTTACTAGTAACGGCGGCTATCAGCGATTTTTATTGTGACTGCGACATTATGGCGGACACAGCGGACATTTTTGACACATTTTTGGGACCATTGTCATTTACACAGCAATCAATATTGCTATATTATGCAATATTGCTATTTAAATGCATTGATTCCTGTATAAATGACACTGGCAGTGAAAGCGTTAACCACTAGGGGGAGGGCTCATGGGCTGTGACGTGTGTTTTTTTTTTTACATTAGGGGGGCGGGGCTGACATCATTGATCGGCTTTCCCGATGACAGGGAACAGCCGATCAATGACAGGCAGAATAGGAAGCGCGGGGAGAGGTTTGTTTACACAGACCTCTCCCCGTTCTTCAGCTCTGTGACCCGATCGCGGGACACCAGCGGCGATCGGGTCCACTGGTCCAGCGGCCGTGGTCACGGAGCTCCCGACTGGGTCACTAGCGCGCCGCCAGCAGCAGCGCGTGCGACCCACAGCTAGGCTCTTAAAGGGCAACGTACCTGTACGTGATTCTGCCTAGCCATGCCATTCTGCCGACATACATCGGCGTGAGGCGGGTCGGGAAGCGGTTAAATTCGGATATAAAATTTGCAAAAATATTAGCAGAAAGATTAAAGTTATATCTGCCAAAATGGATTCATAATGATCAGGCAGGGTTTGTCATGGGGAGGGAGGGGAGAGAACTCATTAAAATCTATATTGCTGGTACAGGAAGCCACCAGGAAGGGTACCCCCATGGTTCTCATGTCAATTGATGTCAAAAAGGCTTTTGACAGAGTTGATTGGGGGTTTATGTTCGAGACGTTAAGATACTTGGGGTTTGGCGAGAAGATGATGGGTTGGATTGAGTCCCTCTATTGTCGCCCGACTGCTAGAATCCGAGTTAATGGCACCCTGTCTTACCCACTTGAACTTTTTAACGGGACACGACAGGGAGGCACACTCTCGCCACTACTATTCATAATCACGCTAGAACCCCTCTTGACAGCAATACACAAAAATCAGGATATTCAAGGAATCAGGGTGGGAGATGGGGAATACAAGGCATCCGCATTTGCGGACGATCTGCTCCTCCATAACTCCAACCTGAGAACAACAATCCCCATAGTTCTTAAGGAACTTAAACAGTACGGGGAGTTATCAAACTTCAAAATAAACATGGCCAAATCCGAGATTCTAAATTTAACCCCATCAGAAGAAGAGCAGAGAGCACTCCAAGCTAAAGTATAATTTAAGTGGTGTAAGAAAGATTTGGGGTATTTAGGTATAAAATTAACAGCACAATCAAGTGACCTGTTCGAAGCCAATTATATCCCCTTGCTCAACAAAATTAAAGACAGAGTAGGGTATTCCACAAAGCACTCTTGGACCGGTAAGATATACATAACTAATAAGTTTATATTACCTATGCTAATTTACACTTCCCAAATGATACCAATTCCCCTCCCACAGACTTATCTTAGTAAATTAAAATCAATGGTCTTAAAATGTATCTGGGCACGTAAACGGCCCTGCATTGCATACAACACACTAGCTAGAGAAAAAGATAGAGGGGGATTAGCAGTCCCAGACTTCAAAAACTATTACAAAGCTATTGTGATTTCCAGAATAGCAGACTGGATTCACAACAAGGAGAAGAGTTGGGTGGAATTAGAAAGGATGCTAAGTAGAACAGACATAGGGAAAATGGTATGGATACCGGCACATCACCGAAACTTAGGACCAAACAAAAACATTTTGACCAAACACACATTAAAGACGTGGGATGGAATAAATAAGAGGCACAGAAGGGATTGCAACTCACCATTAATGTCACTGTTAGACACATTTTTATTTATTTTTTTATCAGGGAAGGAGGAGCACTTATATTTCAGTGTATAGTCCAAAAAAAGAGGATATAAGATTACAGGATGTGATGAAAGGGAATAGAATATTCACTTATAAGGAAATCACGGGGGAATGGGGACATAAACCACTAAACAAATGGAGGCACGCTCAAATACAACATTTGGCACAAACTAACACAACCATTACAAGGAAAGAGACAAGTGAGACCCTTAGAGAAACTATTGGAGTCCCCCCAAAGCTTAGAGAGAAGGATATCAAAAATATATAAAATATTGATGCAGGAGGCAGATCATGAATACCCAACCTTTCTAGAAAAATGAGAAAGGGAGATAGGCCCCTTAGGTAGCGAACACAGGAATAAGATAATCAGGCTTGCCCATTCAGTAGCAAAGGACACATAAACATCAGAAATGTAATATAAGCTGTTGGTAAGGTGGTATCTAACTCCACAGAGTGCACGGCTTTAGAAGAGATAACTCCCCAACTTGCTGGAAGCGCCGCTCGGCAGTGGGGACTTTTTCACATTTATGGTGAGAGTGTCCCAAAATACAAACTTACTGGGACAAATGAAAGCCATTTTTGATATAACGGGGGAAAGGATTAAAAAACAACCATGGGTATGCCTGTTCCATGATACAGACAAGGGAGTGGCCCAGTATAAATTAAATGTAACTCCGTATTTGTTGAATGCAGTCAAGGCCCGCATCCCAATTCTCTGGAAAATGCAGGCAAGAGTGGATAGACAGGGTAGAGTGGATAAGAATTATAGAGGAGTCCATACATATGACACAAGATACAGGGGCTAAATATCAAAGGATATGGGGTCAATGGCTGGCATTCAGGAAAATGGAGAGATATCTATGCTTAATGTAGAGAGAAGGACGACAGAAGGGAGATAGGTGAGCGAGGGGGGTGTTTTTTTTTTTTTTTTTCAATAACACTAGCTTTTTGTATAAGAGTACTCCCCCCACTAGATGGCAGCGTTCTAAGGCACATATAAGGCTCTTTCTACCCCTAGTTACAACAGCTTGACATTGTGGCTATGTGCAGAGTCACTGTTGCCCTCTTGGCTCTGGTGATCCCGTTAGATCTAAGACACTAAGACCTAAGAAATGCTTCAATTTGAGGGGGGCCCTCACATACCTTTCTCTTCCCCATCACTCTCCTGTAGGTCACCGGGGTGTGTGGAAGAAATGGGGGGGGGGGGATTCAGCTCTTCGTCGCAGTGTGTCGCTTTTCGGCTCCTGCCCCGTTACAGAGCGGCCATATCCTCCGGCTACACCCTAAGATGGCGGCTTGTTTATATTAATTTGCTGTTATTAGTGTAGTGCTATGCAATGTTAAACTATGGACATTTTTATAAATTCGTATTTGGCACCATCTAGTGGCCTAAATGTAGAAGGGACTTTGTCTATTTTCTATTAAAGAATATAAGAAATTATGTTACAGGAAGTGATTCATTGTTTACATTCTACAAGGACTTACCTACCCACAACACTAACCTACCTATGAACACTCAGTACTGAACTGCATGCTGGGTAGACTATAAAGGGCCCCACACGGCCATTATTTTTTCTCTTCTGGACGCGTGGCCTGCCTACACGGATCTGTGAGGTGGTGTTTCAGAGAGCGCGGCCTGCAGCAACTGCGGAGCGGAACAACCAGCGATTCTGCCTGATACTTGTGTGCTCAAGAGACAGTGTGCCCAGATCGGGGAAGATCCAGAGACACCTGACAGAGCCATTTTCAGGGTCCCGGTCATCTGGCGGAGCGGAGCAGCATGACGGTGCCGGATGGTAGCAGGACTGAGACAATCTGAGTGGAGGTTTACAGTTTGCCAGACCTTACAGTTCTTACACACTTTAAACACCTAGACTCATACCACAGTGTTACTGGGACCTGTAGTTTCACAAAAGGGTCACACCCAATTAGACTGTATTCAAGCAGGCCTCAAGCCTATGTTTCACTGAGATACCAACACTGTGTGGTTCAGAGACAAATATATCAGAGGCGGTTATAAGTGTGTCACACCACTGGAACAGTTTAAGTTGTCAGTTTGTATTGCTTTTTCCTCTTATTAAAACCCTTGGATTACGGGGGCAGATGACAGCACATTGAATGAGCTCCGCACCATCCCGGGCGAAAAAGGGGATTTATAGCGACGGCAAGCTTTGTTTCTGCCCGCAAATCAGCACAAATAGAAGGGGAACACTACCCGATGCCAGCACGCAAAAGAAAGGAACTTACTTTTCCGAAGATGATGACGGACAACTTCACACAGCCCCGCCATCCTCACAGCCAAGATGGCGCCGGTGGAGGGAGAACTGACACACGCTGCTCTCACAAACAGCACAGAACGGCCCCCAAGTCAAACAGCAGCCGCAGCAACAACAACTATAATCAGGGACATGATCGCTACTCACCACCTCCATCAGCTTCCTCTAGCCCAGCGAAGAGCAGACAGAGGATGTCTATGGCACCTGCAGATACAGGGGAGGTAAGCGGTTTAAATTCTTCCCTAGATGGTACTAGAGAGTTAGAAGACTCCATCTCTGATTACCCTACTTTTAACCAGCCTGTAATTGACACAACCCTTAAAGACATGCTGGTGTCCCTGAGATCAACCCTACATGCAGATATGCTTGCTATCACACAATTCAAAGCTGAAGTATCTGCTGTGTCCAACAGAGTTACCCATATTGAATCAAAAATGGCTGAATTCACATCCACCTTTAATGACATGCTGGATTCCCAACAGGGATGATGAGATTGCACAAATAAAGACCAAGCTGGCAGATTTGGAAGACAGGTCAAGACGCAACAACGTTCCCCGAAATGATCAAGCCCTCCGACCTGAGAATTTACTTTGTCAATATCATGAAAGCGGCATTCCCAGACGCACCATTAGAGGATCTTGTCATTGACCACATTCATAGACTGCCAAGGCCTAAAAATATCACTAACCATCTGCCCAGAGATACTATAGTGCGAGTGCATTTCTATCATATCAAAGATCAATTTATGATAGCAGCAAGAAGACGTGATGACTTAACATCTGAACTGCAAGATCTATTGTTCTTCGCTGATATCTCTGCATTAGCCATGCAGCAACGCAGGCAACTTGGCACAATCACCAAGCCACTAAACAATCATCATATTCTATATAGATGGTTATACCCTGCCAAACTGCTGGTCACCAAAGACAATGAAACATTTGTGATTTCCAACATAAAAGATGGTCTCTGACTGTTAGGGGGGGGCTTCACCTTTCTTTCTAATGTATATCATACCTAGTCACGTATAGATATGTTTATGGTAGATACATTTTTGCTACAAACAATTGTAAAATCTGAGATACATGTCATATCTTGGTCTGACCGCGCACCTATTTCCATATGTGTGGGGGATAGAGAGACCAAAACAAGGGCAAACAGATGGAGGAATGATGTTTCCACATTGTACCAGCCTGAAACACAAAATAATCAGAAAGGCTCAAAAGGAGTTCTTTGAACTTAATGCTCATTTAGTTGACGATCCCTTCACGCTGTGGAACACACATAAGGTGTATATCAAAGGGTTGCTAATACAAATGTGTAGTAGATTATGGAGGCAGCGGACAAAGCTGCTAAACGACTTGTTAGACAAAATTTAAAATCTAGAGACTATCAACAAAATACCACACAGAAAACTAGAGACTATTTCATACCAGGAATTACGTACACATCTGATTTCCCAGCAAGAAAACCGCTTCCGAACTTTAAAAGCAAACTACCGATATGGCAATAAGGCGGGGAAATTGCTGGAAAATCAGTTGAAAGCAACGATTATAAAAAGATTCATATTCACATTGACAGATCCCTACTCATCACTTAAAGCAGTACACAACACTCTACTCCAATTTAACACGATAGCTTATTACAAGGTCAATGCATTTAAATCGAACATCCTGGGTATAGCAATAAATAAATACACCAAATCAACCCTTCAAAAATAATTTCCATGCCCCCTAACTCTATTTCATATATAGGAATACAGTTGACATACCCCACCTAAAAACTTATTCAAAGCTAATTTCTTCCTATTGATACAAAAATTCCAACAGGAAATGAGTAAGATTCAGAAACACTATTTCTTGTAGTGGCCGCTTGGCGGCATATAAGATGATACTTTTTACCAAAATTAACGTACTTCTTCAGGACACTCTCAATTCCCATTCCAGAGTCGTTCATATCCATGCAAGCACAACTAAATTTATCTGGACAGGCAAGAGAGCAAAATTACCTGCAATACTGCAAAAGAAGCACAGGCCAGTGGGGGGATTGAGTGTCCCAATCCTGAAAGATTATTATATAGCGGTGATTATAGACCAACTCAGGGGCAGGTTTAGCCAGCCTATAATGAAACCAAGGTGCCAACTAGAACAAGTTTGGATATCTCCATTCTCACTTAAGTCCCTTCTGTTAGCATGCAATATATCATGTACAAATATAGTAATAGATCACCCTACCATACAAGCCTCAATAAATGCATGGGCATACTTAAAAGGCAAAATTCACCACACTACACAGTCTGAAAAGGTCCACATCCCTCTGGAATCTTTGCACTGGTTCTTCCCAAATATCTCCCTTTCGCACTGGTTATAGAGGGATATATCTCAATTAAAAGATATCACGAAAAACAACATCATGATGCTATTTCCAGATATCCAAACTACATTCAATATGCCTTCATCCGAGTTCCTAACGCATCGTCAAATTTCATCCATTTATCAACAACTGAACGTAAATAATTTCCCAATTCCCACACCACTCTGGACGTACCTGAACTCCTCCAACTTGAAAGTGAAAGGCATATCCATGATATACAACTTGCTCAATCACAAATCAGTCTTTCTCAAGTCCAACCCGCTAATAAAGTGGGAAAAGGAATTGGGAAAAACCTTAACCGACAAACAATGGATATCAGCATTTAAATGCAACTATCAATTTTCAAGGTGTTTAAATTATGATGAACTGGCACAAAAATTCCATGCACAATGGCACTATACTCCATATATACTAGCCAAATTTTCTACCACCAGCCCACATAATTGCTGGAGAGGGTGCGGTCAGGTGGGGACTCTTGCTCACATGGTGTGGAAGTGTCCCCACTTACGTGGGTTCTGGTCAGAAGTTTTTAAACTAATTGCAAAAATCACTGGGGCATTTGTAAAGCCCTTAACCACTTGACCACTGGGCAGTTAAACCCCCTTCCTAACCAGACCAATTTTCAGCTTTCGGTGCTCTCACACTTTGAATGACAATTACTCCGTCATGCAACACTGTACCCAAATTAATTTTGTGTCCTTTTTTTCACACAAATACAGCTTTCTTTTGGTGGTATTTGATCACCGCTGGGTTTTTTATTTTTTGCGCTATTAATCAAAAAATACAGAAAATTCGTTAAAAAAAAAAAAAAAAAACTCTTTGTTTCTATTAAAAATGATTGCAGAGTATTGGCAAGTATTGGCAGAGTATTGGCGAGTATTGGCAGAGTATTGGCAGAATATTGGCGAGTATTGGCAGAGTATTGGCGAGTATTGGCAGAGTATTAGTGTTGCACAGTATTGTTAGAGTATTGCACAGTGGTTGCAGAGCGTTGCACAGTGGTGGCGGAGCGTTGCACAGTGGTGGCGGAGCGTTGCACAGTGGTGGCGGAGCGTTGCACAGTGGTGGCAGAGCGTTGCACAGTGGTGGCAGAGCGTTGCACAGTGGTGGCAGAGCGTTGCACAGTGGTGGCAGAGTAGGCAGAGTATTGCACAGCGGTGGCAGAGCATTGCACAGTGGTGGCAGAGTAGGCAGAGCATTGCACAGTGGTGGCAGAGCATTGCACAGTGGTGGCAGAGTAGGCAGAGTATTGCACAGCGGTGGCAGAGCATTGCACAGTGGTGGCAGAGTAGGCAGAGTATTGCACAGCGGTGGCAGAGCATTGCACAGTGGTGGCAGAGTAGGCAGAGTATTGCACAGCGGTGGCAGTGTATTGACCAGCGCTGTGGGCACTACACATCCAGCCCACAGCGCTGGTCCCGTCTCCCCCCCCCTCTCCGCTTCTCCCTTCTCTGTACCGATCGGTACAGAGAGGGGAGGGAGGAACCGGCGTCATGACGTGACGCCGGTTTGTGTACATGTGATCGCTCCGTCATTTGACGGAGCGATCACGTGGTAAACGGCCGCTATCAGCGGCTGTTTACCGTGATCCGTGATGCGCCGGGTCCTCGGGACCCGGCGGTCACGGATGTTCCCGAGTGCGCGCCCCAGGGGGCGCGCGGGAGCAAGTTTCTGAGAGGACGTCCGTAGGACGTCCACTCAGGGAAACCCGACCGCGCTGTAGACGTCTTTCGACTATAGCGCGGTCGGCATGTGGTTAATTGAAAAAGCTATCTTGAGTATTAATATGTCAGAATATCCAGTGATGGTCAGATCTATAGAAATGCATATTATATTCGCTGCTAGATCCTTAAGGATGAGTAACTGGAAAACCAACAAAATTCCAAGTATAAGAGAATAGTTAATACTGTAGCAGAATATGAAACAATTCTAGCTTTCAGAGATGGTTCAAGTGCAAAATACATCTCCAACTGGTCAATATGGTTATCCGTAAAGCCACTTCGGTTGTAGTCCTTTACAGTTAACACTAGTTAACCTTTCTTCTTTCCAGTTTCCCCTCATACTCTTTTTCCCCCCCCTCTTTCCCTCCTCTTCACTTTACCTCATCAACTCTTTGCAGTTTACTAAACGCTAAGCAAACCTAAGGTTCTTGGTATAGCAATGTACAGTATTGATCGATGGAGATGGCTTCCACCATAAGACACAGCTTGCTCCCGGATGGGGTGTCTAGATGAGGGGTCAATCTCCCTTTCAATCCATGTTATCTCACCTTAGCTCTGGTTCTAAACATAACGCATGTTTTCTATTGTATTCCATTAATCATCCTTATGATATATGTTGTAAAATATGACAAGAATATATTATCTACTTATTTTTCTGTAACTTTTTTCTAAAACTCAATAAAAATCTATTGAAATAAAACCCTTGGATTACAATACACTGCAGTATAAAAGCAGAAGATAGAAGACCAAAAAATGCATCTTTCACTGAGAGGCCTTGTGCATAGTTGCCGTAGCAATGGACTGCACCATACCTAAAGGGGGAGCTATTGAGTAAAGTGTACTGCAGTGTACGGTATTTTGTACTACTGTGATTAGTCAGCGTGCTGGAAGTGGGAAGGTGTCCAGTGTCAGAGCATTGATACTCTGGGCACTAGTCCCAATTGGAGAGAAACACTCACAGGGGTTAATCAATCTGTATATATTAATAAGAAGTGTAAATGTTCATTGAATTGTCACAGCATGTTTGTGTGGCAGTGCAGTTACTGTAATTACTGTTTATACCAGTTCCAGTAAAATCACATTCTGGTTAATTACAATTAGTGTGCGGTGGTGTTCCTTTTCTTACAGGTGGAGCAACAGGTACTCAGGTAATTGTAAAGGTATATTATTGATACATTATTATTGTGGGATTGTCTTATTGTCTAGATTCACACCAACACTGTTCCACAGCTGTGTCAAGTGGGTTGAGCCAATTTACTGGGGGTGGAAAAGCAGTGTACAGGCCCAAAAAAATAGCAGCTCCTCCGGGGGTCAGTGCTACATTCGTTTTGAGCGCTGTACTGGGAATATACTGTAGATTCACCATGACACTTAGGTATTATGTTTATCTCAGTTCCATGGTCTGCATCATACTATTTTTGACATTTTAAAACACTGGCATAATTTAATAAGTAATTATCTACAGACTAGGCATTTTTTTTTTTTTACTTTTCACTACAACCATATAGTCATGGTTGAACGCTGTATAATAAAATTGATTGGGCAGATTGCGTTAGTACATCTGGGTGGTCTATAGCCACTGTTCTCGGAACTAGGAATAAAGGTAGTTATCCAAATTTTTCATTCACTGGTCTAATATTACAGCGGATACTTATCATTTTCAAGGTTATATCAAAATAAATATTTAGAATCTGAGTCTGTGATGTATGTAATCAAGTTTCCACATGGCCATTCTTATGCAGTTGGAGAGCGGCACAAGACATATATGTGCTATGAAAGACAAATTGTACAGAACAACCCCTAACATGACATTTTGTTACAAAAAAAATGACAAAAAAAAGCTGATTGGTTTGTATGCAGAGCTGCACCAGATTTTTGCACTCTTCAGTTTAATTAAAGCAATGTGTCTCAAAAGTATGTTATTGATTCCATCCCAAAATGAAAGGAGGATGTGTTAGGTTATTACTTCTTAAAAAGAGAAACATCTTCTGAATCCCTAAACAAAAGACCCTATTATTCGTGAAGTACAAAAAAGTGATCCATTGTGCAAAAAAGACTGCTGAAAGAACCAAGTCTGAAAGTATTGGTGCATGCTTAGTATCAGCACAACCCTAATATACAGTATATATCAAAAAGTATTTCTAAAAGGGGTTACACATGTTGCAGAGACAAAGGGTTAAAGTGAGTTCTGCTCTTTAGCATTACAAAACATATGTAAGGTTAGCATTTGGCAACACAATTTCTATGAAAATACCTTGTGCTTCAAATGAAATTGTCTCCTGTGTCAAAGTGCTTCTCTTACTCCCCATGGAGCAGGCAAAAACCATTTCTTTTGTATATATGTAAAACGACTGTCCAGCGAAGTTAGGAACCACAAGATGAGAAATCAACATTTCTTCAGACTGCAAAAAAATAAAATGAACCAACATAAAAACATCAGTGTGCAACTGTACTGCAAAGCATCAATGAAGTTGTTTTTTTTTTCTTTATATACTATAACCAACAATTTAACCACTTGAGCTCACCCTTCATGAACAGAGCATGTTTTGCTTTCAGCACTGTGCAACTTTAAGTGACAATTGTGCGGTCATGCCACACTGTACACAGATTTAAATCATTTTTGACCACTGGTAATTTTTATTTTACAAACAGAAAAAAAGCGAAAATTGAAAAGAAATATATATTAGAATATATAAACTGTGTATATACAGTGCTAAAAAAATAAAAATAAAAATGAACACTTTTTAACCTACTCCCATCTGACCACTGCAAACAGCCGGGTGGGCTTTACATCCTTCAGACTGGACGTTCCTAAACCTCACTCAGAAGGAGTGGGATTGTGCGGTTGCACGATCCCGATGCGCTTGTGTCCCTTAGACATGCAGCATCTCAGATCGGCAGGAGGGCTCTGTGATTGGCCCTCCTGATCACATGATGGCTGTGTAACAACCATCATGTAAAGTTTACAGAGAGCAGTTGCCAGGCGATTGGCTCTCCTCACACAGAGTCCATCAGTGAGGAGGAGAGTGGATCTGTGTGTATAAGCAGTTTTTTTTTACACACAGATCACCCAGCTAGTGTCCCCACACACCTGTCCCGGTGGCCATCTGCACACAGACCTGTCCCGGTGGCCATCTGCACATACACACCTGTCCCAGTGGCCATCTGCACATACACACCTGTCCCGGTGGCCATCTGCACACACACACCTGTCCCGGTGGCCATCTGCACACACACACCTGTCCCGGTGGCCATCTGCACACACACACCTGTCCCGGTGGCCATCTGCACACACACACCTGTCCCGGTGGCCATCTGCACACACACACACCTGTCCCGGTGGCCATCTGCACACACACACACACCTGTTCCGGTGGCCATCTGCGCGCGCACACACACACACCGGTCCCTGTGCCCATCTGCGCACACACACCGGTCCCGGTGCCCATCTGCGCACACACACACACCGGTCCCGGTGCCCATCTGCGCATGCGCACACACACACACACACACACACCGGTCCCGGTGCCCATCTGCGCACACACACACACACCGGTCCCCGTGCCCATCTGCGCACACACACACACACCGGTCCCAATTTGCGCGCACACACACACACCGGTGCCCATCTGCGCACACACACACCGGTCCCGGTGCCCATCTGCGCACACACACACCGGTCCCGGTGCCCATCTGCGCACACACACACCGGTCCCGGTGCCCATCTGCGCACACACACACCGGTCCCGGTGCCCATCTGCGCACACACACACCGGTCCCGGTGCCCATCTGCGCACACACACACACACACCGGTCCCGGTGCCCAACTGCGCACACACACACCGGTCCCGGTGCCCATCTGTGCACACACACACCGGTCCCGGTGCCCATCTGCGCACACACACCGGTCCCGGTGCCCATCTGCGCACACACACACCGGTCCCGGTGCCCATCTGCGCACACACACACCGGTCCCGGTGCCCATCTGCGCACACACACACCGGTGCCCATCTGCGCACACACACACCGGTCCCGGTGCCCATCTCCACACACACCAGTCCCGGTGCCCATCTGCACACACACCGGTCCCAGTGATCAATATCTGTCACACATCTGTCAACATGGCTAAAAAATGATTCAGCGAGGAGCCTGTCCATATACTCCAGAGTAATGGGGTTATTCTGACCCATGTTGGCACATTGCTACTGCATAGATACAGATAATGTAAGTACTTTTGAGAGTGGTTGGGGGGGGGGGGGGGGTATCCAAGGCAATATTACTTCTAATTACTTTATGTAAAGCCCCTCCTTTCCATGACAGGGTCAGACCTTACAGATATTCTTGTTACTATTATACCACAGCATTCAGTTTTCCATGTGCATGCTCTTGAAGAGTGGATGAATCCATGAAATGCATAGAGCCATTATATGCCATGTTGTACTTATTTAATTATCACTTGTAACCTGTGATTTGTATTATGTGGTCAATTGTCATTGCTGTATGTTTATCCATTGAATGGAATATATTGGTTTCCCTGGTGTACTCATGACTACCCTCACGCAACTTACCACTGATTTTCCAATACATTTAAGGGCTCTTTCACAGGGGGCGGATCACTGCAGATCAGTGCGGGGGAATGCTCACCGTCAGCCTAGGATAGGGAGTATGAGCCAGTAGAAAACAGTGGCTCTGAAAATTAAACTGAGGAGGACAGAATCCCAACAAAGAGGTCAGGAGCATTCAAAAATGTGATAGTCAGGAAATTAAATGTATAACTTATGCCTTAAGAATGCCTGACAGTGCTACTTGCATGCATGCCTCTGTATGTGGTCTCACACATTTGGTATTGCCATACTCCCAAGTAGCAGAATGTATTTTGGGGTGCGTTTTTTGCTATGTACATGCTAGGTGTTAGACATATCTTATGAATTGACAACTTTGCGTAAAAAAAAAAAAAAAAAAAAAGTTAATTGTTTTTTTTTATCAAACTTGTGGAAAAAAAAAAAAATGACATATTCAAAAGACTTATTATGCCTCATATACAATGGTGCTTTTTCTTTCCAAAATGGGGTCAGTTTGTGGGTAATTCCACTGACCTGGTGCTCCAGGTCCTTCAAAAATGTAATAGGTAGTCAAAATGTGTAATTCATGCCCCTAGAACACCGGATGGTCCTCCCTGCATATTGGGCCTCTGTATGGCAGGCTGTGGAAAAAAGTCTCACACATGATATCACCATACTCAGGAGGAATAGCAGAATTTATTTTGGGGCCTAATTGCAAGTTTATCTATGCCATGTGTGAGAAATAACTTGCTAATATGACAATTTTGTGGAGAAAGGAAAACATTCTTAATTTTCCCAAAACAATTGTGGGCTAAAAATTGCAACTTAAAGCGGAGCTCCGTCCTGGGAAAAAAAAAAAAATTTTTTTAAAAGTCAGCAGCTACAAATACTGCAGCTGCTGACTTTTAAAAAATCTTACCAGGGTCCAGCGATGCGGGGGAACGAGCCCCCCCCCTCTCGTTCCGAGCCGCTCGCGGCGCCGGCATTCCTAATGTGGGAACCCGGCTGTGGTTCACAGCCGGGCACCCACTGCGCAAGCGCGAGCGGCGCCGTGATTTGACGCTCAGTCATCTGGGACACGTGACAGGTTCCAGATGAATGTGCGGCGCCGAGGGGGAAGTGACGTTTAGCCCGGGCACTGAAGGTGGCAGACTACGAGGGACCACCTAGCAACAGGCATTTAGAGGTGAGTAAAAAATTTTTTTTTTTCTCCAATTTTTTTTAAATTTTTTTTATGATTTTTAACCACTTGCCGACCGCCCCATGTATATATACGTCGGCAGAATGGCACGTACAGGCAGAATCACGTACCTGTACGTGACATTCTTCCGGCGGGTGGGGTGTCCGATCGGAACCCCCTCCGCCGGCGGGGACGGTCGGCATCGCTTCAGGAGCGATCCGGGACGAGGGGACGGCCAGTGGTTTCTGGCCACCCCCTCGCGATCGCTCCTGGCGAGTGAAAAGCTTCCCCTTCCTGTCTATTGTATAGACAGGAAGGCGGAAGTGATGTCACGCTCGGTGCGCCGGTCTATGTGACCGGAACGCCGAGGAGTGAAGATGTACAGGTTAGTGCACAAACAGTACATTGACACCAGTACACATAGGCACACAATCCACCCCCCTGTCACCCCCAGATCACCCCCCAGATCACCCCCCCCTCCCCCCCCAGTCACAGTGTCACTAATTGCAGTGATCATTTATTTACTGATCACTGCATTTAGTGTCAGTGCGACTGTAATAACTGTCAGGGCAGTTAGTTTTAGGTCCAAGGTAGCCCCCTACCCCCCCTAATAAAGGTTTAACCCCCTGATTGCCCCTAGTTAACCCCTTCACCCCCTTTTGCCAGTGTCACTAAGCGATCGTTTTTCTGATCGCTGCATTAGTGTCGCTAGGTAACCATTTTTATTTTATTTTAACCGCCATGTTTATATAGGTTCATAAATAGGTTTAAAGGTCAGGTACCCCCATATTACAACCTAAATAAAGGTTTTAACCCCCTGATTGCCCCTAGAGTTAACCCTTTCACCAGTGATCACCGTATAAGTGTCACTGGTGACGCTGGTTAGCCAGTTAGTTATTTCGTTATTTAGGTTCCCCGTCAGGTTTTTATATAGCGTCAGGTACCCCCATATATTACCTAATAAAGGTTTAACCCCCTGATTGCCCCTAGTTAACCCTTTCACCCCCTTTTGCCAGTGTCACTAAGCGATTGTTTTTCTGATCGCTGCATTAGTGGTGCTGCTAGGTAGCCAGTTTTTTTTTGTATTACTGTTACGGGTGACGCTGGTTAGCTTGTTTTTTATACTGTCAGGGCACCCGCCATTTATTACCCAATAACGGTTTAACCCCCCGATCGCCCGGCGGGTGATATCAATTAGGTTTTAGGGTCAAATAAGGTCTGCGTCGCCCCAGGTTAGTGCCAGTACCGCAAACACCCACACGCAAAGCATACACCTCCCTTAGTGGCACAGTATCTGAAAAGATCAATATCTGATCTGATCAGATCTATACTAGCGTCCCAGCAGTTTAGGGTTCCAAAAAAAACGCATTGTTAGCGGGATCAGCCCAGATACCTGCTAGCACCTGCGTTTTCCCCTCCGCCCAGCCCACCCAAGTGCAGTATCGATCGATCACTGTCACTTACAAAACACTAAGCACACATAACTGCAGCGTTCGCAGAGTCAGGCCTGATCCCTGCGATCGCTAACATTTTTTTTGTGGTAGCGTTTTGATTCAGTCGCTAACAGTCAGGAGCTTTTTTACCTGTGAATCTCAAAAAAATAAAAAAAATAAAAATAGTTGTCGTTTTATTATTCTCTCTCTCTCTCTATTCTCGCTCTTTTTTTACTCCATTCTATTCTGCAATGTTTTATTATGTTTTATCATGCTTGCTTTTCAGGTATGTAATTTTGTTTACTGTGTTTTAGTGTTAAGCATTTTTTTGTTTTCAGGTGCGCCATTCAGTTGCAGCGCGGATTTATTTATCTTGACAGCAACAGCGTTTGCTCCCACGATACATAAAGCCGCGACTCCAACGCGGTAGGAGGTGATTTCACCACCACAGTTAAAAAAAATAGCATATGTGCCGAAGCATGGGGGCAGCAGGGGGGGGGGGGGGGAGCGATTGGCTCCTAATGCCACGTACATACGGTCGAAATTCCGACCGTGTGTACACGGCATAACTTTTGCGGGAGGATGCCCCCATGCATCGGCATATATAAATGGTGCATGTATGCCCATCATTAGAAGTGGGTGGATGAAGGGAGGTATTCTAATGGTGGGCATACCCACCAATCAATCTCTTTTTTTCGTTCAGCCAAGAGGCTGCATGAAAAAAAAAAAAAGATTACAATATGTGTCCAGTATGTTGCTGGACTTTGAATGGTTATACCAGAATGATGCCTGCAGGTTTAGGTATCATCTTGGTATCATTCTTTTCAGCCAGTGATCGGCTTTCATGTAAAAGCAATTCTAGCGGGTAATTAGCCTCTAGACTGCTTTTACAAGCAGTGGGAGGGAATGTCCCCCCTCCCGGATATAAACCGCGCCATTGGGAAATTGGGAAAGCATTTTATCACACCAATCTTGGTGTGGTAAGATGCTTTGAGGGCAGAGGAAAGATCTAGGGTCTAATAGACCCCAATTTTTTCAAAAAAATCATAACAAAGAAAAAAAATGGAAGGAACATATAAAAAATAAAAAAAAAAAGAAAAATAAATAAAAAAAAAACCAAAAAAAAAAAAAAAAAGCACCCCTGCCCCCCCTTCTCTTGCGCAAAGGCGTACACAAGCGTTGGTCTGGCGTCATATGTAAACAGCAATTGCACCATGCATGTGAGGTATCACCGCGAAGGTCAGATCGAGGGCAGTAATTTTAGCAGTAGACCTCCTCCGTGAATCTAATGTGGTATCATGTAAAGGCTTTTAAAGGCTTTTAAAAATGTATGTAGTTTGTCGCCACTGCGTGTTTGTGCGCAATTTTAAAGCATGTCGTGTTTGGTATCCATGTACTCGGCCTAAGATCATATTTTTTATTTCATCAAAAATTTGAGCAATATAGTGTGTTTTAGTGCATTAAAATAAAAAAAGTGTATTTTTTCCACAAAAAATGCGTTTGAAAATTCGCTGCGCAAATACTGTGTGGAAAAAAAAAAATGCAACACCCACCATTTTAATCTGTAGGGCCTTTGCTTTAACAATATATATAGTGTTTGGGGGTTCAACGTAATTTTCTTGCAAAAAAAAAAATATGTTTTCATGTAAACAAAAAGTGTCAGAAAGGGCTTTGTCTTCAAGTGGTTAGAAGAGTGGGTGACGTGTGACATAGGCTTCTAAATGTTGTGCATAAAATGCCAGGACAGTTAAAACCCCCCCCCCCCCCCAAATGACCCCATTTTGGAAAGTAGACACCCCAAGCTATTTGCTGAGAGCAATGTTGAGCCCATTAAATATTTTTTTTTTTTGTCCCAAGAGATTGAATAATGAAAAAAAAAAAAAAAAATGTGAGGAGTGAAATCAAAAATTTGCACCCTTAGAAATCCTGAAGGCGGTGCTTGGGTTTCGGGGCCCCGTACGCGGCTAGGCTCCCAAAAAGTCCCACACATGTGGTATCCCCATACTCAGGAGAAGCAGCAAAATGTATTTTGGGGTGCAATTCCACATATAACTATGGCATGTGTGAGCAATATATCATTTAGTGACAACTTTTTGAAAAAAAAATTTTTTTTTTTTTTTGTCTTTATTCAATCACTTGGGACTAAAAAAAATATATACATTGGGCTTAACATGCCTCTCAGCAAATAGCTTGGGTGTCTACTTTCCAAAATGGGGTCATTTGGGGGGGTTTTGTACTTCTCTGCCATTTTAGCACCTCAAGAAATGAAATAGGCAGTCATAAATTAAAAGCGGTGTAAATTCCAGAAAATGTACTCTAGTTTGTAGACGCTATAACTTTTGCGCAAACCAATAAATATACGCTTATTGGCATTTTTTTTACTAAAGACATGTGGCTGAATACATTTTGGCCCAAATGTTTGACTGAAATTGAGTTTATTAGATTTTTCTTATAACAAAAAGTAGAAAATCTCTTTTTTTCAAAATTTTCGCTCTTTTTCCGTTTAGATCGCAAAAAATAAAAATCACAGAGGCAATCAAATACCATCAAAAGAAAGCTCTATTTGTGGGAAGAAAAGGACGCAAATTTCGTTCCGTTACAAAATTGCATGACCGCGCAATTACCAGTTAAAGTAGTGCAGTGTGAAATTGAAAAAAGACCTCTGGTCCTTAAGCTGACAATTGGTCCGGGCTGAAGTGGTTAAGCCCCCCTTTTTTTTTTGACCGCAACCCCACTTTAAATACAACTCACCATGCCTCTTACTAAATACCCTGGACTGTCATGTTTACAAAAAGGGTCATTTGGGGGGTATTTGTACTGTCCTGACATTAGGGCCTCAAGAAATGAGTCAGTACATCAAGATTGATCAATTTTCAGTGATATGTAGCATGACTTGTAGACCCTAGCTTCCACACAAACAAAAAGATCATACATTTATCAGGATTTTTTTTTATTTTTTTACCAAAGATATGTAGCAAAATACATTCCGGCCTAAATGTATGACTAAATTGGATTTTATTGGATTTCTTTTAAAACAAAGTAGAACATAGTGTTGTTTCTAAATGTTTGCTCTTTTTTCGCTTATATTGCAAAAAAAATATAAAAAAAAAAAACAAAAAAAAAAAACCCAGGGGTGAATAAATGCCACCAAAATAAAGCTATATTTGTGTGAACAAAATGTTACAAATTTTATTTGGGTACAGTGTAGCATGACTTGAGTAATTGTCATTCAAAGTGCAAGAGCACAGAAAGCTAAAAAAAATGGTCTGGGAAGGAAGGTGGTGAAAGTGCCCAGTATTGAGGTAGTTGAACAGAGTATAGCATCAAGTCAATTAAACTCCTGGGATATTGATCTGATCAGTTATGTAGCAGAGGGGGCTGTTAATCCGTTTCAGCTGCTTTGGGTTTAATGAAATTAACAGGTGCCCTAGATGGTCAACAATGGGATGACCTCCAAAACAGGAATGGTTTTACAGGTGGAAGCCACTGACATTTTTATTTTTTTTCCCCACTCATCATTACTGTTTCCCACTAGTTTTGCATTTGGCTAGGGTCAGTGTAACTACTGGTAGCATGAGGTAATACCTGGACCCTAAGGGTGTCAGACTCCTCCAGGATGGTACATCAATATGTGTCATTGCCAGAAGGTTTGCTGCGTCACCCAGCACAGTCGTAAGAGCATGAAGGAGATAGGCAGTTACTTTTGGACAGGGCCATATAAGGTCCTTAACCCATCAGCAGGACTGGTATCTGCTCCTTTCTGACAGGGGTAACAGAATGAGCACTGCCAGAGCTCTACAAAATTAATTCCAGCAGGCCACTGGTGTGAAATGTCTGACCCTGTGGGCCCTGTGCTCACTACCCGGAACCGTGGAGTTTGATTGGTATTTGCCATTGGAAACCACAATTGGCAGGTCCGCCACTGGCTTCCTGTGCTTTGCACAGATGAATAGGTTCACCTTGAGCACATGTGACACCTTCAGTGTTAAATGTGGATCTAGATGTGAATTGTTTCATTACTAAAGTATTGATTGTTTATTGGTCATAAAGCAGAAAGTATATGGTTAATATTTTATATATGTATGTAATAATTGTAGAATGTTTGATCTAGTTTGAATTTTGTATATATATATATATATATATATATATATATATATATATATATATATATATAGATATAGATATAGTATACATTATGTACAGTGATAAATTATGCTGATTTAATTGATTATTAATGCCTATGTTAGATAGATAGTTGATATGACACTGTAATGTAAACATATATAAGAAGGGTGCAGTTTAAAAAAAATGTGTCCCAGATAATATATATAACATATTCAGTATGGAGTACAAATATGGTGGCCTGGGAACTTCCTTGTGTAAGAAGTAGTAAGCAATACAAATGATTACCAATATGGAAACTTACGGCAGAAGTAGGAAGTGATCAGATCAGTTATTGCACTCCATGAGAGGAGCGGGAGAATTGGGTGTAGTGGGCGGTGTTAAGCACATAAAAGACATGCAGTCACAAGTGCCCCCAGGTTCCGAAAACACTCAGTGGCAGGGGTGAAATGCTTTAAGCAGAGACAAAATAAACAAGACCTAGTGACGGCTGAGAGGACCCCAAGGCAGCATTTTTTTTTTTTTTACTTATATGCCTTTTATTTGATGTAAGTGCATTTGTTTTTGATTTCACAATAATCCTTAGCACCATTATGCTATATATCTCTCTTTTCATTGGTATATTATACACCTATACCTTTGCAATGGAAACCTGACCACTGGAGGAGCAGGAAGGAAACAGCCAAGCCATTGACGTAGGATAAAAACCTTGTGTTTTTAAAGCTTACTGCTGGCGAGTGGGGACCCAGGAGGGGAGCACAGCGTGGCACTGGAATCCTCACAAGCAAGAATTGAACACGTTTGACACTTTATTTGCATGAATGGACTTTCACTTATGATTGCACTGCTATGAACTTGGATTACTGCACTAGCACTTTATTCATTTGATGTACGGAGCAGTGCAAAGTTGAATTATTTGTATTATCTTTCTTTTTTTTTACCTTACACGATAACAGCAGCTCTCGAGTTTATTTACATGTATTAATTCATTACAAGTCACCATAGTATGGGTATTCTCACTATTTCATGTGCCACTTTGTGTTTGTCTATCACATAAAATCCCAATACATTGATGTTTTTTGTTTTACCAGGACAAAATGCGGAAAATTTCAAGGGGCACTATGTGAATATATATATATATATATATATATATATATATATATATATATATATATATATATATATATATATATATATATATATATATATATATATATATATATATATATATATATATATATATATACATATACACATACATATACATACATATACATATACACACACAAAATTTCAAGTCCTTGAGCTACTAGCCAGACCTTAACCACTTTCAGACCGGACCAATTTGCAGCCAAAGGACAAGGCCACTTTTTGCGATTCGGCACTGACAATTTAACTGACAATTGCGTGGTCGTGCGACGTGGTTTCCAAATAAATTGACGTCCTTTTTCCCCCACAAGCTTTGAAAAAATAGGGGATAGTTTTATAGCATTTTTATTTATTTATTTTTTTACTAGTAATGGCGGCGATCAGCGATTTTTATTGTGACTGCGACATTATGGCATACACATCGGACATTTTTGGGACCATTGTCATTTATACAGCAATCAATGCTATTTAAATGCATTGGATTCCTGTGTAAATGACACTGGCAGTGAAGGGGTTAACCACTAGGTGGCAGTGTAGGGGTTACATGTTCCTAGAGGCGTGTTTCTAACTGTGGGGGGGGGGGGGGGCGTAGCTGTCAGCTAGTGAATGCTGATCTCTGCTCCAATCACAGGGAGCAGAGATCAGCGTCACTAGTTGCTAGGCAGAAAGAGGAGATGCTGTTTAGTTCCGCATCTCCCCGTTCAGCCTTCCTGTGAGACGATCGCAGGTATCCCCATAGCGATCGAGTCCGCGGGACCCACGACCGGCCTCACGGGGGTCCCAACCGGCGCAAGCACGCGCCCGATGGCACGGCTGCATCTTAAAGGGGATGTACCTGTACGCCCTTATGCCTGTCCATGCCATTCTGTCGACGTACATCGTTGTGCGCCGTCAACAAGCAGTTAAAGTGGAACTTCAGTCATTGTATCATCTTTCCATCTATCTTCTGCCATCTTTGGATAGTAAAACAAATATTTTTTTTTTTCTGCCAGTAACTACTTTATACAGCCCACTTCCTGTCTGGTCATTAGTCTAGGCTTATGACATCATGCACAGCTCTCCCTCTTGTGAGTTTGCCAGGAAGGGAGGGGGCGAGCCATAAGAGGGCAAATGAGAGCTGCAGGTGTGCCCCTGTGTGTCTGTGTAAATCCAGGAAGTGAGCAGGCAGCAGCTTTAGCCTAGGCTTATGACATCATGCACAGCTCTCCCTCTTGTGAGTTTGCCAGGAAGGGAGGGGGTGAGTCATAAGAGGGCCAATGAGAGCTGCAGAGCTGGAGGTGTGCCCCTGTGTGTCTGTGTAAATCCAGGAAGTTAGCAGGCAGCAGCTTTAGCTGCCCACAGTTAAAATGATTGCAGCCAGACTCAGTGGAGGGAGATTTCTGCAGCATATTTGGCAAATACAGAAACAAAGTATAATATGCAAATTGGTTGGAGGGAAGCTTCAGAATGGCAAATATGTTTTTATTACAAATTATGTGAGCAGACTGCAGTTCTTTGCCACCAGTTGCTCCACCCAACCCCTACCCTGACGCATCCTAATTTTGCCCCTTATCACACCCTCATAAATTAATAGGGGTGCCCTCTTTCACCCCTGATCTTCATTTTGACAATAGGATAAAAATAAAGGAAGAACAGAAAGTGGCATCCTATGCCAATGATTTTTTTATTTATTTTTTATAACTGCCCCAGTTTTAAACTCTTCCATCCCTGCTGTTGGAGCTACGCGAATATGGGAAAATATCTAATTTCAAAGTAAACTATGGGAAATCGGAAGCAATGGGGATAGAAATAACTATGTCCCTTCTACAGCCGATATCCACGCAACTTGATTTTAGATGGACTAATTCCTATATAAGTTACCTAGGGACAAAAATCTTGAAGAATCTAAGTGAACTGTTTGAGCTCAACTTCATACCAATGGTAAGACAGATAAAACTTGATCTCCAGAGATGAGATAAGGAAATCTTTACGTGGTGCGGGAGAACAAATATTATTAAAATGAATGTGATGCCAAGACTTTTGTATTTAATACAGACACTACCAATTAAGATTCCCCCAAGCTTCTTAAGAGATCTTCGATCAAGATTTCTGAAGTTCATTTGGGCTGGAAAGCCAGCAAGAATATGCAGATCCATATTATCACTTCCTAAAGGAAAAGGACAGATAGGGTTTCCGGGCCCAATAAGATACCAGAAAGCCTCACATTTAGCCAGAGTGGTGGAGTGGCGTGGGCTTAAAAAGAAGAAATCCTGGATACAGATAGAATAGGCAGTGAAAGAAATTCCATTGGAGGGTCTAGCATGGATACCAGAAGCTGAGGTGCCAGCAGTAGTAAGGAAACATCCAACAATAGGCATTACATTGCGGAAAATTAAAACAATATTAAAAAAAAAAAAAAAAAAAAAAAGAAAAATGCCTCTCGAGAAACCCTAGTCCGCTTCTTCCAATTTTGGGCACCCCAGTGTTTTCACCGGGAATGACAGATCCAAAGTTCAGAGCAATACGGCGCAGAGGTATTAGTAGAATTTCTAATTTCTCAGTTGAGAACCGTCTAATGACAAAAAGAGAGATTGAAAAAGAAATAGTACCTGAACTACATTTTTTTAGAATGATGCAACTAGAAGCCTAAGCCTTTATTAGATCCAAATCAAATACATATGTAGAAGTGAGGACACTGACTGGGTTTGAGGAGATTTGTTTTAAAGGAGAGTCAATGAGACATTTGTTGTCTCATTTTTATACCATGCTAACTGGATTGGAGATACCTCAGGATCTTACCTTCCTCCAGGCTTGGGGGAGCAATTTAGAGATTATATTCTCTCCGGAACAGGAGAGGATTTTTCGATTTAATCAAAAGGCTTCAGTAGCAAGTAGATACCAAGAGGGGGGGGGAACAAAATTCTGACTAGGTGGTACAGAAGACCAAATGTACTACATCGGATTTACCCCCAAATGTCTGATGTTTGCTGGAGATGTCATGAAGCAGAGGGTATGATACTACATATTTTTTGGGAATGTCCAAAAATTTTAGAGTTTTGGGAAATGGTCACGGAAACCATTAAAAACAATAACAGAAAAATAAAACACTCAAAAAGAGTGTATATGCTCTAATGGGAATTTAAATAGGGCCACTGAAAAATAGGTAATAGTATAGGAGTAGAAAGAAGAGATTTGATATTTCTAAAAAATTATATTTATTTAGAAAAATATAAAATAGATTATGATTATAAAGGCTATGACATAAACCAACATATAATATGTACACTGAATACATGTTCATAAATATGGAGACAAAAATGAAGGACATAACCCATTCTATTGAAACATGGTAGTATACAATAGATAAGACCCAACGTTTTGAGGTGTTGATAAGTGAACCTCTTTCTTCAAGGGTAGTAGGCTTAGTCGCAACAATAATTATGTCTGTAATTAAAAAGGAAAAAAAAAAGACAAATAAAAGAGGTAGATACAGTTACCACTTTCAAGTATAATGCCAAATAGCTGACTAATAAGCATATAAAGCTTCACTGCTCATTTTAAGTAGTAATCATACTATATACAGATATATTTCAGTACTAACCATGTATACATGGGTAGTGGTTAACAAGAGTTTTATACTGCATTTAACTGTATTGTCAAACTGAGTGGAATGCTGTATCAGTAGCATCATGTGCAAAAAGATGTGTTTGTAAAGGGTGCCGCTGAGATTGTATATGAGATCAATGTTTAAATGTTGTATTGTGTGGCATGCGCTTAGAGAGAGACGGTTGTTTAATGCAGTATAAAACTCTTGTTAAAGTGGTGTTTCCACCAAAAAAAAAATAATAATTGCTTAAAAATCATAAAAAATAAATAAAAATAAATTGGAAAAAAACATGTTTTACTCACCTCTAAATGCCTGTTGCTATGGGGTCCCTCGTAGTCTGCCACCTTCAGTGCCCGGGCACTGACATGACTTCCCCTCGGCGCCGCACAGTCATCTGGGACCGGTCACGTGTCCCAGATGACTGAGCGTCGGCTCGCGCGTGCGCAGTGGGTGGCCGGCTGTGAAGCCACAGCCGGGTGCCCACAGTAAGAATGCCGGGGAGCGGGGAACGATGGGGGGGGGGCTTCGTTCCCCCGCATCGCTGGACCCTGGGACAGGTAAGTATCCGAATATTAAAAGTCAGCAGCTGCAGTATTTGTAGCTGCTGACTTTTATTAATTTTTTGATTTTTTTAGGGGGCACCCCCACTTTAAGGTATAATGCTCAGTATAGTCTCAGATGTTCGGAACATTGCACGAGTGGGGACACAAAGTGTGTAGGGGCGCAGTGCGGACATCTCGGAAATCTGATTGATAGGAGGGTTTAAAAGGAATGATTGTCACGCCGTACAGCCAACCCCATGAGTAAGTCAGTGTATGACGAAACATGTCGGGGCGTGGCTGTACGGCAATCATCTCCAGTAACGTCTGATGCTTAGAGCTGAACGAGGAAGTGGTGTGTTGATCCTGTTTCCAGGCACCGAGGAGGGGGTGAGATTAACGCTACTGTGCTTGCACACCTCAAGTTCGCCCTAACTGCAGTCCAATAGTGTGATATTCAGGAGAGGAGCTTGCTGTGATTTTCTTAATGTTTGGAATGTGAGTGTAAAGGATAAAGTTTACTGTGGTTTTAATAAATTGGCTCATACTTTACACTATTGGAGCACCTTTATTATTTTACAAGTGGAGATGTCTGGATATACACATTTGATGATCGATTCATTATTTTGCTGTGTGGTTTCAAAGCGTTTAAGCCTGACTCGAAAGTGTAGGCAATGGGAGTCGGTGAGTGCATTTCTTAAGGGAGAGTCACCTGTCACTTTTGGTGTGGTGGGTGGATTAAGAAGACACAATATTTTAAAAGGACATTCTGGACACTTTATGGACTTTATTTTATTGTTTCTTTTTGTCATATTTATTGGGCACATTTATTTGGCTCACTTGTCACAGGGTGGTATAATTGTTTATTTTCACACGTTATATTATATATATATATATTTTTTTTTTATTTGCTTTCTGTAAATAGATTGAGGAGATAGGAAGAGTTGACTCTAAGTGCCTCTATTTTTTCTTTTTTATTTCCTAATTAAAAGTTTAAAAGACTTTTCACATTTAAGTGGCAGCTATAGTTGAGGTAGGAGGCTCTGTCTAGGCGCAGTGGTGGGCATTTAAATAAGGGCGGAATATTTAAATACCAACATTTTTTTCTGATAATTGTTGTTGCGACTAAGCCGACTATCCTTGAAGAAGAGGTTCACTTAACACCTCGAAACGTCGGGACTTATCTATAGTATACTACCATGTTTCAATAGAATGGGTTATGTCCTTCATTTTTGTCTCCATATTTATAAACATGTATTCAGTGTAAATATTATATGTTGGTTTATGTCATAGCCATCTATTTTATATTTTTCTAAATAAATATACATTTTTTGGAAATATCAAATTTCGTGGGCGCATGCACGACTTCCACGGGACTGGTCGATTGACCGAGTAGCTCTGCACTACTCCTACTGATTCGCCTGCTCCCCGGGGCCAAAAGCACCTAATTTTTTCCACAACTGCTCCCAACACCCACCGGACCGAGCTGTGTATGCCGCCGAAGCGCAAAAAGAGCAAGAAGACCGTGCAGAGGTCACTTACAACTTATCTGCTGAGGAACCAGGAACGCTACGGCATGTCCCAAGATGGCGCCGGCGGCCCTGCTTCTCCCTCACTACAGGACTCACAGGACACCGCTGCCTCTGCACAAGACTGAGTACTCTCCCCCACTGACCAAAGAAGACTTAGATCAAAGCCTGGAATCGAAATATAGCAAAATTGCTGCCAAGTTCCAAACGGAGCTGCACAAAAGCACCAACACTTTAACACAGGAGATCTCTGCTCTGGGTGCCCGTACCGATCGCTTAGAAACTAAGCATGATGAACTCAGTATTGCCCATAAAGATCTCTCCAGAGAATTTGAGTCCCTTACCGCGACTGTCAAGCAGTTACAAACATCTCGACAATCAAAATTGCAGGAACAATCTCAGGATCAGAGGTGTCCCTGAAAGCACCACTGATCTTATCCCTGTCATGTACAAATTGTTCCAATCCCTCCTGCCAGACCGCGAGATGGAAGCATTCACCTGCGACCGTATTCATAGGGCACTTTGCCCCAAGCCCCCCACCTGACAATCCCCCTAGGGACAGTGTCCTCTGTCTAAAGGACTTCCTTATCAAAGAAGAGATCCTTAGGGCTGCCCACAATTCGCATAACCTCTCCTTAGACGTCTCTCCAGTCCAAATATATCCGGACATCTCTCTAGCTACCCTGGACAGACGCCGTACGATGAAGGAGGTCACCACAGTGCTAGCAAAGGCACACATTCGCTATAGATGGGGCTTCCCCTTCAAGCTTTCCATTCCCCATAATGGTACGACATATACAGCTACCACATTATTGGAGAGCCAATAAATTCTTGTCAAACTGGGCCTCATAGAAGCTGAATCCCTTCCTCGCCCACCTTCTACACCCAGACCAACACCCATCTGGAGTATGGCATCTCCGAGACGAGACCGTGGACGTCAAAGGTATGAAGCTGGCCAAAACGCTCATCAGAACTGACCACAGGCATTTTTAATTAAAATTTTTATTTTGTGTCACTATTGTGAATTCATTCCTACTGCTCTTTTTGCTCTTTTATCATCCACTAGACTGTCTTGGTTTCTGAGCACCACCTACTGTCCCTTTTTGGAACTACCGGAACACGTGTTTACTGAAGATGCTGCATGATCCTTCATCCTGTCCCAGCAAGCAATGGAACCATCTAGCAGGTTTGATCCTCACATACCAGACTACCTTGGTATCCTATCAGGTCACATTTAGATCTCCTGCACAATCTGCTTGATCTGAGACACTTCACATTGCTTGACCAACCTTCTACCAACCCCCCCCATTTTTTTTTTACGCGGATTATTACCTTACACATTTTGTTACAGGATGTTACTCTTGGGACTTCCTCTTATTTTATTCTATGGCAGATATTGGTTCTCAGACCATTAGACAAGGAGATAACCCAGACCAATATATTTTGGCATGCACACACTCTGTGTTATGTTTTTCTTTTCTTACCGCAGGCTAATTCGGTGGTTGTCGATGCCATGCTACCCCACTCCTCTCATATCTCGACTTCACCCGGAATTCTAGATATGACCTTGAGAGTTAAGGGTGCTTTCGCCCCTTATGAAGCTTATATCACTGTTTCAGGCTCTTGCTATTTGCAACCTGACCCACTGTTAGTCCAGCTTACGTTTGCTCTGCTGGCACTTTTTTTGGTTGTTTTTTTTTTTTTGTTCTATTTCATGTTATGTTTTTATTATTTCGAATATTGTAGCACTCTAGATGTATATCCTCTTGTTGTGATCTTAATGCTGACTATTGTTTAGGATCTTTCCAGATTGACATTCCCCTTGTGGCGGAGAATTTTGGCACTGCACTGCCAGGGTCGCTTGACCTCTCAGGTGAGCCTATGACATTTTCACACACATAAATGGTAATTACATGTATTGCCCATAATGTGCAGGGCTTTAATTCCCCTCACAAACGGAAAAAGGCATTTACAAATTGTAAAAAGCTAGGAGTTCAAATTCTATTACTACAGGAGACCCATTTTGCTACTGACAAACACACAACTTTTATTTCATAGTTCATATAATCAAGCCTTTTAGACTTTATACGAATCTAAAAGCAGAGGGGTAGCGATCTTTTTTCATAACTCATTCCCCCTAGAAGTTCAACAGGTCTATAAAGATCCAGACAGCAGGTTCCTTATAGTCAAAGGTCTAATGGCAGGACGAGAACTCACAATTGCTAATGTCTATGCCCCTAATGTTGCACAAGCTGCTTCCTGCTGCTTTCCACCTGCTTTAGGACACTTGAAAAATATTCCTTAACGCATGTTCGTTGGGGGAGATTTTAACCTAGTAGCACACCCTCAACTAGACAGGAGTAACTCCTCCCAACTAAATTCAACGTTCCCCAAGCAGGGCCGGTCTGGCCTACCGGGATACCGGGATATTTCCAGGTAGGCTGCCTGCCCTGGGGCCGCTTTGCAGCTGCAGTGCTCCCCTCTCCTGCTCCTTTGTTTCACGGAGCTGGCCGGGTCTGTGTTCAGCGGCCGCGGTGTAACGCGGTCCCGCCCCCTTAGACCGCCCCCTGCTTCTCCTCCTATCCAATTTTTTTTTTACTGCCCCCCCCCAGTGCTCTCCTCCCCCACCAGACTCTCCAGCCCCCCCCCACAGTTCTCTCAACCCGTGCTCTTTCTACCCCCCCCTGCTCTCCCCATCCTTCTCTAGCCCCCACCCCCACAGTACTCTCCAGCTCCCCACCCCTGTTCTTTATGCCCCCCCAGCCTTCTCTAGCCCCCACCCAGTGCTCTCCAGCCCCCACCACAGTGCTCCCCACCCCCCGCACAGTGCTCTCCACCCCCCACAGTGATCCCCGCCCCCCGCAGTGCTCCCCACCCCCCACAGTGCTCCCCACCCCCCACAGTGCTCCCCACCCCCCACAGTGCTCTCCAGCCCCCACCCAAGTGTTCCCCACCCCCGCAGTGCTCTCCAGCCCCCACCCCAGTGCTCCCCACCCCCCACAGTGCTCTCCAGCCCCCACCCCAGTGCTCTCTACCCCCCACAGTGCTCTCCAGCCCCGTGCTCTCCACCCCTGTTCTTTTTGGCTCCCCCTCCAGTGCTCTCGCAAGCTCCCCCCCAGCACTCTCCACTCCCCCCCTGCATTTTGCCCCCACCCATGTGCTCTCCAGTCCCCGTGCTTTCCACCCGTTCTTTCTGCCCCCCCTGCTCTCCAGCTCTCCCCATCCTTCTCTAGCCCCCCCACAGTGCTCTCCAGCCTCCACCATGCTCCCCACCCCCTACAGTGCTCTTCAGCCCCCACCCCAGTGCTCTCTACCCCCACAGTGTTCCCCGGCCCCTGTGCTCTCCACCCCTGTTCTTTTTGGCTCCCCCTCCAGTGCTCTCGCAAACTCCCCCCAGCACTCTCCACTCCCCCCTGCATTTTGCCCCAACCCATGTGCTCTCCAACCCCACCAGTGCTCTCCAGTCCCCAGTGCTTTCCACCCCTGTACTTTCTGGCCCCCATGGGTGCTCTCAAGCTCCCCCCCCCCCAGTGCTCTCAAGCTCCCATCCAGTGCTCTTCGTCACCCCACACTCTTACCCGCCCCAGTGCTCTCAGCCTCCCGTACTCTCCACCCCTGTTATTTTTGCCCCCCCCCCCAGTGCTCTGCACTCCCCACCCCTGTGATCTCCACTCCCCCCTGCTCTTTGCCCCCACCCATGTGCTCTCCAACCCCGCCAGTACTCTCTGCTCCCCCTTCTCTCCAGCTCCCACCCAGTGCTCTCCACTTCCCCAGGACCAGAGGACAGGCTGACTGGGGCCGGAAAGTGAGGACGGCTGAAGGTGCAGGTGGCCAGGGACCACTCCATCTCGCAGCAAACAGATCCTCTGGAAGGAGCACTGTCCCCATCCAAGAGGAGAACAGCCCCTGCCTTCTGCTGGCCATCATGGATATCCTGCTGGCATGCAAGGTACTGTACCGAGCATCAACAACACACCTTCCCACAGACAGGGACTGCAGACTGGGACATGGGGCACAGGAGGGGCTGCAATGATGGGCACAGTGAGGCACAGTAAGGCTGCATTCATGGGCACAGCGAGACTGCTTTCACGGCACAGTGAAGCTGCATTTGATGGGCACAGTGAGGCCGCATTGATGGGCACAGTAAGGCTGCATTGGTGGGCACAGTGAGGCCGCAATGGCGGGCACAGTGAGGCCGCATTGGTGGGCACAGTGAGGCCGCATTGGTGGGCACAGTGAGGCCGCATTGGTGGGCACAGTGAGGCCGCATTGGTGGGCACAGTGAGGCCGCATTGGTGGGCACAGTGAGGCCGCATTGGTGGGCACAGTGAGGCCGCATTGGTGGGCACAGTGAGGCCGCATTGGTGGGCACAGTGAGGCCGCATTGGTGGGCACAGTGAGGCCGCATTGGTGGGCACAGTGAGGCCGCATTGGTGGGCACAGTGAGGCCGCATTGGTGGGCACAGTGAGGCCGCATTGGTGGGCACAGTGAGGCCGCATTGGTGGGCACAGTGAGGCCGCAATGGTGGGCACAGTGAGGCCGCATTGGTGGGCACAGTGAGGCCGCATTGGTGGGCACAGTGAGGCCGCATTGGTGGGCACAGTGAGGCCGCAATGGTGGGCACAGTGAGGCCGCAATGGTGGGCACAGTGAGGCCGCAATGGTGGGCACAGTGAGGCCGCAATGATGGGCACAGTGAGGCCACAGTGGTGGGCACAGTGAGGCCGCAATTGATGGGCACAGTGAGGCCGCATTGGGGGGCACAGTGAGGCCGCAATGGGGGGCACAGTGAGGCCGCAATGGGGGGCACAGTGAGGCCGCAATGGTGGGCACAGTGAGGCCGCAATGGTGGGCACAGTGAGGCCGCAGTGGTGGGCACAGTGAGGCCGCAGTGGTGAGGCCGCAGTGGTGGGCCGGGGGGGTGGGCACAGTGAGGCCGCAGTGGTGGGCACAGTGAGGCCGCAATGGTGGGCACAGTGAGGCCGCAATGGTGGGCACAGTGAGGCCGCAATGGGGGGCACAGTGAGCTGGCAATGGGGGGCACAGTGAGGCCGCAATGGGGGGCACAGTGAGGCGGCAATGGGGGGCACAGTGAGGCGGCAATGGGGGGCACAGTGAGGTGGCAATGGGGGCACAGTGAGGCGGCAATGGGGGGCAGAGTGAGGCGGCAATGGGGGGCACAGTGAGGCGGCAATGGGGGGCACAGTGAGGCCGCATTCATGGGCAGAGTAAAGCTGCATTTTATGGGCACAATGAGGCTGCATTTGATGGGCACTGGTGAGGCTACATTGAGCTCTTGTATCATATCTGCAGTCTCTGACCATCTCCTGCATCATGTCTGCAGTCTCTGAGGGAGTCTGGAGAGGAGTCAAGGATGGGGGTCATGGGAGAAGTCAGATGTGTGTGGACTGTAGAGAGGAGATTATAGAATAAAACCAGAGCCACCAAGCTGGAGCCGACTGACTGAGCCCTGCTTGGTGCCCCTGAGAGGAGGTCAGTGACAGCACTGCCAGGCCAGTCTGAAGGGGGGGGGGTCACTGATGTAAGGGGGGCGTGAGTACAATAATGTAAGGGGGCACTGATATTACCTTAGTGTATTCTTTCTGCGGAAGGTGGCCCCCCCCCCCACGTTCTGAGTTCCTGGGGTCCCCCGTGATGGTTGACCACTTTTAACTGTAATTTGCTTACATATGTATAAAGCCCTATGTGATATCATATCTGTCTTTTCTATATATAATACACTCTTCAAATGTGATTTAAAATGTATGGTTTTCCCTTTCATGAACAAGAAAATAATGACGTTATGCTGTTGCGCTGGTATAATAATGCTGTGGGGCTGGTATGAAATTTTTTCCAGGGCTGAATTTTATTCCCAGTCCGGCCCTGTCCCCAAGACTGACTAAAACATTGCAACCATTCCAATTATCTGACGCCTGGAGAGCTCATAATACAGGTGCACAAGATTTCACCTTGTATTCCCACCCCCATAATTCATTTGCCATATTAGATTATATTTTTTGCACCCCCATCATCCTCGCCAACTCCACACAATCTGCGATCCATCTATGCCCTTGGTCCGATCATAATATGGTCTCCATATCTACCACTCTAATTGGCCTGATACCCCCTACACATGGAAATTAAATGATTCCCTCCTAACCTACCTTATAATACGCCAAGAAATCTCTACTGCTATTCAAGAATACTTCACTATTAATGCCACCCCAGACATATCTCCTGGCACTCTTTGGGTAGCCCACAAAGCAGTGTTGAGGTGCCATCTCATTAGCATTGCTTCAAGGAAAAACAAAGAGAGATCGCAACAAATCTTCACATTGTCTACTGAATCAAACAAACTTCACAAAGCCCAAATAGGAAACCCATCGAATGCCAACGCACGCCTAGTAGCTCAGAAGAGACTGGAACTGGACACCTTGTTATCCGCTAAGACAGAAAAATCTCTAAGGTGGTCCAAAGCCAACTTTCTTCTACACAGCATCTGCTATGTTAGCTCGCAAATTGAACCAAACACTATGTCCCCCACATGTTTATAAACTTCAAAATTCCTCGGGTAGGGTAGTCTCCCATCCCAAAGAAGTCCTGAATGTTTTTGAGGACTTCTATTCCAAACTACTCTCCCACCCTCCTCCGTATCCTGCCCAGCCCTCCCAAGACTGGCTATCCTCTTTGCCCCTACCCACTTTATCAAATTCACAAACAGAAGCTCTTAATGCCCCTTTCACAGAAGAAAAACTGCTTGGTGTAATCAAATCCCTGAAACGCTCTGTAGCCCCTGGCCCAAATGGTTTCACAGCTAGTTATTACAAACACTATGCCCATATTTTAATCCCACGCCTTACCAGCATGTTCAACAAGATTCTTACAGGTGATCAATTCCCCTCTGAAATGACCTTAGCCAACATGACATGACATTCCTTCCCAAACCACTAAAAGATCACTCCCTCCCCCAAAATTATAGACCAATTTCGGTCATCAACAATGACCTCAAAATATTTAGTCGAGCCCTAGCTGATAGACTGGCAGACATCATTGAAACTTTGACCTCCCCTGACCAATCTGGTTTCATCCCCAACAGACTCATTACGGATAATATTCGATTGACATTGAATGTTCTCCAGGATGCTAATATTCATAAGCAACAGGTCCTTCTCCTAAGGATATTAATAAAGCGTTCAACAGCGTTCAATAAAGCGTTCAACAGCGTACTATGGCCCTATTTAATTGCGGTCCTGCAACGGCTTGGTTTCCGAGATCAATTCTTGATGGGAGTGCGAGCCTTATACCATCACCCGCAAACAAGAATTAGGATTCCGGGTTGCAACTCTGGATTTTTCACACTGGGCAGGGGCACCCATCAGGGATGTCCCCTATTATTAGCCCTAGCCCTAGAACCCCTCACAACTGCTATCAAACAGCACCCAGACATATCTGGAACACACTCTAGCTTGTTTCCTATGTCTCATTTGGTCTCTCACGGATCCGAGTCTCGGTGGTCTTCCTGCATAAACCAGGGTGGTCTTCAAGGTGTACAATTATTTTCAGTATTCAAAAAAATGTATTCATAAATTTAGACCAAAATGTATTCTTCTACACAGCAAGGTTAGGGATAAGGGTCTGGTATAGATCTTGAGGGGACCCTGTATCTTTTTTTTTCTACTTTTAGCATGAGGGTTGATGACTTATCGGCTAAGGACAACCAGCACACATTTCACAAATACTGCATTCCTTGACCACTACTTAATTACTGCATGCATTTAATTATTTACTTATGTGATTTGAGTTTAAAGCATGTTCTCGTGGTACATACTGAGCATTTGCAGTGTTTTACGGTAAATACCACAGAATGGTAAAGTGAATTGACAGTTACAAGATAGGATGAAATATTTAGGAAAAATGTGTTGTTCGGTCACCTAAATATTGCAAGCAAGTTCCTTTTGTGAATGGAGCCCACTGTCATGATTTGCTGTGCAATGTAATTTGCAAACAGACTGCAGCCGGACTGCCACCCAAAAAGCAGATATCTAGATCTGCACCAGGATCTGACCCTGTAAGGGTGCCAGTCTATGGATCACTGGCAGGAAAAGGCAACTGCCCACAGCTAGCATGGCTGGTTTGACACGCCCCTCGAGATAGGATTACATTTTTTGGCAGTCCAACCACATCGTGCAGGTGCTTGCAGAAAGGTCAAAATACGCAGCACTGGCTGGGTAGGGGGTTCCACTGCACTCACCCGCCAGAGCATTACATGCACAAAACACCCAATACATCTCCCGGGTACTAAGGCTGAGGTCCCCCAGTCACATGTATGCAACCTGACCCAAGGAGGGAGCGGGGCCCACTAGCAGTAAAGCACACAGGCATTTCCAGATCATCTGTCTCACAGCTACAGCATAGCTACTGGGCACATGAGAGCACAGTGTCCCCCAGCCCAGGTATACTGATAACAAGTGCCTACCAGCAGGGGATTGAGGGGGAAAGGGGTACATGATCCCAGGCCTCTATGGAAGGAGGAGAACCTCATAGGGACTGACCACCCCAGGGAGTAACTGCACCACACACCATCTCTGAAGGGGGGGGGCATTTTATTTACCAGTCAGTAGGGCATGCAAGTAAAGCGCCCATGATAGATCTGCCTCTCCAAAGTGTGGGGGGACTGTCAGCCAGGCAGGGGCAGCCCGTACATTGTGGGTGAACAGCCCCCCCCCCCATGTTGGGGGCAGTACTTTTTGAAGCACCTGATTGGAGCCTGAGGCTCTAATAGGCTGGGCTTTGGGCACAGAGAGTGTGTCCTGATCCCACCCAATTGTGTGACGATAGCAAATGCATTTTCACTATTTTCACACCAATGCTCCTCCCCGCCAATCAGGGAGGCAGGGCGTCAGACTTGTTTCCCAGATTGGCCAAAGTGCCAGGGCATCCTATTGGATGACTGGTGCTTAGGAAGAAGTGGCACAGAGGAGACACAAGGACCAACATCCCCAGCGTGTGCCGGACCACCCGCAGTGGGGGGGGGGGTGGTCGGTGGGAACAGTGGCTGCTGCACATGACGGGCACAAGCGGCTGCTGCACATGACGGGCACAGTGAGGCTGCACATGACGGGCACAGTGAGGCTGCTGCACATGACGGGCACAGTGAGGCTGCACATGACGGGCACAGTGAGGCTGCACATGACGGGCACAGTGAGGCTGCACATGACAGGCACAGTGAGGCTGCACATGACAGGCACAGTGAGGCTGCACATGACAGGCACAGTGAGGCTGCACATGACAGGCACAGTGAGGCTGCACATGACAGGCACAGTGAGGCTGCACATGACAGGCACAGTGAGGCTGCACATGACAGGCACAGTGAGGCTGCACATGACAGGCACAGTGAGGCTGCATTTGATGGGGGGGGTTCCGTATTTTTTAGTTTGTTTGTGCCCCCCCACCCCAGAAATTCTGAGCACCAGCTGCCACTGCGGCCAGGGTAACACTGACATGGACTGCAGGTGCCCGGTCATATGTGTCCCTGTTTAACATATTGGCTGCCCCAGTCCAAGATGGGGATGTCACAGCTGACCCAGGCACTTCTTGGCCAGACTGGGATGACCACTGGAGCTAGATTGTCCAGCACGTCGCCAAGCCTGGCAGTTGATTGAAGATCTTTGGAGGAACAAATCCCAGGGGAAAATAAATATGGAACCATGGATCCTAGCAGGAGTCTTATGTTCTCTTAAACAATAGACAAACTGGATTGTCTATAGCAAAGAGGGGTGGGGGTTATGCCAAAAGGGACTGCACATAGGCAGCGTGTGTTCTTTTCCATCTAGTCTCCTACTCCTGTAGGTAGTGTTAAAATACTATTGCCAAGATTTAGAAGAGCTGTGTCCATGAATGAACGTAAAAGAAAAAAAAAAAAAAAATGTTCATTAATGTAGATCAAAACCTAAATCTTTGTTTAAATAACATACACTGATTTGGGTTACTTTTGTCTGTGTGAAGCTAGAGTGTCTACAAACTATGGTACATGTATTTGAAAATTGAACAATCCTGATTTACTGACTGCCCATCCTTTTATTGAGGCCCTAAAATGACAGAACAGTATAAATACCAACAAATAACCCCTTTTTGGAAAGTAGACAGTTTGAGGTATAATTACTTTTTTTTAGTTTTTAAGTTAGAATTGTGTGTCAATTTTTTTTGGAAAATAAAATTAAATACATTTTTTTTTACCAAGTTATTTCTCACACAGCATAGGCGTACTTCAAAATACACCCCTAAAACAGATTTTGCTATTCCTTCCGAGTATGGGAATACCACGTGTGAGACTTTTTCACAGCTTAGAAACATAAAAGGGCCCAAAATCCAAGGAGCACTTTTGGGCTTTCAAGGAGCATAAAGTTACACATAAATTATGCATTTAATTTTCTGACTATCGATTAAATTTTTTGGAAGCCCTGGAGCAGGACAGTAGAAAAATATATTTTGGAAAGCAAACATGCTAAAGGTAACTTTGACTTTTAATTTTTCCATTTTCTTTAAACAGAATTGTCAATTAATAAAATATATAACACATCATAGGCATATTTAGAATTACACCCCAGGAAGGGGGGCGTGGCCAGCAGCCAAGAAGATAGTCGTATAGGAGAGTGCGCCCGACAGTTCCCACGGATCCACCACAGTGACCTACAAGCGCCCATTTGACTCCCCACAGCTCGAAGAATCAAAGGAGAAGCCTGCACGCTACATGGGTAAGCAAAATAACAAAGAGGGGCCCTGCAAACAGTTTTCTCCGGCGGGTGTCTCCTCAAGATGTTGACGACAGATCCCCTGCTACATAGTGCAGCGGTCAGCTTGGTGAACAGCACCCTCATCTCCAGCAGAGGTGCAGTGCTTACTCCAGGCAGTATGCAGCTTCACTGAGGGACTGCCCTTTATGTAGCCCTCAGAAGTCCAAGCAGCATTACTCCCCAGGTGACACTCACAGATGACTCCTTCTCTCGTGACTCCGTTAGAGTTTACAGAGCAGCTTAAGGAGAGGAGACACCCGCTGGAGAGAATAACTCAGTTTGCTGGGCCCCACTGGACTTCTGAGGGCTACAGAAAGGGCAGTCCCTCAGTGAAGCTGCATACTGCCTGGAGTAAGCACTGCACCTCTGCTGGAGATGAGGGTGCTGTTCACCAAGCTGACCGCTGCACTATGTAGCAGGGGATCTGCTGTCAACATCTTGAGAGGAGACACCCGCCAGAGAAAATAACTCAGTTTGCAGGGCCCCTGTTTGTTATTTTGCTTACCCATGTAGCATGCAGGCTTCTCCTTTGATTCTCCGAGCTGTGGGGAGCGAAATGGGCACTTGTAGGTCGCTGTGGAGCCGCGGGAACTGTCAGGCGCACTCAGAGCCTCTCTCCTATACGACCATTTTTCTTGACTGATGGCCACACCCCCCTTTCTGGGGTGTAATTCTAAGTATGCCTATAATGTGTTATACATTTTATTAATTGTTAACTTTGTTTAACCGCTTCCCGACCGCCTCCTGTAGATATACGTCAACAGAATGGCACGGGCAGGCAAAAGCACGTACCTGTACGTCCCCTTTAATTTGCCTGCCCGGGGGGCGCGCGCGCGACCGGTCGGGAGCTCCGTGACCACGGCCGCGGGACCAGCGGACCCGATCGCCGCTGGTATCCCGCGATCGGGTTACGGAGCTGAAGAACGGGGAGAGGTCTATGTAAACAAACCTCTCCCCGCGCTTCCTACACTGACTGTCAGTGTCTGATCGGCGGTTCCCTGTCATCGGGAACGCTGATCAATGACGTCAGACGTACAGCCACGCCCCCTACTGTAAAAAAACCACAACACGTCACACTGACTCCTCCCCCCCCCCCCCTAGTGGTTAACCCCCTAACTACAACTGTCATTTACATAGGAATCAGTGCTATTTAAATAGCAGTGATTGCTGTATAAATGACAAATGTCCCAAAAAATGTGTCAAAAATGTGTCAAAAATGTCCGATGTGTCCGATGTGTCCGCCAAAATGTCGCAGTCACAATAAAAATCGCTGATCGCCGCCATTACTAATAAAAAAAAATATTAATAAAAATGCTATAAAACTATCCCCTATTTTGTAAACGCTATAACTTTTGCGCAAACTAATCAATAATCGCTAATTGCGATTTTTTTTACCAAAAATATGTAGAAGAATACGTATCGGCCTAAACTGAGGAAAAAAAATGTTTTTTTATATATTTTTTGGGGATATTTATTATAGCAAAAAGTAAAAAATATTGCATTTTTTTCAAAATTGTCGCTCTATTTTTGTTTATAGCACAAAAAATAAAAACCGCAGGGGCGATCAAATACCACCAAAAGAAAGCTCTATTTGTGGGAAAAAAAGGACGCCAATTTTGTTTTGGAGCCACGTCGCATGACCGTGCAATTGTTAGTTAAAGCGACGCAGTGCCGAATTGCAAAAAGGGGCCTGGTCCTTTGGCTGCCAATTGGTCCGGGGCTGAAGTGGTTAAACAAAAGGGAAAAACATAAAATAAAGTAGTAATTACCTTAGCGTGTTTACTTTCCAAAATGTATTGCTTTCCAATACATAGGGCAGAGGTCAGCTTGGTGAAAAGAGACCACCGCTCTAGCAGAGGAGCAGCGCTTACCCCAGGCAGTATGGAGCTTCACCTAGGGACTGCCCTTTCTGTAGCCCTCAGACGTCCAAGCAGCGTTACTCCCCAGGTGACACTCAAGTTGGCGAGCACACAGAGGACTCCTTCTCTCGTGACTCCACTAGAGAGTTTACAGAGCAGCTAGAAGAGATTTGCAAACTGCAGATCCCCCTCTCACTGCAACCACTTTTAAAGACATGCTGGTCTCTCTTAAAGGTTCCCTTCACAGGGACATGCTTTCCTTCATGGTTCAAGTGAAAGAAGATGTCTAAGCATTGGGGGATAAGGGCGAGTCATGTGGAGTCAAAAATGGGGGAGTTTTCAACCGCTCATAATGAGCTTGTTGACTCCTAAAATGATGCTGATGAGGAATTACAGGCAATAAAATTAAAGCTAGCTGACCTTGAGAATCGATCGACAAAATAATATTACATTTTGTGTTTTACCTGGGACCGCAATAGCATCAGATCTCCAGAGATATGTACAACAAATGATCTCAACCCCACTACCTGACATACCAGAAAGAGAGGTGGTGGTATAGAGAGCACACAGGCTCCCAAATCATCTCACAACCCTGACACAGTCCCAAGGGATGTTATTGCTAAAATTTATTTCTACCATGTTAAAGATGCTTTAATGCAATTTGCAAGGAAAAACCTCTCCTTTGCCTGGTCCTTATAGCGACATAGCTTTGTATGCTGCTTTTTCACAGCACATCTTTCTGGCACAAAATAAATTAGTCTCACTGACAAAATTGCTGTGCAACCACAATATCCATTATTCATGGGGCTTCCTCGCCAAGCTTTTAATCACCAGAGACCATCACACTATTGCAATCTGCACTGAAAAGGAAGGTCTCCAGCTGGTTAAAAAAAAAAATTGGATTTTTATAACAGCTTACCTGTAAAATTATTTTCTTGGAGTACATCATAGGACACAGAGCCTCAAGTATTTACTTAGTGGGTTATAGCTTCAGGTGTTGACACTGGCACACCCAATACAGGAAGTTGACTCCCCTATATAACCCCTCCTTCTTCCAGGAGTACCTCAGTTTTTTGTAGGCAAGCAATATACTTACAACCCATAAAACAGAGGGGCAGGAGCACTGTGTCCTATGATGTACTCCAAGAAATGGATTTTACAGGTAAGCCGCTATAAAAATCCTATTTTCTTTATCGTAAATCATAGGCCACAAAGCCTCAAGTATTTACTCAGTGGGACATCCCATAGCAATGCTACTTGAGGGGATGGAGACACAACCTGTAGGGCACCCCCAGACCGTGAGGACTTGTACTGCAGCATGCAGCACACTGTGCCCAAAGGCAATATCTTCATTCCTTCTTACATCCACTTGATAAAATTTTATGACTGTATGGACCAAAGACAACGCCTTAAATCATAAGTTTGAATTAGAACTTGCCAAATTCACTTAGCAACAGTGGATTTTGACACTGCCTGTCCTTTCTTGGGACCCTCTGGCAGAATAAATCAGTCATCAGTCTTACGAATCTGAGCAGTTTTCTTTAGCTTTTCACTTTTCTCACTACATCAAGACAATGTAATCATTTTTCTTCCCTGGAACACAGTTTTGGGGAAAACGATGGCAGGACAATATCTTCATTCAGATGAAAGTCTAAAATCACTTTTGGCAAAAAACCTGGACGAGGGTGCAACACACTCCTTGCTGAGGATATAGCAACCAAAAATATTAGCTTCCTAGTCAGAAGGACTAAGGAAATATGCTGTAATGGTTACAATGGCTGTTTTTGTAACACTGGCAAAACTAAATTCAAGTCCCAAGGGGTTAAAAGGTGATTTAACTGGCGGATTAATCCGCATCACACCTTGCATAAAACCCCGGACTAAAGAATGCGTAGCAAGCGGTCTTTGAAATAAAATTGATAAGGCCGAGACTTGGCCCCTAATAGTTCTTAGGGCCAACTTCATCTCTACGCCCAATTGTAGAAAGGCAAGGATTCTGCCTATAATATATCTCTGAGGGTACCAACCCTTGGATTCACACCAAGAAACATAAGTTTACCTAACTCTATAATGTACAGCTCGGGAAACTGGTTTCCTTGCATTAATGTTAAGCTAACTGACCTGGAAAGCCCACGTTTCTTCAGAATGTGGGTTTCAATAGCCAAGCCGTTAAATTTATCGTTCGTAAAGTAGGATGGAATATTGGCCCGTGTGAGAGCGGGTCTGGCCTTAGTAGGAGAGGCCAAGGACCATCCACTGCCATCTTTATGATCTCTGCGTACTATGACCTTCTGGGCGATGCTGGTGCTACCAGAATTACCAGTTTTCTTTCCAGCTTGATCCTGCAAAGATGAGGCAGCAACTGAATCGGGGAAAAGCATAGATCAGTGAAAACTGATCCCACTGGGTTACCAGCGCATCTGTTCTGTATGCGAGTGTATCCCTTGTTCTGGACACAAAGTTAACCAACTTCATGTTGAATCTGGACGCTGGAAGATCCATGTCTGGAGTCCCCCATCTTTGGCAAACAGCCCAAAAAACATCAGGGTGAAGAGACCACTCCCTCGGGAATAACTGTTGGCAACTTAGATAGTCTGCCTGACAATTTTCTACTCCCGAAAAGAAAACTGCCGATAACGTTCTGCCCAAGTTGGAATATGGTTCACCTCTCTCTGAACTGAGACACTCTTGGTGCCCCCTTGGTGATTGATATATGCCGCAGCCGTGGCGTTGTCAGATTGGATCCTAACAGGACAATTCTTTAACCTTGAGGTCCAGGTTTTCCAAGCCAGACACACTGACCTAATCTCTAGGATGTTGATGGGCAGGGCTCTTTCAAGTTTTGACCACTGTCCCTGGACAGTAATTTTTTCTAGTACTGCTCCCCAGCCTGAGAGGCTGGCATCTGGCGTTAATACTTTCCAGATAATTAGTCTAACAAATTTTCTTTTCAGCAGATTCTGGCTTCGTAACCAACGGTGGCTTTGGGACACTCTTAGGGACAGCCGCATTGGCAAGTCCAAAGCTTGGATTGTCTTGTTCCAAGTAGAGAGGATACTGTTTTTCAACAGTCTTGAATGGAACTGGGCATAGGGAACTACCATCTTTCCCAACAACCTCATGCAAAGGTGAATTGAAGGATTTGCTTTTGAACTGACCATCTATACCAGCTCTCGTATGGAGCTGATCTTTGCTGAAGGCAAGAACACCCTTTTCTGGGCTGTATTTATGATCAGGCCTAAATAATCCAGCCTTCTTACTGGTTTTAAAGGAAGACTTATCTAGGTTGAGGATTTAATCAGGACTTTCCAGGTAACTGGTTGTAATAAGTATGCTTTGCTTTAAGCGAGTCACTGACTGGTCTATTGACAATAGATTGTCTAGATACACCAACACTGTTATGCCCTGTGCCCTTAACCTGGCTGGAGGTGGGGCCAGTATTTTTTGTGAATACACGTGGTGCTGTGGCTAGCCCAAAGGGTAAGGCCACAAACTGAAAGTGCTGTTCTACTTCGAATCGCAGAAACCTTTGGTGAGCGGGAAATATAGGGACAGGCAGATATGCATCCCTGATGTTGATGGATGCCAGAAGTTCTCCCCCCTTGTAGGATGGAGACCACTGACCTGATCAACTCCATGTGAAATACGCGGATTTGCAGGAACCAATTTCGATTTTTTTAGATCCAGAATGGGTCTGACATATCCATTCGGTTTTGATACGGTAAACAGGTTTGAATAGATTCCCAAACCTTGTTCTTCTGTGGGGATCTGTAGGATTACCCCTTGAGTCAATAATTGGTCTAATGCTTAAAACAGGGATAGTCTTTTCTCTGGATCCTTGGGAACGTTTGATCTCAGAAAATGAGATGGAAACTCCTGAAACTCTAGTTTGTATCCTAGAGTCACTGTGGAGAGAGCCATTCTGTCCTGAGATACCTTTTGCCAGACTTCTGCGAAATGCAGAGGTCTTCCCCTCACCTTGTTGAGAGGAGACACCTCTTCATGAAGAAGCCTTAGTATTCTGCTTTGCAGTTTAGGCTCCAGGTCTTCCTTTGAGCCTGGGCTTGACCCTGAAATTTTCCTCTGGAATCTGACGGTGGAAGCCGTCGCCACTGCCTAGAGGTGGATGTGCTTGGCACAGGAAAGTTAGTTTAAATGAAGGACATTTATACTTTATTTTGACTGGCAAAAGAGTACTTTTTCCACTGGAAATTGTCTGAATGTATTTATCAAAATCATCGCCAAATAGTCGCTCCCAATGAAATGGGAAACTAGACAGAAGCCGTTTGCAGAGTGCTTCGGCAGACCAACCCTTTAGCCAAAGGGCCCTACGCATGTGTACTAGCACAAGTGCAAGGCGAGACACCTGGTGAATAGATTCACTCATATCGGGCGGCAGCCAAAGGAGATGGACACATGAGGAGATAGCTTTATGATCTCCAGCACCAACGGCCCACACAACGCGAGTTTTACCGGGTAAAGACCACAGATACATGGGCCTGAGAATCCCGCCGACCCCACAGGGATGACCAGTAAGCGCGAAAGCGGAGACATAAAAATCAGAAGCAGATTGACAGGAAAGCGGACAGGAGAATGTGCACTGGCCAAGGCCATAATGCCTCTGCATATTTTCTCAGAGGCCACTCCACAGATAGAACCAGACGCAAATAAGACACCCAGGCCTAGGATGAGTAGGAATGCCCCAGCAGGAAGCTTTGACCGTCATGTATACATAGATGCCATAGGGGTCCCCAGAGGTGTCCCAGATGAGTTCAAAGCAAGAGACCAAGTTGCAGCAGGATTTGAATCTCTAATCCCCATCATCGGTGTAAACAAGAATGTAGATTGGATAAATTACATTTACTACAACAAAGGTTTGGCAATTACACCAGAGATGCACTCTGAGGCTTAGCTGAAAAACTAGAAGCAGCTTCACATATGACCTTCCAAAACTGCATGGCCTTAGATATGGTCCTAGCTGAAAAGGGGGGTGTGTGTAAAATGATACCTGAAACAAGTACTTATATTCCAGATAACACTGGTCCAAATGGTAAAGTGACCTTATCCATCAGGAAACTTGAGAATTTGTCAGAGGAATTAAAACAGAATTCAGGGCTCACCAACCCCTGGGATCAATACTTCACCTGGATTAGAGGGGGGTGGCAGGGATTGTTAACACAGATTGGAATAACCATCCTAATCATTTTAGTGACTTTGGCTGTCATGATCTGCTGTATTCTCCCCTGTCTTAAAAAGTGTGTAGAAAAAAGTTGTTGACCAAGCCACTCCCACATTTGTGAACCAGGAAATACCATGAAGGTTATGAAATGCACTCCATTACAGACACCCCCTCCCCCAAACTGTAACACCATAGGGGTATAGGGTAGGGATAGACAGCACCTGACTGTCCTTCTCTAGACTGTATTGAGGGGGGTGGTGAGCTAGTCACTACCTTTCTCTATATGCCGTCCAAAAAGAGTTGGAGTAAGCAAATGGACCAGGTGATGTAGTGTCTCAGTGTAAGGGACAGGTGTAAAATATACATTTTAAGGGGGAACCTGTAATGGATGTGGTTAAGGTAATATTAAAATGAAATATTATCTATAAAGGTATTAGGTAGAATGCTAAGGCTAAAATGTCTATTTTAATGTGTAACATTATGTCATTGCTATGTTTGATTGTTTTGACCTTAATGCTAACTCAGATAGCTGCTACCTCGCCCCCCCTCCCCCATCCTGAAGCCGAACCGCAAAAATTATAAAAAGATTGTGCCTCTCTCTTTCCGAGAACTGGACCCAAGGCAGACATAACATCAACATCCAACGTCTCAAAGGAAGCAGAGATGAAGAAGTTACCAAAAATATCTATTATCATCTAACATAGTTAGGATTATTTGCTAATTCAGCTTTATCAGCTAAAAAGCTCATACACTTGTTACAGGTCCCCGGGTTACAAACAAGATAGGGTCTGTAGGTTTGTTCTTAAGTTGAATCTGTTTGTAAGTCGGAACAGGTAAATTTTTTAAGTGTAGCTCCAGCCAAAAAATCTATTTTTAAGTTTGTTAGATAACATAGGGAAGGGTCATCACCCCTGTAACATTTGTTTTGCTGTCTGTGCACCTGTTCAGAAGATTTCACCTCACCTTCTGTCCCAATGACAATTGGATTTTGAAAATTTTGGGTTGTTAGGGAAACAAGGACTGGTGATAAAGCATCAGTGGAGACACCTTTTTTTCCCATATTAACTCTTACAGGAGTGAATTTCCCTTCCTAGGGGTGGATTTCCTCTCACTTCCTGTTGTCTCCCTCCGTTTGTAAGTAGGAGTCCTTTGTAAGTCGGATGTTTGCAAGTAGGGGACCCCCTGTAATATGTCGCAATGATATGTTTTGCATATGTCTCGCCTTGCTTGTTTGAAAGTCCACCCATTCTTATATAAACTTCAAAAAAAGAGGAAATAAAAACAAAGTAATTTCACACTGGACACAGACTCAGAGTGATTACTTCAGAGCGTGCACGCTTCCTATTCAATAATTAGACCAGGGGCAGATATAAAAATATTGGACCTTGGTTCTGGTCCTTCCAAAACAGCAGTAGGCATCTCATGTGCGTTTGGCTAGTTTATAAGCAAGCACATACATGAGGACATTGTGGAGGTTGTACAATAGAAACTCACGAACTAATTATTGCAAACATAAAGCTGCCAGATCCTGGGCCTGCTGAGCAGGATACCTGAACACCTGTTAAACTGGCCTCACAATGATCAAGCAATTACTGTCAGTGCAGGCTGCTCAATCTGCCAAAAGTGTGTTTTTTTTTTTTTTTAAACAGGCATCCAACAGATAACATGTTGGAATTCCTAAGCATTTGAGCATTGTCTGCCGGACAAAAGCTCTTATTTACAGAGGACATAGCAGTGTTAATTGCTGGTACACCCTACTTAGTGAATTCCCTCCACTATAGGATAAAGTGTAAATACGATTTTAGGAGGAAAAATAATGTTTATCTGGGAGATCCTCTCAGATACAAAAAAAAGCAGACAGGGAAAGGCATGCACAGTTTGAGGCGGCTTTAGCGAACCCAAGCACTCAGATAAGGGTACATAAATGTGGACTAGACCATACAACAAGAAATTGCACCATCAATCTCAAGATTAAAACTAGCTGATTCCCCCACATTTCACACCTCAGAAAAGGAGTCATCAGCCTCACCATGGTCCCCTGAGGGGATTCATCTTTTCCCACCCCTAGTTCCTCAGTTTGAGGGTCCTGGGTAATGGAAGATGATTTGTGCGATTAAAGTCGCTAAACTTTTTTTTTTTTTTTTTTAAACCCATCATGGCTGAGGGAAAAAAAAAAGATCTTTTGGTAAAATACACAGGGGCTGCAGTATTGAAAACAGTTTCAAACTTTTCATGGCCCTGATGCTCATTCTGACCAGCCACTCCCTCTCAGGGGAGGATCCCATTTGTAGAGATGAGTAGGCTTTCCAGAGCTTTGAGGGGGACACCTTTAGCTCTATTTTGAGGATGTTTTAACCCCCCTTCAGACCTTAGCCCGATGCACAATGCAGAGGTACTATCAGAAGAAATTGAATCCACTGTTTGAGCAATAGTCCAGCCACTGCCGCTAAGAATGCTCAGCCTCATGCAAATAGTAAAATGTGTTAAGCAGGAAAGGCCTTTGTCACCAAAACGTCTTTCATGCTCCCTTTGCTCTGCAACAATTCTGCAGCCAGCACACATGGGTTTTTGAAAATTAATGTGTGACATGAAAAAACTGAGGTACCCCCAGTAGTGGGAGGGGTTATATAGGGAGTGCACTTTTTGTCTAAGTGTGTGCCAGTGTCCATCACCTGAAGGTGACCTATAACCCACATAGTAACTATTATGGCTCTGTGTCCCCTGAAGTATGAAAAGAAAAGACAATAGTCCATCCAGTTCAACCTGTGTAGGTGTAGGTGTGCCAGTGTCTATACAAATTTCCCATATCCCTGTATGTTGTGCATTTTAAGATGTACATCCAAGAGTATTTTACAAGTATCCATACTCCCCACAGCAACCACCAATTGTGGGAGAGAGTCCCACATCTGTATCACCCTGACAATGAAGAACCCCCTGCGCATTTTATGGTTAGCTTCTCCAGTCTCAATGTGTGGCCATGTGTCCTCATACACTCCCTGGGACTGAATAGTTATTTTCCTATGCTGGGATTCCCATTGTGGTATTTGTAGATTGGTATCATGTCCCCCATCAAGTGTCACTTCTTCAGCGAGAATACATTTAGTGTTTGCAGCCAGTCCTCGTAATTGAGGTCCTCCAGTCCTCTTATTAATTGTGTTGCCCTTCGTTGGACTCTCTAAAGCACATCCCTTCTGAGGATCGATGACCAGAACTGGACAGAATACTCCAGATGTGGCCTGACCAGGGTTTTATAAAGTGGCAGAATTATAGTTTTATCCCTGGAGTATTATCCATTACTTTATGCATGCTAATATTCTGCCTGCTTTTGTAGCTGCAGCTTGACATTGCATGTTATTACTCAATCTTTCATCTAATAGGACCCCTAGATTCTTCTCCATCCTTGATTCTCCCAGAGGTTTTCCGCCTAGTGAATAATTTGCATCTATGTTTCTAGCCCCCCCAAGTGCATTTTTTTTTTACATTTCTCCACATTAAACCTCATGTGCCACTTGTCTGCCCACTCCATTATTTTATTCAGGACATTCTACAAAATTTCTATGTCCTGATGTGAGTTTATTGCTCTACTTATTTTTGTGTCAGCCACAAAAAATGGAGACTGAGCTATTTATCCCGTTCTCTATACCATTTCTAAATAGATTGAATAAAATTGGTCCCAAAACAGAACCTTGGGGTACGCCACTCACCACTCCAGACCAGTCTGAGTATTTATCACCACAATATGGACACGTCCTTATAACCAATTGTTTACCCAAGCACAAACCTTATGGCTCATGCCTGCAGATCTCAGCTTCTATATTAAGCGTTCATGGGGGACTGTATCAAATGCTTTTGCAAAATCCAGATACACCAAGTTCACAGGAATACCCCTATCAAGATGGCAGCTCATTTCCTCATAAAATGTTAGCAGATTGGTCTGGCAGGAACAACTTTTTCATAAACCATTGCTGATTACCACTAATGATATTTTCCTCGGCAAATCTTTGGATATAGTCCCTAATTAACCCTTCCAATAATTTACCCACTATTGATGTTGATTGGCCTATAATTTCCAGCAGGAATATGTCTCTGCCCTTGTTTGAATATTGGTACCACATCGGCTTTTCTCCAATCAGCTGGTACCAATCCTGTCATTGTGCTGTCCACAACGATTTGAAACAATGGCCTGGCTATACCCTGACCAAGTTCTCTGAGAACTTTTGGGTTTAAGCCATTGGGTTCAGGTGATTTATCTGTGTTAACGTTTATTATGTCTTTCCCTGACTCCTGCCTCAGCCACGAGGGGAGGTCCTGTGTTGTGCCATTAACATTATAAGAAGGTATTTAGTGCACTTGCCTTCTTTGAGTCATCTGTAACCATTCTCTCAGCGGTTGGGCTGGAGGCCCTGATTTTCTAAAAAGGGGATCCACAGTGGCGAAAAACCTAGTTTCTGCCCGAAAAATGGCACACACAGCTGGGGAACAACACCCGATGCCAGCCCGCAAAAGAAAGGGACCCATTATCCCAAAGAAGATGACGGACTTCTTCATACAGCTCCGCCGTCAGCAGCCAAGATAGCGCCAGCGGAGGGAGAGCTGACACACGCGGCTCACACAAACAGCACAGAGCGGCCTCCAAATCCAACAACGGCCGCATCAACAACTATATCCAGACAACCGACCATTACTCACCACCTCCATCTGCTTCCTCCAGCCCAGCGAAGAGCAGACAGAGAAATTCCATGACACCTGCAGACACAGGGGAGGTAAGCGGGTTAAACTCTTCCCTTGATGATACTAGAGAGGTGTAACGCTCCATTTCTGACTTCCCCACTCTTAACCAGCCTGTGATGGACACAACTCTTAAAGATATGCTGGTGTCCCTGAGATCAACTCTGCATGCAGATATGCTAGCTATCATGCAACAGTTCAAGGCTGAAGTGTCTGCAGTGTCCAACTGAGTCACACATCGAGGCCAAGATGGAGGAATTCATATCCACCTTTAATGACATGGTGGATGGCCATAACGATAGAGACGATGAAATTGCGCAAATAAAGATCAAGCTGGCCGATTTGGAAGACAGGTCAAGACGCAACAACGTCAAAATTAGGGGGATCTGGGACGGGAGGGCGGATGGAACGGACGTGACGATGTGAGGGTGGGGGAGGAGCCTAGCGGCAGCGCCTAGGAGAGGGAGTGCACAGAGGAGGCTGGAGAGAGCATGCACCAGGCCCGGATGTGGGAGCGATGTGGGTTGAGAGACCACAGAGCTGGACAGCCTGAGAAGCCCGGAATAGCACCATAGAGAGGCGTCACCCCCCCTTCCCGAGACGAGAGGCACAGCACCAAATGGCAGAGACTGAGGGAGAAAGACCGAAAGTAGCGTGGAGGAGTTTGGCTGTCTCCCCCTCCGCCCCCCCCTACCGCGGAGTCCAGGTATCCCCAGGCCCACTCAGCAGAGAGGTATGGTAAAAGAAAACCCTTTTTCCTGGAAGTAAAATAGGTAACAGAGTACCTGAGCGCCTATCAAGGTAAAATCTTTTGAATCTTTTTTCATGTAAAGGATATCTGAGAGGTCTGACTTGATAAAACTACAGTCACTGCAGAGGTGAAGGCAGATTAACCTTTTTTTTCCCTATTTAAAATACACTTAAAAGGCTGTTTATAAACCGGTGTATTATAGGAAATATGGGAATTGAATTGAGACTATATAAATACTTTCTGAATTGCCTGATCTTTCTGAATTTATTATAATTATATTACGGCCATACCAGAGCACCCATCAAGGAAAAAAGTCCAACCACTATAGAGATAGAGGCAGGTTAATGTTTTTAGCTTGAAAATAACATTCCAGAAGCTCTCTAAGTACTGAGGTATGCACCTGAAATATTTGAACAAAGGTCACGGCCTGAATTTTTGTTTGAAAGATTCCATTGGACACATACGATATGTAGCAAAAAACTGATCTATATGAACTGCTTAAATAATAAGCTACAGCTGAGGGTAAGGCTAAGGAATGCTACTTTCGGTCAAAAAATATGCGTTTGATGCGGCTTAGACTATCCTAACATTCTATCTGAACTGCTGAAATTGAGGATATCTCTGAATGGAAGTGACCAAACTATAGCCACTGCAGAGGGAAAGGCAGATGACAGTTTTCAACCTGTAAAACACATTTAAAAGGCTATCATAACTAAGGTACTATGTGAAATATTGATATGAAATATCTGAACTGAGGTCTTATATGTGTATTACTTGAATGGATACATGTGTGAAGGTGGGAATAGACCAGAGTTATCTGAATCTGATTAATTTCAGCCATACTGGCGCGTCTATTAAGGTGGAAGCCTTCTCAACTGATTTATAAAACAGAATTGCAATAAAAATTGCAATAAACAACATGAAATGTTGAACGGACCAAGCTATATTCATAGCAGAGGCAAAGGCATATAAGGGTAGTACCTGAAATTGCCTAAAACCGACAAAATTGCTTTGAATTTCTACCTGAAACGACCAGGGGGATATGTGTGAAAGTGGGAATAGGCTGGACTTACCTGAGCTGATTAACTACAGCCACACTTGTGCATCTAATAAGTGGAAGCCTCTTCAATTCATTTATAAATCAGGACAGTAATAAAAATATGAGATAAGGCTATCGTAACTAAGGTACTATGTGAAATATTGATGGAAAATATCTGAACTGAGGTTTTATATGTGTATTTCTTGAATTACTTGAACGGATACATGTGTGAAGGTGGGGATAGACCTGAGTTATCTGAATCTGATTAATTACAGCCATACTGGTGTGTCTATCAAGGTGGAATCCTTCTCAACTTATTCATAAAGCAGAATCGCAATAAAAATCGCAATAAATAACATGCTATATCCATAGCAGAGGCGAAGGCATATAGGGGTAGTACCTGAAATTGCCTAAAACCGACAAAATTGCTTTGAATTTCTACCTGAAACGACCAGGGGGATATGTGTGTAAGTGGGAATAGGCTTGACTTACCTGAGCTGATTAACTACAGCCACACTTGTGCGTCTAATAAGTGGAAGCCTCTTCAATTTATTTATAAATCAGGACAGTATAAAAATATGAGATTGTGCTAAATCTAGGAATCTGTCTTGATTTACCTGAATTGACCAAATCACAGTGATATATGTGCGCCTATTAAGGGAAAAGATTTATTTATTTATTTATTTTGAATTTCCTGAAAAGACCGGACTAAGACTGCAAGATAGTAACCTACCTGATATACACATGGCATTAAATATGACATAATAAATCAAGCTCTCAAAGGGTGGTATACAGTGGAGGGAGTAATAACAGCAAGTTGACAAGAATATGAGAGGGCGAACGCAGAGGGGAACAGAAGGTCTCAAGGGAAAGCCTGAATACAAGTATAAATACTAGTACGATACAAAAATATTTAACGCCCAAGGAAGGGAATACAGGAAGTCCAGGAATGGAGAAAAAATAAACTACAAAGAGCAGTAAGAAAGATGGCAAAATTAAAAGGGCGCCCAAGGAGAGACACCTATGGGGGAGCCGGAGGTGGAGAGAGGAGCGGAGAGAACGAGGAGGATCAGAGCGCTTTGTCCCAAATCCCTACTAAAACAGATATGATTTATTTATTTAGTAAAATGGAAAATCTCATCAAAAACAAAATTACTAACGTAAGGACGGATTTGAGCCACTTATTGAAGAGAGTAGAGGAGACAGAAGAAAAGACGGAAAAACAGACGCAAGAAAATCGGACGAGAATTAAAAATACAGGTAAATTAACTTCAAAAATATCAGAGAATTTCTCAATAAATTGGAAGAACAAGAGAACCAAAATAGACGTCAGAATTTAAGAATAAGAGCCATACCGGAGAAGAATGGAGAAAACCTAGAAGAAAAAATTAGGAGAATCTTTAACCCCCTACTAGGTAGGGGTGAAGAGGAAGAGCTAAAAATAGACAGAGTACACAGAGTGAGGAAACCTCCTGGACTGAAAGAGGAGATACCACGAGATGTTATTGTGACATTTCATCAGTATGAAGATAAAGCAAGAATATGGACTAAACTCAGAGGTACGGCCCCAATAATATATGAAAAAATTACTCTTCAGATCCTCACAGATTTATCCGCAGGTACACTTGCTAGAAGAAGGCAACTCAGACCTCTACTGGATTATTTAAGAAGTATAAACATGAAATATAGCTGGGGGTTCCCAACAGCACTAATTGTATATAAAGATGGGAGAATGATGAGGTTGAAGTATATAGAAGAACTATAGGACGTCTGCAGTAAACTGGAGATACCGGTCCCGGATCTAATTGGAGGACAGGAGGAGGATGGAACAAGGAGAGCAAGGGGACCCTGGCAGCGAACTTAGGAACAAGAAGGAACTCGGACTCTGCTCAGGAAAAGGAGGAACAGAGTTGGTTGATTGGGGGGTTGACTGCCTGGACTTGCCCCCTCCGCCCTTCGGTGCTGTTTTTTTCCCCTCTCTTCCTGGTTGAGGGGGAGGGGATCAGATGTGCACTCAGCCTTACCTCTTCTCTTCCCCATTAGATCAAGGGGAGGAGAGGTAGGAGGCTGCAGCTGGAGTTACACCCCAAGAAATAGGGTGCGTAATGATGGGATTGGGGGATAGCCCAGATTACGACACCAGGGCCGTTAAAGGGCCAAGGGAGGGGGTGGGGGGTTGGAGAGGGAGAAGACGGGGAAGAATTTGGGGGGGCAAGGGGAGGGGAATTAGGGGGGAAGGGAAGGAGAGGGGTGGGGGGGGTTATGGAAACCATCTTAAAAAAGCAGCAAGTAAAGAGTAAAGAGAAAAAAAAAAATATGCAGTCCTGGCTTCAGTAGTGCCTCTCTGGATGGAAATATGTCCCCAGGTATATCGAGAGTGAAACTATGACCACGGTCAATTTGGTGACATACAACGTCAGAGGTCTAAATACACCAGGGAAAAGACACAAAATATTGAAAGAAAGAGAGAGGTATAGGGCCGGGATCGCCTTCTTACAGGAGACACATCTAACCTAGGAGACAAGAATAAAATTGTACTCCTAGAGGTTCCCGACTTGGTATTACGGAGATTCACGATCTAATAAATCAAAAGGCGTGGCCATAGGCATAGATAGGGACGTACGTTTTATTCTAGATGATAGACTAAATGATCCTGAGGGAAGATTTATTTTCTTGAAAGGAAAACTATGGGGTAAAGAATTTACAATGGCAAAACATATACTGCCCAAATAGGAACCCAATAATATTTCTGAAAGAGACTTTAAAAAGATTATGGGTATTTAAAAAGGGAAGAGTGCTTATTGCAGGAGACTTGAATTTGTGTATGGACCCTGAATTAGACAGTACGTCCCATGCACAGGGGACAAGGAACACCCAATTAAAAGCTATTAAGGATCAAATGCATCAACTACAGTTAGTGGATGCATGGAGAGTGCAACATCCAAAGACTAGAGACTTTTCGTTCTACTCGCCTGTGCATGGGACGTATACAAGGATTGATTACTGGTTTGTAAAACATAATATGCTGGATCATATAGTGTCCTCAGGAATAGAAATAATATCCCTATCAGACCATGCGCCAGTGAAAATGAAAATTAGAATCCCAGACATTAAAAAAACAACCATTCTCCTGGAAATTAAATAAGACTCTTTTTGATAAAAATGGAGCGGATAAAATAAAAAGGGAACTATGTAGATAGTAATACAGAATGGAAATAAATAAACCGCGCTAACATGAAAAAAATTAATTTTTTAAAAACAAGAAGGGGGGAAAATAAAACCTAACCTAAAAGGCTGCTGCTAGAGGTGGGATACTCACACATAAAATCATAAGAATAGGTAAAGCTGCGCCAATGTTAACTAGTTATATATAAATGAAAAGAGGAAACACAAATGGCCAAACAGTTACTATACAAAAAGAATAATGTACATATAAAGCGTGACCATGAAGGAACACACAGATTCAAATAAATAATAGAGTCCAGTGATGACTGCAATAGTCCTATTTTAAGGGTCTTCTTTAGAACACAAGGCCTGGTTTCATGTAGACGGCAAACTTGTTATTTTCAGCAAATAAAACACCACTGTGACAGGTCTATAATATCACACTGTGACATGCAAAAGTTCTGTGCGATCCCATCCACCTGTTAGATTAGGCGCTTACCAGATGGCTGTATATAGAGAGCAATGTACATAAAGCCTGCAACTTCCAGGGTAAAAGATGACTGATGGGACCGATCAGACCAGGAACAATCGCTCAAAAGGAAAGAAGGACCTCTGCAACCTCCGCTCCACTCAGAGACATCCAACTAATTATGTAAGAAGAAAGCGGACACAATATAAAACACACTGCCGGCCGGTCAGTGTAAACCCGTCCCCCGTTCACAATCTACGTGGTGGCGTCGCTGCGTGCCTTCCCATACGTCGTTTCGTCATAGATGACGTTTTCAATGGGGAACGGAGCGTTCCCCATTGAAAACGTCATCTATGACGAAACGACGTATGGGAAGGCACGCAGCGACGCCACCACGTAGATTGTGAACGGGGGACGGGTTTACACTGACCGGCCGGCAGTGTGTTTTATATTGTGTCCGCTTTCTTCTTACATAATTAGTTGGATGTCTCTGAGTGGAGCGGAGGTTGCAGAGGTCCTTCTTTCCTTTTGAGCGATTGTTCCTGGTCTGATCGGTCCCATCAGTCATCTTTTACCCTGGAAGTTGCAGGCTTTATGTACATTGCTCTCTATATACAGCCATCTGGTAAGCGCCTAATCTAACAGGTGGATGGGATCGCACAGAACTTTTGCATGTCACAGTGTGATATTATAGACCTGTCACAGTGGTGTTTTATTTGCTGAAAATAACAAGTTTGCCGTCTACATGAAACCAGGCCTTGTGTTCTAAAGAAGACCCTTAAAATAGGACTATTGCAGTCATCACTGGACTCTATTATTTATTTGAATCTGTGTGTTCCTTCATGGTCACGCTTTATATGTACATTATTCTTTTTGTATAGTAACTGTTTGGCCATTTGTGTTTCCTCTTTTCATTTATATATAACTAGTTAACATTGGCGCAGCTTTACCCATTCTTTTAGATAGTAATACAATCTGGGAGGCTCACAAAGCCTATATAAAGGGGGATATGTATTTCAATGGGGGCAAGGAGGAAGAAGGGAAAAAAACAAAAAGAGAAGAATTAATAGAGGAAATTTATAGACTGGAGCAGATTCAAAAAAAGAATGGTAGGAACCAACAAGATGTGGGAGTGCGACAATCTGGTGGTCAAGAGGGATGAATTAAAAGAACTGCTGGAAGTAGAAAATAGAAAAACGTACAACAGAATTGCGAAAGAGATATCAGTGGGGCAATAAAAAAAGTTGATGCCTAGCGCGGATGTTACGGAAAAAAAAAGATCACTCAACTATATAGAGGAAATGCTAAATAAAAAAGGGGAAATAGTAAATAAGACCACAGACATTGCAATGGTGTTTAAGGAGTATTATGCAGTTATATTCGGTGAACAAAAATCAGACAGGAACACAGGGTATAGATAGGGAACGAGGCTACAGAGCAAGTAAAGATTGTACTTATATAACGCCACTTTGTTTTATAACCATACTACCGCCAGGGTCCTACTCTTGGTCCGCCGAGACCGCAGTTTATACATTTATATCAGCGTTGTTTGGTTTGCCGTGTTTTGGATTGAAGGCTTGATTTTAACTTTTGAAATGTGAGTGTGACCATTGAAGTGCTTTATGAACAGTGAATACATTTTATCATACTTTTTTACACTATGTGGAGCGTTTTATTCATTGTTTTGCACATGGAATCGCATTGAGAGCTAAACGGATTGAGCAAGCTGTTCTATACTAACCACTGAAGTGGGTAAAACACGCTGCTGCCAAACACGAGAGTGTGAGGCCTTGTGAGCTGGTGAGTGGGCCTTTCAGAGGGAGTGTGATCACAATCACGTGGTGTGGTGGCAGATTCAAGTCAGTTAGAAGACTCAAGTTTGAAACTTTGTTTGAAGACACTTGGAAAATCACCTACCTATTTATTTATTTACAGTTTGGACTTTATATGTTTATGAACTTTTTCACTTGTCACTAAGAGAAATAGATGCACTGCTGCTATTAAGTTATACGTTGAGTCAATTATATTACTATTTTTGCACTTTGATATTTATATAGCACTGTTTATTTATTTGCACAATATTTATTTGCATAGTATATATTCACTATTTTGTACACTAGCGCTACTGATTCACCCTATTTATGTTGCATTTTTAGGTTGAATTGCAGATTTTACATATAGATAGGGAAAAAAAAAAGATTAAGGATTGTGTGCAAAGAGTGGAGCTTCCCCAGATTTCGGAGGAGATGGCCCAGGATCTAGAATCCCCAATAACAGTTGAAGATGACAGTAACTGGGTTATAAAAGAGGCAGAGGGGGAAAAGCCCCGGGCCAGATGGCTTTCTTATGGAGAAATTTTAAAAGTTTAGTGAAATATTGACTCCCAGATTATGCGCATACCTTAATGGATTGGGCCAGAGATATGAGCTAAGTAAAGATGCATCAATGGCAACGATCACAACAGTCTTAAAAGAGGGGAAGGATAAAAAAATATGCTCAAGCTATAGACCAATCTTGTTGTTGAATATAGATATAAAGATCTATGCAAAAGTATTGGCAGATAGAATAAAAGATATAGTTCCGGAATTAGTCCACCCCGACCAGGTAGGGTTTGTAACAGGGAGGGAGGGCAAAGACAATGGGATTAGAACATTACTTCTTCTCCAGAAAATTAGTGAGGGGGGGATTCATGATGGGGACTCCAGCGTGGATGGGTTGTGGAGCCAAAATGATGGAGAGAATTAAGATATTGTACAGGAACCCAATGGCGGCTATAAGAATAAATGGGAGGTTGTCCCCCCCCCCCTTTTAGGCTATATAACGGCACCAGGCAGGGGTGTCCCTTGCACCCCTCCTGTTTATATTGACATTAGAGCCTCTACTATCGATAGTAAGGAGGAACGTAGATATAGGAGGGGTACAAGTTGGAAAAGAAACCCACAAAGTAGCATTTGCAGATAATCTTTTATTCTATATTACCAACCCCCGAATTACTATGCCCAATCTATTGAACATAATAGAATATGGAGAGGAATCAAACTTTAAAATTAACCTAGACAAGTCGGAGGTATTAAATATTAACATTGGTCCGAGAGAAGAGCAGAGTCTACAAAGAGAATTCAAATTCTCCTGGAAAAATACTGAAATAAAATATTTGGGAGTAAAATTAACCCCTTCGATAAATAAGATCTACCAGGCCAATTATATCCCATTACTAGAAGAGGTGAAAGTGGAAACTAAGAGAATAGCAGAAAGACCCCTGTCCTGGATAGGGCGTATAAACGCGCTGAAGATGATCATCCTGCCTAAAGTACTCTACAAACTTCAAATGCTTCCCATTTACATACCCCCAGCATATTTTAAAGTGATTAAAATATTAATTACAAGACTAATATGGCAGAATAAAAAACCTAGGATAGCGCTAAGTATTCTACAAACAAAGAAAGATCAGGGAGGATTAGGAGTACCGAATTAAAAATATATATATATATTATGAAGCAATACATTTGACAAGGGTGGTGGAATGGACTAAGTCAGAGAGTAAAAAAAAGTTGGGTAAAGATAAAACATATCACGGCTGGAACTAACTTAGGAAATAATATATGGATACCACCTAAGTACAGAGCACTGGGGAGAAATACACTTACAGTTACAAGAAATGCAATGAAGGTATGGGATGGGGTACACAAGCACAACAAGTGGAAATATAATTCACCTTTAATAGTTTTAAAAAAGAGAATAATTATTTTTCACCAGGTAAAAGACAAGTGGGAGGGAATTGGATTAAGAGTGAAGAGGCACAATTGAGACACATCTTGCATAGAGGAAAAATAAGCACAACACAAGATTTAAAGGAGAAAAAAAAAAAAATGTTTCCAGATTGATGATCTCTCTTCCTCAGCCATTAAGAGGAGGGGAGGAACCGACGGCGATAGAGAAGATGTGTGAATCTGAGACAAAAAAATAGGAGGATATCTCACATCTATAAAATTATGCAGCAGGGGGACGAGTTGGAGATACCGACATACATAAAAAAGCTGGGAAAGGGAAATAGACACACGAGGGGATAATCAAGAGATAAAGAAAATATTAAAATTGGTACATGCATCCTCAGTTAATGTCGGAATAGTAGAGACAAATTATAAATGCCTATCCAGGTGGTAGCAAAGGGGACCAGGCTCTTGGCTGTTGGAGGGGATGTGGGCAGAGAGGGACGATGGCACATATATGGTGGAGCTGCCCCAAGATTGAATTATATTGGAGATATCAAAGATTTACTGTTAAAAAAAGATACATCAAAGATAGAACAAATACCCAGGTACCATATGACCCCTAGGTCTGCGTTTCATGGAGTTGAAACCCCATATGGAGAATACACTAACTCTCTGATAGTGCATCTTATGAATGCAGCCAACATCTTGATCTCTAAAAAATGGAAAACAGTAGATAGACCAAAAATAAAGGAATGGTTTGATAAAATAAACAAAATATTTGAAATGGAAGGGCTTAGAGCAGGCGAAGAGAACGCCTTAATATTAGCTGGGAAGCCTGGAAAGAATTTAGGTTAACGGAGAGGTACAGTGAAGTAATAGGACTGCAGATTTAAACTGAGGAGATAAGATGGTGGGAAGGGGGGGGGGGGTGGATAAGAAGGGGGGGGGGTTATTAGGGGTAAAGGGTAATTAAGATAGACAAGGGTATAGAAAGAGGCGAGTATATAAGATGGGAAACTAAAAGTAACATTTAAGGCCTTTTTATTGAAATATTTACATAAAATGTAAACTGTGAAAATTTGAAATAAAGAAAGCCACAATGATGTCAAGATGAGAAGGGACAGAGATGAACGGCTAAGCTGACATAGGTCCCCCATAAAAGTTTTGCTGATGTGGCAATAAAAAAAAATAGGGGGATCCCTGAAACAATTAAACCCCCAGACTAGAGTTGCACGATTCTGGCTAAAATGAGAATCACGGGGGGCGCATGTGCGGCGCAATCCTGGAAGGAAGCAAGGGCTAAGAGCTCCGCAAGGAACGGAGACACCAACAGGTTCTCCGGGGCCTTACAGCCACAATCCAAGCACCAAAAGACCCAACACCCCTGGCAGAACACCCAGCGCATGCCGGGCCCTAAGAATCGCAGTGGAAAACTGGCCCAGAGATCTTTAACAAATTACCTTCTGCGCGTGAGGGAACAGAACAAGATGTCCCAAGATGGCGCCCAGGCTAAGTCGGCTCCAGCGTGCTCGCAGGCCTCAGCCCTGGAACACTCCATGGGCGACTGAGTACTGTAACCAGCTCACCAAAGCAGACCTGGAAGATAGCCTCTACTCTATGTATAAGCTGGCCAGGAAATTTCAGTCTGAGCTGCATAAATCTACTAGCACACTGTCTATTGAGATTGCGGCCCTGGGCACCAGAACCGACATGCTGGAGACAAAACATGACAAATTCTGCCTCTCTCACTCTGACCTTAGAAAAGACCATGAGACCCTCACAGAAACTGTTCAGATCCTGCAAGCCCACCTCGAGGATCTAGATAATAGAAACAGGAGAAACAATTTGAGGGTGCAAGGTGTCCCAGAAACGGTCCCAGACCTGCCCAAGGCTGTTCAGAAACTTTTCCATTCCCTGCTCCCCGAGACCCCAATTCACCTGCGACAGGCTTCACAGAGCTCTGTGCCCAAAACCTCCAGCTGACAGACCCCCGAGGGACATTGTGTTATGTCTAAAATACTACCTTATTAGGGAGGAAATACTCAGGGCCTCACGGAACACACCCAACATTCAACTGGATGGCATAACGGTACAAATCAACCCTGACATTTCACCTACTACCCTGAACAAGCGCAGGAGAATGAAATAAGTCACCTCCGTCCTCCAGGCAGCCAGAACCAGGTACCATTGGGGCTTCACTTTTAAGCTACAAGTCCCACACAATGGTACCACATACACGGTCACCACAATCACAGAGGGGGAAGATCTTCTGGCAAAACTGGGCCTTCTGAATGCAGCTGACCATCCCAGGATGCCGTCAACCCCCCGCTCACCAGCCATCTGGGCTACTCCACCTCTCAGGAGGGACCGTCGCACTGTTCACTGACCCCCACAGCTCCCGATATCGCAGATGGACACTCACACAGGCCCGCATGCAAACATGTAGAAGATTTGTCTCTCCCTTGGACTGCTGTCCACTTGCGTCCGTTTGAACTTCCCCCCCACTCCAAGCAAGCCAGGTGGAGACCCTGACGTCCCTGGACGATACATCTGGAGATCCTGCTACGATCAATTTGACTGATCGGTTTCCTCTCCTTGCTTGGAGGTTTGGACCAACTGGTCCGAGTTCACTGATGCAGTTATGGGGGAAGGAGGGAGGAAAGGGCTTTTTTTTTAACCTATATGCCCTTTCCTGTCTCTTTCTCATACCTTTTGTTTTTTTGGTCGGGGTGTCCGTTTTACCCCTGACCCCCTTGGTAGTAACACTGCTCAAAATAGAACCACACCTGCAAATGTTGAAATTGAGGCACTTGCAGCTGTTTAGTTGCTCGTTTGTATGTTTTTTTTTTTTCTTTTTTTGACTTTTTTCACTCTACAATTTTTATACTGCTCCTAAACCAGAGTTTTCTCTCCACTCACTGGTTGGCACTCTTGGGCGCTCAGTCTGCTCCTGGTTTCACCCGGGGTAAACTGGCGCCTACAATTTCAACCTTTGACCTAGGTCATATGATACACGTCATAGCTGTGGTCACTTTACAGGTGCAGGGTTTGACTCACACAACCTGGGGTGTTCCCGCAGATTCTGGACTCATCCTAAACCTTTTAGTATGTACGCTACTCCTTAATTTGGCCTCATGGGTACTACAGTAATCTCACATAACCTGAAGGGCTTCAACTCTCTGAATAAAAGGAGAAAGGCCTTTAAAGCATATAAGAGATTGGGAGCAGATATTTTGCTTCTCCAGGAGACACATTTTTCTACTCAAAACCAACCACATTATTTTGATAGGGCCTACCACCAAGGATATTTCACCACATTTGAGTCCAGGACCCATGGAGCCACTATTTTTTTTTAGGAATACTGTGAAATTTGAATTGCAGCAGCTATACAAAGACCCAAAGACAGACGGTTTGTGATAGTTAATGGTAATATTCTGGGAAAAAGCATTACCATAACATCAGTGTATGCCCCGAACGATGCCCAAGCCACATTCTTTAGACGCTTTTTTCTCACCCTAGACAAATTTCACTCCCCAAATTTGATTGTGGGGGGGGGCTTTAATTTGGTGGCACACCCAGCCCTCGACAGGAGCAGGACTGGCCATGCTTATAACACCTTCCCGAAGTCCCTCCTGCACCTTATCAAATCCAACCAGCTGATAGACACCTGGAGGGCTCATAACGTTGGGGCTAGGGAATACACCTTTTACTCCCTGTTGCATGACAGCTACTCCAGGTTGGACTACATTCTCTCCACGACAGTCATGACTGCCAACTCCACGTCAGCCAGAATTCACTCTTGCCCTTGGTCGGACCATCAAATTGTATCATGCACTTTTTCCCATATTGGCCTCCCAAAGGCTCTGGGGACCTGGAGACTTAATGACTCAATGCTCACAGATCCTATAGCACTGTCTCAGATTGGCAGCTATATCACAGAATACTTTGCACATAATGAGGACGGGGAAATCTCCCCCGCTTCGTTGTGGGGTGCGCATAAGGTGGTTCTGAGGGGAAGACTGATGCAGTTGGCCTCTGACCATAAAAAAAACAGACTGCAAGCCATTAATTCCCTCACAGCAGATTTGTATCGGCTGTATCGCAGACATGGTCTCTCTCAGGAACCAGAGTTGCTGGAACAGATTGAGCAGAAACGGAGAGCATTAGACGCTATCCTCTCTGAACAAACCGAAAAATCATTGAGATGGTCCAAGGCCAAATTTCTACTGTACAGAAACTTTGTCGACCATGTTTGCGAGAAAGCTGACATTCTATTCAATCCACACACACACCTACGGAATAGTAAGGGCAACCTCACCACACACCCTAAAGAAGTCCTACATCTGTTTAAGTCTTACTATGAATCCCTAATAGAGGCCCCCCAGTCCCCTAACCCCCCACAACCCACGACATGGCTAGACTCGGTCTTACTGCCTCAGCTGTCAGCAGACCAACTTGAATCTTTGAATGCCCCCTGTACGGTGGAGGAGGTGACGGCTGTCATCTACACACTGAAAACAGGACACCGGGCCATGTCGGCTTCACAGCCTTATATTACAAAAAAGTTTGCAGACTTACTGGCCCCCAGACCGACAAAACTATTCAATAAAGTGCTATCAGGTGAAGCCTTCCCAAGGGATATGCTCCTGACCAACATGTCCCGTATTCCTAAACCAGAGAAGGATCACTCGCTTCCCCAAAATTTCAGACCCATCTCGGTCATTAACAATGACCTGAAAATATTCAGTCACATTCTAGCAGACCGTCTGGCAGCCATGATCACAACCTTAATCTCCCCCAATCAGACCGGATTCATTCCAACTAGACAGATCACAGATAATATCCGCCTGGCTACCAACATTATTCAAGATGCCAACCTCCACACAAGTTAAGTCCTTATGCTTAGCTTAGACATCAATAAAGCTTTCGATAGCATCCTCTGGCCATACCTAGACAAAATCCTATACAGGTTTGGGATCCTGGGCAGGTTTGTGAACGGCTTTCATGCCCTGTACAGGCAACCCCAAACATGTATTAAACTCCCAGGTTGCACCTCTGAATACTTCACCCTAGGTTTCAATCTACATCAGGATAAAGCCATTGTGAGACTGGTTCCAAGAACCTTTTCCCAAAACGTCCCTTGTTTCATCCCAACCATGGTCCCGATTTCTCTGTGAATGGGTTTACTATGTTTTTGATAAGCTAACAAAGGTAAGCTACATTTGTATATTAGGACTGGTATACCTGCAACAGTCTATTACCCTTTCTCGATATAATCCTAAGTTGGGCTCTTATATACTATATGTTGTTCTTTTTTGAATATCTATAGATATCGGGTACTCTTTTTATGGTTTACCCATACGAGTTTCCAACTCTCATCCCAGTCATACCATCAGGAATATTCATTTGTGGTAAGCGACATATGTATGACGGAGCCAATAGTCCATCATTTGGCTCCCAATTATTTCCCTATTATGGTTTAATCCAGTATGACAGTTTTCCCTTTCTTTATCTGCCTTCAGGTGTTTACTCTCATACATGAGACCGTGAGGGTCCTTGTATGCTACTGAGCTCCCTTTATTCCTCCCTACGAGATGCCAATCCTCCCGTTGATGATCGACTTGTGGAGGCTGTATATTTTTTACTAGGGATCACAATCCCATGAGAGTTTCCTGACAATTTGCTTTGGACCTGTTTTGAGAGGTAGGGTCCTTTCCAATATTTTCAGGTACTGCCCCACCTCAGCCATACGAGGGTTAACTGGGACAAACCCCTTTTCGTTGTTTACATCAAGGGAGGTACTTCCATAAAGGATGGGGAGGTTTTGGGCTCTATGGTTTACCTGGGGTGGGTATATCTACATGGGCTGTGGGTGAGGCCCCCCCCCTTCCCTCCCCCTTTTTTTTTTTGTCATGTTCTACTGCTCTCATCTATTATGATAGATGACAAAGTGTTTTATATTGCCTCTTTTTGTATGCCAAATTAATTTTGTCTTTTCTTTCATGTTGTCTTTTTTCCATACATTCAAGATCCTATTTTTGAACATATCCTTACCTTTGATGTTTTAAACGTTCACGATCATGTCAGTCTTCCTGATGAAGCCTCTTCAGGCAAAACATGTAGAAGTTTACTGAGCACGTGATCATATACAAATGAATTTCGCATTCTCTATGTCTGTTATGGAAATAGATGTATTTTCCTAGGATTGTGGATATGTGCATGTTCATTTGTTTTTATATTTTGTTTTTTGATTATTAAAACACGCTTTAATTATTGAATCTGTGTACCAGAATATTTGACTAGATGAATATATACTTACCATGTACCTTTAAAATCCCATATCTCTGCTTCGTTTAATATGCCTAGGGGGGTGTTTCTTACTGTGGGGGGGGGGGGGGGGTCGTGGCTGTCAGCTAGTGAATGCTGATTTCTGCTCCAATCACAAGGAGCAGAGATAGGCGTTGCTAGGCAGAACGAGGAGATGCTGTTTATTTCCACATCTCCCCGTTCAGCCTTCCCGTGAGACGATCCGGGTGTCCCCGTGGCGATCGAGTCCGCGGGACCCGCGACCGGCCTCACGGGGGTCCCGACCGCTCCCGATGGCACAACGACATTTAAAAAGGGACTTATATATACGCCCTTATGCCTGTCTGTGCCATTCTGCAGACGTACATCGGCGTGCGCCGGTCGGGAAGCAGTTAATATACAGCCTTCTCAATCACAAATTAACCTTTCTCAAGTCCAACCCATTGATAAAGTGGAAAAAGGAATTGGGAGAGACTTTCACTGATAATCATTGGATTTAAGCTATCAAAAATATCCTTCAGTTCTCAAGATGTTCCAACTATGAGGAATTAGCTCTAAAACTTCAAGCACGATGGCACTACACACCTTATATACTAGCCAAATTTTATACTTCCAACCCGAATACTTGCTGGAGAGGATGCGGACAGGAGGGGACTCTTGCACACATGGTGTGGAGGTGTTCTCACCTGCGCGGGTTTTGGTCGGAAGTTTTTAAATTAATTGCAAAAATCACAGGGACATTTGTAAAACCCTCTATTGAAAAAGCTATCCTGAGTATTAACATGTCAGAATATCCAAGAATGGTCAGAACAGTGGCAATGCATATTATTTTTGCTGCTAGATCTCTGATGAGTTACTGGAAAACTAGCAAAATTCCAAGTATGAGAGAAATAATAGCAAAAGTAAATATTGTGGCAGAAAACGAAAAAATGATAGCCTACAACTGCTAAATATACATCTAACTGGTCAATATTGTTGTAAAATGCCAATTTATGTAGAATATTGTATTAAAGTAACATATTGACCAGAAATTCAGTTGAGTTGTCCAAGCCAACTGAATGTTAACATATCTAAGGGACAGCTGAAGACCCTTTTGATGTGTTAATCTTATGCAAGTCTACCTAGGTGTGTGAGGTATGGCCTGTTACCTAATTGAACATTTTAAAGGGGACTTGTTGATCAAAGGGGAAGTGGCCTAACAAGAATTACCCCACATATCAAAGGGGACGGATAGTGACTCTGGGCTATGTTAATGTTAATATGCTAGAATGCAAATTAGGGCAGTTTATGACTGCAGCTGAATATAACCTTGCGTTCAGTCTATTCTGTATCAGAGGGTATGTGGTTATGAAGACACCAAGGTCTAGGAAATATGGGGCTCTAGATACAGTGGTGTGAAAAAGTGTTTGCCCCCTTCCTCATTTCCTGTTCCTTTGCATGTTTGTCACACTTAAGTGTTTCGGAACATCAAACCAATTTAAACAATAGTCAAGGACAACACAAGTAAACACAAAATGCAATTTGTAAATGAAGGTGTGTATTATTAAAGGTGAAAAAAAATCCAAACCATCATGGCCCTGTGTGAAAAAGTGATTGCCCCCCTTGTTAAAACATACTATAACTGTGGTTGTCCACACCTGAGTTCAATTTCTCTAGCCACACCCAGTCCTGATTATTGCCACACCTGTTCACAATCAAGGCATCACTTAAATAGGAGCTGCTTGACACAGTAAGGTCCACCAGAAGATCCTTAAAAGCTACACATCATGCCGAGACCCAAAGAAATTCAGGAACAATTGAGAAAGAAAGTAATTGAGATCTATCAGTCTGGAAAGGGTTATAAAGCCATTTCCAAAGCTTTGGGAATCCAGCGAACCACAGTGAGAGCCATTATCCACAAATGGCGAAGACATGGAACAGTGGTGAACCTTCCCAGGAGTGGCCGGCCGCCCAAAATTACCCCAAGAGCGCAGCGACGACTCATCCAAGAGGTCACAAAAGACCCCACAACAACGTCCAAGGAACTGCAGGCCTCACTTGCCTCAGTTAAGGTCAGCGTTCATGCCTCCACCATCAGGAAAAGACTGGGCAAAAATGGCCTGCATGGCAGAGTTCCAAGGAGAAAACCACTGCTGAGCAAAAAGAACATCAAAGCTCGTCTCAATTTCTCCACAACACACCTTGATGATCCCCAAGACTTTTGGGACAACATTCTGTGGACCGATGAGACAAAAGTGGAACTCTTTGGAAGGTGTGTGTCCAAGTATATCTGGCGTAGAAGGAACACTGCATTTCAGAAAAAGAACATTATACCAACAGTAAAATATGGTGGTGGTAGTGTGATGGTCTGGGGCTGTTTTGCTGCTTCAGGACCTGGAAGACTTGCCGTGATAAAAGGAACTATGAATTCTGCTGTCTACCAAGAGATCCTGAAGGAGAATGTCCGACCATCTGTTTGTGTACTCAAGCTGAAACGAACTTGGGTTCTGCAGCAGGACAATGATCCTAAACACACCAGCAAGTCCACCACCGAATGGCTGAAGAAAAACAAAATGAAGACTTTGGAGTGGCCTAGCCAAAGTCCTGACCTGAATCCTATTGAGATGTTGTGGTATGACCTTAAAAAGGCCGTTCATGCTCGAAAACCCTCTAATGTAACTGAATTAGGACAATTCTGCAAAGATGAGTGGGCCAAAATTCCTCCAGGCCGCTGTAAAAGCCTCATTGCACGTTATCGCAAACGCTTGGTTGCAGTTGTTGCTGCTAAGGGTGGCCCAACCAGTTATTAGGTTTAGGGGGCAATCACTTTTTCACACAGGGCCATGATGGTTTGGATTTTTTTTCACCTTTAATAATAAACACCTTCATTTACAAATTGCATTTTGTGTTTACTTGTGTTGTCCTTGACTATTGTTTAAATTGGTTTGATGTTCCGAAACACTTAAGTGTGACAAACATGCAAAGGAACAGGAAATGAGGAAGGGGGCAAACACTTTTTCACACCACTGTATTTACTAGCATTATCCTAATTATACTCTGTTGGATTTTATCATCTGCTACAAGACTTTGTTCTGTATTGGAAGTCAATAAAGTGCATCTCTCTGGAAGAATTGGGTTGCAGCGGAGGAGTACTTTAATAACTACTAACCATCTAAACCACTACATATTATATCACTACAAATATGGTTATCCGTGGTTACACCCTGATGTAGTCCTGTACAGTTATTACTTTGCTTTCCTTCCCATTATCCCATCCCCTCCTTTGCCGCCCCCCCCCCCCCCCCCCCATCTCCACTTCCTCACATTTATTATTTGCAGCTCAATTGATGCTTTAGCAAATTTAAGTTCATTGCCAAAGTATTGCATTATACTGACCGTTTGGGGCAGCTCCCCCCTTAAGACACAGCTAGATCACGGAAGGGGTGTCTGGGGGGATCTCTATCCCTTGTGACCCGACTCACTTCTCATTGGCTTTGGCCATATAAGTGTCTGTGATATCTATTGCACTATAAATGACCTACTGTTCATGTTGTACTATTTGCAAAGTTTATTGTCTTATTGTTAATCTTTTGTAAACCTTTATAAAACTTCAATAAAAAACAATTGAACTAAAAACAACATAGTAATACAACCCACATCAGAATCCATTCAGAAATTCTTGAAACAAATCAAAATACCTACATTGACACAAGAATAACTCAAAGAGCTAAACTCCCCAATAAAGGTAGAAGAAATCAAATTATAATGACACTTCTATCTAACAAATCACCTGGCCCCAATGGGTTCACAGGGGAATAGTATAGGACATTCCAGAAGATATTAGCACCACATTTGGCAAAGGTATTGGACGCTGCTTCTGCTTCCTCCTCCCTCCCCAAAGATATGTTACAGGCTTTAATCGTGGCCTTACCGAAACCGGGCAAGGAACCTGACTCACCGCAGAACTTTCGCCCCATTTCCTTGTTGAACAACGACATTAAGATATATGCGGAACTCTTGGCAATGCGTTTGGTGGACATATTACCCTCCCATATAGACATGGATCAATCAGGGTTCACCAAAGGTAGACAGACCGCTGATGCCACTAGGCGATTGATAAATGTTGTGCATGTGTGTGGGGGGCCACGGACGCCTTCTCTGCTCCTAGCTTTGGATGCGGAGAAGGCGTTCGACAGGATCCACTGGGAGTTTTTGGCGACAGTTTTAAGGAAATTTGGATTCACAGGCTTTATGATGCAATAATGGCACTTTACTCTTGTTCATCTGCGCAGGTCTATATCTCAGGGGCTCTGTCAACTCCATTTGAGATCTCCAATGGAACTAGACAGGGATGCCCTCTCTCCCCGTTGACCTTCAATCTGCTGATGGAGCATCTTGCTACTTATATCCGCTCACACCCAAAAATAGCAGGCATAAAAAAATCAACAATAGATCTCACACCATAAGCCTCTTTGCTGATGACATAATTTTGATACTCTTCAACCCAGGTGTATCCCTTCCATGTGTACATGAAGCACTGCTACTCTTTAGAAATGTATCATATTACAAGGTTAACAAAACAATATCTTACATACTGAACCTAGGAACACCGGAAGGGGAATGCCAGACACTTAAACAAAAATGTCCATACACCTGGAAAACAGAGGGCATCAAATATTTGGGCATAATCCTTACCCCCAGAACAGAAGACCTTATAGCTGCAAACTATACACCCTGCTTGAACTCTATGGAGAACAAATTATCTAATATTGCCCACAATGAGTTGTCGTGGCTTTGGCGATTATCAGCCTTTAAGATGCAAATACTCACACAGCTGCTATATCTGTTTAGAACTTTGCCGATACCACGTCACAACTCATATTTTCGCTCCATACAATCTATTATTAACAAATTCTTGTGGAAAGGTAAAAGAGAGAGATGTGCCTTCAGCAGATTGATCAAGCATAAAGAAGTGGGTCATGTCCAAGTGCAAGATTATTATTTTGCAGCTATCTTGGCTCAGCTCCAACATTGGCTGAGAGAGGACTCCAACACACTATGGAAGTACATTGAAAGTACACAAAATTCCAAAGGGAAATCTTAGAGACTTTATACTAACCGTTCAACATAACCAATCACTTCACAAGACGTTGTCTCCCCCCCCCCCCCCCCCCAATACTTGCATCAGTCAGAGCATGGACCCACATGTGTAGAGGTTGCGATGGAGTGGCACAAAAATGCCGCTGAAATTCCCAATATCTGCACTAACCCACATAATGGATAGAGCTGCACGATTCTGGCTAAAATGAGAATCACATTTTTTTTGCTTAGAAGATAGATCACGATTCTCGCGGCGCAACATCATCTTTCACATTAAAACAAAAAAATAATAGTGCTAACTTTACTGTTTCGTTTTTAATTTTATTTATTGAATTGTATTTTTTCCCAAAAAATTGCATTTGAAAGACCGCTGGGCAAATACAGTTTGACATAAAATATTGCAGCAATTGCCATTTTATTCCCTAGGGTCTCTGCTAAAATGGTATACACATATTATATATATATATATATATATATAAATATATATATATATATATATATATATATATATATATATATATATATATATATATATATATATATATATATATATATATATATGTATTTGGGGGTTACAGGTAATTTTCTAGCAAAACATATCGATTTTAACTTTAGAAAGAAGCGTCAGGAAAAGATTTAGACTTTAAGTGGTTTAACTTCCTGCATTTACACATGGTTGAAAGCTTGGCAGACTGCCCAGGTTATTTGTTTACACAAGAAGTTCTATCCCTTGATCTAAGAAGTGTAGTTACAATGTTTCAAGTTGGAAAGTTGCTTCAGTTAAGACAGCAGATCCGACTAGGAGGAAACTTCCATTGAAATCAATGGGTACAAGTCACCTAGAAGTCCGATTGAAGTAGTACAGGAACCTTTTCTGAAGTCATAGCGACTTCAGTAGTGTGCACACAGGGACGGCTCTCATTCCCTTACATTGATTGATTTTGTTGCGTGACTTGGGGTGACTTTAAGTCGGATTCAAAGTTGCCCCTGTGTGAATGGACTCTAAGCAGATAACTTCTCCACTTGCTTATATAAAAATAATTTTTATTTTTTATAATTTATTTATTTTTTATATGAAAGAATCACCCACTCAGCAGGAGAGATTGTCAGGGGTGGGGGGGGGGGGTGAATTGAGATCGCAATTTTTTAACGATTAATTGTGCAGCTCTAATACCTAACCTCAACTTATCCAAGTGGAAAGACAGAGGAATTAATTGGTTAAGTGAAATAATGGATGGACATCTAGTTAAGCAATTTGCTAGCCTGCAACACGAATACAGAGATCTATAAACACTCACAAATAGTACACTTGATAAAAAGACACCCTCATCTTACCATAGAGCTACCAACGAAACTGACACAATTCTA